>CM022298.1:613866983-614481807 GCA_011799875.1 Thinopyrum elongatum
ACTCGGCAGCTGGAGCTGCCTACTTCACCGGGCCGCAAGATAGGTCGTACACTCATCTCAAATCACTTTATTTAGGCGTCAGTTGTCTGAATTTTTATTCTGGGCCAATCGATTCCCAATGGGAAGTAGCACCCCTCGAGGCGGCGGAGCTCCTAGGCTGTCGGTTGGCTGGTGTCTAATGTAAGGGTGCGGGGGCGCAAGTTCGCCGCGGAAGCAGCGCTTAGGTGGCTATCTTAGAGTTGCGTGGGTTGAAGGTACTGCCGCCGCTGGATCTGGATGACGGTGAGTCTTTGCGGATTGCCTGGGGGCGGCACAACCATGGCAGTGCAGTGGGGCGGGGAGCAGGGTTTTGGTCGGAGCTCTCGCAGCCAGGGACGACGGAGGCAGGCTGCTCTGCCGGTGGTCGCTGGCTCTTCGGGGAAGATTCTAAAGAATGTCAGCCGGGAGGCACAAGACGGCCATCAAGCCATCCGGCGTAGATTGGACAGTACCAAAATAAAATAAAATTGTGTGACCCCAATTTAGTTTTCAGTCAACAGACGTGTGACCACTCTCGTACCTTACTGTTGATCTCTTAGGGTATTTCTTCAGATCAGAGATATGTGTCGTTCTTAACATTATGCGTTTTCTGCATCTTCAGCCACACCGTCTTCCTTGTCAACGCAGCTGCTCCAACAAGGGAAGCATACACCAGAAGGGAGCTATAGTCCCCACTCAACAGTTCCCTGCATCGAATGCGCGTGCCTGACATGGACAGCCACAACAACTGCAGGGCCATCGACAAGTCAGCACATGATGCTCACTCCTATGGATGGCGGCCAGATAGGTTGTACCCTCATCTTACTTGTGTGCAACATTTATGGCTTTTTTATTCATCTAAGCATGGAAAATAGATTATCACATTTCATTGTATATTCATGCTGATCTCTTACGGGTCTTGTTCAGGAGTTAATGTTGTTCCATAGTGCAGATAAGAGACTTGTTCTTTAGGTAACGCTGTTCCATAGTTATCATCCATCAGCCCATGCTATCCCACAGGCTGGTGATTATAGTATTATACCACTTTTAGTATTACCTATGTTGTTCTTTAATACTTTTGTGTGCCATCTAGTTAATCTCGAGTACAAACGATACATATTCTGTAGCTTTCATCTGTGTTCTCCCTTTAGTTTTTGAGACCTGTTGCTGCCAGTTAACCCCAGTCCTACTATTTATGTCGTCTCCTACAGGCACTCATTACATAAATCTAACTACTAGTTGTCTTCCATGCATGTCAGATATAATTGCACACACTGATATATCCACAAGAACCTCACGGAGCAATGTAAGGCCAACAAACTTGACGTCAATGATACCCAATATGATGGAACATGTAAAGGCGGTTCTTCAGAAGACTTGCAGAAAGATGATGAATCCTATTCACCGCACAAGGTCCTTGCTCTAACTTGGCTCGTGATATGGGTACAACATGCATATAATGTCCTAGAGTGCATCTACTCTGTTGCAATGCCATGTGCTTAGCCTACTGATCATGCATGTAAATATGTCATGCCTTCCTGTTTTTCAGTACCTATTCCATTCATGATAACATGTTTTCAAATTCAAGTATTGTCATTCTACTCTATCGCAATGCCATCTTCTTAGTTTGGACATCATGCTTCTGAATATCTTATGCATTGTTATTCATCAGTATGTACTTCATCTGTCTACCATACCATGTTTTTTTACATTGGAGTGCTGTTCTAGTGGTCTGTTGCAATGCCATCTTAGTTTCCCAAGCATACACGCATATGTTGCCTTAGTATTTTTCTGTATGTATTCCGCTATCATACATTTTTACATTCAACTAGTGTTTTTTTTTACTCTGTTGTCCTGTCGTATCCCTAGCTCTTACATCATACTCCCTCCGTCCGGATTACATGCCGCAGAAATGGATAAAAATGGATGTATCTAGAACTGAAATACGCCTAGACCCATCCATTTATTTCTGGATGGAGGGAATACATGTCAATATGTCATGCCTTTCTATTCTTCAGTACCTATTCCATCTCTATGCTGTAGCATGTTTTATAATTGAAGCACCATTCTTCTATATAAGGCATGCAAGGGGAAGACGGCTATGTTAGAATCTGAAGGGTTACAAACAAGGTCTTTGCAAAAGATCCAAACGCCAGGAGATAGTAAACCAACTCCAGTGTTCATAGATACTGCTCCAGCACAGAGAAACCCAACTCCTACTGATAATAAGCAGATTCCAGTGGCCAATGAACTAGTTCGCTCCAGTCCAGCAAAAATATGTCAACTCCATTCTATGAAGCATGTGCGTATCCTCGCATCATGAAATTTTATAGCATTCTGATAATATTTTCTACATGTTTCTTACCCATCTCTCTTTTAGAAAATAAGCTTAAAGGATAGAAGACTTTCTATACTGGGATCGTATTCGAGGAAAGTATCTTGCGGGAATTCTCTGTGCTCCAATGCTGATGTAAGTACCTATTGTATATCACTATATTTTTACATCACCATGTATTTTGTTAATCGACGTGAATCCAACCTTTATCTGATCTAAATTTAGTTGTAGCAAAATGTACAATTAAAGGCAACAATGTTGATGTTTGTAAGGAAAACTGCCTGGTAGTTTTGCATACTGAGCTGCATGAGTGTACTATCTCATATCATGCACATTACTAAATTGTAGTGCTGTTCTGGTTGCCCATTCATTCATTGTGTCAATGTTGCTTTCGTATTACCTTACCCAGCTAATGATAGCTGTGCCATATTGTGTTAATTTGGTGTAGGCTAGTGTGGTCTGGTTGCCCAAACATTCGTTGTGTCAATGTTGCTTTCCTATTATCTGACCTGGCCAATGATAGCAATGCTAGTGTGTTAATTTGGTGCAGGCTGCTGAAGATAAGAAGACAAACTCTGAAAACAGCAAGGCAACCCCATTGTTTCTTTCCAATAAATCTAGGCCAGGTAATATGGCAATAACTCTTGATTAATCTGTTCGGTTCCCCTCCTAATTTATGTTATGATGCAGTGGTCGAGACACTCTCCACTATCAATAATACAAGCCTGCCAAAATCGCCATCTGAATCTGTTCTGTTTCCTCTGTCTCGAATGCAACGGAAAAAATGTATGTTTGTGAACCAATTACTGGCTGAAGCAATGATGGAAATCATGGAGGAATCAGAGGTGCAAATTCTTACGCAACAAGAACTGATCAATGTTTTCAGAGACAGTGTAGCAAAGAAGGAAGAACTTGCTCACATGCTTATGGGCGTCATCCGTGCTGAGGCTGCAGATTGTTTGGTTGTAGATCGTTAGGTTCTGTTCATTTTTTTTGCACTGGCATCAATCTTTGATTGCCCAGTGGATGTAATTTCATGTAATATATGCTGGATGTGCAACATTTTTCCTTGTATGCCGTACGTTTGCTTAGCACGCCTCGCGTTCCAGCTAACTGGTCGCTAGGAAGCTAAAAAATCAGTGAAATTATTAGTTAGCACGAACAGTCGTGGGCTCTATATGAAGGAAGCAGCCCACTGCCCTTAATGGGCTTTCCTAATGGGCTCGCAGGGGCCAAAATTCTCATAGGGCCTTTGATTGATCGGTTTTGGTCCTGTCCATAATTGCTCGTCGTAATGGGCTCAAATTATCTAATTGGGCCTACAGACATGTTCAAACTTTAGTGGGCCCATTAAGTTAATGGACCGTAACCAGGCCGAAAGCTCTATTGGGTCGCTATAATTGAAACGAGCCGACAGTTAATGCTCGGCCCTGTTACCTCCCGGGTCGTTAACAGGCCGACATCGAAGCGGGCAACAGGTGGGCCCATTTGATTTCACGGGCCGTTAACAGGCCGATACTAAGGTCGGGCTACATATGGCCCAACTATACTGTGGGCCTTTAGCAGGCCGAAAGAGACAGCAGGCTCATACTGGACCATGAAGAGCATGGGCCGCTAAGAGGCCGAAAGTCAGGGCGTACTGTATATGGCCCAATTGTGTTGTGGGCCTTTAGTAGGCCGAAAGAGAAACTGGGCTGGTATTGGACCATGAAGAGCATGGGCCGTTAAAAGGCCAAAACTCAGATCCGACTGCAAATGACCCAACTCATTTATGGGCCGTTAATAGGCTGAAAGACACACCGGGCCGGAAATTGGCCCAACACTTAAATGGGTCGTTAATGTGACGCCCCCAGCTCAATCGTGCACTAATCATACACGCAAATGCACACGATCAAGCCTAAGGACTCACGGGAAGATATCACAACACAACTCTAAAACATAAATAAAGTCATACAAGCTTTATATTACAAGCCAGGGGCCTCGAGGGCTCGAATACATAAGCTTGCATACAAGCGTCAGCGGAAGCATCAGATATCTGAGTACAGATATTAAAAGAGAAACAGAAAGGCCTTTAGAAAGGCGGGGCAAAATAAAACACTACGATCGAAAGGCGCAGGCCTCCTGCCTGGGACCCTCTGATCCTACTCCTGGTCATCAGTCAACTCGTAGTAGCATCCATCATCGGGGTAGTAGCAGTAGTCGATCGACGGGGCATCTGTCTCAGGGGCTCCGTCATCTTGGTCACGACAAACTGATATGGGGAGAAAAGGAAAACAAAGCAACCGTGAGTACTCAGAAGTACTCAGCAAGCAAGGATCAACACTACATATGCAACATTTTCAAAGGGAGGCTGTATATGTGGACTGGGCTGCAGAAATGCCAGAATAGAGAGGAGGCCTAGTCCTATCGAAGACAAGCATCTTCAGAGGTCTTGCAGCATTAGAAGAGTGTAGACAGTACCATATAATGTAGCAGTATCATTAAGTCTCAACCTCACCCAGAGATCCTTTCTCGACTCCCTGCGAGAAAGCAATCCCAGAGCCATACAGTCATCAACCTCGTCCGGAGATCCCTTCTCGACTCCCTGCGAGAAGCAATCCCAGAGCCATAGTATCCAAGTATCCAGTTCTAAATTGTATCAACCAGGATACAACTCCCAGTGTCCATTACCATAGGACAGGCTATCGATAGAAGTTTTCTTCCCTACAGGGGTGCACCAACTTACCCACCACGCTCGCTTAACTCTGGCCGGACAGACTTTTCCGGGTCATGCCCGACCTCGGCCAAACAACACACCGCAGCCCTACCTAGAGCTCAGCAGAGAGGTCCCCGCCGGTCTACATCCTAAGCGCAAGGGGGTCTTGGGCCATCGCCCCTCGCCCTCCGGGTCGTTGCGCACATGGCTCAGATCCAAGCACCACCTCTGTCGTGAATGGCGCCAATCACTCCATGCCGCACTGCTGAACTGGACGTCTGTCAGAGCTTTCGGCTGATGCATACGATGCAGAACGCCCATACTATGCCCACGTGGTGGTTAGTGCTATCGGGCCAGTGGCCCACTCAGATCAAATATCCAAACCGTTAGTACCTTGGGCTTGCGGTAACGAGCAGAGACTCACGAAAGATGTGACCCCATCGCCCCATCTCGAGGACTTGCTGCAAGGGTTAAGAATGCCCGGCCGCGCTTCGTATTCATCACTCGGGCACCATACAGGTACCCGTCTTCACAACACTCGCCTCTCAGGCGCATGCGGGTACCCCTCAGGGTCGACCCGCCTATCCAAGTAACAGTGTAAAGTCCAAGTATCCGTGTGTCTATAACATCAGGGAAATCCGAGGTATCACCCTCATTGAATTCCCACTCGATATATCCGTCAAGGTGAACTCGGAGGAATCACCCTCGATGGGTTCACACTTGATGTGTTGCACGACAGCGTCGTTACCGGAAGTGGTGAAGGAGGAATCACCCTCGATGACCACGACCGAATAGCTACTCGACAGAGTTAACATCAGAAGTGCTACATGAGGTATCACCCTCGGCACTCGGTGGTAACGCTGCAGTGTCGTTACAACTAAGGGGGTGAGGTGCGGTGCCGGGGCCTGGTCTTCAATCCCGTTGATCGGCTCTTCGGATTATCCAGCGGGGCAGTCAGGATAAGTGGGGTCACTGATAGGTCTCTACCCAGACTATACTAAGCAGTTTAGGATATGTAGGTAATTATCAACAACAGGTTACAGTAAACAGGCTATGCATCAGAATAGGTAAAGCAGTAGCAGCAGCAATTCTAAAGCAAGCATGAGAAAATAGAATGGGCGATATCGGGATGATCAAAGGGGGGGCTTGCCTAGTTGCTCGGCGGCAAGGGCAAGGTCGTCAATGGTGTCTTCGGGCTCCGGAGCTGCGTCGGCCTCGGGGACGACGTCGGTGTCGGGGGCTACCGAGAGAGAAGAGGGGGAGGAAACAGTAAATACTAAGCAAACCAGTGCATGTCATGTCAATAAGCAGAGCTAGCGGTGTTCTATCGTAGGGCTAGGTAATACCGGCGAAAGAGAAAAACATCCGGGAAAGTATTCCTGGTGTCCGGCATTTCGGACAGACGAAAAGAGGGGAACGGTTGCACGTTCGGATAGTTAGGGACGTGTGACGGACGAACGGATCACGTATTCGGATCCGTCTCGTTGTTCTAAGCAATTTTCATGTATAAAGTTTTTCCATCGGAGTTACGGATTAAAAGATATGATTTTCTAAAGTTTTTATTAATTTTTGGAATTCTTTTAATTACTAAATTCATCAGAAAAATGAATTATGACGTCATCCTGGCGTCATCACTGCATCAGCGGTCAACAGACCAGTTGCCTAGTTAACGGGGCCCACTGGCAGTCACTGGGCATTGCCCAGTCAGCATTTGACTGGGTCAACGGGACCCAGGGGCCCAGTGGTCAGTGGCAGAGAGGCGGGGCCCACCGGGGCCAGGTCAGCGCCGGCCGCCGGAACTCTCCGGCGAGCCTGAACGCGGCGCCGAGCTCCGGTGAGCTCGGGTTTCGCCCATAGGGCATCTCCGGGGGCGTGATTTGGCTCTATCGAAAGGGCGCAGCGAGCCGCATCACGTGGTGGGGGTGGTTGGTCGCGGGGGTGGCCGGAACGGCGGCGGCATCGATTCTAGCGGCGGCCGGAATACGGTAAGCTCGGGGTCGAGCCCAGGGGCTCGCCCGAGATGAACTACTACGCGCACGTGATGCCTGGGCTCTCTAGAAACACGACGGAGGCGACGGCTTAGCACGGGGTGGACGAGGGCATGAGCCACGAGCTCTAGGGCGGAAACAGGAGCACGGCAATGGCGACAGCTAGCTACGGCTCGAGCTAGCGCAAGATGGAGGAAGGCGAGGATGCGGAGCTCACCGAGGAGCGTACGGAGTGCTCGTTGATCAGTTTAGGAGGAGCAGAGCAGGGGATCGACGCGGCGAAGTTTCGGTGGCCGCGGGCGTTGACGAAGACGATGCGGTGATGGCGCTGCTCCCCAAGACGAAGCAGGGCAGCAGCTTGACGGAGACGAGGGCTCCAGAGCTTCTGGACAAGACGCGGGGACGAGCGGGGCACGGCGGCCACGAGCTTCAGCGGTGGCCGTCCATGGCGGCGTCGGGTGAAGCGGGGAGCGAGGGAGGAAGGGGGGAACTGGGCTAGGGTTCGCCAGGGGGGAGTGCGGGGGCGCGGCGCGCTGTCGATCGCTCGGAGGGGGGGCCTCGCTCGCGCGCACCAGATGCTCGACAGCAGCGGCGTGAGCAATGCGGGAGGTGGGGGATAGCGCGGGGGTGGGCTGGGCCGCGGCTGTAGCGGTAGGCCGATTGCACAGTAGACCCTTTAGGCCTTTTTCTTTTTCTCTTTTTCTGTTTCTTTTCTTTTCTGTTTGCAAAATGTTTGAGCACCAAATGAACTTTGTTCAAAGTGTGACCTAGTCCATAATTAGCAGTACAATGTACCCTACCACCAAAAACTAGTTTGGGTAAATCATCATTTCATATTTGACTTAGATTAATTAAAAGGTTATTAAATATTATTCTCAGCCACTGTTAGAGGAGGTTTGGGTTACCTAATTAATTTATTAAAAGTTGGTTACAATTTTAGAATTGTCTCTGGAATATTTACAATATTATGAACATTTTAGTTTCTATGTTGAACAACTTTTATTTTCCACTTTTAGTTTTGAATTTCCATTTGAATTTGAATTAGACAAGGGATATGTTACTAATGATGATTAAGCACTGTTGATCATGATGACTTGGCATAATCAAAAGGGTGATTACTGTAGCTTAATACATGGGGTGTTACAAATCTCCTCCACTAACAAGAATTCTCGTCCCGAGAATTAAGAGGTAGAAGGAAAAAGTTCGGGGTATTCCGCACGAAGATTATCTTCGCATTCCCAAGTGGCTTCATCTTCAGTATGATTTGACCACTGCACTTTGAGGAACTTGGTAACCTTCTGACGGGTCCGACGTTCAGCTTCATCGAGAATGCGGATCGGATGCTCCTTATATGAAAGATCATCATGCAATTCGAGCATCTCGTGATCCACTACTCGGTGCGGAGATTCCTTGAAGCATTGACGAAGCTGCGACACGTGGAAGACATCGTGGATTATAGAGAATTGCGGCGGCAATTCCAATTTATATGCCACCTGACCACGTCTTGCAATAATGCGGAAAGGACCAATGTAGCGCGGAGCTAGCTTGCCCTTGATTCCAAAACGGTGGGTGCCCTTCATAGGAGTGACTCGCAAATAAGCTTGATCACCAGGTTGATAAGTCAAACCCCATCGTTTGCGATCATAGTTGCTCTTTTGGCGGTCCTGAGCCGCCTTGAGATTTTCTCGGACAATACGAACTTGTTCTTCGGCGTGTTGAATAATATCCGGACCCACGAGCGGTCATTCCCCAGTTTCTGACCAATTCAGAGGGGTTCAACACTTACGTCCATATAGAACTTCGAAGGGGGCCATTTTCAAGCTGGCTTGATAGCTGTTGTTATAAGAGAACTCGGCATACGGGAGAGATTCTTCCCACTTCTTGCCGAATGAAATAACACAAGCCCGAAGCATGTCTTCAAGCACTTGATTGACTCGTTTGACTTGGCCTTGGGATTGTGGATGATAAGCTGAACTCCAGGTAATATGAGTTCCCATAGCTGTTTGGAAACTTTCCCAGAATTTTGAAGTGAAAAGGCCGCCACGGTCCGAACTGATCTCCTTCGGAATACCGTGGAGTGAAACAATTCTGGAGATATATAATTCTACTAACTGACTAGCAGTGATGGTCTCTTTGACGGGCAGAAAGTGTGCAACCTTAGAGAGTTGGTCGACGATGACAAGGATAGCATCGTGACCCTTCTGTGACCTGGGAAGTCCTGTAATGAAATCCATCTGAACCTTATCCCATTTCCATAGAGGAATAGGAAGTGGTTGCAGAATTCCAGCTGGTTTCTGATGTTCTTCTTTAACGCAACGACACACATCACATTCGGCAACATAACAAGCAATGTCCTGCTTCATTCTAGACCACCAGTACCTTTGACGGAGATCACGATACATCTTGGTGCTACCCGGATGAATAGACAGCGAGGTATCATGTGCCTCCTTCATGACCTTGTCGGTCATAAGCTCGAAGCGAGGTACAACAATGCGGTTTCTGAAATACAAGGTTCCATCTTCAGACAGCGAGAAATCCCTGTACATTACAAGGTGAAGGTCTTTCTTCATCAGATCAATTTCAACATCTTTAGCTTGCGCATTCTTAACAGCTTTCTCAAGATCTGGTTGTATCACAAGGTTATTAAGAGATCCTTGTGGAACAATACGCAAATTCAGCTTGCACAGTTCTTCAAAAAGACGAGGTTGAGCTCGCCTAACCATGAGGTTGTCGCAATAGGACTTGCGGCTTAAGGCATCAGCCATCACGTTAGCCTTGCCAGGGGTATAGGATATACCCAAATCATAGTCCGCAATGGCCTCCATCCATCTTTGCTGACGGAGGTTTAGAGATGGTTGAGTAAACAAGTACTTCAGACTTTTATGATCCGTGTAGATCTCGCAACGATTACCGAGAAGGTAATGTCGCCACAACTGCAATGCATAGATCACAGCAGCTAGTTCTAGATCATGTACCGGATAATTCTCTTCATGTGGGCGCAACTGACGAGAGCCATAAGCAATCACTTTATGCTCTTGCATTAGGACACAGCCTAATCCTTCACGGGATGCGTCACAATAGATCACAAAGTCTTTGCGAGAATCTGGAGGAGCAAGTACTGGGGCAGATGTCAGCTTGTCTTTGAGTGTTTGAAAGCTTTCCTGACATTTTTCTGTCCATTCAAATTTAACGCCCTTGTGAAGCAGATCAGTCAGGGGCTTAGCAATCTTAGAAAAATTCTCAACAAACCGACGGCAATAGCTTGCAAGGCCGAGAAAACTTCTCATTTGCTTGACGTTCTTCGGAGGAGTCCAGTCAAGAATAGCCTGAACTCGTTCTGGGTTAACAGCAATTCCATCCTTGGAAATCACATGACCAAGGTAGGTTACTTCAGAAAGCCAGAATTCACATTTGGAATACTTGGCATACAACTGGTGTTCTCGGAGCCTTTCCAGTACAAGACGGAGGTGTTCAGCATGTTCTTCCTTATTCTTCGAATATACCAGAATATCATCTAGATAAACCACGACGAACTTGTCGAGGTAATCCATGAAGATGTAATTCATCAGACGGGAGAATGTGGCTGGAGCATTTGTTAAGCCAAATGACATGACAGTGTACTCATAAGAGCCATAGCAAGTAACAAATGCAGTCTTCGGAATATCCTCTTTGCGAACACGGATCTGATGGTATCCCAATCTCAAATCAAGCTTAGAGAATACTGAGGAACCGGCAAGTTGATCATACAAATCATTGATCCGGGGAAGCGGATATTTGTTCTGGATTGTGGCTTGGTTAATGGGCCGATAATCCTGAACCAAACGGTTAGTTCCATCCTTCTTCTTAACGAAGAGTGAAGGTGCTCCCCAAGCAGAGGAACTGGGGCGGATGAAACCTTTCTTAAGTGACGTGTCGATTTCTTCCTTAAGCTCGAGAAGATGATGCGGAGGCATCTTATAAGGACGCTTCGCAATAGGAGTTGTGCCAGGCTTCAAGTCGATGACAAACTCGACAGCTCTAGCAGGGGGTATTCCTAGAAGTTCTTCTGGAAATACATCTTGAAAATCATGAACAACTGGAACATTCTCGATGCCTTCAAGAGGTGAGGCATTCAATGCATTCAGAACATATATTTGAGTTTCGGCGTCCTGCACTGTACGAGCTGAGTATCTGACAGTCTGACCGGAAGGGTGTGTGAGGCGGACTGTTTCAGTGGCACAGTCAATCAAAGCTTTATGAGGCTTCAACCAGTCCATACCCAGAATAATGTCTATGTTGGAGGTCTTGAGAGCAATGAGTGAAACGGGGAACATCAATCCTCCGATCACAATGTGGTTACCGTGGCTTACCATGGTAGTTTGCCAATTAGCCCCAGGTGACTAGATTACTAATGGGATGGACATCTCCTCGAAAAGTATATCATGGCTTTGCGCAAAACTTTCAGACATGAAGGAGTGCGATCCTCCAGAATCAAAGAGGACTGAAGCTAGGATTGAATTCACTAGAAGGGTGCCCATCACAATCTTGGGTTCCTGTCGAGCTTCTTCCATGTTGACTTGGTTGACATGAACAAGTTGACTAGCAGATAGTCTGGTTTCAATGTTCCTAGCAGGATGTTTTTGACGGCTCTTCCTGCAACCAGCAGAAGGACGTGATGCATGTTGAGGCTGACTCTGATGGCAGTTGATAGTACGGTGCCCTGGCTGTCCACGCTGGTGGCACAGACCATCATTATGGGGAGAAACACCAACATGGGGCTGTCTACTTGAAATGTTCAGTTGCCTTGGTGGTGGAGGCAGATGAGGTGCAGCATAAGATGGCCTGGGTACAGGGGCAGGTCGGTGATGAACATTGTGTGGGATCTAGACTCGACGTTTCTGAACGGGCTGACCCGAAGACGAGCCGACATCTCGAGTACGCTTGAGCGACTCCTGGTACTCAGTCAGAGCTGTTTCAACTTGGAAAGATTTGCTGACAAGCGTGGCGAAGTCTGTGAAATCATGGATAGCAAGTGCAAGGTTTATATCAGTACGTAGTCCTTCACGGAATTTCTCCTGCTTGCGAGTGTCAGTGTCGACGTCATCCTCAGCATAGCGGGACAGTTCAAGGAATTTCCTCTGATATTCATCCACAGTCATTGTTCCCTGTGTGAGTTTGTGGAATTCCTTCTTCTTCTGGTCGATCAGACCTTGAGGAATGTACCGTGCACGAAAAGCTGACTGGAATTCTTTCCAAGTGGGTACAGATTCAGCAGGCAACATACCCTTGTGGCTTACCCACCATTTAGCAGCTGGGCCCTTCAGGTGGAATGTCGCAAGGGTGACGTAACTGTCAGGAGCAACATTAGCTGACTCCATTTCAAACAGGATGTCACGAAGCCAATCATCAGCATCCATAGGATTGGTGGACTTGCAGAAAACGGATGGACTGAGGCGCACAAATTCTGGCAGAGTTATTGGAGCATTCTGTTGCTAAGCATTCTGAGTAGGGAACTGGGCCAATATTCCAGTCATAACCTGACGGTTCAGTTCAAATTGCTGCATCATTGCGGCAATATAAGGTGGAGGTGGAGGATCGTCAGCCATCCTGCCAAATCAACAGGGGCAGTTTAGCAAGAAGAACTGCAGGTGTATGGAATGATTCATGAAGTAACACGCACAACAGAAGGAGGTGCAATAGATACTTCATCATATTCGCACCAGACATTCGAATCCGCACATAGCCTCGATTACAATTTGGCAATACGACAGCTGAAAGGGGAGGGCTAGACATCTAGGCGGCGCACAGGCACGCGGTAGGGAAGTACACAACAAGACATAGCAAAGGCTACATCAACGTCGGAGAAAACTATTGGGGCGAGGAATCTGCAAGTGAAACACTGGGTGCCCTCGATAAGAGGATCCTGCAAGCAGAACCTGGCCCACAATCTTGAAGAAAGGGGGAAATTTCAGAACTCCGGGTGGATGTAATCACGAGAACCTAATGTTGGAGTTAGTAAAATTTTAACCCGAATAGAAGAGAGATCAGAGTCCCAGAGTATAGACGAGGAATAAAAGATACTAATACCACCCAATTGGCGACGTGGGCCCGTAAGCCACACAGCCAAGTTAGTAAATTAGTTTTTCGGTTTCTAGACTCAACTTCGACCAAGGAATTGGAAGGGGGATTCCTACAGGTAGTCGGCTCTGATACCAACTTGTGACGCCCCCAGCTCAATCGTGCACTAATCATACACGCAAATGCACACAATCAAGCCTAAGGACTCACGGGAAGATATCACAAAACAACTCTAAAACATAAATAAAGTCATACAAGCTTTATATTACAAGCCAGGGGCCTCGAGGGCTCGAATACATAAGCTTGCGTACAAGCGTCAGCGGAAGCATCAGATATCTGAGTACAGATATTAAAAGAGAAACAGAAAGGCCTTTAGAAAGGCGGGGCAAAATAAAACACTACGATCGAAAGGCGCAGGCCTCCTGCCTGGGACCCTCCGATCCTACTCCTGGTCGTCAGTCAACTCGTAGTAGCATCCATCATCGGGGTAGTAGCAGTAGTCGATCGACGGGGCATCTGTCTCAGGGGCTCCGTCATCTTGGTCACGACAAACTGATATGGGGAGAAAAGGAAAACAAAGCAACCGTGAGTACTCAGAAGTACTCAGCAAGCAAGGATCTACACTACATATGCAACATTTTCAAAGGGAGGCTGTATATGTGGACTGGGCTGCAGAAATGCCAGAATAGAGAGGAGGCCTAGTCCTATCGAAGACTAGCATCTTCAGAGGTCTTGCAGCATTAGAAGAGTGTAGACAGTACCATATAATGTAGCAGTATCATTAAGTCTCAACCTCACCCAGAGATCCTTTCTCGACTCCCTGCGAGAAAGCAATCCCACAGCCATACAGTCATCAACCTCGTCCGGAGATCCCTTCTCGACTCCCTGCGAGAAGCAATCCCAGAGCCATAGTATCCAAGTATCCAGTTCTAAATTGTATCAATCAGGATACAACTCCGAGTGTCCGTTACCGTAGGACAGGCTATCGATAGAAGTTTTCTTCCCTACAGGGGTGCACCAACTTACCCACCACGCTCGCTTAACTCCGGCCGGACACACTTTTCCGGGTCATGCCCGACCTCGGCCAAACGACACACCGCAGCCCTACCTAGAGCTCAGCAGAGAGGTCCCCGCCGGTCTACATCCTAAGCGCAAGGGGGTCTTGGGCCATCGCCCCTCGCCCTCCGGGTCGTTGCGCACATGGCTCAGATCCAAGCACCACCTCTGTCGTGAATGGCGCCAATCACTCCATGCCGCACTACTGAACTGGACGTCTATCAGAGCTTTCGGCTGATGCATACGATGCAGAACGCCCATACTATGCCCACGTGGTGGTTAGTGCTATCGGGCCAGAGGCCCACTCCGATCAAATATCCAAACCGTTAGTACCTTGGGCTTGCGGTAACGAGCAGAGACTCTTGAAAGATGTGACCCCGTCACCCCATCTCGAGGACTTGCTGCAAGGGTTAAGAATGCCCGGCCGCGCCTCGTATTCATCACTCGGGCACCATACAGGCACCCTTCTTCACAACACTCACCTCTCAGGCGCATGCGGGTACCCCTCAGGGTCAACCCGCCTATCCAAGTAACAGTGTAAAGTCCAAGTATCCGTGTGTCTATAACATCAGGGAAATCCGAGGTATCACCCTCATTGAATTCCCACTCGATGTATCCGTCAAGGTGAACTCGGAGGAATCACCCTCGATGGGTTCACACTTGATGTGTTGCACGATAGCGTCGTTACCGGAAGTGGTGAAGGAGGAATCACCCTCGATGACCACGACCGAATAGCTACTCTACAGAGTTAACATCAGAAGTGCTACACGAGGTATCACCCTCGACTACATCAACCGCGTTTCTTAACGCTTTCGCTTAGCGATCTACAAGGGTATGTAGATCCAATCTCTCCTCTCGTAGATGGTCATCTCCTAGATTGATCTTGGTGAGCGTAGGAAATTTTTTGTTTCCCATGCAATGTTCCCCAACACCTAACTCCCCTGTTCTTTGATAGGGTAATATTGTAGAAGTATTAGTACTACATAGGTACTTATAGCTATATTCGGCTTGCAAGTGGTATATGACGTTTTTATGGCTTTATGTATTAATCAACCTAGCTACTGTTAGTTCTAAAAGGGTTGCCAGGTTCCTTTCTCTAAAGGGTTGCCTCCTGTTAGCACGCAAACAAAAATGAGCTCAGTTTAATCAGTGTCATCTACTGAAGTTTTCTAATTCCAATGGCTAGAATATTATGGTATAAAGATTCTAATGCTCCAGAAGTGGGAACCCCCCCAGGTCTAATATTGAATAACAATTCATTAGAATCCTAACTCTTGGTTCCTGATCATTGTTGCTATAAAATGCACTCACACAAAAGTCAAGCAATATCCGTGAAGGCATGTTATATATTTTTTACTATGAGCACGTGAAACTTTGCTACCGTGTTACACCAAACAAAGGGTCAACATTAATCATCCAGTTAAGCACCCACGATAGGTTCCCCATCATTATATCAAAGAATACCTTTTTCGCTTGCTCAACGAACCAGTTTATAGATATTCTATCATGATCACATAATTGTTGTGCTTTTATATGCAGGAAAACTAGCTTGTGATGTGGCTTTCTTGCATCCCATTTGACTAGAGGCTCCTTAAAAAGATGGACCATTTTGATATCCTTTAGCATGTGTTTGATTTTTATATTGTGTTTAGTTGTTTCTGCTTGATGCACTATGTTCATACCATTATTGATACTTGCCTTGTGTTGCTGAGCTTCTGAATTTATTATTATAGATATTTGAGTATGTGTTGGGCAAGCATTCTCTGCACCCCTTTGTACAAAGTATATATATGTATGTGACCTTTTATCTAAGTGAAATACACACCATCATTGGGTCATGCTTTAACTTTGTTTACTTAGTTTTACTGATCTTTTTATCCCTTGGGATGCACATGACATGTAATGAGACTTGATATTTTATACTGAATCTAAGAATTTGTTATCTCCTGCTCACCGAATAATACCAGAAATTGGATCCTTAAACTTCTATTATCCATTTTCCGCCTCTTTACATTTCCTTCCTAGATATATTGACTAATACCATATGTTGGATCATTATACTTTTTTATATCTTTGTGCCCTTTACCTTTCCATCCTAAGCTATATATTTTCTATTACCGGGTTGGCTAAAACAGGCCAAGTGGGGTGTGGCTGGCTGCACATCCTATCTCGATTTCTCTATATTGATAAAATAAAAAACCACTCTGGAATTAAGATCCATTCGACATCATCCGATCATTCTTTGGTGGTGGTGGTAGCCCCTTCGGAGGTAAAATCGTATGCGAACCAACTGAATGACTTACTGCCATTGTGGTATTCCTTCACATGTGATTTTGTTCATTGAAATACTAACAGAAGCTCTTTCATTTGAAAGTTGTTTAGACGCATTTTTCTGCCAGCAAAGAAAATTTCTTCTTTCGCTTTCGTCTGAGCATTGTGGTGCCTAACACATCCATACTTTTGTACTCAATAATTTAAGTAGTTCCTCTTTAAGTTATAGACTTTTTTATTTAAGATGATCTTACCGACTATCCTATTATTTAAAATCATTTGCCATGTTTTACTCTTGCTTAAGGGTTTCCCAATCTAATATTTCATTCAAATATCACTTCTTGACAGGTTAAACGGTAACCTTACAGATGATCCTTCTCTTTGTATGATCGGTATTAGGAGGGCTTCGCAGTTCCAGATGTGCCGATGAGGTAGCTTGCATTGGCTTTGATAGATCAGACGGCATTGTCTTACTCTAAATATCTTGGGAGGTAGCTATGCAAACTATGACCCTCCTGATATATAGATATATATATATATATATATTCCTTTGCCTTGTTCACTTTTTGCAGAGATGTAGCGATAATGGATGGTAAGAATGATGCATTTCCAGTTTTGTATCTATTTGTATCTTCGATGTCTATTTTGTTGTTGTTAGTTGTTTAAGATCGTGGGGAAATATTCTTTGTTCCTCGACTAGATAGTGGGATCAGGCATGTCTTTATAGTTTTTCAGTTAATAAAATATGTTCAGCACTCAGTTTTTATTTACTGTGATGTTATGTTATTTATTAGCAACTTCACTTTGTTTTTTCAAATAAATTCATTGTTCAATATTTACTGCTCTACTTTGTTCATAAATCCATTGTTCATTGTTGTTTATTAAATTAGCCATGTCTATCTGCTATTCCTAGGATTTCCTTAAATAACTATACTAATATATAGAACATGAGAATTAATCTTGCTTCCTTACAGCCTCTGAACACGAGGACCATGTGGACTAAACCTGCATGTGGGTGCGCCAAGGAGAATGTCCAACTTATGAAGGGATAACAACTAATTGGTCAGACTTTGTGAAGACAGGGGTTGGATAATTTGGAGAATGTCAGATATGTGTCTTTGCATTCAAGGCTAAAAGGGGCAAAGTATCGCTCGCTGTCTACCTGTTTTGACAAGGTCGGTTACAAGGTTGTCATCATACTATCCATGCAAATGTTTCCTATGATTTCATCTTCTAAACAATGATCACAACAGGTTAATATGACATGGCATGTGAACAATCAATGTGACGACCAAGTGAAGTCATCAACTATCAGGCTTTAGCAGAACTATATAGGTTCATTGTGAGTGTTCGCTTGGACTTATCTCACCGCTGATCTGGCTCGCTTTGGTTATATAATAAGCCAACTATTGTATCTACTTAGTGTTGATCCATCGACTTGGCTTACTTTTGGAACATAGTACATATTCCACCATTTGTCATGAACTTTCAGATCTAATGTTGCCATGCTTCTGGTATATTTGATGGCCTTACCTTTTGGCATTGTCTGGACAAACTGCTCTGCATTGGACACACTTATGTATCAAGGCAATGCCATGCTTCTGAAGTAACCTTATTGGATTGGACTTATCCATTATTTGAGTAATCACTCTAAATTTCCTTTGCAATGGTTAATACGTTGTTTATGCGCTTGGACAATAAGTTGAGTACCCGTGAGAAATTTTATGCGGTTGATTTTGATCTATTTTTTCTTAGGTCCTTAGATAATGATTTGGTACTATGATTGTATTATCGGATTGGATATGGCTGTACCCAGCAGCATTGCTGCCGGGTGCGGCAAGCCGCACTTCCTACCTAGTATAGTCACATAGTTGGTCCCAAGAGTATATGAACATTGGCCAGTTTTGCATTAACAAAATTTCACAACACAAATCGAGAGTATATGAACATTGGTTTTAAGAAATTGTAGTATCCCTCGCCCACCCATGGGAATACTGTGGTTTTCAATTACCACAGTTTTCTTAAAACTTTGTTGCCAAACTAGCCCTAATAGTGTCTGGAGACTACCCACTGAGGTCGTGATGCATTGCCGGTGTGCATGGGATCTAGGTCTATGTGGGTTGAGTTTGTGTTTCTCGGTTTATAGGCCTATTTATCAGGTAAACCAAATAATCCCTAATGTTTTGGTACATATTTTGGCGGTTTCTTGATAGAAAGACACCTAATATTTCTTTGTTAAAATTCCCATGATTAGGTAGAGTTTTTCCATGCAGTGCTATGAGGCGGTGTGTCAAACACGGACAACATCACTTGGTTGCGTACTTGACCTAAAGACGACATTTGTGTTTCCAAAAAGTCAAAACTGGGTGGGGAGTATCTCTCATACCAAGTGGGTGAATATTCTACACCTTCTATTAAGCAGAGACAAATATATTATGATGTATTCCTAAACTCTAGAGGATCTATTGGCTTTGCTGGCTGCAAGAGTATACCTAACCTCTCGGAGGTGTGGGATTTTAACTAACATGGATATATGTTTTTTTTTGCGGGGTGATATATGGTTTACCCAATAGATCAAAGTAAGATTTGTGAGCGACTTCTTGACAGTTAGGCTAACACAGCGGCTGAAAAGACAACGAACAATTATCTTAGTAATGTGGGAATTTACCATATTATATTTATTAATATATTTATAGAGTAGCACTATTATAAGCTAGAGGCCGAGTTAACAATTTAGCATAAATTGAACGATCAGCATTGCATAACTGATTCAGCAAGAAGCAATACATGCATTTTACAAGGGGCAAAAGAACTGAAGAAGTTTCCGTGAACGTGCAGCATACTTTCGGATGTCAAACTTTGTCCCATGATTGCCAATTAAATCTACTCCATTTGTAGTGTTATAAAGTACTCCCTCTGTCTCAAAATTATTGACGTGGTTTGAACTAAAACCACGACAATAATTTTGAAACCGAGGAAGTAATTATTTATTGTTTGCCCTTACTCTTCACCCATGTACAAATAAAAATTTCCGGATCACATATGAGCTTTACGCGTTATTCCATCAAGAAGTAGAAGCAACAAAATTTCATTTTAAGAATACAAATAACACCTACACTCCACTGCACCGACAATTGTGCACTATAAACTCGATGTGACTGATGCATTGACATTGGCACCACTGGCAAAAACGAAGATAGTTGTATCACAATGTGTCAATGTCAAAGCTACTCTCATGTCAAAGCATATATACGGGCTTCCAAATGGAAAGTCAAATGAGGAGACAATAGTATTGTTTTCATTGTTGCCCATGCATGCAAGATGTTGTAACTGCCCAGGAAGTTCAGGCATATAGTAATAATTTGGGAAACCTATAAAACAACATTCCAAATATCCAGTTGACAAAAAAGAATCAATATCTCCATCAATGTGGGGGCCGTCTGATCTAGACGTTAAGATTCATAGAAAGCAGTAAATGACTAGTTTTTTAAGCATGGTATCCACACTTTATCGAATTGTATTAGTATTAGCTATACAAACACTTTCTGGAGCCACACTCAGCGGCCTACTTCATCTCGGAGAGAACTAAGTGAAAGTCTGTGCGCTTCTTTGTTCAAACCTCTTTCCTCATGGAAGAACGAAGCTTCTTCAAAATCTGCACACCTTGCCATTATGTCATCTGTGATCTGGACATACCTTCCGTGAGAGTCGTCATGTAGAGTATTAGTCATGCCAAGGCTGTCAAAAGTAACTCTAACTCTTCGGACGAGAAGATCATTTACGAGGAACAAAGTTCTTGGCCAGCAACTGGTTCTTGTTGTTCTGGATCCTGATAGCCCTCAAACACAATGCTGGAAGGTCCCAAACAATTACAATCACTCCTTGCATCAGCAGCCACATCACCCTTTGTATCATTTTTTCCTGCTGCGGCTCAACATTGATTTTGGTCCACCCCACCAGCTGAGGGATCCAAAGCAGAGCGCTCGTTTGTTAAGGCTTCTAAGGAGTTGTTATCTGGTTCAACGCCATTACGTTGAGGTCATCGACATACATTTTGACAAAGTAACTCGTAGATAGCGGGTTTTGAAAGGTTTGTGGACAACTTTTCTTCTTCCGTGCCATATAACCCACAACATACCCAATGTTTCTACTAGCTCTTGGTGTGGCAGCTTCTTTATAAGAGGACATATCCAATCTTTCGCTTTGTTCTCTCAGCCACCTCAATCGAGGCACGTGATCATACGCTCGACATCGAACGTTCGATAAAGGAGTGTCTCTACGAGTCCTCCTTGCCACATCCCGAATAATGGCAGTCGTCGGCCAAGTGTCTCTCAAACCGAACATCACCAATGGGAATCGAATGCCATGCGAGCCTCCGAGGAAGACCCTGATCTTCGAAGGGACCGACACCCGCCAGCCAAGCTTCTTGGGCCTCCCTTGTGTGTATCAACATTTTTTATTCGGAGCGAATAGTGAATATGCTCTTCCGGCTGTAATTCCATGTACAGAACTAGAACCGTGTCTAAACAGAGTAGAATGTTTTGTATGATCTCAATGTCCATGGGAAGACAAAACTGGCGTAGCTCACAACATCCCATATTGTTGTTGTGGGGTTTATGAATTCACTCACTCTAGGTGGAGGGTTTACGCCTAGGCATGTCACTTGTCGCAAGGAGCCTCACATGACAGCCAATTATCAAGCCATGTATTTTTCTCTTGCCCCGTGCTAATTCTCTTCTTTATGCATTGCTGCAAAGTGTCTCAGGCATCAAGAATAGACCGTCAAATTTGTGATGGGTGGGATCTCGGGTTTGCAGGAAAAAAAATTCCATTTCGGGGTAACATCTTGCTTTCCAAATCCTTGCATTGAGGCTCTCATGTGACTGCATAATACGTTATGCTTGGCGAGCTAGCAGGGCTAACTGAAACGACTCAATGTCTCTAGCACCCAAGCCACCCATATAACATGGCTTCCGTCATATCTGACTATGCAACCCAACATGTTTTGCGTTATTCATCATTACTGTACCAACAAAATTTCTGGAGTATTGAATTGATGTGTTTACAAAATCCTCTTGGTGATCTGAAGCATGACATAGAATAAGTAGGAATTGCCTGTTCGTCTTTTTGCACAACTCACTAGTCTTCGCTCGCTCAGCTCGGCTCGCTCATCTCTCCCGCTGGGTTAGGAAAAACCGCTAGTGTTTTTTAAAAGGTCAAATACCTAACGAAATATTACGATTTTCTTTTCATTAAGGTACAAGGGCTTCTTATTCCACATCGTCGTATTATTAAGTATTCTCCTTTAGTTTTTTTTCTCTATCTAGATGTGGAAGGTCAACTTAAAAAATGTTCACAAATTTTTAAAAAGGTTCGTAATTTTTTTTGAAAATAATGAATTTGAAAATTACTCATAATTTGTAAAAAACTCATGAATTTGAAAAAATTGAAAATACTTTAGACATGTTGACATTTTTGAAAAATATTCAGGAATTTCATAAATCTTTGCAAAAAAGAGAAAGAGAAATGCCAAAAAGAAAATATTAATGAGTGAGAACTGGCAATGAACACACAGAAAAAAGGAAATACCAGTCCGGAAACTTCCCATATGGGGTGCTTCTTTGTCTTGCTTATACTGAGACAGGTTCGCCTCGCCTTAGGTAGGACGCTAAGTGGGCCCACCCAGTTGCATTAGTTCATCAGTTTTGTTCGTTTTCTCTTCATTTTTATTTTTATTTTACTTTTGTTTATATTTTGAAACATTTTAAACGCATATATTACATTAAATATTTTAGTTAATTCACTTAAATTTTCTAAAATGTATATTGCGAATATGAAAAATGTTAACGCAGTGCAAAAAGTTTGTTGGCGTAACATGACAAAAATGCTGATATCATTAAAAAAAAGTTTGTGACATTTAAACAACGCTCATGCATTTCCCAAAACATATACGCGATTTTTTTCAAAAATGTTCGTGTAATTGAAAAAAAAGTTGCGTGCCATTCAAAAAAATGTACGTTACATTTTAAAAGATGTTCTTGATTTTCAAAAATGTGTTTGAGACCTCAAAAAAAATCTTTGTACAATGTAAAAAATGTTCACATAGATAAAAATGTTTTGTATCATTCAAACACAATGTATCAACATGTATTTGAAAAATGTTGAACACATATTCAAAAAATGTTCAGATTATGTATTAAAATATGTTAAACATGTATAAAAAAATATTTTAGATGTATACAAAAAATGTACAATGTATATGGAAAAATGTTCATCAAATTATATATTTGAAAATGTGTTAGTCATGTATTTAGAAAATGTGAAACATGTATAAAATATGTTCCAGACATATACTTGTCTTGATTTTTTGGAAAAAAAATATAGACACGTTCTGGAAAATTTGAAAAATAGAAAACCTGGAATAAAACCGGTGAAACCCGATGAAAGAAAGAAAGAATAACCAAAGAATAAAAAAATAAGAAAAAGAAAAAGAAAGGTAACAAAACCACGGAGGAAAGAAACTCTCACAACAGCTATAATACCGGCCCTATCCAATAGCACCGCTCCTAAGGTGAGCTGAAGCTACATCTGGGACCGCGGCGACTATATCTCGCTTTAAGCGAGTCGAGAGGAAACTCTCGCGTTCGAGCCCCCTCCCCCCCCCCCCCCTCCCCTCGCGGCGTATTGGGCCGGCCCGTTCAAGCGCGCATATTACATAAAAAGAGCATGAGAAAGGTAAGAAGTCGGGATCGATCCCTGGTCTCCTCCAGGGGATCCCGCGCTCCGATAACCACACCCCGCCCAAGTTTCCTTCGCTGTTAGAACCAGGGGCGCATGCTACTTGAGCCATTCAAGCCAATTTTATTTGGTTTTAATTGTTTCTTTTCTCCTTTTTTGCTTTCTTCATTTTCTTTTCATGTTTTTGGTTTATTTTGTTTTTTGGTTTTCTTCACCATTTTTATTTGGTTTTCTATTTTCTTCTCCAGTTTTTGTTTTTCTTATGTTTCCTTTCGTTTTCACTCTACATTTTCGTATATGTCAAAAACATTTTTTAATAAGTGATCAACATTTTTTGTACACAAGTTCGACATTGTCCGAACGCTTATTCAACATTTTTCAAATGCTTGTTCAACATTTCAATATTTATTCAACATTTTTAAATACTTGTTCAACATTTTTCAAATACTCGTTCATCATTTTTTAATATTTATTCAAAAAAAATGAAATACTTGTTCAACATTTTTAATACTTATTCAACTTTTTTCAAATACTTGTTCAATATTTTTCAAATACTAGTTCAACATTTTTTTAATACTTATTCAACATTTTTCAAATACTTACTCAACATTTTTCAAATACTTGTTCATCATTAAGCCGTAGTAGTTTTGGTGTACAGTATGTTGATCCTGGAGCCCCCGTCCATCAGGACCGCTGGAATGCAGAGGCCTCCGATTATGGAACTGAGGACGAGTGGTAGGCTCGCCGGCCTTTGGAAAGGGACAGGGTGGTCGGCTTGACCGAAGGATATGGTCTATTCTGACCACTCGAGGTACCTGGAGCTCCTCCATGCCCTTGTGTGGTGGTGTTGGCATACAACCTTGTGAGGCCGTTGTGCTTCGAGGATCATGTTTTGTGGCGCCCCGCCTGATTACCACTGTAGCCAGACGGTCGCCACGTATACCAGCCCAGGAAATCACTCTGGCATGCGTGTTTACAACATGTATCAAGAACACATGCATTTCTATTAATGGATATATAAGTCTTACATGAAATATTACAAGAGTGATGGCAGCGGAAAAGCTCTATCTAAGGCAGCATGGTCTTGGTGCGGCTCCAATCCACAGGGATCTGACTGGGTTACTCTTCTAGCTCACGAACGCTCCGGCTCCTCGACGACGGACGACGGATCCTTATGTGAACCTGGCCACATTGAAGGCCGCTGAGTACTTTTGAATGTACTCGCAAGCAAACCAAACCAACATATACACTAAGCAAAGCAATCCATGGCATTCAAGCATGCACTAGTTATTAGAGCAATATTAATTATCATGACATGGCACAACTAGCTAGCAATATTGATTATCATGCCATAGCAGGGTTATTTAGCAAGATAACTACTGAAGTAAATGCAGTAAGATAAAGCATATTAGGTAAATATTCCATACTCCGAACATTCTCATGATCCAGTCCAACTCTTTCGGTCATCCGACCGTCTCTTTCATAGCCATCCCATGGCTAACATATCATATGCCTGACATCATCCGATGTCTATGCATCTCCACTGCAAGTCTGATAAACTTACTCTCTTCCGGGTTGCCTTACAATCCTCAGAATATTCACGATCCACTGAGTACTTCAGGGCATAAGACGAGTTCTTCCATCATTATTATATTACTATTACGGTTGACCACCTAGTGAGGTCTGGACAGACTGTCCAATACCGTGGACGCGGCTATTCGAATAGATTTTACACTCTGCAGAGGTTGCGCACTTTACCCACACCATGGAGCACCTGACCTCGTGATCCCATTCGGGTGGACCAGGGTTGCTCCAATGAAACCTGCCTAACCCGTGACTCCTCCACCGTACCACCGACAATCATCCTCCCCCGGAGTCCTGCCCTGGGTGGCCCCTGTGTCACCTCGTGACACCTGCCACCGTCGTGGCCAAACAAAACTGTCCCAAACGGGGACTCCCAGGTTAAACAATAAACTGGGCTCACAAGGTTATCGCCGCCTACCTGGCCAGGGTAGCGCACACGCATAACCTTCCCTGTCGGGTAGTACCGGTGAAAGAGCACGCGATCAGACCAAGTCAAGGCCGTCCCATACCGAAAAATGTGGCTGCACGGGTAAGTCCGGACAGGTGACTCTGGATCAACCGACTAGGTTTAGCTTTAGCAGGTACTTAGCAAGCATGGTTGTTTATCATGAATAACTTAACATGGTGGTAACTATGTATGAGGTAACAACTGTGGAAACATAACAACCTATCTCCACATAACATCACAATGAGTCATTAGTGAAATAACATCTAAATGGTAAGTTATCACTTTACAAGTTCTAGCTGTAAGTTACGACCATCGGAACCCTTGCATAAAACTGGCAAAGAAACCAGTAGCCACCAGAACGGTCTTTACAACTCAGATCTGGGACATTACCGGAATAACTCAACCCCGGCTCAAGACGGCTAGAAAGCAACTCAGAGCATGAGACGGTGTTGATAAAAAGAATGTAGCAGTTCCCTAAGACGGCCGAAAAACAGCTCAGAGCATAGGGTCACTAGTACAGAAAGAAATTCAACAACTGCCCGAGACGGCCGCAAAACAGCTCAGAACACGGCCAGTTGTTGAAAAGAGAACATAAAGTCGGCATCCGCCCCGGATGGCTGAAAGCAGCTCAGACACAGGCGTGGTGCCGTCATCGAAGAAAGTACAAACAAGGGTTCGTCAGAATCACATACAGCCCACTACTACGCATACAATTACAAGCATATTAATTTAAACATGCAGGAATAACACAGAGCAATGCTTTAGGGCATATATCATATGGTCGGATTGCCTGGGGTCGAAGAATACTCCGGGAGAAGTGCGGAGAGTCCGCGGAAAGGATCGCCGGAAACCGTTCTCTCTCGGAGGGGGCTGTTTGAAGGGCAAGGGCAAAATGGTCATTTTCATAAACATTATGAAAATGGTACCATCGGAACGGGTTCGACGAACTGAAGACGTGAGCGTTGGTTTCACCTGAATCGGAGTTACGAGCGAAAAGTTATGGCCGTTCGTTGTTTAGGCAGAAAATAAATAAAAATATATTCATTTTCGCCCTAAACTAGTGAACGTCCGCAATATAAGCCTTTCGGCCGCCAGCTGAAAATTGAAAGCGCATTTGGCATAATACGCTTTCGGAGTTGGGAAAGCGCACTTTGCGTAGGGCGCCTCCACTTAAACCCGCGGGCCCGCGCGCTGTGTCATCGACGGTTGGGACCCGCGTTGACTTTCTCTCCAGTCCCTCTCCTTCTTCCTCCTCCCTCCTCCATCCCCGACGCGGCAACAGAGCCGTGGCTCCGGCGCGGGCTCCTGCGCTCCGGTGGGCCGCTCCGGCGGGCGAGCAGACGGGAGGGTGCCCCGGCGTGCGCCGCGTCCAGAGAAGGTCCCGGCCGCAGTTGAGGACGGCTAGAGGCGGAGCTCCACGGCGTGGCTGAGGACGGCAGCTCTGGTCAAGGAAGGGGCTCGGGTGGCCGGAGCGGTTGGGCGAGGGGGCAGAGGTGGTCTCCGGCGACTGGGGATCCCAGAGGTGGGCTCGGCGGAGGTGGGGAAGGCAGGGGTCGCGGCGGCGCACGGCGGCAGTA
Source organism: Thinopyrum elongatum (assembly GCA_011799875.1). NCBI lineage: Eukaryota > Viridiplantae > Streptophyta > Magnoliopsida > Poales > Poaceae > Thinopyrum > Thinopyrum elongatum. Next base: position 613,893,751 of record CM022298.1, read on the forward strand.
GGTGGCGAGGCTGCGGCCACGGAGGGCCTAAGGCGGTAGATGAGGTTGGGCAAGGATGGGGTTGGGGTCTATGGCAAATGGCGCGTCTGCCAGTGGGTCTAGGCGAAAGGAGAGGGGCCATGCCGCTCCAATTTGAGCGGAGGTGACCGGCGGCAATGGCGGACAGAGGTGGAGCATACGAGCATGAGAGCTTGAATTGCTCGGCCAGGAGGATGCTAGGAGGGCTGGGAGGAGTCTGAGGGGGTTGGGGATGATGTGGGTGCTTGGGGAGGGGCTCGGCCGCGGCTTTTATAGCCGGCCGTGGCGAGCTTATCACCTTCCTGGAGCTCCAGCGAGGTGGCCAACGCCGGTTGGTGCCGACCTGACGCGCGGATGGGGACAGAGTTGTGCTGGCGCGCTCGAGAAGGCTCGGGGAGGAAGAAGACAGCAGAGAGGAAACGACGATGGTGGTCACGGGCGGAGCAGTGCCGCGGTGGGGCTCGCCGTGGCGTGAGGAGGAAGGGAGAGGAGAGGAGAAGAGTCTGGAGAGGAGCGCGTGGACGCCGGGAAGCCACTGGACATGCCCGGACGAGCCAGGGCCGACCAGAAGCGACTGCACGGAGTCATCCATGCACATAGCGCGGTTTTGGACGTGCTCCCTGCGCGGTCACCACCGGCACCACGCATCCAGGGCATTTAATGGTCCTGAGACCTTGTCCAACACGCTTCTCATTGCTCAAATAGATGATAGAGGTAGCTGGAACCATCTAGGATGCTCTGGGGTGAGGGAAACTTGCTGGAACAGGTTCTGACAAGAAGGTGTTTGTAGGTATTTCTGGATTGATCCCTGGGTGAAATGAGCTGGTTCTTGGCATGGAGCATTGATCTACCAAGGTGACTACCCTGGTAAATTTTGGGGCCATTTGGATAAGAATTGAGGACACTTGCTGTAGAATGGACCCCATTGGTCAGAAATGCAAACTTTGATGTGGCACTCACATACTAGCTTGCATTGAGCTGAAATTTGGAGGAGGTGAGTGATTTGTACATATGAAGCCACTGTAAAAGTTTCATACCATTTGGATACACCAAAATGGTACTTGCTTCACAGGGGTTCCAAATAGACAGAAACTTGAGAAAATTGCTGGGGGTAGAATGGATAGATGGATTGAGCTGGTTTTTGGTTTCCATCAGTGATTTATCAATACTAATCACCATGAAAAATTTCAGCTCAAATAGATCAAGGGTTCAAGCACTTCCTTTGCAATTTGCCCAACTGGACAGAATTTGCAAATTGATGTTGTGCTCAAAATTTGAACTATGGAACTTGGGTTTTTGATGGAAATGGTGAAGATATGGATAGGAGAAGCTCCACAATTTATTTGGGATTCTTCCTGGCTACCAAAATGGTAGTTCCTTTAGAAAGGGCCCAAAATGCAATATTGGCTTTAAATAGGAAAAGGCAATTTCCCTTATTTAATTATGGAAATATTTTTATGGGAGCTCAATATGATCACAAAGAATATCTCCACAAGTTTTCATGAAATTTGGAGATGGATAGATATTTTCCTGGATTTAATTCCTTTAACTGGCAGAAAAAGGAATTAATTATAAATGAAAAATATTGCAAATGACTTGGCAATGTTTTTGCATATCCAGGGTTTATAGATGTGGGATGATCATTGGGAAAAGTTTAGGAGGCAACAGGTCAAAGGAAATTGGGGTTCCATTGTAACGGAAGAGATTAGGGTTTCCCTTCCGGCAACTCGGAAGGTAGGGTTTCGGTGGCAAAACCCTGAGAATAGATCTTGGGTGGCAAGGGTGGACTGGAGAGAATCTCTGGTTGGATAGGGAAGGCAAGGTTAAATGACCATCTTCATATACCCAAGAGCTAGAGAAATCCGATAACACCGAGAAAAAAGACGGGAGTCAAATCCCGCGAAGGAAAAAAAACAGGAGCGAAAACCAGGGTGTTACATGTTTACCCTCCAGATGTCCTTTGGAAAGGCTCTCTGGTTCTGTCCTGGCCTGCTGCTTGGGGCTTGCCACTGGCGGTGGTGGGGCTACGTTGTTTCCGCCTTCATTGTTTGCGGCGACTGGGTTGCCCTTTTCGTGAAGGAGCTGCTCGTTGAGCCCGCAGTCTCGGGTTGAATGCTGAGCCTTATGATTTTCGTAACTGTGATATACATAGGGCCCATACATTATCTCCTCGTATGTGAGGGGGGTGCATTTTGGCTTGCCATTCCAGCGCTGTCGTTTTCCACTGGCCTCATCTGTTTCATTGGCTACTGCGACAAGCTCGGAGTCTTGCTCTTCCCTGCGCTTGCGATCTTCTCTATCCTTCGAGCTCCTGCTCTTCGGGGCTTTTGCCCCTATGGGCTCAGCAGTTTTCACTCCTGGGAAAGGCCGGCAGCCAGCCGAGCCATTTCCTCTCCGGTGGTGAAGTCATTTGCGACCTTCATTAAGGCGGCCAAAGATGTCAGCTTGCCCTCTCCCCTCTTTTTTCCGAGCTTGTCTCGGAACAAAGGGTCTTGGGCACCGCTGACGAATGCCTCTATGGCCGTTTCATGCTTGATAGTGTGTTTTTCTTCTTGAGCTAGCACACGACGTAGTCATAGACTGACACTTGTCTTCTTGGATGATGTTGTGGAGGTCGGCGCCGCTTCCTGGCCGGTGATAGGTTCCCTCAAAATTGTTGACGAAAACATGCTCGAAACCTGCCCAGTTATGGATGGAGTTGGGAGGGAGCCCGTTGAGCTAGGTGTTGGAAATATGCCCTAGAGGCAATAATAAAGTGGTTATTATTATATTTCCTTAATCATGATGAAGGTTTATTATTCATGCTAGAATTGTATTGACCGAAAACTTAAATACATGTGTGGATACATAAACAAATACCGTGTCCCTAGTATGCCTCTACTAGACTAGCTCGTTGATCAAAAGATGGTTAAGGTTTCCTAACCATAGACATGTGTTGTCACTTGATAATGGGATCACATCTTTAGGAGAATGATGTGATGGACAAGACCCATCTGTTAGCTTAGCATATGATCGTTCAGTTTATTGCTACTGCTTTCTTAATGTCAAATACATATTCCTTCGACCATGAGATCATGAAACTCTCGGATAACGGAGGAATACCTTGTGTGCTATCAAACATCACAACGTAACTGGGTGATCATAAAGATGCTCTACAGGTATCTCCGAAGGTGTCTGTTGAGTTGGCATCGATCAAGATTGCGATTTGTCACTATGTGTATCGGAGAGGTATCTCTAGGCCCTCTCGGTAATACAGCATCACCAGAAGCTTGCAAGCAAAGTGACTAAGGAGTTAGTTATGAGATGATGTATTACAGAATGAGTAAAGAGACTTGCCGGTAATGAGATTGAACTAGATATGGAGATACCGATGATCGAATCTCGGGCAAGTAACATACCGACAGACAAAGGGAACTATGTATGTTGTCATAAAGGTGCGACCGATAAAAATCTTCGTAGAATATGTAGGAACCAATATGGGCATCCAGGTCCCGCTATTGGTTATTGATTGGAGAAGCGTCTCGGTCATGTCTACATCATTCTCGAACCCGTAGGGTCCGCACGCTTAACGTTCGTTGACGATATAGTATTATATGAGTTATGTGAATTGGTGACCGAATGTTGTTCGACGTCCCGGATGAGATCACTGACATGACGAGGAGCTCCGGAATGGTCCAGAGGTAAAGATTGATATATACGACGATACTATTTGGTCTCCGGAAAGGTTTCGGAATGCATCGGGTATTTATCGGATCACCGGAAGGGGTTCCGGGAGGCCACGGGAAGTTACTGGGCCTAACGGGCCAAGGGAAGGGGAGCACACCAGCCCACAAGGGGCTGGTGCGCCCCCAACCTGGCCTCCATCCTTGTAAAGGAAAGGGAGGGGCTGGCCCCCTCCTGCCTTTCTTCATGGAAGAGAGAAAGGGAAAGGGGGGCGCCCAAAGGCAGCCAGCCCCCTTTCCTTTCCCCCTTGCACCAAAGAAGGAAGGGGGGGGGGGCGCAGCCAGGGCTGGCCCTAGGGCTGGCCGCCGGCCCGCTTGGGGGCGCCCTAGGATGCCTCCCCTCCTCCCCCACCTATATATATATATATATGAGAGGAGGAGAGGGGCAACACACACCACGATCCCCAAGTCGTGTGCGGCGCCCCGTCTCCCTCTAGTTCTAGTTCCTTCTCCGTCCACATCCGTTGTGCTTGGCGAAACCCTGTAGATAGTTTCACTACCACCGTCACCACGCTGTCGTGCTACTGGAACTCATCCACTACTTCGCCTCTTTTGCTAGATCGAGAAGGCGAGGACATCATCGAGCTGAACGTGTGCTGAACGCAGAGGTGCCGTACGTTCGGTACGTGATCAGGACGGAAGGTGTACGACTACATCAACCGCGTTGATAAACGCTTCCGCTTAGCGATCTACAAGGGTATGTAGATGCTCTTCCCCCTTTCGTAGCTATGCATCTCCATGGATAGATCTTGCGTGTGCGTATATTTTTTTTTGTTTTTCATGCAATGTTCCCCAACAGTGGTATCAGAGCCAGGTCTATGCGTAGATGATATGCATGAGTAGAACACAAAGGAGTTGTGGGCGGTGATGTTCATACTGCTTACCACCAATGTCTTATTTTGATTCGGCGGCATTGTGGGATGAAGCGGCCCGGACCAACCTTACATGTCCACGCACATGAGACCAGTTCCACCGACTGACATGCAACTTGATTTGCATAAAGGTGGCTGGTGGGTGTCTGTTTCTCCTACTTTAGTTGAATCTAATTTGACTACGGCTGGTCCTTGCAAAAGGTTAAAACAGCAAACTTGATAATCACCGTTGTGGTTTTGCGTAGGTAAGAACGGTTCTTGCTAGTTGCCCGTAGCAGCCACGTAAAACTTGCAAACAACAAAGTAGAGGATGTCTAACTTGTTTTTGCAGGGCATGTTGTGATGTCATATGGTCAATATATGATGTGATATATGTTGATGTATGAGATGATCATGTTTTGTAATAAGTTCACGACTTGCATGTCGATGAGTACGACCACCGGCAAGAGCCTTAGGGTTGTCTTTAATTATTGTATGACCTGCGTGTCAATCACTTAAGCGCCATGTAATTGCTTTACTTTATCGCTATGCGTTAGCAATAGTTGTAGAAGCAATAGTTGGCGAGACGACCCGACGCTACGATGGAGATCAAGGTGTCGTGCCAGTGACGATGGAGATCATGTCGATGCTTTGGAGATGGAGATCAAAAGCACAAGATGATGATGGCCATATCATGTCAGATATTTTGATTGCATGTGATGTTTATCCTTTATGCATCTTATTTTGCTTAGAACGATGGTAGCATTATAAGATGATCCCTTCACTTAATTTCAAGATAAAAGTGTTCTCCCTGAGTATGCACCGTTGCCAAAATTCGTCGTTTCGAAGCACCTCGTGATGATCGGGTGTGATAGACTCTACGTTCACATACAACAGGTGTAAGACAGTTTTGCACATGCAGAATACTTGGGTTAAACATGATGAGCCTAGCATGTACAAACATGGTCTCGGAACACTGGAGACCGAAAGGTCGAACGTGAGTCATATAGTAGATATGATCAACATAGAGATGTTCACCATTGAAGACTGCCCCATCTCACGTGATGATCAGACATGGGTTAGTTGATTTGGATCATGTATCACTTAGACAACTTGAGGGATGTTGATTTAAGTGATAGTTCATTAGTAATTTCATTAATTGAACTAAAATTTATCATGAACTTAGTAGTTTTTGCATATCTATGATGTAGATCAATGGCCCGTGCTACAGTTCCCTTGAATTTTAATGCGTTCCTAGAGAAAGCTAAGTTGAAAGATGATGGTAGCAACTACACGGACAGGGTCCGTAACTTGAGGATTATCCTCATTGCTACATAGAAGAATTATGTCCTTGATGCACCTCTAGGTGACAGACCTGCTGCAGGAGCTGCTGCAGATGTTATGAAGTCTGGCAGGCTTGATATGATGACTAGTCAATGGTTTAGTGTGCCATGCTTTACGGCTTAGAACCAGGACTTCAAAGATGTTTTGAATGCCATGGAGCATATGAGATGTTCCAAGAGCTGAAATTGATATTTCAAGCAAATGCCCGGGTTGATAGATATGAAGTCTCCAACAAGTTCTATAGTTGTAAGATGGAGGAGAACAATTCTGTCAGTGAACACATACTCAAAATGTCTGGGTATCATAACCACTTGACTTAGCTGGGAATTAATCTTCCAGTTGAGAGTGTTATTGACAGATTTCTTCAGTCACTGCCACCAAACTACAAAGGCTTCGTGATGAACTATAATATGCAAGGGATGACGAAAATGATTTTCGAGCTCTTCACGATGCTGAAATCAGCGAAGGTAGAAATCAAGAAGGAGCATCAAGTGTGGAGGGCTAACAAGACCACTTGTTTCAAGAAAAAGGGCAAGGGAAAGAAAGGGAACTTCAAGAAGAATGGCAAGCAAGTTGCCGCTCCCGTGAAGAAGGCGAAAGCTGGACCCAAGCCTGAAACCGAGTGCTTTTACTGCAAAGGAAATGGTCCCTGGAAGCGGAACTGCCCCAAATACTTGGCGGATAAGAAGGATGGCAAAGTGAACAAAGATATATTTGATACATGTTATTGATGTGTACCTTACTAATGCTCGTAGTAGCGCCGGGGTATTTGATACCGGTTCGGTTGCTCATATTTGTAACTCGAAACAGGAGCTGTGGAATAATCGAAGATTGGCTAAGAACGAGGTGACGATGCGCGTCGGGAATAATTCCAAGGTCGATGTGATCGCCGTCGGCACACTACCTCTACATCTACCTCCGGGATAGTTTTAGACCTCAATAATTGTTATTTGGTGCTAGCGTTGAGCATGAACATTATATCTGGATCTTGTTTAATGCGAGACGGTTATTCATTTAAGTCAGAGAATAATGGTTGTTCTATTTATATGAGTAATATCTTTTATGGTCATTGCTACTTCTTGAGCTAACGTTGGTTTTTCCCTTGAAGAGGAAAGGGTGATGCAGCAAAGTAGAGTAAGTATTTCCCTCAGCTTTTGAGAACCAAGGTATCAATCCAGTAGGAGACAACGCTCAAGTCACCGAATACCTGCACAAACAAACACCAACCTTGCACCCAACGCGATAAAGGGGTTGTCAATCCCTTAACGGTTATTTGCAACGTGAGATCTGATAGAGATGATAACCGAATATCTACTTAATGAAACACAAGTCTGAAACATTTGAAAGGTTCAAACAATTTCAGAGTGAAGTGGAGAATCATCATAACAAGAAAATAAAGTTTCAACGATCTGATCGCGGAGGCGAATATTTGAGTTACGAGTTTGGCCTTCATTTTGAACAATGTGGAATTGTTACATAACTCACGCCACCCGGAACACCACAGTGTAATGGTGTGTCCGAACGTCGTAACCGTACTTTATTAGATATGGTGCGTTCTATGATGTCTCTTACCGATTTGCCTTTATTGTTTTGGGGTTATGCATTAGAGACGGTCGCATTCACGTTAAATAGGGCACCGTCTAAATCTGTTGAGACGACACCGTATGAACTATGGTTTGGCAAGAAACCTAAGCTGTCATTCCTTAAAGTTTGGGGATGCGACGCTTATGTCAAAAGGCTTCAGCCTGATAAGATCGAACCCAAATCGGAGAACTGCGTCTTCATAGGATACCTTAAAGAAACTATTGGGTACACCTTCTACCATAGATCCGAAGGCAAGATCTTTGTTGCTAAGAATGGGTCATTTCTAGAGAAGGAGTTTCTCTCGAAAGAAGTGAGTGGGAGGAAAGTAGAACTTGATGAGGTAATTGTACCTTCTCTCGAATTGGAAAGTAGCACATCAGAGAAAACCATTCCCGTGATGCCTACACCAACTAGAGAGGAAGCTAATGATGATGATCATGAAACTTCAGATCAAGTTACTAATGAACCTTGTAGGTCGACCAGAACACGTACCGCACCAGAATGGTATGGTAATACTATCCTGGAAGTCATGTTGTTAGACAACGACGAACCTACGAACTATGAAGAAGCTATGATGTGCCCAGATTCCGACAAATGGCTTGAGGCCATGAAATCTGAGATAGGATCCATGTATGAGAACAAAGTATGGACTTTGGTGGACTTGCCCGATGATCGGCAAGCATTGAGAATAAATGGGTCTTCAAGAAGAAGACAGACGCTGATGGTCATATCACTATCTATAAAGCTCGACTTGTTGCGAAAGGTTTTTGACAAGTTCAAGGGGTTGACTATGATGATACTTTCTCACCCGTAGCGATGCTTAAGTCTGTCCGAATCATGTTGGCAATTGCCGCATTTTATGATTATGAAATCTGGCAAATGGATGTCAAAACTGCATTCCTTAACGGGTTTCTTAAAGAAGAGTTGTATATGATGCAACCAGAAGGTTTTGTCAATCCTAAAGGTGCTAACAAAGTGTGCAAGCTCCAGCGATCCATTTATGGACTGGTGCAAGCATCTCGGAGTTGGAATATACGCTTTGATGATGTGATCAAAGCATATGGTTTTATATAGACTTACGGAGAAGCCTATATTTACAAGAAAGTGAGTGGGAGCTCTGTAGCATTTCTGATATTATATGTGGATGACATATTATTGATTGGAAATGATATAGAATTTCTGGATAGCATAAAAGGATACTTGAATAAGAATTTTTCAATGAAAGACCTCGATGAAGCTGCTTATATATTGGGCATCAAGATCTATAGGGATAGATCGAGACGCTTAATAGGACTTTCACAAAGCACATACCTTGACAAAGTTCTGAAGAAGTTCAAAATGAACCAGTCAAAGAAATGGTTCTTGCCTGTGTTGCAAGGTCTGAAATTGAGTCAGACTCAAAGTCCGACCACGGCAGAAGATAGAGAGAAAATGAAAGTCATTCCCTATGCCTCAGCCATAGGTTCTATTATGTATGCCATTTTGTGTACCAGACCTAATGTGTGCCTTGCCATAAATTTGGCAGGGAGGTACCAAAGTAATCCAGGAGTGGATCATTGGACAGCGGTCAAGAATATCCTGAAGTACCTGAAAAGGACCAAGGATATGTTTCTCGTTTATGGAGGTGACGAAGAGCTCATCGTACATGGTTACGTCGATGTTAGCTTCGACACAGATCTGGATGACTCTAAGTCACAAACCGGATACGTATTTATATTGAATGGTGGAGCTGTCAGTTGGTCCAGTTCCAAGCAGAGCGTCGTGGCAGGATCTACGTGTGAAGCGGAGTACATAGCTGCTTCGGAAGCAGTGCATGAAGGAGTCTGGATGAAGGAGTTCATATCCGATCTGGGTGTAATACCCAGTGCACCAGGTCCAATGACAATCTTTTGTGACAACACTGGAGCAATTGCCTTAGCGAAGGAATCTTGGTTTCACAAGAGAACCAAACACATCAAGCGACGCTTCAACTCCATTCGTGAAAAGGTCAAGGATGGAGACATAGAAATTTCCAAAATACATACGGATCTGAATGGGGTAGACCCGTTGACTAAACCTCTTCCGCGGGAAAATCATGATCAGCACCAAGACACCATGGGTGTTAGATTCATTACTATGTAATCTAGATTATTGACTCTAGTGCAAGTGGGAGACTATTGGAAATATGCCCTAGAGGCAATAATAAAGTGGTTATTATTATATTTCCTTAATCATGACAAAGGTTTATTATTCATGCTAGAATTGTATTGACCGGAAACTTAAATACATGTGTGGATACATAAACAAATACCGTGTCCCTAGTATGCCTCTACTAGACTAGCTCGTCGATCAAAAGATGGTTAAGGTATCTCCGAAGGTGTCTGTTGAGTTGGCATGGATTGATATTGGGATTTGTCACTCCGTGTATCGGAGAGGTATCTCTGGGCCCTCTCGGTAATATAGCATCACCAGAAGCTTGGAAGCAAAGTGACTAAGGATTTAGTTACGAGATGATGTATTACGGAACGAGTAAAGAGACTTGCCGGTAACGAGATTGTACTAGGTATGGAGATACCGACGATCGAATCTCGGGCAAGTAACATACCGACAGACAAAGGGAACTACGTATGTTGTCATAAAGGTTCGGCCGATAAAGATCTTCGTAGAATATGTAGGAACCAATATGGGCATCCAGGTCCCGCTATTGGTTATTGACCGGAGAAGCTTCTCGGTCATGTCTACATCATTCTCGAACCTGTAGGGTCCGCACGCTTAACGTTCGTTGGCGATATAGTATTATATGAGTTATGTGAATTGGTGACCGAATGTTGTTCAGAGTCCCGGATGAGATCACGGACATGACGAGGAGCTCCGGAATGGTCCGGAGGTAAATATTGATATATACGACGATACTATTTGGTCTCCGGAAAGGTTTAGGAATGCACCGGGTATTTATCGGATCACCGGAAGGGGTTTCGGGAGGCCACGGAAAGATACTGGGCCTAACGGGCCAAGGGAAGGGGAGCACACCAGCCAACAAGGGGCTGGCACGCCCCCAACCTGGCCGCCATCCTTGTAAATGAAAGGGAGGGGCTAGCCCCCTCCTGCCTTTCTCCACGGAAGAGAGAAAGGGAAAGGGGGGTGCCCTAAGGCAGCCAGCCCCCTTTCCTTTCCCCCTTGCGCCAAAGAAGGAAGGGGCGGGGGGCACTGCTACTTCTTGAGCTTGCGTTGGTTTTTCCCTTGAAGAGGAAAGGGTGATGTAGCAAAGTAGAGATAAGTATTTCCCTCAGTTAGAGAACCAAGGTATCAATCCATTAGGAGACAACACACAAATCACCAATACGTGCACAAACAATCAAACATTTGCACCCAACACGATAAAGGGGTTGTCAATCCCTTCACGGTCACTTTCAAAAGTGAGATCTGATAGAGATAGATAAAACTAAACAAAAGATAAAGTAAATACTTTTACGGTTTTTGGTTTATAGATCTGAAAATAAAAGATTGCAAAATAGTAGATCGGAATGTAATGTGATGGAAAATAGACCCGGGGGCCATAGGTTTCACTAGAGGCTTCTCTCAAGATAGCAAATAACACGGTGGGTGAACAAATTACTGTCGAGCAATTGATAGAAAAGCGCAAAGTTATGATGATATCCAAGGCAATGATTATGAAATATAGGAATCACGTCCGTGTCAAGTTGATCGACTCCTGCCTGCATCTACTACTATTACTCCACACATCGACCGACTCCTGCCTGCATCTAGAGTATTAAGTTCATGAAGAACAGAGTAACGCTTTAAGTAAGATGAAATGATGTAGAGGAATAAGCTCAAGCAATATGATGTAAACCCCATCTTTTTATCCTCGGTGGCAACAATACAATACAATACAATACGTGCCTCGCTGCCCCTACTGTCACCAGGAGAGGACACCGCAAGATTGAACCCAAAGCCAAGCACTTCTCCCATTGCAAGAAAAACCAATCTAGTTGGCCAAACCAAACTGATAGTTCGAAGAGAATTACAAGGATATCAAATCATGCATAAAAGAATTCAGAGAAGATTCAAATAATATTCATAGATAAGCTGATCATAAATCCACAATTCATTGGATCTCGACAAACACACCGCAAAAGAAGATTACATCGAATAGATCTCCAAGAACATCAAGGAGAACATTGTATTCAGAATCAAAGAGAGAGAGAAGAAGCCATCTAGCTACTAGGTATGGACCCGTTGGTCAGAGGTGAACTACTCACGCTTCATCGGAAGGGCAATAGAGTTGATGTTGAAGCCCTCCGTGATCGAATCCCCCTGCAGCAGGATGCCGGAAAAGGCCCCAAGATGGGATCTCACGGGAACAGAAGGTTGCGGCGATGGAAAAGTGTTTTCGTGGATGCTTCTGGTGGTTTTGGAATATATGTGAATATATAGGAGGAAGATCTAGGTCAGGGGGTCACCGAGGGGCCCACAAGGCAGGGGGGCTCGCCCTACCCCCTGGGCGCGCCCTCCCCCCTTGTGGCCGCCTCGTGGCTCTTCTGACTTGCACTCCAAGTCTCCTGGATGTCTTCTGGTCCAAGAAAAATCATCGCAAAGGCTTTATTCTGTTTGGACTCCGTTTGGTATTCCTTTTCTGCGAAGCTCAAAAACAAGGAAAAACAGAAACTGGCACTAGGCTCTAGGTTAATAAGTTAATCCCAAAAATAATATAAAATAGCATATTAATGCATATAAAACATCCAAAATAGATAATATAATAGCATGGAACAATAAAAAATTGTAGATACATTGGAGACGTATCAAGCATCCCCAAGCTTAATTCCTGCTCGTCCTCAAATAGGTAAATGATAAAAATAGAATTTTTGATGTGGAATGCTACCTAACATATTTATCCATGTAGTTTTCTTTATTGTGGCATGAATGTTCAGATCCATAAGATTCAAAACAAAAGTTTAATATTGACATAAAAACAATAATACTTCAAGCGTACTAACAAGGCAATTATGTCTTCTCAAAATAACATGGCCAAAGAAAGTTTATCCCTACAAAATCATATAGTCTGGCTATGCTCCATCTTCATCACACAAAGTATTCAAATCATGCACAACCCCGATGACAAGCCAAGCAATTGTTTCATACTTTTGGTGTTCTCAAACCTTTTCAACTTTCACGCAATACATGAGCGTGAGCCATGGACATAGCACTATAGGTGGAATAGAATATGGTGGTTGTGGAGAAGACAAAAAGAGGGAGATAGTCTCACATCAACTAGGCATATTAATGGGCTATGGAGATGCCCATCAATAGATATCAATGTGAGTGAGTAGGGATTGCCATGCAACGGATGCATTAGAGCTATAAGTTTATGAAAGCTCAAAAGAAAACTAAGTGGGTCTGCATCCAACTTGCTTGCTCATGAAGATCTAGGGAAATTTGAGGCAGCCCATCTTTGGAATATACAAGCCAAGTTCTATAATGAAAAATTCCCACTAGCATATGAAAGTGACAACATAGGAGACTCTCTATGATGAAGAGCATGGTGCTACTTTGAAGCACAAGTGTGGAAAAAAAAGGATAGTAAAAAGGATATTCTTCTGGATTTTAAAATCTTTCCTTTAAAAATAAATTCTTTGAAAACCATATTTTGATCATATCACTTTTCTTCCGTTTGAAAACCTTTTCAAATTTTCTTTAATGATTCTGTTTTGAAAGGTTTAAAATTATTTGGATAATTAATTTGGAGGTTTTCAAATAATTTTCATTCAGAAAAGTTTTGGGAATAATTAAATTTTCAAAGGAAATGACCTTTTCACTTCCTTTTAGCCCTTCTAAAGTCTTCCAATAATTTTTCTTCCACTCCAAATTTATCCCACAAGTCAAGCACATCTTATAGGACAGTATCCAACTCCTTTCCACCTCACAAAAATATTCTTTCAATATTTTATAAATTCCAAATTTGGAATTTATATTATTCATTATCCCTTTGGTTTACAAAGGAACCACAATTTCTACAAGGATTCTACCTCCACCAAAATTATCTTAGCAAATATATGGTACCCACAACCCATTTCTCCAAAAACATGGGGTGCCACAGTTCAAAATTTTCAAATTCTCTTCTGTTCAAATTTGGACCAGATTCAATCTTTCTGATACAAGTCTATTTTTAATAGCTCCAAAAATTCCAAAACTTTGCCAAGCCCTCTCATATGCATCAACACAAAAATTCCCCAAAAATTCTAAAAATCCCTAGCACTCTCTGCCATAGGGTCATATGAGTGTCTGTGCACTGTTCATAGCTGAAAGAAATTCAGTTAACTGAATTTGTCTTTCAGTGGCAGAGACGATCGGCGCCGTGCACTCCACTCCATCTCGTTCCCTCCTCGTCCACGCCTCCTTGTTCTTCAATGCGTCGCCCACCGGGACCCTCCCCGTCAGCGACTCACCACCGGCTGGCCGGTGGCAGGCCGGTGAAACAGCCACCCTGCTCGGCCACGGCAGGCCGAGCGGATCAGCTCGTGCCACCGGCCATCAATCACTCCGCCGCACCTTCTCCACCTACCAGCTCCACGCGTCGCCCCTCTCTGCGCCATCGCTGCACCGCCCAAGCTTCTGGACCCCTCCTACCAGTCGCCGGAGCTGGGCGGCGTCCGCCATGGCCATACCAGAGCCACCTCGTGGATAAGCTCGGGGAGCTCGAGCCCGTCCACGCCGAGCCTTCCGGAGTTCTCCACCGCCCTCATTACTTCCTCGCCGCCCTTGACCACCGCCCCTAACCACCTCCGGCGGCCGGAGTAACTCCGGCGTCGCCCGCAAGCTTCTGACCACCACGGGATCACCTATATAAAGGCCCCCGAGCTCCACTCGTTCCACCCATCGCCTCCACCACCTCCTAATCGCCCCCTCGCCACCTCCCTGACCTCGAGGAGGTCTCCTCCCTCCTCTCCGGTCACCGCTCCGCCGCCTCTGTCCCTGATCGGCTTGACGTTGTTAGGCCACCACCTCCACCAAAATCTTGCCAGTAGCTCTATCTCACACCAAATCGTCAATTCCGCACCCCAATTCCACCACCCGAGCCCACTCCGGCGAGATCCCAACTCCACCGAACCACCATCCGCCGCCGCAGACCTCGTCAGCGTTCCGTTGCTCTCCGGCGACCTCCACCGCCTCCCACCGACGCGGTAGTCTATCCCGAGCACACTCCGATCATCGCCACCTCCCAAAACCCCGACGATCAGCGCCGGCGATCGCCGTCTCCCCTCTGTCTTCACGCGCGCATTCAAACTTTTGAACCTGACGGGTGGACCCCACCCCGCGCGCTCTTTTTCTTTTTCTCTGTTTTAATCGAAGGCATATTTCCTGTTTTGTGCCTTCCACGCTGAAAATCGTATTCTTGCCAGAAGCGTTTTCTTTATAAACGCACAGGGACTGGATTCTTATAGAAACACCCCTAGTTTTGAAAGTTTAATAACTTTTAAACCACAACTCTGTTTGAGTTGAATCTTTTTTGAAATTCTTATTTTCTCTCTAGTTTTTTTAGTATTTATTTAAAAATGTTTTGAGACAACTTTTTGCACTGTTGTCAAATTTTTAATTTGAGTTGAATTTGAATATTTTCAGAAAAAGAAGAGGGAAACCTTGCCGAGAGTTTCGAAGGGTTTTCACCTGACTACTTTGGACAAGGCAAGCATTATTGAACTTGGGATATGGTGATTGCATTTTGCATGTTTGCATCGGTTGGAATTGCACCACATATATCACAAGTGCATGCATGTTTGGTCATATCACTTCTTATGCTTGTCTTGCACTTCACTCAAACAAGAAAACTTACTGACTTGGTATGGCTGTGAGATATTCAGGAGAGTGTCTCCTGCCTTGGACGTGCCGGTGGGCACGGGCCATTATTTTTGACACGGTAGTGTCACGTGACGTATGTGGAATATACCGGTGAAGATAATTAACACCTCTTGAGTCAGCCTAGATCAAGTCTGGTTCCGTTGCACCTAGCTGGTTACCGTGCTACCACGGGTCCTTCCGCAAGGAAGGTACGGCTGAGTAAGTTGTTAACCCCTGTCCAGGTACACACCGTACAGAGGGCCATGATGAGGGTTTCCAGGGCCTTGGACTAAATCCTATCATCGGGTCAGGGGGCATGGGTGTTTCCGGTTGTAAACGAGAGGGGGGCACCCCTTGGAATCCGCGCGTATTAATAGTGATCCCATGCTACTCGAGATTGTTTTCTCCCTGACTTAGAGTTTTTCTGAAATGATGCTTTGGGTGATTCCTGGCATCCGGACAGTTAATCTGGTGTGTGCTGGTCAGGCGTGTTTTCATCCCAAAGTCCGTAATGGGAATTAGTCAGTGTCACGGTACTGACTAAGGAAATCCCATATACGTGGGTAAAGAGTACACCCTCTGCAGAGTTTAAACCTATTCTAATAGCCGTTGTCCACGATCAAGGGCGTTAGCTGGGTGGGTCAAGTGTCGGTCCCGGTGTCGGTCTCCGGAGGAAATAATTTTAATATGCCTGAAATATTTTGCAGGATAATTATTGACACCCTGATGCTACCATGAATATTTTATGCATGTTAATATTATTATGGTTATGCATATTATTGAGGACTAACCCGTTTCTCTTATTTTGTATTTCCTGAGTGTCTCAGGGGCTGGCTAGACTACCCCGGGCACTCAATTTTATTTTCAAGACCTCTCGTGGCGTCCCTCGAGTTTACAGGCGGTCCCGCCACTACTCTTGTGGACACCCGATTGGCATTTCTCTTCAAGTCCGACCGTGGCGTCACTTGACACCTGACTGGCATTTCTCTTCAAGACCTCTTCGTGACGTCCCTCGAGTTTACATGCGGTCCCGCCACTACTCTTGTGGACACCCGATTGGCATTTCTTTTATTTTGCTGAATGTCACTTGGGCTGGCTAGACTACACGTGGCATTCATTTGCTTTATCTCTAATAAGTTTGATCATGACTAACATGCCATGTTCACGTTCATATCATTTTATTGTCATGATTTAAATTTCAGTCAGCATGAGCATATGCATCCATTATATCTTTTGTTCATAATGTTTGCGAGTACATTCCAACGTACTCACTGGCTTGTCTCTGGCTATTTACTTGGCCAGACTTGGAGGAGGACGAGCTTGTGGAGGAAGATTGCACTAGCGAGCCCGACGCTTAGAGGAGTACCAGTCAGTCAACCTGTGAGATAGGAGTCTACCACATGTATCATCCGCTGAGCTTCCGCTACACAAATAAATAGTCAAGCCTCACACTGACGCTTGGCTCTATTTTATTGTACTAGTATTGTATCACCACCACACCATTGTCATATCCCGCCACTGCCATATATTGGCGAGTTTGTAATAAACTTTGTTGATCCCTCAGACTCAACCCTGTGTAATATTATTTTGTACTGGTTATCTGTATCAAGGAAGTCCACCAGTTGTGTTGATCTTGGGGATGGTGTGACTTAGGGCTATTCTGGGATTTATTCTCAGAAATGGGCCCAACACTTTGGCCTCACTTTTATTTTTTTCCTCACATGGGACAATGCTCTAATAATGAAGATCATCACACTCTTATTTACTTACAACTCAAAAATTACAAGTCGATACTTAGAACAGAAATATGACTCTATATGAATGCCTCCGGCGGTGCACCGGGATGTGCAACGACTCAAGAGTGACATGTATGAGAGAATTATGAAAGGTGGCTTTGCCACAAATACGATGCCAACTACATGATCATGCAAAGCAATATGACAATGGTGGAACGTGTCATAATAAAACGGAACGGTGGAAAGTTGCATGGCAATATATCTCAGAATGGCTATGGAAATGCCATAATAGGTAGGTATGTTGGCTGTTTTGAGGAAGGTATATGGTGGGTTTATGGTACCAGCGAAAGTTGCGCGGCACTAGAGAGGCTAGCAAAGGTGGAAGGGTGAGAGTGCGTATAATCCATGGACTCAACATTAGTCATAAAGAACTCACATACATATTGCAAAAATCTATTAGTCATTGAAACAAAGTACTATGCGCATGCTCCTATGGGGATAGATTGGTAGGAAAATACCATCGCTCATCCCCGACCGTCACTCATAAGGAAGACAATCAAAAAAATACCTCATGCTCCAACTTCGTTACATAACGGTTCACCATACGTGCATGCTACGGGAATCACAAACCTCAACACAAGTATTTCTCCAATTCACAATTACTCACTAGTATGACTCTAATATCACCATCTCTATATCTCAAAACAATCATAAGGAATCAAACTTCTCATAGTGTTCAATGCACTTTATATGAAAGTTTTTATTATACCCCTCTTGGATGCCTATCATATTAGGACTAAATTCATAACCAAAGCAAACTACCACGCTGTTTAGAAACTCTCAAAATAATATAAGTAAAGCATGAGAGTTCAATAATTTCTACAATATAAGGCCACCGCCGTGCTCTAAAAAAGATATAAGTGAAGCACTAGAGCAAAATTGCCTAGCTCAAAAGATATAAGTGAAGCACATAGAGTATTCTAATAAATCACGATTCATGCGTGTCCCTCTCAAAAGGTGTGTACTGCAAGGATGATTGTGGCAAACTAAAAAACAAAGACTCAAATCATACAAGACGCTCCAAGGAAAACACATATCATGTGGTGAATAAAAATATAGCCTCAAGTAAAGTTACCGATAGACGAAGACGAAAGAGGGGATGCCTTCCGGGGCATCCCCAAGCTTAGGCTCTTGGTTGTCCTTGAATATTACCTTGGGGTGCCTTGGGCATCCCCAAGCTTAGGCTCTTGCCAGTCCTTATTCCATAGTCCATCAAATCCTTACCCAAAACTTGAAAACTTCACAACACAAAACTCAACAGAAAATCTCATAAGCTCCGTTAGTATAAGAAAATAAATCAGCACTTTTGGTACTGTTGTGAACTCATTATTTATTTATATTAGTGTAATATCTACTTTATTCCAACTTCTCCATGGTTCATACCACCCGATACTACCCATAGATTCATCAAAATAATCAAACAACACATAGAAAACAGAATCTGTAAAAAACAGAACAGTCTGTGAAGATTTAAATTGTTCTAATACTTATGTAACTCCAAAAATTCTGAAACATTTTTACAACATAGGAAATTTGTATATAAATCTTGTGTAAAAAATTCAGGGTTTTTCCGTGCTCCAGTGAATCTAAACAATTCTGTGACTGGACGCAAAAGTTTCTGTTTTTCAGCAAGATCAAATCAACTATCACCGTAAGCCATCCCAAAGGTCTTACTTGGCACAAACACTAATTAAAACACAAAAACACATCTAATCAGAGTCTAGATGAATTATTTATTTAAAAACAGAACCAAAAAGCAAAGAACAAAAATAAAATTGGGTTGCCTCCCAACAAGCGCTATTGTTTAACGCCCTTAGCTAGGCATAAAAACACATAGATCTAGGTATTGTCATCTTTGGTATGCAATTCATAAGTAGCTCTCATAATAGATTCATATGGCAACTTAATTTTCTTTCTAGGAAAGTGTTCCATGCCCTTCCTTAATGGAAATTGAAATCTAAGGTTTCCTTCTTTCATATCAATAATTGCACCAATCGTTCTAAGGAAAGGTCTACCAAGAATAATAGGACATGTAGGATTGCAATCTATATCAAGAACGATGAAATCTACGGGCACATAATTCCTATTTGCAACAATAAGAACATCATTAATCCTTCCCATAGGTTTCTTAATAGTGGAATCCGCAAGATGCAAATTTAAAGAACAATCATCAAATTCACGGAAACCTAGCACATCACATAAAGTTTTTGGAATCGTGGAAACGCTAGCACCCAAATCACACAAAAGCATGGCACTCATAATCTTTAATCTTAATCTTAATTGTAGGTTCCCACTCATCATAAAGTTTTCTAGGGATAGAAACTTCCAATTCAAGCTTTTCTTCAAAAGATTTCATCATGGCATGAACGATATGTTTAGTAAAGCTTTGTTTTGATTATAAGCATGAGGAGAATTCAACATGGATTGCAACAAGGAAATACAATCTATCAAAGAACAATTATCATAATTAAAATCCTTGAAATCCAAAAGAGTGGATTCATTGCTACTTAAAGTTTTGACCTCTCCAATCCCACTTTTATCAATTTTTGCATCTAGATCTATAAACTCCGAATCATTGGGACGCCTTTTAACTAAAGTTGACTCATCTCCAGTCCCATCTTTATCAAGATTTATATTGGAAAACAAAGATTCAATAGGAGTCACATCAATCACTTAAAGATCTTCATCATTATTTTCACAAAAACTAGAAGAACACGATTTTACAAACCAATCTCGTTTAGCATGCATCTTAGCGGTTCTTTCTTTGCACTCATCAATGGAGATTCTCATAGCCTTTAGAGATTCATTGATATCATGCTTGGGTGGAATAGATCTAATTTTCAAAGAATCAACATCAAGAGATATTCTATCCACGTTCCTAGCCAAATCATCCAACTTAAGCAATTTTTCTTCAACCAAAGCATTAAAATTCTTTTGCGAACTCATAAATTCTTTAACACTATTCTCAAAATCAGAGGACATCTTATTATAATTTCCATAAGAATTGTTGTGTACCAGACCTAATGTGTGCCTTGCCATAAGTTTGGCAGGGAGGTACCAAAGTAATCCAGGAGTGGATCATTGGACAGCGGTCAAGAATATCCTGAAGTACCTGAAAAGGACCAAGGATATGTTTCTCATTTATGGAGGTGACGAAGAGCTCGTCGTAAATGGTTACGTTGATGCTAGCTTCGACAAAGATCCGGATGTGTTGGTGTACTAAAGTTTGGGCCCTTTGGTACCCCTTACTTGTGCACGAGCAGTTTCAGCCGCACCCGCGGCGAGGCTTGGCGGGGGCAGTTGGAGGCAAAATACAAGACGACCAAGGCGGCATCCGAGCCAGTAATCAGAGAGCAGAAGACAAGCTGAGCCCCCCAGCAAAGATTCTTGCTGGGTGATTTGCGAGACCCGGCAAGCTCCTTGCCGGGATGGTTTGCGAAGCCTTAGCAGGACCACCACCCTTGAGGTTGAGAGCTCTGACACATCGACAACATCAAGACCAAAGGGGCACATGCATAGTAGCATGCAGATCTTCGTGAAGACCAGAAGGCGAAGTTCCTAGCAAGGTTCTTGCCGGGGACGACTGCGAGGCCCCGGCAAGACTCTTGCCGGGGACGATCGCGAGGCCACGGCAAGGCTCGCGCACGACAAAGCTCCGCCGCCCTGCCACCATCCCAGCACAGCAACTAGCCAGCCAACCAGGCAAGCACCTGCATGGTGGCATGCAGATCTTCGTGAAGATCCTGCCACCGCTCCAGCGCAGCAGCGAGCCAGTCAGCTTGGCATTTGCATGCCTCGTCATCTTGGGTGCGTGTCAAGACGGGGTGAGGCGGCGACGGATGGGACGGTCTCTATTTCCGTCCCCTATAAAGTTAGAGGGCACGTAAGCAGCGCATTTAATGCACTTGTCGTAAGACGCCAGAGATAAGCACGTGCACTGTAGCACTTTACACCTCCTGTATGCCTGTACGCCACTGTGGTAGCCCCTTGGTATAAAAGGAGGCCCAAGGCGATACAGGGAGGGACTTTTTTTGGACTTTCCGGCCCAATTTGCATGCTTAGCAGCTAGCCGAAGCTCAAGAACACTCAATATACACTCAAAGCAGGACTAGGGTTTTACGCTTCTCAGCGGCCCGAACCTGGGTAAAAATTCATCGTGTTGATCGTTAGATCTGCTCTTTGTGCACCCCTCCTCCCTGCCAAACCGTAGAAGGGATCCACTCGATCCCATAGGTGTCGTTTCCCTGACATCTTTGGCGCGCCAGGTAGGGGAGTAGAGGTTGTACGAACCTGATCTAGGCGTCAGCGCGTCGACTTCTTCAACATCTTCATCGTCATGTCTCCAAAGAGAAAGAGCATCGTGGCGATTGGTTCATCTCCGGTCGATCTGCCCGCACCAGCGCGGACGGACAACGGGATGGACGTGGGTGGAGGCCACGGGCTTGCACGACGCTCCGGCGATCGGAGCCACGCGAGCGGCGACAACCCGTACATCGCCAGGTCCAAGGATGGAGCCGTGTTGTCTACGGGAGGCGCGGCGAACCCCAGGGGCGGAAGGACGACCTCCAAGATGCCCACACCAGCTCATGCGCCTTGGCTTTCCCAGGTCGTGCGCGATGAGCAGCGCCGCGACGTGGGTGATCATGAGCGTTCCCATGGAAAGACCCCTTCGCATCATTCTCGAGATGCGCCGGGCCAGCATGCACGCCAAAACACTGGCGGAAACGGCGCGTGGCCACGGGACCGTGATAGAGCTCCTTCTAACATGGTTAGAAGTCAGAGCGCTTCACGATCCACACAGCTGTCGCCGCCGCCCACGCCAACAGAAGCATTGGCGTGCGTACAGTTGCTTCTGGATTTCCCTCCTGCTACGGAGAAGCTTGATGAGTGGAGAGCTACCATTCGAAGCCTCATCGGCTTTGCCAATAGAGATTGACCGCCGCAGGCGGGGCCCTCGTGTCGGCGCTCTGTTGAGCCGGCGCGTGCCGATGGCGGAAGGACCGGAGGTACTGCGACCACGGTGCACTCTCTTCCTCCACGGCAGCAACAGTAGCCATCGGCTCGTTGGGTCGAGGCCTGTGAGAACGGTTCCACAGCGTCGTCCGACCCACGAGCCCGCCGCGATCAATGTCAAGTTCTTCGAGAGCGAGTCAAGAAAGACGCTCGAACCACTATCGAGCGGCGACGGGAAGCGCCCCATCAGTTTGATAGCGCGCAGGCCCCACTGTAGATCAGCCTGCGCCGAGGGATTCTGGTAACTTACCTTACGAGGTGGGTTGTCCAGCTTTTACCCGTGGGCTGCGGCGATTCCAGTGGCCCACTCACCGCACGTTCAAGCCTGAGGTCGGAGAGAAATACGATGGCAAGACTCACCCATCGGAGTTCCTGGGCATCTATACCATTGCGATGCAAGATGCCGGGGCTCGAGACGACAAGGTACTCGCCAACTACTTCCCGTTGGTACTCAAGCCCAACATCAGGTCGTGGTTGATGCACCTGCCAGAGGATTCCATCTCTTCTTGGTCAGATCTGTGTCACGAGTTTGTCGGCGCCTTTACTGGAGGCCACCAAGCTCCTGGCCAGGCAAGTGATTTGCATATCATCCCCCAGAAAGATGGCGAATGCTTGCGCAAATACATACAGAGGTTCAGCAGTGTGCAGTACAACATCCCGGATGTTCATCCTGCCGCCGTTATCAGCGCATTTCATCAGAATGTGCGGAACCGCAAGATGCGTGAAGAGCTGGCAATGAACAAGGTTAGAGATGTTGCCGAGCTTTATGTTTTGGCCGATAGATGTGCTCGGGCTGAAGAAGGAAGGAAGTATCCCGGCGAAGATGCCGGCGCAGAAAGTGACTCCACAGATGAAGACGTTGCCGCCACGGCAAAGAAGGGCCGACGGCGCAACAGGAAGCGCAAGGGTAAAACCGTACTTGTCGTCAAGGAATCCGGCAACCCCGGCACCGCCAAGAAGGCCAAGGTTGACGACCCCGGCAAGGAGGTTGCCGGGTGCGCCACCTGCCAGGCTTTGGCGGCTGCCGACAAGCGAGAGGGCTCCGACAAGCAGTATTGCAAGATCCATCGCACCAAGGGCCATGACCTCCAGAATTGCCGGCAAGTTGAGCAGCTTGTAGAGAAGCAGAAAGCTGAGTATGAGAGGCGAGACAAGGAGAAGGGCCAGGATGGTGCTGAGGGGTCCGGCAAGAAGCGTGGCGGCCGAGGGGGTCGCCGCGGGAAGGATAAGCAACCAGAGAGGCCCGCTCGGGGTCGCGACAAGAAAGAGGGAGATGATGATCATGATGAGGATGACAAGTCCAGCGAGCACGAGTTCCAGAAAGCTACAGAGGCCATGTGCGTCGACGGAGGCGCCTCGTTGCATGCCTCTCACCGCCAACTGAAACAGTGGGCGCGTGAGATCAATGCGGCAGAGCCATCGTTTGATGCCCAGAAGTCGCTGAAATGGTCCAACACGCCTATCATTTTTTACGCTGAGGATCACCCTGATCGCACAACGGCGGTCAGGTGTTTGCCATTGTTGGTTTCACCAATGATACGCAACCTCAAGGTGACAAAAGTGTTAGTTGACGGTGGGGCCGGTCTGAACTTGATCTCGCCCACTGTGATCAAGAGGCTGCAAATTCCAGATGGAGATCTCGAAGAGACGGGCACGTTTCAAGGGGTCAACCCAGGAACGAGTCAGCCAAAGGGCAAGATTACGCTACCAGTTACGTTTGGTGGCGAGCTGAACTATAGGATGGAGAAGATCGTTTTTTATGTCGCCAAGATCCCCTTACCCTATAATGGGATCCTCGGCCGCCCAGCGCTGGCCAAGTTCACGGCGGCATCACATTACGCTTACAATACGTTGAAGATGCCCGGACCAATGAGCATCATCACCGTCCACTCTGACAAGAAAGACGCGCTCATCTACGCTGACCAACTCTACCGAGAGGCAGTTGCAGCAACTGCCGCCAAGGCACTTGCTCCTGCCGCTGAAGCTCCGGGAGGGAAGAAGACCGGTAAGACCTCTTCTGGCAAGACCTCTTGCACCCACTCCGGCAAGCGCGCCTCTTCAGAGTGCTGCGCTCCCTTCGAGGACGTGCCAGAGAGCTCTACCGGCAAGAGCAAGAAATCCAAGGCAGCACCACCAGAAACTAAGAAGGTGCCCGTCAAGGAGGATGGCACGGGCGGGGCTTTTACTATAAGCTCCACCCTCAACAGCAAATACGAAGGCGCGCTCATCGCCTTCCTGTGGGCGAATGTCGATGCGTTTGCATGGCAAGCATCTGACATCCCTGGCGTTCCCAGGGAGGTGATTGAGCACCATCTTGCTGTCTGCCCTCATGCGCGGCCCGTCAAGCAGAAGGTCAGGAAGCAAGCTTTGGAGCAGCAAGAGTTCATCATTGAAGAAATTAGGAAGTTAGAAGCAGCAGGCTTGGTTAGAGGGGTGCTCCAGCCAACGTGGTTGGCCAATCCGGTTGTGGTGTGCAAGGCGAATGGGAAGTGGAGGCTGTGCATTGATTATACAGACATCAATAAAGCCTGTCGAAAGGATCCTTTCCCCTTGCCGCGCATCGACCAGATCGTGGACTCCACTGCTGGTTGCGACTTGCTGTCGTTCCTTGATGCCTACTTAGGATACCATCAAATCTTCATGACAAAGGAAGATGAAGAGAAAACCGCGTTTATCACCCCATGTGGTACGTATTGTTTTATACGAATGCCTTTCGAGTTGAAAAGCGCTGGTTCAACGTTTGTGAGAGCAGTCCAAATTGGTTTTGAGCCTCAGCTACATAGAAATATGGAAGCTTATATGGATGACATAGTGGTCAAAACCAAGGACAGGGCAACGCTCATACAAGATCTAGAGGAAACATTTGCAAATTTGCACAAGATCAATCTTAAGCTCAACCCTGAGAAGTGTGTGTTTGGGATCTTTGTGTCTCAGCCCTGAGAAGTGTGTGTTTGGGATCTTGGTGTCCCATCCGGCAAGCTTCTCGGGTTCTTTGTGTCTCAGCCCTGGGAAGTGTGTCTTTGGGATCGAAGCGAACCCCGACAAGATCAAGGTGATTGAGCAGATTGAAGCACCAAGACAAGTCAAAGATGTACGTTGACATGCTGGCTGTGTTGCTGCTTTGAGCAGGTTCATCTCCAAATCTGCTGAGCGCGCCCTGCCCTTTTTCAAGATCTTGAAAAAGACAGGTCCAATGAAATGGACTCCGGAAGCGGAGGCAGCGCTGCAAGATTTGAAGAGGTACCTCTCCTCTACGCCAACACTAGTCGCACCTAAGCCACAAGAGCCGTTGTTGCTGTATCTAGCGGCAACAAATCAAGTGGTCAGTGATGCGCTAGTGGCGCAGAGAGAAGTTGATGAAGAAGCAGCGGCAGTGGCAAGACCGTCGGATGACGAGCCGGAGCTCTCCCCGGCAGGGTCTGGTGCCGGCAAGGCAAGACCCCCGGCAGGATCTGGTGCCGGCAAGGCAGGGCCCCCGGCAGAGTCTGGTGCCGGCAAGGCGGGATCTGCGTAAGCAAATGGAGTGACACAGAAGAAGAAGATGGTGCAGCACCCAGTTTATTTTGTCAGCTCCCTTTTGCAGGGGGCTAGATCAAGATACTTTGGTGTACAAAAGTTGCTCTTCGGCCTTCTTATGGCCTCGAGGAAGCTGCGCCACTACTTTCAGGCACATGAGATCACTGTCATCACTTGCTTCCCGTTGCAACGGATCTTGCACAATCCAGATGCAACTGGAAGGATTGTGGAGTGGGCATTGGAACTGTCAAGCTTTGTTCTCAGGTTTGAAAGCACTTCAACGATTCAGAGCAGAGCCTTGGCGAAATTCATTGCAGAATGGACCTCAATGCCTGACGAGGAAATTCAAGAGACCACTCTCCCCAGCAAGGAAACGAGCCGCGACTGGATTATGTACTTTGATGGGGCTTTCTTGCTGCAAGGCGCCGGTGCTGGTGTGCTACTTATTGCACCCACCGGAGAGCACCTCAAGTACGTGGTCCAGATGCACTTTCCCCAGGAGAGATCAACAAACAACACTGCGGAGTATGAGGGACTGCTTGCCGGTCTCAGGATCGCGGCAGACCTTGGAATTACGAAGCTCATCGTCAGAGGTGATTCGCAGCTTGTCGTCAAGCAGGTTAACAAAGATTATCAGAGCCCGTTAATGGAAGCTTACGTAGATGAAGTGAGGAAGTTGGAGGAGCGTTTTGACGGTTTGCAAGTAGAGCATGTTCCTCGAGCAGAGAACAGCATTGCTGACGACCTGTCAAAACGTGCTGCCCTCAAGTTACCTGTGGAACCAGGAACTTTTGTGCTCCAACTAAATTAGCCATCCGTTCAACCATCAGGAGGACAGAATAAGCGAAGGAAGTTGAGCCTCGGCAAGTACTTTCCCGCCGAGCTCCCAGGAGCCGCCTGCAAGGAAGTTGCCGGGGACGACGCCAAGCTTGCCGGGGGGCGACCGGCTCCGGCAGGGCCTCAAGCCCTTGCCGTAGAGACAACTGCTCCCATGGCAGAAGACACGCCTTTAGTCCTTGCCGTCGAGCCCCAGGCTCTAGCATGGGCACAACACACCGTTCGGTTCCTCCAAACAGGAGAACTCCCTGAGGAACAGGAAGAAGCAGAGAAAGTAGCCCGTCGGTCCAGCATGTACCAGTTTGTGGACGATGTCCTGTACAGGAAAAGACCAAACGGCGTGAAATTGAAGTGCATTACTCGGGAGGACGGACTGGAGCTGTTGGCAGAGATACATGGAGGCATATGTGGCTCTCACATAGGATCAAGAGCTCTTGCCGGCAAAGCATTCCGGCAAGGTTTCTTTTGGCCCACTGCTCTCCCGGATGCAATTGCACTAGTAACCAAGTGTGAAGCGTGCTAGTTCCATTCAAAGAAGCTCCATCAGCCAGCTCAAGCTCTTCAGACGATCCCTCTTTCCTGGCGATTTTTGGTCTGGGGGCTCGATATATTGGGCCCCTTTCCCCGTGTTGTCGGGGGCTTTGAGTACTTGTACATTGCAATCGACAAGTTCACAAAGTGGCCGAAAGTGGAAGCAGTGAGAAAGGTGACAGCACAGTCAGCCGTCAAGTTCTTCAAAGGATTAGTTTGCTATTTTGGTGTGCCAAACAGAGTCATCACCGACAACGACACACAGTTCACGAGCCGCACCTTCATGCAGTATATCCAAGACCTTGGTAGCAAAATCTGTTTTGCTTCTGTTGCCCATCCAAGAAGCAACGGCCAAGCAGAAAGGGCAAATGCTGAAGTGCTGCAGGGTCTCAGAACATGAACTTTTGACAGGCTGCACAAGTGCGGAAGATGCTGGATTGATGAGTTGCCGACAGCTCTTTGGTCAATCAGGACGACACCAAGTCGAGCCACTGGCCAGACACCTTTCTCCCTGGTATATGGGGTGGAAGCAGTTCTCCCCACAGAACTCATATACGGGTCACCTCGGGTGCTCGCTTATGATGAGCTTGAGTAAGAGCAGTTGCAGCAAGATGATGCTACGCTCCTTGAGGAAGATCGTCTTTGAGCTACTGTGCGAGCCGCGCGCTACCAGCAAGCCTTGCGCCGCTACCACAGCCGCAAGGTTCATGCCCGAAGCCTTGAGGAAGGCGACCTTGTTCTTCGGCGCGTTCAGTCCGCCAAGAATTCCAACAAGTTGACGCCGAAGTGGGAAGGCCCTTATCGGGTAATACGAGTCACCAGGCCCGGCGCAGTCCGCCTGGAGACCGAAGATGGCATTCCAGTGAGCAACTCCTGGAATATCGAACATCTTCGCAAGTTTTACCCATGAGGCGCGGTTGCCGGGTCCCCCAGCAACCAACCTTTTGTACTAGCCTTGCCGGCAAGGCATATAACCCTATGTACAGAGCCAGGCGCAGACCCTGTGCGCAGTTAAATAAGTTTAACTATGTACAGTTCTTGTCGATTTCCATGTTTACTTATATGCATGCCTGTCCAGGATATTGTGCTACTTTTCTTTCCGGCAAGTACTGATGAACTGCCAAGGTTCCATGTTCCTATTTTCTCTTCTTTCTTTTTCTCAAAGGACAGAAGGTTCCCTCGCATACAATTTTGCCGGGGGGGATAGAGAGTGTGGGCGCCAACAGGCGACGTTCGAAGTGGCATCTAGCGGGAAAGAGCACAGCAGCGAAAAGCTAAGTCGTGAAAGCTTGAGTGATTTTCTTTTAAATATGAGGTTATTTCCCTCGAATGGTTTCGTTTCTTGTATGGAAAATCTACACATGAAGGAACCTCGTCACAATTGGTTGCGCCCTTGCTCTGTTTCGAGTCCGCTCAGCAGTTCAAGTGGCTGCACTAAGAGCGGCAAGGTGTCTTGCCGGCAGCGACACCCCCAGCAGGCTGCTAAGGATCCGTTCCTCAAAGCGCTCGCGGCAAGGGTGCGTGCACCGGCAAGTCCTTCCAAAAAGGCGTAGGGTGTATGCCATACGAGGAGGGATCAAACAAGGAAGATAGCATGCATTTGATCCAAAACACAGCAAGTTATATTACATCAATGGTTGCCGCAGTTCTACTTAAGATAAATTGTCTTGGGCACGAGTCCATAGCGGCAAGGAAAAGAGAAGTGGCTAGTCCCGACGCTCGCCTTCCACCCTCTTGACTTGGTCAACCATGCTGACGATGAGTGCGACAAGCACTTCAAGCGCCCTGCGGTCCGCATCCGTCGGCAAGCCGTCTTGGCTGAGGTCGAGGCCGGGGTTCCTGTACGCCACCTTGGTGAGCACCTTGAGAAGGACGCCCCGGCAAAGCTTGCGAGATTCATTGGCTAGCTGGGTTGCTCGGCTAGAGTGGAGCAGCTTCAGAGCATCAAGGACAGCCTCGAAGAACATGGTCAGTTTGGCGCTCGTAGTCACCCTCTCCTCGTGGGAATACCTGAAAGTCGGCAGGCCCATGGTGGATAGTTGTGCTGTGAGCCTCTCTGCAACATCGACAAGGCGCTCAGTCCAGATCTTCACGCCTTTCTCATAGTCATTATAGGT
This sequence comes from Thinopyrum elongatum, assembly GCA_011799875.1. NCBI lineage: Eukaryota > Viridiplantae > Streptophyta > Magnoliopsida > Poales > Poaceae > Thinopyrum > Thinopyrum elongatum. The sequence goes on from CM022298.1 coordinate 613,922,895, forward strand.
GGCAGCGGCGCTCTCAAGCAGTTGCTTCTCTTCTTCGAGGCCCTTAGCCAGGGTCTTCTCACGAGTCCTGCTGCTCTTAAGAGACTCCTTCAGCGTGGTCAGCTTGAACTCTAGATCAACAATGGATTCAGTGGCAGAGGAGAGTTTCTATGTCTTTTTGGATAGGGCGGTTTGCATCTCCGCCAAGTCATAGAGAGTTTTATCTCTGTTGTCTTTGAGCATTGAGATCTCCTTGCCGTGCTTCTCCAGATCCACCTCCAGTTTCTCCACCTTGCCGGCGAGCTCATTCTTGGCGGCTTCTGCAGCTTCGGCGGCATCAACGGCTTCTTTTAGCTTGCCGGCATGGTCCAGGACCAGAGCGTCAAGCGCTTTCTTGTGCTCCTGCTCTAGCCCTTGGGTCCGCTGCGCGACAAGCTTCTCGATCTCCTCATCCTTGCTGCGGAGCTTGGCGGCAAGTGCCCCCTCGCAAGCGACAAGGTCCTCTTCCTGAGCATCGAGCAAGATGCGGTGCTCCCTTAGCTGGGCATCTTCCGTGGCGGCCTCTTGAGCGGCCTCCTCCTGTGCCTTCTCAATATCAGACTGCTTCAGAAGGAGCTCGTCCCAACGTTGGCCTAGCTGCTCCTGGCCAGTCCTCAGCTCTTGCCGGGCCTCGGCGAACTAGACCTGCATCTGCTCGACATGCTTTTGGAAGTCTGCCTCTGCCGCGTCGACAACCGCTACCCTGGAGTCTAGTTTCTCCTTACGGGCACGATGGAGCGCCTGGAGCTTCTGGAAGTTGTCGCTCATGGCCTGGAGGAGCTAGTCTTCTTTGGATCCGCTGCTGCTGGCGCTCGGCTCGTTGACAACCTTGAGCTCGGCAGCGGCGATGACTTCTTTGTCAAAAGCCTCCCCCTCGGTTGGCGCTCCGGTGCTTGCCGTCCCCGGGATGCTGACGAACAGATTATCGCCAATCTTCAGGTATCTGCTTGAGGGGGGGGGCTTCGGATGTCGATGGTTGGTCCTCGACCACCGTCTCCCCGGCAACTAGGGGCTCCGGGACCGATGCAGCGCCAGGCGCTCCTGCGGCAGGAATGCCATCAGTTCGGTCACCGGTAGACCCCTTGGCGGCCTCTTCATGCGCGTCTTTGGCGGCTTCGGCGGCAGCATCCTTGGCAGTCTCTTCGATGGTGGCGTCAACATCCATCTGATCCACCAAGGGAAGATCTGAAAGCCAAAAAGGAGAAATGAGACGAACCCAAGGCTGAAGTTCAAAAAATGATGAATGATGACGAGTGCCAGGAAGCAGGCGGCTTACCTGTGACGATTTATTGGGAAGTGACTCCCTCCCCGGCAACCTTTGTCGCCGGCGTAGGACTGCCAGCGCCCGTGCCTTCCGGCTCCTCCTCCACGAGGGGGGGCTCATCGGTGGAAGCCCTTGCCGGGGATCCCTCCCTGAGCGGTGTGGTCGACGGAGGCAGCATGTCGGGGGTGGCCCTCAGTGGCCCCTCCTGTTGCTGTCCTTCTCCTGCAAACCCAGCAAGATTAGCAGCGAAGATACACACCCCGACACCCGCCAGCGGGAAATGAGTAACAGACTCACGCTGGGGGCTGGGTTGGGGGCTGTGTCGTGGGCTGGGATCCGGGCTGATTGTGATCGTCTCCGGCGCACCTAAGGAGCTTGCCGGGGGCTCGTCGCCCATTGAGGTCTTATCCTTCTTCGCCATCCTCTGCGCCAACATTTCCGTGTCTCTGCGGGGATGGGCCAGGGCGGAAGTAAGATAAGATGAAGCAAATCAGAGACCCAAAAAATAAAGAAAGCGACAAGATACTTACTCGTCTCCTTCTTCTGGCCCCTTCTCCCTCCTCGGGCTGAAGGAGGAGAGGTCGAAGTCGGCCTCTGCTAGGGTGTCCGCTTGAGGGGATGGGTAAGGGGACCTGGGCCGCTTGATTGTGGCAGGAGCGGCAGCCTGATGTGAGCTTGCCACCGCCGCTGCCTTCTTTGCCGTCGTCCTCGTCTGGCACTCGGGTTGCTGTCAAGCACCTTGCTGCTCCGCAGCCTTGCCGGCCGGCCCCTTGTCGGGAACCTCTTTGGACGAGGAGGCCTGCTGGACTGGTTCGCCGGAGATGGCTCGCCGGAGGACGCGTTTCTTCTTTGGCGCTGGGGGCTCCACTTTATCAGTCTCTTTGGCTGTCTCTTCGGTGAGTGAGCCCCCGGCGGCTGTGCCACTATGCTCTCCGGCAGGCTCCTCCTGCTCGGCGGGGTCCTCCTCTACATCGGCCTCGTCTCCCATAAAGCCAACGCTGCCAGCCTCCTCGGCAAGGGCCAGCTCTTCCGCCCTGCTGGAGATGTACGCCAACTCTTCGTCGGTGGTGTCACGGATGAGGCGCGTTTCTTCCCAAATGGCTTTCTTCGACAAGTTGTCGAAGAACTCTTGTGCTCGCTCCGCGGATGGCTCGGCCCAGGTTTGGTCAAGGCCGTGAGCATTGAACACCGGCATCATAGCGATGATCGAGTCCAGCGCAGAATTGTTGCACAGAGGGACGATGGTTGCCGGTAGCTTGAACACGCCGTCCGGCCTAAACAACTTGTGACAGAGGACCACGTGCTGAAGGACCGTCCAGTTGTTGTTTAGGCCGGGGCGCAGCCTCATGATGTCCGCCAAGTTCCGGAAATCCCAGGCTGGTCTCCCCTTGTTCTGCAAAGGGGCGATGCGGCGGCGAAGGAAATCGGCGCCCACCATTTCGATGGTGAGCCCGACAGCCTTGAGGTGATGAATCTTGTTGACGGCGATGGTGAGCTTCGCGTCCTGAGGGTCGAGAGCACTCCAATCGCCGCCGTGGGTCGACTTCATTTGCCGGAGTGAGCAGAACGGGTGCGGCTCCTCCTCCGTGATCCAGCACCATCTGCTCCGCCACTCGTCCCACTTCTCATGGTATTCCCCATCCAGATATGTGTCCTTGCTCCCTAACCTAGGGATCCAAGCGATGCCGCCAGAGAGGGCCTCTCCGGCCTGGATGCGAGGGATGAAGAAGGGGCGGAAAAGGGCTGTGTTGGGGACCACCCCGGCAAAGTTTTCGCAGAGGTGAGCAAAGACAGACATGCAAGTTACGGCATTTGGCGTGAAATCAAGGAGATGGAAGCCAAAGGTGAACATGATGTCGTTGAAGACATCGGAGAAAGGGGGGCAGAGCCCGCAATAGAAATAGTCGACGAAAAAGGGGAATTTGTTTGGGCCACCCTTGGACATGGCGGCTGGGGTCACGCGAGTGGCAGCGTGCCCATTCGTCACCCTCCCCCACATGAGCAGGTACTTGTCCCTCAAGGCGTGGGCGTCGAGCGTCAGGGTGAAGACGGCGAGCTGCTTTAGCATCTTTGCCAGCTCGCTCTCCGGCACGTCCTTGCCCTTGCTCGCTTTGGGCACCCCCTTGCCCTTGCTCACTTTGGGCGCCTTGGGCGGCATGGCGACTGGGGAGAGTGGGGGAAGCCGAGGACGGCGGGAACGCGGAAGATGCGAGCGGATGAGAAAGCTCTAGTCTGGGCTCAAGGAAGAAGAAGACGACGGCGGTTCCTAGATTGGGAAAGGCAAAGGGGGTAAATGAGCAGCGCCCCTGCGGATTCCTCTTTTTATGGGGAAGGCGCGGGGCTGCCTCTTTACTGTTCGATATGAAGGCATTTTCGCAGGCGTGCTGCGACCGTTCCACGCACGACTCCCACGTCGCACACCCAATGCGGATCGTGGGGAAGCACAACAGACGAGATGATTACAGCAGTTAATCCCTGCCACACGTGCCCGCACACTGTTTGGGCCTGGCCCAATGACGCTTCGTACTCATGTATGGCCCAGGCTCGGGGGCTCCTGTCGGTGTACTAAAGTTTGGGCCCTTTGGTACCCCTTACTTATGCACGTGCAGTTTCAGCCGCACCCGCGGCGAGGCTTGGCGGGGGCAGTTGGAGGCAAAATACAAGACGACCAAGGCGGCATCCGAGCCAGTAATCAGAGAGCAGAAGACAAGCTGAGCCCCCAGGCAAAGATTCTTGCCGGGGTGATTTGCGAGCCCCGGCAAGCTCCTTGCCGGGATGGTTTGCGAAGCCTCAGTAGGACCACCACCCTTGAGGTTGAGAGCTCTGACACATCGACAACATCAAGACCAAAGGGGCACATGCGTAGTAGCATGCAGATCTTCGTGAAGACCAGAAGGTGAAGTTCGCAGCAAGGTTTTTGCCGGGGACGACTACGAGGCCCCGGCAAGACTCTTGCCGGGGACGATCGCGAGGCCACGGCAAGGCTCGCACACGACAAAGCTCCGCCGCCCTGCCATCGTCCCAGCACTGCAACTAGCCAGCCAACCAGGCAAGCACCTGCGTGGTGGCATGCAGATCTTCGTGAAGATCCTGCCACCGCTCCAGCGCAGCAGCTAGCCAGTCAGCTTGGCATTTGCATGCCTCGTCATCTTGGGTGCGTGTCAAGACGGGGTGAGGCGGCGACAGATGGAACGGTCTCTATTTCCGTCCCCGATACAGTTAGAGGGCACGTAAGCAGCGCATTTAATGCACTTGTCCTAAGACACCAGAGATAAGCACGTGCACTATAGCACTTTACACCTCATGTATGCCTGTACGCCACTGTGGTAGCCCCTTGGTATAAAAGGAGGCCCAAGGCGATACAAGGAGGGACTTTTTTTGGACTTTCCGGCCCAGTTTGCATGCGTAGCAGCTAGCCGAAGCTCAAGAACACTCAATATACACTCAAAGCAGGACTAGGGTTTTACGCTTCTCAGTGGCCCGAACCTGGGTAAAAATTCATCGTGTTGATCGTTAGATCTGCTCTTTGTGCACCCCTCCTCCCTGCCAAACCGTAGAAGGGATCCACTCGATCCCATATGTGTCGTTTCCCAGAAAGGATGACTCTAAGTCACAAACCGAATACGTATTTATATTGAATGGTGGAGCTGTCAGTTGCTCCAGTTCCAAGCAGAGCATTGTGGCAGGATCTACGTGTGAAGCGGAGTACATAGCTGCTTCAGAAGCAGTGCATGAAGGAGTCTGGATGAAGGAGTTCATATCCGATCTGGGTGTAATACCCAGTGCATCGGGTCCAGTGACAATCTTTTGTGACAACACTGGAGCAATTACCTTTGCGAAGGAATCTTGGTTTCACAAGAGAACCAAACACATCAAGAGAAGCTTCAACTCCATTCATGAAAAGGTCAAGGATGGAGACATAGAAATTTCCAAAATACATACGGATCTGAATGGGGTAGACCCGTTGACTAAACCTCTTCCGCGGGAAAAACATGATCAGCACCAAGACACCATGGGTGTTAGATTCATTACTATGTAATCTAGATTATTGACTCTAGTGCAAGTGGGAGACTATTGGAAATATGCCCGAGAGGCAATAATAAAGTGGTTATTATTATATTCCCTTAATCATGATAAAGGTTTATTATTCATGCTAGAATTGTATTGACCGGAAACTTAAATACATGTGTGGATACATAAACAAATACCGTGTCCCTAGTATGCCTCTACTAGAGTAGCTCGTCGATCAAAAGATGGTTAAGGTTTCCTAACCATAGACATGTGTTGTCACTTGATAATGGGATCACGTCATTAGGAGAATGATGTGATGGACAAGATCCATCCGTTAGCTTAGCATATGATCGTTCAGTTTATTGCTACTGCTTTCTTAATGTCAAATACATATTCCTTCGACCATGAGATCATGCAACTCCCGAATACCGGAGGAATGCCTTGTGTGCTATCAAACGTCAAAACATAACTGGGTGATCATAAAGATGCTCTACAGGTATCTCCGTGTATTGAGTTGGCATGGATCGAGATTGGGATTTGTCACTCCGTGTATCGGAGAGGTATCTCTGGGCCATCTCGGTAATACAGCATCACCAGAAGCTTGCAAGCAAAGTGACTAAGGATTTAGTTACGAGATGATGTATTACGGAACGAGTAAAGAGACTTGCCGGTAACGAGATTGAACTAGGTATGGAGATACCGACGATCGAATCTCGGGCAAGTAACATACCAACAGACAAAGCGAACTACGTATGTTGTCATAAAGGTTCGGCCGATAAAGATCTTCGTAGAATATGTAGGAACCAATATGGGCATCCAGGTCCCGCTATTTGTTATTGACCGGAGAAGCATCTCGGTCATGTCTACATCATTCTCGAACCTGTAGGGTCCGCACGCTTAACGTTCGTTGACGATATAGTATTATATGAGTTATGGGAAGGGGAGCACACCAGCCCACAAGGGGCTGGCACGCCCCCAACCTGGCCACCGTCCTTGTAAAGGAAAGGGACGGGCTAGCTCCCTCCTGCCTTTCTCCACGGAAGAGAGAAAGGGAAAGGGGGGGCGCCCTAAGGCAGCCAGCTCCCTTTCCTTTCCCCCTTGCGCCAAAGAAGGAAGGGGGGGCTGCTACTTCTTGAGCTTGCGTTGGTTTTTCCCTTTAAGAGGAAAGGGTGATGCAGCAAAGTAGAGATAAGTATTTCCCTCAGTTAGAGAACCAAGGTATCAATCCAGTAGGAGACAATGCACAAATCACCAATACGTGCACAAACAATCAAACACTTGCACCCAACACGATAAAGGGGTTGTCAATCCCTTCACGGTCACTTGCAAAAGTGAGATCTAATAGAGATAGATAAAACTAAACAAAAGATAAAGTAAATATTTTTAGGGTTTTTTGGTTTATAGATCTGAAAATAAAAGATTGCAAAATAGTAGATCGCAAAGTAATATGATGGAAAATAGACCCGGGGGCCATAGGTTTCACTAGAGGCTTCTCTCAAGATAGCAAATAATATGGTGGGTGAACAAATTACTGTCGAGCAATTGATAGAAAAGCGCAAAGTTATGACGATATTCAAGGCAATGATTATGAAATATAGGCATCACGTCTGTTTCAAGTAGACCGACTCCTGCTTGCATCTACTACTATTACTCCACACATCGACCGACTCCTGCCTCCATCTAGAGTATTAAGTTCATGAAGAACAAAGTAACGCTTTAAGTAAGATAACATGATGTAGAGGAATAAACTCAAGCAATATGATGTAAACCCCATCTTTTTATCCTCGATGGCGACAATACAATACGTGCCTCGCTGCCCCTACTGTCACTGGGAGAGGATATCGCAAGATTGAACCCAAAGCCAAGCACTTCTCCCATTGCAAGAAAAACCAATCTAGTTGGCCAAACCAAACCGATAGTTCGAAGAGAATTACAAGGATATCAAATCATGCATAAAAGAATTCAGAGAAGATTCAAATAATATTCATAGATAAGCTGATCATAAATCCATTATTCATCGGATCTCGACAAACACACCGCAAAAGAAGATTACATCGGATATATCTCAAAGAACATCAAGGAGAATGTTGTATTGAGAATCAAAGAGAGAGAAGAAGCCATCTAGCTGCTAGCTATGGACCCGTAGGTCTGAGGTAAACTACTCACGCTTCATCGGAAGGGCAATAGAGTTGATGTAGAAGCCCTCCGTGATCGAATCCCCCTCCGGTAGGATGCCAGAAAAGGCCCCAAGATGGGATCTCACGGGAACAGAAGGTTGCGGCGGTGGAAAAGTGTTTTCGTGGATGCTTCTGGTGCTTTGGGAATATATGTGAATATATAGGAGGAAGATCTAGGTCAGGGGGTCACCGAGGGGCCCACAACACAGGGGGCCGTGCCCTACCCCTTTGGGCGTGCCCTCCCCCCTTGTGGCTGCCTCGTGGCTCTTCTGACTTGCACTCCAAGTCTCCTGGGTGTCTTCTGGTCCAAGAAAAATCATCGCGAAGGTTTTATTCCGTTTGGACTCCGTTTGGTATTCCTTTTCTGCGAAGCTCAAAAACAAGGAAAAAACAGAAACTGGCACTGGGCTCTAGGTTAATAATTTAGTCCCAAAAATAATATAAAATAGCATATTAATGCATATAAAACATCCAAAACAGATAATATAATAGCATGGAACAATCAAAAATTATAGATACGTTGGAGACGTATCAGGCGCGGCCAGGGCAGGACCTAGGGCTGGCCGCCGGCCCCCTTGGGGGCGCTCTAGGCTGCCTCCCCTCCTCCCCCACCTATATATATGAGAGGAGGAGAGGGGCAACACTGTCGTGGTTTTATCACGGCAGATGCCCTCGTGAAAGGACTTAGGTGTGGAGTCATCGCAACGTAGGTTAGCTCGAAGGGGTTGAAAGGGACAAAGGACACAAGGTTTACCCAGGTTCGGCCCCTCACAACGAGGTAAAAGCCTACTCCTGCTTTTGTTGGCTATAGATTGAATATCGATTACAAGGGAGCGGAATCACTTGACCTAGCTCTCGATCAATTGTTTCTTAACTTAACTCGCCATAGGGCCTCGCCTTTATATATATACAGGCCGAGGCCCTGGGCTTACAAGAGTCCAAGCCGGATCACAGAACGTGACCAACTTGGTTTCTAAGTCGCCCTGCCTTGTTAAGCAAGTCGCCATCGTGGCAGCTCACACTTTCCGGGTCATGATTCTACCACCAGGTCTTGGGCCTTCAACATGCCCACCTTGTAAGCCGCCACCAGTCTTCATGTTTCATCTTCTTGGACCTACTTGGGCCTTGTTCATATTGAGTCACCAACGGTGTAACCCGGCCCCTCCTGGGTGGGTCACACCTTGGGGTTATATCCCCAACATTAGGCCCCAGATTGATTTGAACTTGTTCATGTCAATCTTCACTGCTTCGGGCTGGCGAGTCATCCTTCCAAAGATTAACCTTGAATAAATCACTGTAACCCGCCATGACATCATGCGAAGTAAATCCAGAAAAAACCTATGACATCACAACGGATCCTTTTGCATTAATTGGTCGTCCGAGAATCGAGGTGCCTCCAGTGTTGAGATAATCATGACGTCTCCTCGATTTCCGCACCTGCCATTTTACTGTTTCACTTTTCCCTTATAAATAGGCACGAGGGGGTTCCTTTTTCACTTTTACCCCCTTCGCCTCCACTTCTTCTTCCTCGCGACCTCCGCCGCACAAGAGCTCTGCCGCTCTGACTGTTCTCAACCAGCGACTCCGACGAAGGCCGCTGCATCAACCTGACGGGACCAGGAAACTGCTGCGCACCCCCGCTCTTCATCAACACTATCAGGTATCACCTTACCCTTTTCTCAGATCCGCATTAGGATGCCCTAGTTTATAGAGTTCACCGTTGTTCATCCAAGTTCGTCCATGTATCACTTAAAAAACATATTTCGATCCAAGACTAAGCAGAAGTAGTATGGTGGCAGTTTGTGGCCCTTTACTCATATCCTGGATAGATCCCATCTTCCCATGAATCAATGCCCAGTTCCTCAGTTCCTTCACTGCCATGTTTTAGGTTTAGCAATTATTCTTCATTTTTTGAATCACCGTAGATCCAAAATTATAGCCATAAACTGTGAAACTTGTTTGCCCCATACTTTCGCAAAATTTTCATCAATCCCAGATCTGTAGATAACTGCCCTACCAATGCTATCTGGGTGGTTTAAATAATGACTTTATAACCTGCCAGCCTCCAACCGACTTAATCATGAATTTATAACCTGCCAAAAGCTCCGAACATGCTTCTGCAACTTGAACCGCCAATATGCTGCTCATACCTTGATAGTTACTTCATTCCATGATTAAGATAGCTCTTAACTATAGATGACCCGCCCTTCACTGTACAGGTGGCTTATGATTTACTCATAACGATGGTTAATCGTATATCCATAGTTGGTTTACAGCTACTGAACTGTCATTTGTAACCATTAATCAATTTATCACCGTGGTATTAACTCATCACATTATATCTCCAGGCCGTAGCTTTTAAACCGCCGAAAATGACTATCGTCAACTGGGAATGTTCTCTGGTTACCAAGGAAATTCTCAATGATTACGTAGGCCAAGGCCTATTGGCGAGTCAGCAAAAAATTGGATGGCGAGTTAGCAATGGGGAAGTAATCCCTACTCCTGCCGAGGATGAAATTGTGATCTTTACTGATCACATACTCAGAGGGTTTACCCCACCCGGGTCTAAATTCTTTCGGGATCTCCTTCACTACTTCAACTTGCACCCTCAAGATATAGGTCCAAACTCAGTATCCAACATCTACCACTTTCAAATCTTCTGTGAGGTTTATCTGCAAACAGCACCCACTGTTCCCCTGTTGAAAGAATTCTTTTATATAAACCGCCGGACTGAATGTCAAAATGGCCCAAGTCAAGAGTTAGGTGGAATATCTATTCAGAGACGGAGAGACAACAGTTTTCCCTCCACCGTTTTACCAAGTCACCCCAACGGATGGGTGACCACCTAGTTTTACTGTAAGAATACTGCTCCAGCAACCGAAAATCCTTTGCCCGGGTTTAGGGCTGATCGTCTTCCAACAAATTTTGACCCGCCAAGCAAAATTATTCCAGAAGAGCATGCTGAGGCCTTCCCATTCCTTTCCAGGGCTAAAGCTTTGTTAGCTCATGGGTTACTTGGAGTTGACTTGACCCAGTGCTGGGTCTCTTGGAAGATACTTACTTTAAGCCGCCGTCCCAGCCTAATGTATGAATACTCTGGCGAGCCCAATGACCTTCAACAGTACACTGAAAACAACTTTACCGCCGAAGAAGTCTTCAAAGCTATGAGGACCCTGCTTGGCGAGTCTCAGGAGAACTGCAATAAAGTTGGTCTGCCACCCTTTTTTAAACAAAATCCAGCTCCACCTGTAAGTGTTTATCTTTATCTGGTTCAATACATATCAACTCTGCATTATTCCTTGTTTTAATCTTTTTGTACTTATCCAGATTGACTCCGCCTTCTGGACCAAGAAACCGCAAGCCGCCGCCCTAGTCAAGAAGCCTAAGACCAAAACCCGTGCGACGCCCCCAACTTAACCGTGCACTAATCATACACGCAAATGCACATGATCAAGCCTAAGGACTCACTTGAAGATATCACAACACAATTCTAAAACATAAATAAAGGCATTCAAGCATTATATTACAAGCTAGGGCCTCGAGGGCTCGAATACATAAACTTGATGTCAACAAGCACCAGCGGAATCGTTAGATATCTGAGTACAGATATAAAAGATAAAACAGATAAGCCTTTAAGAAGGCGGTGCAACACAAAAGCTACGATCGAAAAGGCGCAGGCCTCCTGCCTGGGACCCTCCGAACCTACTCCTGGTCATCTCGCCAGCTCGCAGTAGTATCCATCCTCGGTGTAGTAGTAGTAGTAGTTTTTGGCGGGGCAGCTGTCTCAGGGGCTTCGTTATCTGGTCGCATCAAACGGGAATGGGGAGAAAGAGGAAGCAAAGCAACCGTGAGTACTCATCCAAAGTACTCAGCAAGCAAGGATCTACACTACATATGCAACATTATCAAAGAAAAGCTGTATATGTAGACTGGGCTGCAGAAATGCCAGAATAGAGGGAAGGCCTAGTCCTATCGAAGACTAGCATCTTCATCGGTCTTGCAGCATTAGAAGAGTGTAGATTAGCACAGTATAAAGTGGTAGTAGTGTTATCAACCTCGCCCAGAGATCCTTCCTCGACTCCCTGCGAGAAAGCAATCCCAGAGCCCTAATATCCAAGTATCAACCTCGGCCAGAGATCCTTTCTCGACTCCGTGCGAGAAAGCAATCCCAGAGCCCTACTATCCATATCTCATCACTAGTATCCAGTTCTAGTTGTATCGATCGGGATACAACTCCGAGCACCCGTTATCGAGGATCCGGCTATGCATAGATTAGTTCTTCCCTGCAGGGGTGCACCAACTTACCCACCACGCTCGCTTAACTCTGGCCGGACACACTTTTCTGGGTCATGCCTGGCCTCGGCCAAACGACACACTGCATCCCTACCTAGAGCTCAGCAGAGAGGTCCCCGCCAGTCTACATCCTAAGCGCTCAGGGGTCTTGGGCCATCGCCCTGTGCACTCCGGGTCGTTGCGCACACGGTGAAGCCAGGCACCACCTCTGTCATGGATGGCGCCGGTCTGTCTGTGCCGCTATGCTGAACTGGACATCTGACAGAGCTTTCGGCTGATGCATACGACGCAGAGTACCCATATTTATTCCCGCGTGATGGTTAGTGCTATCAGGCCAGAGGCCCACTCAGATCACATATCCAAATCTTTAGTGTATTGGTAGCGTGCGGTAATTAGCAGAGACTCACGATCGATGTGACCCCATCACCCCTTCTCGAGGACTTGCGGCAAGGGCTAAGAATGTCCGGCCACGCCTCGTATTTATCTCTCGGGTACCCTCCAGGTCAACCTGACTTCCCATCACTTGCGGGTACCCCTCAGGGTCGACCCGCCTTTCCAATTAACAGTTGTAAAGTCCAAGAATCCGTGTGTCCATAACATCTGGGGAATCTGAGGTATCACCCTCGTTGGATTCCTACTCGATGTATCCGTCAAGGTGAACTCGGAGGAATCACCCCCGGCTGGGTTCACACTTGAGGTGTTTGCACGACAGCGTCATTATCGGGTGTGGTGGAGGAATCACCCTCGATGACCACGACCAAATAGCTACTCTACAGAGTTAATATCAGAAGTGCTATATGAGGTATCACCCTCGGCACTCGATAGTAACGCTGCAGTGTCGTACAGAGAAAGGGGAGGTAATGTGCGGTGCTGGGCCTAGTCGTCGAGTCTTCCAATGATCCAGCGGGGCAACCGGGACAAGTGGGGTCACTAGGGTCTCTATCTAGCCTATACTAAGCAGTTTAGGATAAGCAGGTAATTATCAAAAGCAGGTTACAAAATCAGGTCATGCATCAGAATAGGTAAAGCAGTAACAGCAGCAATTTCTAATGCAAGCATAAGAGAGAAAGAATAGGCGATATCGGCATGTTCAAAAGGGGGGTGCTTGCCTGGTTGCTCTGCGGCAAAGGCAGGGTCGTCAGTGGTGTTGTCGGTCTCCGGAGCTGCGTCGATACCGGGGTCTACAGAGAAAGAAGAGGGGGAGGAAACAAATAAATACACAACAAACATACGCAACACAGAGCATGCTATGCTAACGTGCAGTGCAGGGTTGCCTATAAGCATGTCTAAGTCATATTAGTTATTTTAGAATTAAAGTTGGATTTATTAACCGGTATATATGCACTATTCATCTACTGGAAACAGGCTAAAAGTTGCGGGTTCACCTCCGTAGAGGGTCCCGGCACGGAAACAGATAGCACGGTCGGCTTTGTCTCGTCGTTCTGAGCAACTTTCATCTATAAAGTTTTTCGATCTGAACTACGGTTTATTTTCTACGATTTTTCAAAGATTTAAATATTTTCTGGATTTATTCAAATTAACAGAAATGATATATGACATCAGCATGACTTGGGGATGATGTCAGCAGTCGGCTGACTCGTAGACTGGTCAAACTGACAGGTGGGACCCACCTGTCAGCCTCAGTGGCTTAACAGTGCATTAGTCTAAACTAACAGAGCTAATTTAGGGGGTGGGCCCCCATGTCAGTGACTGATTAGTTGTTAGGTTAATTTTAATTAGCAATTTAGTCTAATTAATGGTGGGGCCCACTGGTCAGTGTCAGGGGTGAACAGTTCCCCACGTTGACCATGGTCAACGTAGTCAAACCAGCGGCGGGGCCCGCTAGCAGCGACACTGGGTGGGACCCAGGCCATGCCAGGTCAGCGATGGCACCGGCAAGCACTCCAGCGAGCTCGTTTGCGACGGCGCGACTCCGGCGAGATGCGGGTTTCCGCTACAAGGCACCAAATCACGCGCCGCGACCACCATTCGGACGAGGGACGAGCGCCACGTCAATCTGGACAACTGGCGCGAGCTCCGATGGCCTATAACGTCGACTACGACGAGCGCGGGCGGCGGCTGAAATCGGGCTTCTCCGGAAACGCGGCTACGCGGCGCGCTCGGGTGAACTAGCTTCATGGGTGAGCTCTACGGGACCCTGAGATCTCATCGGAGCTATGCATTGGAGCAAAACGGCACGGAAGCGAAGGAATCGCCGGCAATGGTGGCAGCGAGCTACGGGTCCGAGCGCACCGTCTATCTAGCGTGCGCGCAAGCAAACGAAGGGGTCAGAGGGGGAGCTGGAACTCACCGAGCGGCCACGGGAGGCCCTTGACGGATTAGTAGCGTAGGGGGAGGCCGCGGTCGTCGGGGATCTCCGGCGACAGAAGCTCGTCGCCGAGCTCGATCCGGGCAATGCGGCGTGCCCTGGCTTGCTCGTGTGGTTGGAGAGGAAGGAGAAGACGTCGGCGGCGCTGGTGGTCGGCTCAGAGAGGCGAGGGAGGCATGGAGGCTATGGTTGCGACGAAGGTCGGCGGCGATCCCGCACGGGCAGAGGAGATCGAGGAGGAGAGGGGCATGCAAGGCGAGGGGGAAGAGAGAGGAGTGAGGCGAATGGAGGATGGAGGCCAGGGGAGATGGACGAGCAGGTCCTTATCCCCTCGCTCTGCTGTCGCATCGCGGTGTCGAGCGGCGGACGACAGAGGCGCAAGCGACCACGGCAGGCGTGACAGCGAGGCGGGGTAGGTGAGAGAGGCCGCTGGTGGGCTGGGCCGGGAACAGCTGCGGCCCAAAGGCCAGGTAAGCCTCTGCCCTTTTCTTTATTTTCTGTTTTCTCTTTTGTTTATTAAACAGAGGCACAAAAGAATATTTGGACTACCAGATGAGCTGAGGAAAATATGGAACTTGGCCTATTAAATACTATGCATTTTTAGGCACTGCCACAAATAGTTTGGGGTCAACAGGAGTTGCCTAAGCATTTTTGGAAATTGGAAAGACCAAAATAAATGCTGTTGGTCCTCCAAATTAATTCACAGGGGCATTTTGGGAATTCAAAGGAGGTTGGTTTCAACATGACAAATAATTAGGGATTAATTTCCATAAGATGAACTATTTTGATTGCATGACAGAGGGAAACATATTTCACATGCAAATTTGAATTTGAATTTGAAGCAAATTTTGGACAAGTCGCATTTTGGCTTGGTAAAGCAGGATGACAAGACCACCATTAGCGGAGGATTACTGTGGTGTGATGCTGGGGATGTTATAAATCTCCTCCACTACAAGAAATCTCATCCCGAGATTTAAGTGGGGAGGTAAAGGGTAACTTCGGGAGATCTGACCCTTATAGGGTCGATTATCTGGTGGACAACTCAGGGAATGTGGCAGAAGTATCTTTCGAGTTGAAACTTAAGAATACATCAAGAGCAAAGTATGAAGGTACAATAAGAAGTTTCAAGCGAATGGACCTTCGATCGATACCTGAACAGAGTGTGAAAAGAGGTTCAGAGCATCGTGAATGGATCACCTCTCGGAGGGTGGCTCGTGACATGATACGAAGCCAAATGCAAGAATATTTTGGAATCAAGGTTGTTCAGGAGAGTCAGGTTCCGATCCTATGGAGCTATGGGGGGTGTCGATCAAAAGTAAGGAGAACGGTGGCATCTTACCGGTCACGACAGCAAGGTATGTCAGAGGATAGCCTGTCAGTTATGTCGGCGACAACATCTGTACCAAGGGCGAGGGACGAAGAGAACCATTTTCCTGCTCGTTGAACGAGGCAGACCAATAGGCAAAGTTCTCGTCCATCGGTGGTTACCGGAATGTCATCAACATTAGTAACAGGGTCGTACTGACCGAATTGTACCTCGAGGTGTTTTTATAAGCAGGGAATTATTTCTGTTATATCATATAGATCAAAAGAAAGATTAACAAACCAATGGAAAGGAAAATGTGTTTATACACAGAAATTAGGAGTATATCCTTCTCAAGGAAAAGCGAAGCATGATATACATGATGGGACGGCAAGTTCAAAAGCATTGAGATAAAAGGGCAAGGGGAGAATCATGATATTGCCTACACAACGGTGTCTGGATAATAGATCAAGAAATATGTAGCATTGCGCTTCCACTGTTCTCAACGATATTCGGAATACCACAGTCATGCTTCGAGGTAGCATTAATATGGTGTTTGAAGTAAGGGTTGGGTCAGAAGATCTCAAGAGATACAAAGGAACAATTACAAGAATAGCAAAGAGCTCAAAGTATAACCAAGACATGATCGAGCATGTGTTGGAAAGGAGACAAGAGTGTTGTCGACGATAACACAAGTCATCGAGGGCAAGGATGGTATTTCTCTCATGAATTGGACTGATGTCTTAGAAAAAGGCAGTATATTGATGGTGATCACGACAAATTTTGTCGAGAGGCTCTATGAAGATGCAATTGAACAACGACGGCATCTGGCAAAAGGAATGATGAAGTGAATGGCTATTGGAACCACGAATGCGACACAAACTCGAGATCAAGCTTGTTGTTCGAGGTGAAATGATAAGATGAAGAAGTTCGTCGTAAGCTTAGCTCATCGTCGGAAGTTGCTCCGGGCATAAGGACCAGGTAGCATAATTAAAAAAAAATCGATACGATAATGATATAGCCGACCGGACTAGGAATGATGCGATGGAGTATCATTCCAATAAGAATTTCACGAGAGGTAGTGCAATGACACAATATCCATGAGATAACATGGGGCAATACTTGAAGGTAGATCAGAATTAGAGGTTGGACAGGTGAAATGATCTACAAAAGACAAGTAATTTTAACTTCTTCGAGAAATGGGATGAAAGAAGAACAATCATGGTTGGAACCACGATTGCAAGGGATCAATTCAAAGATACAAGATGAACTTATACCAAGGGGGAATTATTTTTACAAGCAGCTTCCATGATAAGTTCTACATCGGGTCCATGGGCATGAACACAAAGGTTCAAGGTCGACTCCCACTTCTCGAATGCATAACCTTTCATTCACTTCTCACTTTTAATGAAGTTGAAATGTTGAAAATTTATCTGGCATAACACCAGTAGTGAGTGACCCGTAGAAGTTTCTGGGTTCTCGCAGATGGCAGAAGCTTAGATACGACCCATCGGGACATTTTACGAATCTATACAACCATCAACCAAAGCAAGGGATACGAGTTCGAAAGCAAAGTGTCGAAGTCAAAGCAGATGATACAATTTACCGAAGGTATTTGTATCAGGGAAGAACTCACAAGGTTATTGAATACGATGGACACTGTCGGATATAATCCAACAGGGATTTGGCGGTCCACAAGGGATCTGATGTGAGTAACGGTACTCAACCAGAAGGAGAAGAATGCAAAGGCATCAAATTGTAAAAACAACTAAATGATTTGATGTTTAAATACAAAGAAATCATGACTTTCAGAATGAACGATCAGAGGCAGAGCTCTGATCAAAAGACAAGTAAGTTAATTAGAACTAGATGGACAATCTGTCAAGGTGGAATTTGCCGAGAATCAGCTCATGTCCGGAATGACATCTGAGCCAGAGGAATGAATTCTAGGAATTGGCAAATGATAGGGATTATCCTCATTCATATTGAATCAATAGACTCGGAATGACAATGACAAAGAATGCTAATGAATATTGCGAGACATATGGATTTAACCATAATGCAGGCAGACAAGACTTTCGGGAGCACTAGGCTGCAGAGGATCTTCGGGAGATCAAATTTGCATTTCGAAGAATTTTGTGAGACATATGAACAACTGGGGATGAACGAATCCCGGTTAAGTGAATTTTCTGCAGTGCGAAAAGAGGCCGCTAAGTAGAAGACACAAGGATTCTCGGATCAACAGAGAGTATTAGGGGTATCTTGTAACAACAAGAGCAACTGGGGATGAGGGTACAACAAAAGGATGTTATCCATGGGGATTTATCGGTGGTAAGGAATTGCAAAGACAGTGGGCACAAGGGTCTCGGGAACTTCGAGGAGTATCTTCGGAGTATTCTGATGAACTAAGCGATCATCTGGCATGCGGGGCTCTCCGGGAGGAAGCGGTTACGAGAACCTAGTGTTAGAGTTAGCAAAATCTTTAACCCGAATAGAAGAGAGATCAGAGTCCCAGAGTAAAGATGAGGAATAAAAGATCCTTATACCACCCAATTGGCGACGTGGGCCCGTAAGCCACACAGCCAAGTTAGTAAAACAGTTTTTCGGATACTAGACTCAACTTCGGCCAAGGAGTTGAAAATGGGGTTCCTACAGTCAGTCGGCTCTGATACCAACCTGTGACGCCCCCGGCTTAATCGTGCATTAATCATACACGCAAATGCACATGATCAAGCATAAGGACTCACTTGAAGATATCACAACACAACTCTAAAACATAAATAAAGGCATTCAAGTATTATATTACAAGCCAGGGCCTCGAGGGCTCGAATACATAAACTTGATGTCAACAAGCATCAGCGGAAGCGTTAGATATCGGAGTACAGATATAAAAGATAAAACAGATAAGCCTTTAAGAAGGCGGTGCAACACAAAAGCTACGATCGAAAAGGTGCAAGCCTCTTGCCTGGGACCCTCCAAACCTACTCCTGGTCGTCTCGCCAGCTCGCAGTAGTATCCATCCTCGGTGTAGTAGTAGTAGTAGTAGTCGGCGGCGGGGCAGCTGTCTTAGGGGCTCCGTCATCTGGTCGCATCAAACGAAAATGGGGAGAAAGGGGAAGCAAAGCAACCGTGAGTACTCATCCAAAGTACTCAGTAAGCAAGGATCTACACTACATATGCAACATTATCAAAGAAAAGCTGTATATGTGGACAGGGCTGCAGAAATGCCAGAATAAAGGGAAGGCCTAGTCCGATCAAAGACTAGCATCTTCATCGGTCTTGCAGCATTAGAAGAGTGTAGATTAGCACAGTATAAAGTGGTAGTAGTGTTATCAACCTCGCCCAGAGATCCTTCCTCGACTCCCAGCGAGAAAGCAATCCCAGAGCCCTAATATTCAAGTATCAACCTCGGCCAGAGATCCTTTCTCGACTCCCTGCGAGAAAGCAATCCCAGAGCCCTACTATCCATATCTCATCACTAGTATCCAGTTCTAGTTGTATCGATCGGGATACAACTCCGAGCGTCCGTTACCGAGGATCCGGCTATGCATAGATTAGTTCTTCCATGCAGGGGTGCACCAACTTACCCACCACGCTCGCTTAACTTTGGCCGAACACACTTTTCTGGGTCATGCCCGGCCTCAGCCAAACGACACACCGCAACCCTACCTAGAGCTCAGCAGAGAGGTCCCCGCCGGTCTACATCCTAAGCGCTCAGGGGTCTTGGGCCATCGCCATGTCCACTCCGGGTCGTTGCGCACACGGTGAAGCCAGGCACCACCTCTGTCCTGGATGGCGCCGGTCCGTCCGTGCCGCTATGCTGAACTGGACGTCTGACAAAGCTTTCGACTGATGCATACGACGCAGAGTACCCATATTTATTCCCGCGTGATGGTTAGTGCTATCGGGCCAGAGGCCCACTTAGATCACATATCCAAATCATTAGTGTATTGGTAGCTTGCAGTAACGAGCAGAGACTCACGATCGATGTGACCCCGTCGCGCCGTCTCGAGGACTTGCGGCAAGGGCTAAGAATGCCCGGCCACACCTCGTATTTATCTCTCGGGTACCCTCTAGGTCAACCCGACTTCCCATCACTTGCAGGTACCCTCAGGGTCGACCCGCCTTTCCAAGTAACAGTTGTAAAGTCCAACAATCTGTGTGTCCATAAGATCTGGGGAATCTAAGGTATCACCCTCGTTGGATACCTACTCGATGTATCCGTCAAGGTGAACTCGGAGGAATCACCGTCGGCTGGGTTCACACTTGAGGTGTTTGCACGATAGCGTCGTTATCAGGTGTGGTGAAGGAGGAATCACCCTCGGCACTCGATAGTAACGCTGCAGTGTCGTACGGAGCAAGGGGAGGTGATGTGCGGTGCTGGTGCCTGGTCGTTGAGTCTTCCGATGATCCAGCGGGGCAACCGGGACAAGTGGGGTCACTGGGGTCTCTATCCAACCTATACTAAGCAGTTTAGGATAAGCAAGTAATTATCAAAAGCAGGTTACAAAATCAGGTCATGCATCAGAATAGGTAAAGCAGTAGCAGCAGCAATTTCTAATGCAAGCATAAGAGAGAAAAAATAGGCGATATCGGCATGTTCAAAAGGGGGGTGCTTGCTTGGTTGCTCTGCGGCAAAGGCAGGGTCGTCAGTGGTGTCGTCGGTCTCTGGAGCTGCGTCGGTACCGGGGTCTACCGAGAAAGAAGAGGGGGAGGAAACAAATAAATACACATCAAACATATGCAACACAGAGCATGCTATGCTAACGTTTAGTGCAGGGTTGCCTATAAGCATGTCTAAGTCATATTAGTTATTTTAGGATTAAAGTTGGATTTATTAACCGATATATATATATGCACTATTCATCTACCGGAAACAGGCTAAAAGTTGTGGTTTCACCTCCGTAGAGGGTCCCGACACAGAAACAGATAGCACGGTCGGCTTTGTCTCGTCGTTCTGAGCAACTTTCATGTATAAAGTTTTTCGATCTGAGCTACGGTTTATTTTCTAAGATTTTTCAAAGATTTAAATATTTTCTGGATTTATTCAAATTAACAGAAATGATATATGATGTCAGCATGACTTGGGGATGATGTCAGCAGTCGGCTGACTCGTAGACTAGTCAAACTGATGGGGGACCCACCTGTCAGCCTCAGTGGCTTAACAGTGCATTAGTCTAAACTAACCGAGCTAATTTAGAGGGTGGGCCCCCATGTCAGTGACTGATTAGTTGTTAGGTTAATTTTAATTAGCAATTTAGTCTAATTAATGGTGGGGCCCATTGGTCAGTGTCAGGGGTGAACAGTTCCCCGCGTTGACCGTGGTCAACACGGTCAAACCAGCGGCGGGGCCCGCTGGCAGTGACACTGGGTGGGACCCAGGCCACGCCAGGTCAGCAATGGCGCCGGCAAGCACTCCTGCGAGCTCTTTTGCGACGGCGCGACTCTGGCAAGATGCGGGTTTCCGCTACACGGCACCAAATCATGCGCCGTGACCACCATTCGGACGAGGGACGAGCGCCGCGTCGATCTGGACAACTGGCACGAGCTCCGGTG
Organism: Thinopyrum elongatum; assembly: GCA_011799875.1. Taxonomy (NCBI): domain Eukaryota; kingdom Viridiplantae; phylum Streptophyta; class Magnoliopsida; order Poales; family Poaceae; genus Thinopyrum; species Thinopyrum elongatum. The sequence goes on from CM022298.1 coordinate 613,943,846, forward strand.
GCCTATAACGTCGACTACGATGAGAGCGGGTGGCGTCCGGAATCGGGCTTCTCCGGAAATGCAGCTACGCAGCGCGCTCGGGCGAACTAGCTTCGCGGGCGAGCTCTACGGGACCCCGGGATCTCATCGGAGCTATGCATTTGAGCAAAAGGGCACGGAAGCGAGGGAATCGCCGGCAATGGCGGCAGCGAGCCATGGGTCCAAGCGCGCCGTCGATCTAGCGCGCGCAAGCAAATGAAGGGGTCAGAGGGGGAGCTGGAGCTCACCGAGCGGCCATGGGAGGCCCTTGACGGATTAGTAGCCCAGGGGGAGGCCACGGTCATTGGTGATCACCGGCGACAGAAGCTCGTCGCCGAGCTCGATCCAGGCAATGCGGCGTGCCCTGGCTTGCTCGTGCGGTTGGAGAGGAAGGAGAAGACGTCGGTGGGGCTGGTGGTTGGCTCAGAGAGGCGAGGAAGGGATGAAGGCCATGGTTGCGACGATGGTCAGCGGCGATCCCGCACGGGCAGAGGCGAGGGGGAAGAGAGAGGAGTGAGGCGAATCGAGGATGGAGGCCAGGGGAGATGGACGAGCAGGTCCTTATCCCCTCGCTCTCATGTCGCGTCGCAGTGTCGAGCGGCGGACGGCAGAGGCGCGAGCGACCATGGAGGGCGCGATAGCATGGCGGGGTAGGTGAGAGAGGCCGCTGGTGGGCTAGGCCAGGAACATTTGCGGCCCAGAGGCCAGGTAAGCTTCTGCCCTTTTCTTTATTTTCTGTTTTCTCTTTTGTTTATTAAACAGAGGCAGAAAAGAATATTTGGGACCACCAGATGAGCTGAGGAAAATATGGAACTTGGTCTATTAAATACTATGCATTTTTAGGCACTGCCACAAATAGTTTGGGGCCAACAAGAGGTGCCTAAGCATTTTTGGAAATTGGAAAGACCAAAATAAATGTTGTTGGGCCTCCAAATTAATTCACAGGGGCATTTTGGGAATTCAAAGGAGGTTGGTTTCAACATGAAAAATAATTAGGGATTAATTTCCATAAGATGAACTATTTTGATTGCATGACAGAGGGAAAATTATTTCACATGCAAATTTGAATTTGAATTTGAAGCTAATTTTGGACAAGTGGCATTTTAGCTTGGTAAAGCAGGATGACAAGACCACCATTAGAGGAGGATTACTGTGGTGTGATGCTGGGGTTGTTACAACCCGTGCTCCAGGCCGCCGTAAGAAACAAGCTGCAGAAGATCTTCTCAAGCTGGATGGCTCGGAGGTAGAACTCGACTCCCTTGGTCATCTTTTCATGCAACTTATTGATGCCGACTCTTCTCAGGATTACGCGGAGACAAGCTAGGCTGATGTAGTAGATGTAATACCTGTCTCCTCCGACTCAAACCCTTTGCCAAGAAAGGAAACCCGGCGGGTCATCCAGAAAGTAAGATTTTCTCATCCTCTTGCTCATTTGGACCCCAATTTTCTTTTGAAGAAGCAGCAGCATGACTCAAGATGTATGACCTGGAGCGACGGTACTCAAGACCTCAACTCCGGCTTACCCAACACTCCTGTTCCTCGCAAGCGTCGAAATGAGGTGCCTCATAGCCCAACTCTTTCTCTTTCGAAGGCTGGTATTTTTGTCAACCTCTTAATCCTTCCGACTCAAATTATCAGGGAACACCTCCATCATCCGGCGACTCTACCGGAACTCAAATGCCTGTCTTCAACGTTGCCCATGGGTAAGTATTTCTACTTGTTCATAAATGATTTGCAATGACATGTATTCATGAGCTCATGTATCTTTGTTATAGAGGCGTAGCCAAGGCGGGTAAAAAACAAAAGCTGGGCGGGTCTTCAAAGGATCCCAAAGCTGCTGAACCAGAGAAGCAAACAGCAGAAATGTCTGAGGCCCTTATTCAAGATCCTGAAGAGCCTATCAATGACCCGCCACCGTCAACTGATGCCACCGTTCTTGAGCCAATACATACTGAAATTAACCCGGCTACTCATCCAGACCCGCCAAGCCCCAAGTCGCCAACTCCTCTGAAGCCAACTAAAGAGATCCCTCTCGAGAAGACCACTGCAGATGTTATCATTACTGGCACAGGTTATACAGAGCCAGGAAATCCTATTGTCTTGGCTAAACATAGTGCCAAAGAAGAGCCGCCAGCCACAGACAAGGGCAAGCTAAAGCTGGATCTGCAGCACTATGCAGATTTTAGCGCAGGCGAGTTGCACGCAGGCTACCTAAGCCGTCTGCACACAAGCCACGATATGGAGGCTGGCTTGGTTAACCTGATGAGGCAGAAGTTCGAGGTACAAACTAAACCTCTTTCCACTGGTTCATATGCATATAGTCATGTAGCCCCCAAGGGCCGGCCTATCCTACCAAGGATGAGCCGGGTCTTGAAATCATTAATTTTGAATAAAACCATATATAGCCCTCAAGGGCTGGCTTATCCTAACAAGGATGAGCCGGGGCTTCAATGATCTTAATAGAATCAAACATGTAGCCCCCAAGGGCAGGCTTAATCTGACAAGATAAGCCGGGTCTTCAATGACCATAGTAAAATCAAACATGTAGCCCCCAAGGGTCGGCTTAATCTGGTAAGATAATCCGGGTCTTCAATGACCTTAGTAAATTCAAACATGTAGCCCCCAAGGGCCGGCTTAATCTGACAAGATAAGCCAGGTCATAATAAGAATTGAAATGACCTACATTAGCCCCCAAGTGCCAAGTATATTGCTTGCAATGTGCTCTAGGACTTAAATATTTGTATAATATTGACATTGTTCATTGTGTAATAATCATTGCTTCAACATTGTATTTCAGGAAGAGTTGAACATGAAAGAGTCACAACTGGGTGACTTGAAGAAAAATATTGAGCTGCAACTGGCTGAAACTTCCAAGGCCGAGTCAAGGCTAAAAACTTCATTGGAAGAATTTGAAAAGGTCAAGGCGGGTTTCGATGCTGAGAGAAATGCCTGGGAATCTGACAAAGCTGCACTGTAGAAGAGAGCCGAAGAGGCTGAAAATCAACTTAAGCCGGTGACTGAAGAACTTGCCGGTTTAAAGCAACACATAATCCGAATGACAACCGCCATCTTCGGTAAGTTAAACATTTGCACTTCATCCTTTGTTTTAATACTTCTTTGACCCGCCTGGTGATTCATAATAAAGAATATTAACTTGCCTGGTGACTTTTGAACAGGCCCCAGAAGTTCCAATCTTGGCCAGAACATGTTGCTCAAACTGAAGGCAGTGTATTCATTGACCGAACAGTTATACGCTGGGATGCAACGCAGCCTTCCAGCTTTATCAGGTGGAAAGAAGCCTCCAACGCTGATCAAGACGGCCTTAGAGCAACTGTCAACTGCACCGGCTTAAGTTGAAGAGATCAAATTATCAGCCGCCTGAGCTGGAGCCATTGTTGCTCTAGGCCGGGCAAAAGTGTGGCAACCAGAGCTTGACCCGGATGAGATAGCCACCGGATGCCCAGAGTTCAAGGATGACGGGTCCGTCTTTGAAGAACAAGACTTCAACAAATGTGTTAGGGAGATGCGGCCCGTGACATGTAAGCTGATTGAAGAGCTGAACTTAAACCATTACATGCCGGCTTATGATGAGAACAACAACAAGATCAAGCTGCCCACACATGAAGTGATGGATCTTGTTCCTCCCAGGCGTAAGCACATCTTCACCCATGATCTTGACTCTTCAATTATACTTAACGATGAAGCCACGTTCGAAGCTTTAATCGGCATCGACTGGAAATCGGCTGACCTTCAGATGGTCGAAGAAGAAGAAGAACTGGCGCGGGATGACCCACAATCTTCAAGGTGTGAGGAAGGCAACTGACCATACCAAGGATGATCCAGGCGGCTCTCAGGCCGGGTTATGGGAGTGCAGCTTCAAAAACTCTTGATCGAAAAACTTTTTTGGGCTCAACTGAAGCTGTGTAATAGGGTAGTTAAAAACATTGATCCGCCTTGTCATGCCTTCGTGCATGTTTATCTCCACTTTTGATCTAGTAGTTGAACTTCATGTCATGCTCAATCTGACCACATATATAAGCCTTTGCAAAGACTATGCTCTTCCCCTTGTGGCCGTGTCTATCTTGTAGAAGATTCATCAACATATATGCTGGCAACTTATAGTCAGAAACCAGGGCGGGTTACCAAATCCGAAGACTCATAGTCTCATGTAACAGTCGAAAACATGATTGACATGGCTGTAGAGCCAAATCATTCTGACAACATAAAAACCAAAAACCAAGGCGGGTGACAACCCAAGACTTGTAGCCTCATAACCAGGGCTGCTCAAACCAAAACATACTAGCGACTTAAAGTCCAAAGCCAAGGCGGGTTACAACCCAAAAATACTCAAACACGAGCAACATAATCCGGAGCCTTACGACCCGGGCAGTCACAATTTGCACAAAAGCAAAAAACTTAACATAAAAACATCCCAAGAATCCAAGGAGATACAAAAAATCCCAAATTTTTGTGAGGCCAGTTCTCAAACCACGACCAAACAAGTTGGTTCATAGGCCTTGTGCTTTCAAGGCCGCACAGCCGTTGAGTTTATCCTAGCTCACTGTAAGCCGGCTCTCACATGACACAAGCCGCCGTTTTAACCTTAACAAGTTCAGGGTCTTAAAAAAGATTAACTGTTAAGAGTTCGACGGGTCACCTGGTGGACTAGCAAGTTGCAAACAGGCAGGTGTAACTCAAAATATGGCAACTCAGGCCGGCCAAGAGGGTATGAAAGCAAAACCAGGTGAGTTGGAAGCCCCCAAGTGACCATACGACCAATTAATAAAGACTCAGATACACAAAAATGAAACGACAGAGGCCCTGAATTTTTTCAGGGATGCCGGCTTTATTATATTGATCATAAAAAGATATATACATCAACAGAAGTATGTACATGATACGTCTCCGTCGTATCTACTTTTCCTAACGCTTTCCTCTTGTTTTGGACTCTAATTTTCATGATTTGAATGAAACTAACCCGGACTGACGCTGTTTTCAGCAGAACTACCATGGTGTTGTTTTGGTGCAGAAATAAACGTTCTCGGAATGGAACGAAACTTTTTGGAGATTTTTTATGGAATAAAAGAAAAATAGTGGAGCCAAGAACCACTGGAGGGGGACCACTAGGAGAGCACAACCCACCAGGGCGCGCCCCCCTCCTGGCGCGCCCAGGTGGGTTGTCCCCACTCGGTGGCCCTGCTGACCCTATCTCCAACACTATAAATTCACATTTTTGAAGAAAAAATAAAAGAGGAAGAATTATCATGTTTCACAAGATGGAGCTGCCGCCACGTCCTGTTCTTCATCGGGAGGCCAGATCTGGAGTCCGTTTGGGGCTCCGGAGAGGGGGATCTTCGATCTTCGTCATCACCAACCCTTCTCCATCGCCAATTCCACGATGCTCCCCACCGGGAGTGAGTAATCCCTTCGTAGGCTCGCTGGCCGGTGAGGAGTTGGATGAGATTCATCATGTAATCGAGTTAGTTTTGTTAGGGCTTGATCCCTAGTATCCATTATGTTCTGAGATTGATGTTGCTATGACTTTGCCATGCTTAATGCTTGTCACTTTGGGCCCGGGTGCCATGATTTCAGATCTGAACCATTTATGTTATCACCATTATATCTATGTTCTAGATCCGATCTTGCAAGTTATAGTCACCTATTATGTGTTATGATCCGCAAACCCTAAAGTGACAGTATTCGAGATACTTTCCGGTGATGACCGTAGTTTGAGGAGTTCATGTATTCACTATGTGCTAATGCTTTGTTCTAGTTCTCTATTAAAAGGAGGCCTTAATATCCCTTAGTTTCATTATGGACCTCGCTGCCATGGGAGGGTAGGACAAAAGATGTCATGCAAGTTCTTTCCATAAGCACGTATGACTATTTACGGAATACACGCCTACATTATATTTATGAACTGGAGCTAGTGCCGTATCGTCCTAGGTTATGACTGTTATATGATGAATATCATCCAACGAATTCACCGATCCAATGCCTATGATTTTCTCTTATATTGTTCCTACTAAGTTACTACTGCTACTGTTACTGTTGCACCTGCTACAAAATCATTGCTATCACTGTTACCGTTACTATTACTGTTGCTACTACTATCAAAACTATCATACTACTTTGCTACTGATCACTTTACTGCAGATAATTAATCTCCAGGTGTGGTTGAATTGACAACTCAGCTGCTAAACTTACAAATATTCTTTGGCTCCCTGATAACCCACAAGTATAGGGGATCGTTTGTAGCCTTTTTTCAATAAATAAGAGTGTCGAACCCAACGAGGAGCTAAGGGCAGAACAAATATTCCCTCAAGTTCTATTGACCACCGATACAACTCTACGCACACTTGACGTTTGCTTTACCTAAAACAAGTATGAAACTATTTTGCAAGAATAAAACTACGTGTACTTTGTGAGAATAAAACTATGAATAAATTTCAAGGTAATAAAAGTAGATAGCTTTTGTCAACAAGAAATTCATTTGTCCCTAGGCAATCGATAACAAGACCGGTAATCATTCTTGCAATTTTACATGAGGGAGAGGCATGAGCTAACATACTTTCTCTACTTGGATCATATGCACTTATGATTGGACCCCTAGCAAGCATCCGCAACTACTAAAGATCATTAAGGTCGTGAAACCCAACCATAGCATTAAGTATCAAGTCCTCTTTACTCCCATACGCCATAACCCACTTATCCGTCTTTAGGCTACTGTCACCCCCACAACACCGACAATAAGCAAACCATGAACATATTGCAACACCCTACAGCGGGGGCCCTTCCGTTTGCATGACACGGAGGGCACCGTAGGATAGCACCATAAATAAAATATACAATCATACCAACCATGATCACGATTAACCCATAGGACAAAACGGATCTACTCAAACATCATAAGATAACCATAGATCATTGGGAAATAATATATGGAGTTGAGAACCATTTTTAAGTAGAGATTACAGCGGGGAAGAGAGGTGTTACACCGCTGCATAGAGGGGGAGAGAGTTGGTGTTGACGGTAGCAAGATTGTTGATGTAGATCGCCGTCACAATCCTGGCCCCGACGGCACTCCAGCGCCACCGGGAGAGAGGGGGAGAGAGCCCCCCTCCTTCTTATTCTTCCTTGGCCTCCCCCTAGATGGGAGGAGAGTTCCCCCTCTGGTCCATGGCCTCCATGGCGGCGGAGGGGCGGGAGCCCCTCCGATATTGGATCTATCCCTATGTTCTCTTCTGTTTCGCCTTCGTGTTTTCTGGCCCTTCACCGTTTCTTAAATTCCCGGAGATCCGTAACTCCGATTGCGCTACAATTTTTACACAATTTATTTCGATAAATTATCTTTCTTGCGCACAAAGAAGAGCCTCAACCGACTTACGGGGAGGGCACAAGACACCTGGGCGCGCCAAGGGGTGCACGGTGCACCCTGGTGGGTTGTGGAGGCCGTGGGCCTCCGTTAGCGTTGAGTCCACCTCCCAAAAATCATAAATATTCTAAAATAATTCTCTGTAAATTTTTATCGTGTTTGGGCTTCGTTTGATATGGATATTCTGCGAAACAAAAAAACATGCAACAAATTGGAACTGGCACTGGGCACTGGATCAATAGGTTAGTCCAATAAATCATATAAAATATTGCCAAAAGTATGTGAAAGTTGTATAATATTGGCATGAAACAATAAAAAATTATAGATACGATGGAGACGTATCAGCATCCCCAAGCTTAATTCCTGCTCGTCCTCGAGTAGCTAAATGATAAAAAAGATAATTTTTGACGTGGAATGCTACCTAGCATAATCTTGATCAAATATCTAATCATGGCATGAATATTAAGACACGAATGATTCAAATCAATAGTCTATAATTTGACATAAAGACATGAATACTCAGGCATCCCAACAAATAATCATGTCTTTCAAAATATCAACGCTAAAGAAAGCTATCCCTACAAAATCATATAGTCTTGTCATGCTCTGTCTTCTTAACACAAAGTATTTATCATGCACAACCCCGATGACATGCCGAGCAATTGGTTCATACCTTTTAACGCGCTTCAGCTTCTTTGATCCTCATGCAATACATGAGCGCAAGCCATGGATATAGCACTATGGGTGGAATAGAGTATGATGATAGGGGTAAATATAGAGAAGACACAAAAGTAAGAAAGTCTCACATCGACGCGGCTAACCAACGGGCTATGGAGATGCCCATCAATTGATATCAATGTGAGGAGTAGGGATTGCCATTCAACGGATGCACTAAGAGCTATAAGTGTATGAAAGTTCAATATGAAATCTAAGTGGGTGTGCATCCAACTTGCTTGCTCATGAAGACCTTGGGCACTTGAGGAAGCCCATCATCGGAATATACAAGCCAAGTTCTATAATGAAAAATTCCCACTAGTATATGAAAGTGACTACATAGGAGACTCTCTATATGAAAAACATGGTGCTACTTTGAAGCACAAGTGTGGTAAAAGATAGTAGCAATTCCCCTTCTCTCTTTTTTCTTTTTTTTCTTTTTCTTTTTTTTCTCATTGTCCGGAGTCTCATCCCGACTTGTGGGGGAATCATAGTCTCCATCATCCTTTCCTCACTGGGCCACTGCTCTAATAATAAATAATGATGATCATCACACTTCTATTTACTTACAACTCAAAAGAAATAAAAATTACAACTCGATACCTAGAACAAAGTATGACTCTATATGAATGCCTCTGGCAGTGTACCAGGATGTGCAATGATCTAGCATAACAACGATATCAAAAAACGGACAAGCCATGGAAATATCATGCTAGCTATCTTATGATCATGCAAAGCAATATGACAATGAATGCTCAAGTCATCAAAACAAAAGCGGTGGAAGTTGCATGGCAATATATCTCGGAATGGCTATGGAAAGGCCACGATAGGTAGGTTTGGTGGCTGTTTTGAGGAAGGTATAATAAGGCTTATGTGTGATAGAGCGTATCATATCACGGGGTTTGGATGCACCAGCGAAGTTTGCACCGACTCTCGAGGTGAGAAAGGGCAATGCACGGTACCGTAGAGGCTAGCAAATTGCGGAAAGGTAAGAGTGCGTATAATCCATGGACTCACATTAGTCATAAATAACTCACATACTTATTGCAAAAGTTTATTAGCCCTCGAAGGAAAGTACTACTACGCATGCCCCTAGGGGGATAGATTGGTAGGAAAAGACCAACGCTCGTCCCCGACCGCCACTCATAAGGAAGACAATCAATAATAAATCATGCTCCAACTTCATAGCATAACGAGAGACTATACGTGCATGCTTCGGGAATCACAAACCTTAACACCAATATTCTTACTAACCACAACCATTTACTAGTACCTCCCACATATTACCATCTCTATATCGAAAAACTATTGCAAGGAATCAAACATATCATATTCAGTGATCCATAAGTTTTATGTTGGATTTTATGACTAACCATGCAATTGACCAATTCCTGTTGACTCTCTAAATAGATATAAGTGAAGCAAGAGAGTTTAATTCTTTATATAAAATACCAAGCTCTAATAAATATAAGTGAAGCAAAAGAGCATTCTTCAAATAACGGTTTTCTATGTGAAGAGAAACAGGCAATCCAAACTTCAAATGATATAAGTGAAGCTCATGAAGCATTCTATAAAGACATACTCAAAAGATATAAGTGAAGTGCAATGAGCATTCTATAAATCAACCATGGAGTATCTCATACCAGCATGGTTCATAAAATAAAAATGAAAACTAAACACAAAAGACGCTCCAAGATTTACGCATATCACATGAATGAAACGAAGGCGAAAACATACCGATACTTGTTGAAGAAAGATGGGATGCCTTCCGGGGCATCCCCAAGCTTAGACGCTTGTGTCTCCTTGAATATTTACTTGGGGTGCCTTGGGAATCCCCAAGCTTGAGCTCTTGCCTCTCCTCCTTCTCCTCATATCGAGACCTCCTCGATCTTTGATCACTTCATCTACACAAAACTCAACAGAAAGCTCGGTAAGATCCGTTAGTATAATAATGCAAATCACTACTTTAAGTACTATTGCAAACCAATTAATATATTTTTTTCATTGTAGCTACTGTAATATAACTTTTCCATGGCTTATACCATCGATAAAAATCGATAGTTTCATCAAAACAAGCAAAACAATGCATCAAAAACAGAATCTATCTTAAACAGGACAGTCTGTAGTAATCTGAACATTCACCATACTTCTGGTACTCTAACAATTCCGAAAAATTAGGATAAAATAAAAAAATTGTATAGAAATACTTTGCAAAAAGTTTCAGAAACTTTTGACATTCCAGTAAAAAATGTAAAATCACGCACTACAGCCCAAGTTTCTGTTTTTGCACCGCACATACCAACAAGCAATCTAATCATCCTAAAGGCAAATCTTGGCACATTATTTTTATAATACAATGGATTTGTACAAGGGGATAATTATTTTTGTGAGAATATTCATGAAAAGTTCTACATTGTTTCCATGAGCATGAACACAAGTGTTCAAGGTCGACCCTCACTTCTCCAATGCATCACCTTTCAATCGCTTCTCTTTTAGTGAAGTTTTAAGTTCCCCCCTATATTTTTTTGTTTTTAAACTTCATAAAAGCACTCAATAGAATAAAATTACTCTCTAAAACTTCTAGGTTGTCTCCCTGGCAGCACTTTCTTTAAAGCCATTAAGCTAGGCATAAAGTGCTCAAGTAATGGATACACCCGGATCCCAAAGTATATCAAAGCCAATTTTAATTAGCAATGATTTGGCATTTAGTAGTGAGCACAAAGCAACATATATCATGCAATGACAAAGTCTAACTCTCTTCCTATGCATCAGCATGTCATACAAGAACAATTCATGCACATCAAGTAAAGGCCAATACATAGCATAAGTAGTTTCTTGCAATTTTATCGTGTTGGAAACATAGAGAGGTGGAGATATAGTTCCTCTCTCATAATAATTGCAAGTAGGAGCAGCAAGCACATGCATATTATATTCATCAAAATCATCATGTGCAATGGTAAAAGGCAACCCATCAATGTAATCCTTAATAAGTGCAAACTTCTTCGATATAGTGTAGTTTGGAGAATTAAAAAAGATAATAGGACTATCATGTGTGAGTGCAATATCAACAATTTCATTTTTAACATAAAGAACTATAGCAAGTTCATCTCCATAAGCATAATTCATATTGGCATCATGGCCACAAGCATAGCAAGCATCAAGTTCATCAAAAAGGGATATTCAAATGAATCAACGGGATCATAGCATTCATCCTTCGGTAAGAACGAAGGGACATTAAACAATGTATGAGTTGAAGAATTACCCTCATTAGAAGGTGGGCATGGGTGATCAATCCGCTCTTCCTCCTTTTGTTCTTCGCTCTCCTCCTCATCTTTTTCATCCAATGAGCTCACAATTTCATCAATTCCTTCTTCCATAGACTCCTGCAAAATATTAGTCTCTTCTTGGACAGCGGAGACTTTCTCAATAAATGCATCAATATCGGAATTGTATTTATAATTATCATAGCAATATTTAAGTATAGTAAAGTTTTCAGGCCTATAAACATCATCATCAAAAGCTTCATACTTTTCAAACAAAGATTCAATTTCATAAGCACCCTTAAAAGCAACAAATTCTTCTATTCGTTCCACATCATAGTAATCATATCTATATTAGCATAAGAAGCTAAGGTTTCATTATCATTAAATTTACATGAAAAGGGAAGGTGTGGAGCATTCATCCTAGAGCAACAAGTAAAATCATATCTCTGGCATAAATTCCAAGCATACCAATGCAACATATCAATTTGATCCCATAAAAGTTTCCCTTTTTGTGTCAAGCGATAATCCCTAAAGTATTCACGTTGATCCAACATGTCTCCCATTATCATGTTGAATGGGGTTTTCTCAGGATTATCAAAGTATTGCATAATATTTTTCACATAACAAGCATTGAGGGTTTTAGGAGGTTCCCCATCTCCATGAGTAGCAAGTACCACTAATTTTTTTGGTGTTTCATGTTCCATATCCATAACTAAAGATAGAGAACAATTTAGAATAGGAAATAAAAACTACTTAGTGATAAAGCAAACAAGCACACACGAGAATATTCACCCCACGCTATTGCTCCTTGGAAATGGCGCCATAAAAAGGTATTGATAACCCACAAGTATAGGGGATCATTTGTAGACTTCTTCGATAAATAAGAGTGTCGAACCCAACGAGGAGCTAAAGGCAGAACAAATATTCCCTCAAGTTCTATCGACCACCGATACAACTCTACGCACACTTGACGTTTGCTTTACCTAAAACAAGTATGAAACTATTTTGCAAGAATAAAACTATGTGTACTTTGCGAGAATAAAACTACGAATAAATTTCAAGGTAATAAAAGTAGATAGCTTTTGTCAACAAGAAAGTCATTTGTCCCTAGGCAATCGATAACAAGACCGGTAATCATTCTTGCAATTTTACATGAGGGAGAGGCTTGAGCTAACATACTTTCTCTACTTGGATCATATGCACTTATGATTGGACCCCTAGCAAGCATCGGCAACTACTAAAGATCATTAAGGTCGTGAAACCCAACCATAGCATTAAGTATCAAGTCCTCTTTACTACCATATGCCATAACCCACTTATCCATGTTTAGGCTGCTGTCACCCCCGCGACACCGACAATAAACAAACCATGAACATATTGCAACACCCTACAGCGGGGGCCCTTTCGTTTGCACGACACGGAGGGCACCGTAAGATAGCACCATAAATAAAATATACAATCATACCAACCAAGATCACGATTAACCCATAGGACAAAACGGATCTACTCAAACATCATAAGATAACCATAGATCATTGGGAAATAATATATGGAGTTGAGCACCATGTTTAAGTAGAGATTACAGCAGGGAAGAGAGGTGTTACACCACTTCATAGAGGGGGAGAGAGTTGGTGTTGACGGTAGCAAGATTGTTGATGTAGATCGCCGTCACGATCCTTGCCCCGGCGGCACTCCAGCGCCACCGGGAGAGAGGGGGAGAGAGCCCCCTCCTTCTTCTTCTTCCTTGGCCTCCCCCTAGATGGGAGGAGAGTTCCCCCTCTGGTCCATGGCCTCCATGGAGGCGGAGGGGCGGGAGCCCCTCCGATATTGGATCTATCCCTTTGTTCTCTTCTGTTTTGCCTTCCTATTTTCTGGCCCTTCACCGTTTCTTAAATTCCCGGAGGTTCGTAACTCCGATTGCGCTGAAATTTTTACACATTTTTTTCCATAAATTATCTTTCTTGCGCCCGAAGAAGGGCCGCAACCGACATACGGGGAGGGCACAAGACACCTGGGCGCGCTAGGGGGTGCCCGACGCGCCCTGGTGGGTTGTGGAGGCCGTGGGCCTCCGTTAGCGTTGACTCCACCTCCCAAAAATCATAAATATTCCAGAATAATTCTCCGTAAATTTTTATCGCGTTTGGACTTCATTTGATATGGATATTCTACGAAACAAAAAACTTGCAACAAACAGGAACTGGCACTGGCACTGGATCAATAGGTTAGTCCAATAAATCATATAAAATGTTACCAATAGTATGTGAAAGTTGTATAATATTGGCATGAAACAGTAAAAAATTATAGATACGACGGATACGTATCATTCCCCTTGTGTCGAATCAATAAATTTGGGTTGAATACTCTACCCTCGAAAACTGTTGCGATCCCCTATACTTGTGGGTTATCAAGACCTTTTTCTGGCGTCGTTGCCGGGGAGCATAGTTATATTTGTTGAGTCACTTGGGATTATTATCAATTTATCACTATGAAGAATCTGAAGGATACCAAGACTAAAATATTTCCTCTAAGACGAGGGGAGGTAAGGAACTGCCATCTAGCTCTGCACTTGACTCACCTTCTATTTTGAGTAGACTTGCAACACCACCACATGCTTATAATCCTGATATGTCGCAAGTTATTGATGATGCTACTTCTATGAATGCTACTCATGATGATGCTAGTACCTTGCTTGATGATGGTGTGCCACTGGGTGATTTTCTTGATGAACAAATTGCTAGAGCTAAAGATATAGAGAATGCTGAAATTGATGAAACTGATGAAGTACCTGAAACTGAAAATCTTGAAACACCTATTGGACCTAGCTCTCCTAGATATGAATTGCCTAAGGTACCTGAAGGTTTGTTATGGATGAGGAGATAGCTAGAGATTTTCTTGCTTGCAATGATAGATATGATCTTAAGAAATTATTATGCAAACTGAAAGAGAAATCTTTGAATGCTAGAATGAAATGTGATCCTAAGTTTGCTTCTTCACCTATCTTTGTTGATGATAAGGATTATGAATTCTCTGTTGACCCAGAGTTAATTACTTTGGTTGAATCTGATCCTTTCCATGGTTATGAAACTGAAACTGTTGTGGCACATCTCACTAAATTGAATGATATAGCTACCCTATTTGCTCATGATGAGAAAATTTGCTACTACTATATTCTCAAGTTATTCCTGTTCTCATTAAAGGGTGATGCTAAGACTTGGTACAATACTCTTGCTCCTAGATGTGTGCGTAGTCCCCAGGATATGATTTATTACTTCTCTGAAAAATAATTTCCTGCTCACAAGAAACAAGCTGCCTTACAGGAAATATTTAACTTTGTGCAAATTGAAGAAGAGAGTCTCCCACAAGCTTGGGGGAGGCTTCTCCAATTGCTAAATGCTTTGCCTGATCATCCTCTTAAGAAAAATGAAATACTTGATATCTTCTATAATGGACTAACCGATGCTTCTAGGGACTTCCTAGATAGTTGTGCTGGTTGTGTTTTCAGGGAACGAACTGTTGAACAAGCTGAGGAATTACTGAATAATATATTGAAAAATTATGATGATTGGACTTTTCCTGAACCACCGCATAAACCCACTCCAAAGAAGAGGGGTATTTTATATCTCAGTCCTGAAGATATGCAAGAGGCAAAGAAATCCATGAAGGAAAAAGGTATTAAGGAAGAGGATGTTAAAAATTTACCTCCTATTGAAGAGATACATGGACTTGACACACCACCACCCAAGGTGGTAGAGGTAAATTCTTTAATGAAATTCAATGAAAAGGACAATCCCTATAATGTGCATCCTAGTCAATGCCTTTATGAGTTTGATAATTACATTAGAAAGCAAGATCACTTCAATGAAAATGTTATGAAACAATTGAAATATAATTCTGATATGATTGCTCGCTTGAATGACTTGTTATTTAGAATCACCAATGATGTTAGAGGTGTAGGAAAACATGCCTCTATGGTTCAAACTCAACTAGAACAAGTTGCTAAATCTCAAAGAGAGTTGCTAGTTGAAATGAATAATAATATAAATGACTTTGCTGTTAGAGTGGCAACTAGAGGAGGTAAAATGACTCCGGAACCACTTTACCCTGTAGGACACCCTAAAAGAATTGAACAAGATTCTCAAAGAGTTAATGCGGATGCACCTAGTCCTTCTAAAAAGAAGAAGAAAAAGAAGAAGAAAAATGATAGGACTTTGCATGCCTCTAGTGAACCTGAAATAGAAAAACCTCCTGATAATGATAATGGCGTTTCTATCTCTGATGCCGAAACTCAATCTGGTAATGAACATTCACTTAGTGATAATGAAAAATATAATGATGATGTTCATGAAGATACTCAACCAGACAATGATAAACATCCAGATAATGATGTTGAGATAGAACCAGCTGTTGATCTTGATAACCCACAACCCAAAAATAAAAGATATGATAAAAGAGACTTTGTTGCTAGAAAACATGGTAAAGAAAAAGAACCATGGGTTCAAAAACCCGTGCCCTTTCCACGTAAATCAACTAAGAAGAAAGATGATGAAGAATTTGAACGCTTTGCTGAAATGCTTAGGCCAGTCTTTTTGCGCACTCGTTTGACTGATATATTAAAGATGGCCCCTTATGCAAAGTACATGAAAGACATCATCTCTAATAAAAGAAAAATATCGGAAGCTGAAATCTCCACCATGCTTTCTAATTATTCTTATAAGGATGGAGTACCCAAAAAACTTGGAGATCCTGGAATACCAACTATACCTTGCTCCATAAAAAGAAACTATGTGAAAACTGCTTTATGTGATTTAGGAGCTGGTGTTAGTGTTATGCCTTTCTCTTTATATAAAAGACTTGATTTGAATAAACTCACACCTACAGAAATATCTTTGCAAATGGCTGATAAATCAACTACCATAACTATCAGTATTTGTGAGGATGTTCCCGTTGTTGTTGCTAATGTTACTATCTTGACTGACTCTGTTATACTTGAGATGCCCGAGGACGATAACATGATGATTATCCTTGGTAGACCCTTCTTGAATACTGTAGGGGCTGTTATTGATTGCAATAAAAGCAAGGTCACTTTTCATATTAATGGTAATGAGCATACGGTGCACTTTCCGAAGAAACAATTCCAAGTGAATGGTATTAATGTTATTGAAAAATCTCCGACAATCACTATTGGAAGTTTTCAACTACCTCTACCTACTGCCAAAAAGAAATATGAAATTCTTATTGTAGGGGACATGCATATCCCCGTTGAGGTAACTTAGTGTTTTACGAAAGTTCTTCGGTTCCATGCTAATCGAAAGTGGTTGTTAATAAGACTTGATCAACCTTATTAATGGATCATTTTTGAGAGGTATGAAGTTGATGAATTTAGTAGGCACTACCTTTTGCTCCCAACTTTTATTCTATGTTTTTCTTAGTTAAATAGAATAAATTGCCTTGTTTTGTCTAATTTCTGATTTTCCCGTGCAATAAAAAATGACCCAAAAATAAAAGTTCTCAAAATGTCCTGAAAATTTAATATGATTTTTTTCCTGAATATTTAAGAATTTTTGATGCAAATAACATCAGAAGGGGGTGCACCAGGTGGGCACAACCCATCTGGGTGCACTAGTAGCCCCAAGCGCGCCCTGGTGGGTTGTGGTCCCCACGTGGGCCCCCTCACTTATCTCTTTAGTCCACACCATCACCTACCTCCAGAAAAAATTCATCATTGCTCTCTCTCTTGTGTTCTTACTCTCAAACCCGCGGATTTTGATCTCTTTGCTCGAAGCTCCGTTTTTTAAACTGTTTCGGGGAATTGCTACTTGGTATGTGACTGCCCCGTTTGTCCAATTAGTTTTTGCTTTAGTGGTTTATATTTTGAATAATTAGCTACTCTTGGTGCTACTATAGATGAGCTTGCATGTTGAATTCTTAGAGTTCTAAGTAGTTTGAATGTTCAATATGGCCTCTATGCATCCCTATGAGTAGTTGCTATCAATCTTGGAAAGTTTTGTTGACAAAAATTTTGTGGACTAAAATTTTCAGAATTTGTTGCGTAGGAATAAGATGAGTTTCTTTAGGAAGTTTGCTTCCAAGAAGACCTCCAAGGGAGTTATTGGGGAGTCATTAAACAATGATCTCCGCACCCGAAGAATGGCGGCAGTGTGCCCGTGCGAATGGCCACACAACCCCTTCATGGATGGGGCCGGAATTCACCAAGAGTTCGCACAATTTGTTGCTAATGCTGGTCTCACCGACTTCATCGCAACTGAGTGTGAACAATACCATCTCCTTACAAATTCCTTTGTGGAAAGTTTTCATTTTCTGAGTAGGAATAACCCCCCTGAGGTGCAATTTAATTTATATACTGAAAACCGTCAGATACCACTCACTGAATTTTCTGACATTTGCTTAATCCCTTCTGACGGGGAAATAGGAGAGCCTAGGCCGGCAGAGTTTGAGGGCTTTTATCATACTCTGTCAGTGGGGGATGAGAGAGGCATATCGAGTGTCACCTCTACTAGTTTGCAGTTTCCTGCTGTGCATTATTTTGCTCTGTTTATTGCTAAGTGCTTAATCGCTAGAGAGAAGGTCGGTGCACTCTGTGCTCCGGACTTCGCCATCTTACGTCATGCACTCTTCGTCGATAATAGCTATAGCCTTGGGGCTATCATTGCATGTCGCCTACACCTTAACAGATCTAAGGGTAAAATTCATGGCGGTATTTATGCGACTCGTTTAGCGAGTCACTTTAACATTCAAATTCGCCAGGATGATTATCGTTTAACCAAAGTTTATCTAGACCACCAGGCGACGAGGGATCACCATTTTGCTGATACTAATGATTCTATTAATCCTATTCCTTACAACCTGGTTTTTAGTGAAAACACCCGTGATATTATCCCTTTGCCCGCACCTGCTTTGTTTGATTCTATTGCCAGGGAGGATACAAAATCATGCCTGATGACATTATTGCCTATCGGAACGCTCAGGCAGCAGCTGAGGAGGAACCTCAGGAGTGGGACGCTCAGGTTCCCGCACTGCAGCACTTCAACATAGGTCCCAATGGCTACTACGAGTGGTGATTAGCAAGCTAGGCCAAAAGCCTAAGCTTGGGGGAGTACGTATTTCCACCGACATTACATTCATGTTCACACATCTCATTCTCGTTGTCGGTGTTCACACTTTTTCATTGTATCATCCATGCTAGATTTATTTTCTCGTTTTCTTCTTGTGTGTTTGAAAAAACTTCGAAAAAATCAAAAAATGTTGCTTGCTTCTTTTCGGTTTTTCTTTCTAGTGTAGTTAGTTGTAGTATTAAAAAGAAAACCCAAAAAGATTTCCTTGTTCTTCTTCCCAAAAAGAAAACCCAAAAAGAAATCAAAAAATAGTTTTTCTCGTTTTTGTTTTTCCCTCTTTAATTTGCTTTCTTCTAGAAAAACTAAAAACTCCAAAAATATTTTAGTGCGTTTCTCTGAATTAATTTTATTTTTATTGAGTCATACCAAGGAGAAGACCACGATGAAAACGTTGAGTGGCTCTCATATGCATTATTACTTATCTAACGAAGAGCCCAAATTACCTTGTCTTCTCCTTTGAATAAAATGTTTGTAGATTCCAGCTTTGTCCATGGCACTCTTGCACTATTATTATTTCCATATCATTCGGTCGTGCAAGTGAAAGGCAATAATGGCGATATTTGATGAACTGGCTGTGGCAGAGAGAAACGGGTATGAACTCAACTTGTTCTGTTTTTGTAAATATGTTTAACCTAGTATCCATGATTCAGCCTATTATGATTAAACATGTTTGTAATAACAATTAGAGATTATAGTTTCTCATGCCATGCTTAAGTAGCTAGGAGTGGATAATGATTTATCTTGGATGTCAACATGCATTAAAATGATTGTGATGTGGTATGATGATATGGTATCCTCCTCCGAATGTTCGAGTGGCTTGACTTGGCACATGTTCATGCATGTAGTTGAATCAAAACCAACATAGCCTCTATGATATTTATGTTCATGGTGTTCATATCCTACTCATGCTAGTATCCAATGTTACTTATGCATAATGCATGTTCATGACCGTTTTCGCTTTCTAGCTGGCCGCTTCTCAACCTATTTGCTAGCCTTCGCCTGTACTAAGCGGGAATACTGCTTGTGCATCAAAATCCCGAAACCCAAGTTATTACAGATGAGTCCACCATATATCTACCTATATGCGGTATTACCCTGCCGTTCCAAGTAAATTTGCATGTGCCACCTCTAAAAACTTCAAATAAATATCCATTTTTGTGTGCCTGGCTTGTTCATAGAGTGACAGGAGGTAGTCAGTATCTTCCATGCTAAGCGGGTTATTCTCATGATGAGTGTTTATTCACTCGTCCTTGCACGAGAGGGGCGGTATTAGGGATTCTCAGTCCCGAATTCAAAATTACAAATAATTAAACAAAACTCCCCCAGGACTGATGTTGGTATGGATGGTACCCATGGATTCAGCTAGCCGTGGAGTGTGTTTGTTGGTGGAGGGGAGCAAACCTTTACTTTTATCTCTTGGGAACCGCTACTAATGTGTTTAGCATGGAAGATACCGATAACTAATGGTCGCGAAGTGAACAGGAAGGGTGCATTTCTCAAAATTTCATTTATCTCTGTTTATAAAAATATGAGCTCTGGCACCGCTGCAAATCACTGCTTCCCTCTGCGAAGGGATTATTTATTTACTTTTATGTTGTGTCATCACCTTCTCAAATAAGTGCCAGACCTGAGAGCACTATTGTCATCCTCATGCATTGTGTATAGCTAATGTTGGATGCATCATAACTGGATCTTTTCTTCAATGAATTACAATGTCTAGTCGCTGCTTGAACTTTGGAGGTGCTCTGCATTTATGTTTTGCGGTCTCAGAAAGGGCTAGCGAGATACCACTATTGTCATATTGTATCATGATTGTTTTTACAAAGTGTTGTCATTTGAGATGCTTTATTATTGCTCGCTAGTTGTTTATGCCATTGATATGAGTTAATATAATTTTTAAGAGTTATTGTTGGCATGGTTAGTCATGATCTTTGCTGAAAACCTGGGTGCTACTTAAGCTTATTTATGTAAACAAGAGCAAAAGAGTTCGTAAAAGTTTTCCTTTTTCACTTTCAGTTTATCAACTGAATTGCTTGAGGACAAGCAAAGGTTTAAGCTTGGGGGAGTTGATACGTCTCCATCGTATCTACTTTTCCTAACGCATTTCCTCTTGTTTTGGACTCTAATTTGCATGATTTGAATAAAACTAACCCGGACTGACGCTGTTTTCAGCAGAACTACCATGGTGTTATTTTTGTGCAGAAATAAAAGTTCTCGGAATGGAACGAAACTTTTTGGAGATTTTTTATGGAATAAAAGAAAAATACTGCAGCCAAGAACCACCGGAGGGGGACCCCTGGGAGAGCACAACCCACCAGGGCGCGCCCCCCTCCTGGCGCACCCAGGTGGGTTGTCCCCACCCGGTGGCCCCGCTGACCCAATGTCCAACGCTATAAATTCACATTTTTTGAGAAAAAAATAAGAGAGGAAGAATTATAGCGTTTCATGAGACGAAGCCGCCGCCACGTCCTGTTCTTCATCGGGATGCCAGATCTGGAGTCCGTTTGGGGCTCCAGAGAGGGAGATCTTCGATCTTCGTCATCACCAACCCTTCTCCATCGCCAATTCCATGATGCTCCCCACCGGGAGTGAGTAATCCCTTCATAGGCTCGCTGGTCGGTGAGGAGTTGGATGAGATTCATCATGTAATCGAGTTAGTTTTGTGAGGGCTTGATCCCTAGTATCCATTATATTCTGAGATTGATGTTGCTATGACTTTGCCATGCTTAATGCTTGTCACTTTGGGCCCGGGTGCCATGATTCCAGATCTGAACCATTTATGTTATCACCATTATATCTATGTTCTAGATCCGATCTTGCAAGTTATAGCCACCTATTACGTGTTATGATCCGCAAACCCCAAAGTGATAGTATTCGGGATACTTTCCGGTGATGACCGTAGTTTGAGGAGTTCATGTATTCACTATGTGCTAATGCTTTGTTCCGGTTCCCTATTAAAAGGAGGCCTTAATATCCCTCAGTTTCCTTATGGACCCCGCTGCCACGGGAGGGTAGGACAAAAGATGTCATGCAAGTTCTTTCCATAAGCACGTATGACTATTTACGGAATACATGCCTACATTATATTTATGAACTGGAGCTAGTGCCGTATCGCCCTAGGTTACGACTATTATATGATGAATATCATCCAACGAATTCACCGATCCAATGCCTATGATTTTCTCTTATATTGTTCCTACTAAGTTACTACTACTACTGTTACTGTTGCACTTGCTACGAAATCATTGCTATCACAGTTACCGTTACTATTACTGTTGCTACTACTATCAAAACTATCATACTACTTTGCTACTGATCACTTTACTGCAGATAATTAATCTCCAGGTGTGGTTGAATTTACAACTCAGCTGCTAATACTTACAAATATTCTTTGGCTCCCCTTGTGTCGAATCAATAAATTTGGGTTGAATACTCTACCCTCGAAAACTATTGCAATCCCCTATGCTTGTGGGTTATTAGTACAATGGGGAGAGCCGGTGGCTCAAGTATAGTAAGGCCGAAGATGAGCAATATTCCACCACCTGTTGGTTTCCTGTTCAGAGGTGTGTGACTTCTTGCGCTCACGTATATCAATGAGATAATATGAGCCATTGTTGAGGTTTTTACTGACCACAAAAGGTCCTTCCCAAGGTGGAGACAGCTTATGCATATCTGTCTGATCTTGAATGAGTCGGAGCACTAAGTCACCTTCTTGAAACGCCCGAGTCTTGACTCTGCGGCTATGATAGCGACGCAGGTCTTGCTGGTATATTGTTGAACGAGCCGCCGCAAGGTCATGTTCTTCATCCAAAGCATCAAGTGCGTTCTGTCGTGCCGTCTCATTATCAGTTTCAACATAAGCCGCCACTCTGGGCGAGTCATGATGGATATCACTTGGGAGAACCGCCTCTGCACCATAGACCATGAAGAAGGGCGTATAGCTTGTTGACCTATTGGGGGTGGTATTGATACTCCAAAGTACTGAAGGTAACTCCTCAACCCAACAGCCCGGTGTTCATTCCAAAGGAACCATAAGCCGGGGCTTGATGCCTCTCAAAATTTCCTGGTTAGCCCTTTCTGCCTGACCATTAGACTGTGGATGGGCCACAGAAGAAACATCCAGACGAATATGCTCCCTTTAACAAAACTCCTTAATAGCACCCTTAGACAAATTAGTGCCATTATCAGTGATGATACTATGAGGATAACCAAAACGGTAGATCAGTTTTTTAACAAACTGAACTGCAGTTGCTGCATCACACTTGCTAACTGGTTCTGCTTCTACCCATTTAGTAAATTTGTCAACCGCCACCAAGAGGTGGGTCTTCTTATCCTTAGACCTCTTGAAAGGTCCAACCATATCAAGCCCCCAGACTGCAAATGGCCAAGTTATTGGAATCATCCGCAACTCTTGAGCCGGCACATGAGCTCGTCGAGAAAATTTCTGACATCCATCACACTTATTGATGATATCTTCTGCATCAGCATGAGCCATCAGCCAATAAAACCCATGATGAAAAGCTTTAGCCACTAAAGACTTAGATCCAGCATGATGACCACAATCACCTTCATGAATCTCTTATAAGATCTTATGGCCCTCTTCAGGAGAAACACAACGTTGAAACACACCTGTCACACTGCATCGGTGTAACTCGCTGTTGACAATAGTCATAGACTTAGACCTCCTGGTTATTTTTCTTGCCAAAGTGTCATCCTCAGGTAACTCACCCCGGGTCATATAAGCTAAGTAGGGAAGCGTCCAATCAGGAATAGCATGGAGAGCCGCCACCAACCGCCCCTCCGGGTCAGGAATAGCAAGGTCCTCTTCCGATGGTAACTTGACCGAAGGATTATGCAATACATCAAGAAACACATTAGGAGGCTGTGACGACCCCGGCTTAATCGTGCACTAATCATACACGCAAATGCGCACGATCAAGCCTAAGGACTCACTTGAAGATATCACAACACAACTCTAAAACATAAAAATAAAGTCATACAAGCTTAATATTACAAGCCAGGGCCTCGAGGGCTCGAATACAAGCTCGATGGCATACAAGCGTCAGCGGAAGCATTAGATATCTGAGTACAGATATATTACAGAGAGAGAGATAAGCCTTCACAGAGGCGGGGTAAAAATAAAAACTACGATCGAAAGGCGTAGGCCTCCTGCCCTGGACCCTCCGATCCTACTCCTGGTCGTCGAACGGCTCTTCGTAGTAGTAGTACTCGCCAGGCGGATAGTAGTACTGGTCGTCGGCTGGGGCTTCTGGCTTAGGGGCTCCGTCGTCTGGTGGCATCAAATGGAAAATGGGGGAAAAAGAAAATAAAGCAAACGTGAGTACTCATCCGAAGTACTCAGCAAGCAAGGATCTACACTACATATGCATCATTGTCAAAGGAATGGCTGTATATGTGGACTGGGCTGCAGAAATGCCAGAGTAGAGGGGGAAAGCCTAGTCCTATCGAAGCCTAGCATCTTCAACAATCTTCGACAGTCTTGCAGCATCAGGAGAGAGCAGATGAACATAATGTAAAGTAGTAGTAGTAATATCATCAACCTCGACCTGAGATCCTTTCTCGACTCCCTGCGAGAAAGCAATCCCAGAGCCGTACTATCCAATTCTCATCACATGTTCTAGTTGTACCGATCGGGATACAACTCCGAGTGTCCGTTACCGTAGGACAGGCTATCGATAGAAGGTTCTTCCCTGCAGGGGTGCACCAACTTACCCACCACGCTCACTTAACTCTGGCCGGACACACTTTTCTGGGTCATGCCCGGCCTCGGCTAAGCAACACGCCGCAACCCGACCTAGGCTTATAAGAGAGGTCAGCACGCCGGACTAAACCTATGCCCCCAGGGGTCTTGGGCCATCGCCCCGGGAACTCCTGCACGTTACGGGGCCACCGAGAGCAGACCTAGCAACCCCTTATACAAGCGCGGTTGCGTTACCAGTCCAACTCGGCGTGCGCCACTCCTTACTGACGTCAAACAAGCTTCGGCTGATGTGTACGACGCAGAACGCCCATACTATGCCCACGTGATGGTTAGTGCTATCGGGCCAGAGGCCCCTCGGATCAAATATCCAAACCGTAGTGGATTAGGAGCGCGCGGAAACGAGCAGAGACTCACGATCGATGTGACCCCGTCGCCCCGTCTCGAGGACTTGTGGCAAGGGCTAAGAATGCCCGGCCACGCCTCGTAGTTATCTCGCGGGCACCATCCAGGTCAACCCGACTCCATATCACTTCGCAATAAGCTCGCGCGGGTACCCCTCAGGGCCGACCCGTCTTTAGTATCATAGTTTAGTGCAAGTCATAATATCCAAGGTAACTGTGTGTCTGACACCGAAGGGAACCCTGAGGAATCACCCTCGATGGAATTCCCGCTCGATGTTATCATCAAGGTGAACGAAGGAGGAATCACCCTCGAGGTCCACCTTGAGGAGTTGCGCGACGACGTCGTGATCGGGGGTGGTGTAGAAGGAATCACCCTCGCTTACCACGACCGAGTAACTAACCTACAAGGTTAACATCAGAAGTGCTGACGAGGTATCACCCTCGGCACTCGATGATAACCCAGCAGTGTCGGCAACTAAGGGGAAGTGATGTGCGGTGCCATGGTCTAGTCTTCAATCCCGATGATCGGGTCTTCTGATGTCCAGCAGGGCAGTCGGGATCAAGTGGGGGTCTCTGTCGTGACTCTACCCATCCTATGCTAAACACTTTAGGATAACAGGCATGTATCAAAAGTAGGTTACAAGTAAACAGGCTATGCAACAGAGTAGGATAGTAATAGCAGCAGTAACATCTAGTGCAAGCATAAGAGGGGAGAGAGTAGGCGATATCGGAATGCTCAAAATGGGGGTGCTTGCCTGTTTGCTCTGGGGCAAGGGCAAGGTCTTCAGGGGTGTCGCCGGGAACGTAGTCGTACTCCGGAGCTGCGTCTGCGTCTGGAGCTACGTCTGCGTCGGGGTCTATCGAGAGAGAAGAGGGGGAAGAAACAGGTAAACATAATACAAACAAATGCAACACGGTGCGTGTGATGCTATGATGCAGTGCAGGGTTGCCTGAATATGCATCTAAGTCATTTTAGTTATTTTTAGAATTATTCTGGGATTTAATATCCGACGTGTGTGCACTATTCATCTGTCGGATTCGGGTCCGGAGTTACGAGTTCTTCTACGTAGGAGGTTCCGATGGAGAAACAGACGGCACGATCAGACTCGTCTCGTCGTTCTGAGCAACTTTCATGTTTTAACTTTTTCGATCCGAGCTACGGTTTAAAAGTTATTAATTTTTAAAGATTATTTGAATTTCTGGAATTATTTTATTTAACAGAAATGAATTATGACGTCAGCATGACGCGCTGCTGACGTCAGCAAGTCAACAGGACGGTTGACCAGTCAAATATGACATGTGGGTCCAGTGGGACCCACATGTCAGCCTCTGTTTAGGCTAATCAGTGGATTAATTTAATTACCAGGGTTAATTAGGGGGTGGACCCCACATGTCAGTGAGACATTAGGTTAATCTAATTAGTTTCTAATTAATTAAATCTTTAATTAGTCTAATTATCGAACGGGATCCACGTGTCAGCTACAGGGGTGAACAGTGCCCGCGTTGACTCGGGTCAACGCGGTCAACTGGGCCCGTGGGACCCACTGGCAGTGACCCAGGGGTGTCCCACGTGGCAGCCACGTCGGCGGCCGGCGCCGGAGTTGCGCCGGCGACCAAAATCGCGGCGGTGCGTCGCCGGAGCCGCTCGGATTTGCGCTACAGAGCTTGGTTCGAGCCGTGGGTAGGTTCTTTCGAACGGGCGTTCAACGCCGCGTCCAACCGTGGCGGTGGCGTCGCCGGAGACGGCGTGTAGCGACGGCGGCGAGCATCGCGGCGGACGCCGGAGTTCGGGCTTCGTCGGGTTCGACGCTATGCGGCACGGGGAGAGGTGCTAGAGGCTTTGCTGGACTCGCACGAGCTCCAGGAGCTCGAAGCTGGGCTCAGTTGCGCATGACGGCGGCGTTGGCCACGGCAGCGAGCTCGTCGGCGGCAGCGGGTTCGGGCTCCTCGGGTGCGGCCACTACGGCGACAGAGAGGTGCGGATCGAAGAGGGGAAAGACGAGGGGGAGCTCACCGGGTGGCTAAGAAAAGCCGGTGACGGTTTAGGAGCAGCAGCCGTCGCCGGATTTGGAGAAGATCGCCGGCAGCCGAGAGGAAAGGGGGGCGGCGCGTAGTAGTCGTTGTGGTGCTCCCCGGCTCGATCTCTGGCTTCCAGTCGAAGGAGTCGACGAACCCGGAGCTCGTGGTCACGAGGATGGAGCCGGAGGAGCTCGGTGGCCACGGCGGTGCCAAGACGCGGCGACGGCGGTGTTCGGTGGCGGATCTGGAGGAAGGATGGAGGCGCGGAGCGGCGAGGGAGAGGAATGGGGATCGACTAGGGTTCGGGTGAGGCCGCGGGGCCTCTTATTCCCCTACGCGGCGGCAGCGGCGCCGGAGGATGGTCGACACGCGCCGCGCTCGTCGGCGTGTCGGCGCGCGCGTTTGACAGCGCGGCGAGGAGGACGATGGGGAGATGGGCTGGGCCGGTTGGACCTCAAATCGGGGCACTGTGCATTAAGGCCCAGTGCACAGTGTCCCTTTTAATTATTTCTCTGATTCTGTTTTCCTTTTCTTTTATTTCCTTTTCTGTTTCAAAATGTTTAGGGCACTTGTGCACTTTTGAAAAATGTGGGAGTTGGCCCAAATATTGCAATGCAATATTATCTCTCACCAAAAAGTGGTTTGGACAAATTTGGATTCCATGTGAGTTTGATATTAATTTAATAGATGTAAATAGTCTGTTTTGAGTGCTGTTTCAGGTTGTTTCACTCACTTAGCTAACTCCAAAAATAATGATTATGATTTTTCCATGACCACTGGATTATTTGCTAATTAAATAACATTTCTCCAGCAGAGTTTGATCAACTTCAATTTGCACTTTGGAATTTAATTTGATTTTCAGATTTTGAATTTGAATTGGATTATTGACCCAAATGATTTGGCACTGCAAATGATCATGACTTGGCAGTTTTAACAGAGTGTCATAGAGCTTATTACTAGGGGGTGTTACAAGTTCTCCTCCTCTAAAAGAAATTCTCGTCCCGAGAATTTAGGAGGTAGAAGGAAAGAGTCCGGGATATTCTTCCCGAAGATGATCCTCGCGTTCCCAAGTGGCTTCATCTTCAGTATGATTCGACCATTGCACTTTTAGGAACTTGGTCGTCTTCTGACGAGTACGACGCTCAGCTTCGTCGAGGATGCGGATCGGATGCTCCTTATAGGAAAGATCATCTTGTAGCTCGAGCATCTCATGATCCACTGCACGATGCGGGGATTCCTTGAAGCACTTACGGAGTTGCGACACGTGGAAGACATCATGAATATGGGAGAATTGCGGTGGCAACTCCAATTTATATGCCCTGGGATATTCTCGATCCCATCAAGTGGAGAAGCATTCAACGCGTTCAAGGCATAAATTTGAGCCTCAGCGTTCCGGGTAAGGTGAGCTTGATAGTTCACCATCTCATTTGATGGGTGCAAGAGGTGTACAACTTTAGTGGCACAATTGATTGAGGCGTAGTGAGCCTTCAACCAATCCATTCCCAGTATAAGGTCAATCTTTGAAGATTGCAGGATAATGGGGTTTGCATCAAAATGCAACCCTTCAACCTCAATAGTAACTCGGGGGCTGAATATGGAAGTTCGGCATCGTCCCGCGGGAGTGTTTATTATTATCGGATGTTGTAGCGTTTCGCACTTAACATCATGCAAGAGTGCAAATTGTTCTGACATGAATGAATGCGATGCACCTGAATCAAATAAAACAGATGCTGGTACTGAATTAACGAGAAGTGTACCCATCACAGTATCTGGTTGATCTGGAGCTTCAGACATGTTGACGTGGTAGTACTGCCCATGACCATAAGAAGGTCTGGCATTATTGTTGCGCTGCTGAGGAATACCACGGCCAATTCCACGTCCAGCAGAAGGGAGAGCTAGTTGATTCTGATTCTGAGAACAATCTCTAGCACGGTGACCTGGCTTGCCACACTTGAAGCATAGTCCGCTGTCAGGACGAGGTGCTGGAGCTCGAGGTGCTGGAGCTGGCAGGGGCTGTCTCGGTGGTGGAGGTGGCAGACGTGGAGCAGCATAAGAAGGTCTGTTCGCAGGAGCTGCTGAACGGAACATGCCTTTGGGGAACCAGATGCGTCGCTTCTGGGAAGACGAGCCCGAAGAGGAGCCCGACTCACGGGTGCGTCTGGACGCTTCCTTGTGCTTCTTAAGTCCAGTTTCAACCATGATGGCCTTATTCACCAAGGTGGCGAAATCAGGATAATCTTGAACAAGAAGGGCTAACTGAATGTCATGGTGCAGTCCTTCACGGAACTTCTCCTGTCTTCGCTCATCAGTAGGAATGTCTTCTTCAGCATAGCGAGATAAGTCAAGAAACTCGCGCTGATATACTTCCACGGTCTTGTTGCCCTGAACAAGGCTACGGAACTCGGCCTTCTTCCGAGCTATGACAGCTTGAGGAATGTAGCGGGCACGGAATGCAATCTTGAATTCTGCCCAAGTGACGACAGTACCAGGCGGCAGAGTCTGTCGGTGAGTGGCCCACCATTGGGCTGCGGGACCCTTAAGAAGATATGTCGCAAAAGTGACATAGTTAATTTCGGCGACACTAGCAGACTCCATCTCATGGGAGATGTCACGCAGCCAGTCATCGGCATCCAATGGGTTGACTGTGTTGCGGAAGAAGGATGGGCTGAGCCGCAAAAATTCTGGCAAAGTGATGGAGAAAGGCTGCTGATTAGCATCAGGACGAGGAAACTGCTGCATAATTCCCGTCATAAACTGGCGGTTGATTTCAAACTGTTGCATCATCGCTGCCATGTAATCAGGTGGTGGCGGCGGTGGCGGATTGTTGTCAGCCATCCTGCTAATTCAACAGGGGTATTTCAGCAATAGCTTATGCAAGTGTTTAGCAATAAACATGATGTAACTCGACATTTATTGAAGTAGTGCACAGATGCTGAAAGTAGTCATTAAGACATACAGATCCATACATAGTCGGTTACATTCGGGCAGCATAACGGCGCAAATGAAAAGCTAGACATGCTAGGCGGCGCGCAGGCACGCGGTAAGAAAGTACACAACGGGACATAGCAAAGGCTACATCAGCGTCGGAGAAACCACTGAAACGGGGTAACTGCAAGTGCGGACGATGGACGTTCGTCGCAGAAGGATCCTGCGCTCCATGGGCACTCTGATGCAGAACCCGGTCTCGAGAAGAAAGAAGAGGTCCACGTGCAGGCGTGTGACCTCCCACAGCAGGCCAGACGATCCCTGATGGCATCTCAGTCCTGCTCGGGTAAAGAATGTACTCCGGATGCATCCCTGCACGAACAGCTGGTAGCAACTATGTCATAGCCTCGTAGTAGCGTGCTCGAGTGGCAAACAACTCAACAGCAAGTGCACGAACAGTGCGATCCAAAGCCTGAGCATAGTGGATCAGAACTCGCTGATCATAGCGACGAGGCTCGTACGGGGCACAGATAGCTGTGTAAAATCCAGTAGCATCTCCAACAGGTGCATACGGAATGTACCGAAACACAGTACCATCCAAGTTAGCACTGTGCTCTCCTCGGAGACGTGCGACAGCAGAGTAGGCGGCATCATGGACTGCCACCTCAATCGTCACGCCGATACCGTGAAAACGGTGAAGCTCAGTGTCAGAGTTATCCTGCTGATCGTAGATGCGAACATCAGCATAGTACTGCTCCTGGTTGAACTCACGATAAACCTCATAGACCATGTACTCGGGGCACCAGCGGTATCCCAGCCTGATCAAGAGGGCGATCAGAACAGCTGGAAACCCAGGGACGTCTCGAGCACAGGTGCGAAGCACGAGCTGCGTCGTAGGACGAGGGGGAAACAGTCGATCCATCTGAAATAAGAAGTTCAGGATTGTCGTAAGACAATGAGAAATATAACCGATCTCAAAAGGAAAGGTTAAACAAAACAATGGAAAGGAAATGGTTATCAGACTAATCAGATCAATGACAGGGAAATCGCACTGAATCCAGTTCTCCGGGTGGATAGAATTAACGAGAACCTAAATGTCGGTGTTAGTAAATTTTATTAAACCCGAATAGATGAGAGATTAGAATCCCAGAGTAAAGACGAGGAATAAAAGATCCTAATACCACCCAGTTGGCGACGTGGGCCCGTAAGCCACACAGCCAAGTTAGTAAAACAATTTTTTGACCACTAGACTCAACTTCGGCCAAGGAATTGGAAAGGGGGATTCCTAGAGGCAGTCGGCTCTGATACCAACCTGTGACGACCCCGGCTTAATCGTGCACTAATCATACACGCAAATGCGCACGATCAAGCCTAAGGACTCACTTGAAGATATCACAACACAACTCTAAAACATAAAAATAAAGTCATACAAGCTTAATATTACAAGCCAGGGCCTCGAGGGCTCGAATACAAGCTCGATGGCATACAAGCGTCAGCGGAAGCATTAGATATCTGAGTACAGATATATTACAGAGAGAGAGATAAGCCTTCACAGAGGCGGGGTAAAAATAAAAACTACGATCGAAAGGCGTAGGCCTCCTGCCCTGGACCCTCCGATCCTACTCCTGGTCGTCGAACGGCTCTTCGTAGTAGTAGTACTCGCCAGGCGGATAGTAGTACTGGTCGTCGGCTGGGGCTTCTGGCTTAGGGGCTCCGTCGGCTGGTGGCATCAAATGGAAAATGGGGGAAAAAGAAAATAAAGCAAACGTGAGTACTCATCCGAAGTACTCAGCAAGCAAGGATCTACACTACATATGCATCATTGTCAAAGGAATGGCTGTATATGTGGACTGGGCTGCAGAAATGCCAGAGTAGAGGGGGAAAGCCTAGTCCTATCGAAGACTAGCATCTTCAACAATCTTCGACAGTCTTGCAGCATCAGGAGAGAGCAGATGAACATAATGTAAAGTAGTAGTAGTAATATCATCAACCTCGACCTGAGATCCTTTCTCGACTCCCTGCGAGAAAGCAATCCCAGAGCCGTACTATCCAGTTCTCATCACATGTTCTAGTGGTACTGATCGGGATACAACTCCGAGTGTCCGTTACCGTAGGACAGGCTATCGATAGAAGTTTCTTCCCTGCAGGGGTGCACCAACTTACCCACCACGCTCACTTAACTCTGGCCGGACACACTTTTCTGGGTCATGCCCGGCCTCGGCTAAGCAACACGCCGCAACCCGACCTAGGCTTATAAGAGAGGTCAGCACGCCGGACTAAACCTATGCCCCCAGGGGTCTTGGGCCATCGCCCCGGGAACTCCTGCACGTTACGGGGCCACCGAGAGCAGACCTAGCAACCCCTTATACAAGCGCGGTTGCATTACCAGTCCACCTCGGCGTGCGCCGCTCCTTACTGACGTCAAACAAGCTTCGGCTGATGTGTACGACGCAGAACGCCCATACTATGCCCACGTGATGGTTAGTGCTATCGGGCCAGAGGCCCCTCGGATCAAATATCCAAACCGTAGTGGATTAGGAGCGCGCGGAAACGAGCAGAGACTCACGATCGATGTGACCCCGTCGCCCCGTCTCGAGGACTTGCGGCAAGGGCTAAGAATGCCCGGCCACGCCTCGTAGTTATCTCGCGGGCACCATCCAGGTCAACCCGCCTCCACATCACTTCGCGTTAAGCTCGCGCGGGTACCCCTCAGGGCCGACCCGTCTTTAGTATCATAGTTTAGTGCAAGTCATAATATCCAAGGTAACTGTGTGTCTGACACCGAAGGGAACCCTGAGGAATCACCCTCGATGGAATTCCCGCTCGATGTTATCATCAAGGTGAACGAAGGAGGAATCACCCTCGAGGTCCACCTTGAGGAGTTGCGCGACGACGTCATTATCGGGGGTGGTGTAGAAGGAATCACCCTCGCTTACCACGACCGAGTAACTAACCTACAAGGTTAACATCAGAAGTGCTGACGAGGTATCACCCTCGGCACTCGATGGTAACCCAGCAGTGTCGGCAACTAAGGGGAAGTGATGTGCGGTGCCATGGTCTAGTCTTCAATCCCGATGATCGGGTCTTCTGATGTCCAGCAGGGCAGTCGGGATCAAGTGGGGGTCTCGGTCGTGTCTCTACCCACCTTATACTAAGCAGTCTAGGATAACCAGTAAGGTATCAAGGCAGGTTACAATAAACAGGCTATGCAGCAGATATAGGAAAACAGTAGCAGTAGCAGTTCTAATGCAAGCATAAGAGAGAAGAGAGTAGGCGATATAGGCATGCTCAAAATGGGGGTGCTTGCCTGTTTGCTCGGGGGCAAGGGCAAGGTCTTCAGTAGTATCGTCGGGGACGTAGTCGTACTCCTGTGCGGCGTCTGCCTCGGGAGCTACGTCAACGTCGGGGGCTACCGAGAGAGAAGAGGGGGAAGAAACAGGTAAACATAATGCAAACAAATGCAACACGGTGCGTGTGATGCTATGATGCAGTGCAGGGTTGCCTAAATATGCATCTAAGTCATTTTAGTTATTTTTAGAATTATTCTAGGATTTAATATCCGACGTGTGTGCACTATTCATCTGCCGGATTCGGGTCCGGAGTTACGAGTTCTTCTACGTAGGAGGTTCCGATGGAGAAACAGACGGCACGATCAGACTCGTCTCGTCGTTCTGAGCAACTTTCATGTTTTAACTTTTTCGATCCGAGCTACGGTTTAAAAGTTATTAATTTTTAAAGATTATTTGAATTTCTGGAATTATTTTATTTAACAGAAATGAATTATGACGTCAGCATGACGCGCTGCTGACGTCAGCAAGTCAACAGGACGGTTGACCAGTCAAATATGACATGTGGGTCCAGTGGGACCCACATGTCAGCCTCTGTTTAGGCTAATCAGTGGATTAATTTAATTACCAGGGTTAATTAGGGGGTGGACCCCACATGTCAGTGAGACATTAGGTTAATCTAATTAGTTTCTAATTAATTAAATCTTTAATTAGTCTAATTATCGAACGGGACCCACGTGTCAGCTACAGGGGTGAACAGTGCCCGCGTTGACTCGGGTCAACGCGGTCAACTGGGCCCGTGGGACCCACTGGCAGTGACCCAGGGGTGTCCCACGTGGCAGCCACGTCGGTGGCCGGCGCCGGAGTTGCGCCGGCGACCAAAATCGCGGCGGTGCATCGCCGGAGCCGCTCGGATTTGCGCTACAGAGCTTGGTTCGAGCCGTGGGTAGGTTCTTTCGAACGGGCGTTCAACGCCGCGTCCAACCGTGGCGGTGGCGTCGCCGGAGACGGCGTGTAGCGACGGCGGCGAGCATCGCGGCGGACGCCGGAGTTCGGGCTTCGTCGGGTTCGACGCTATGCGGCACGGGGAGAGGTGCTAGAGGCTTTGCTGGACTCGCACGAGCTCCAGGAGCTCGAAGCTGGGCTCAGTTGCGCATGACGGCGGCGTTGGCCACGGCAGCGAGCTCGTCGGCGGCAGCGGGTTCGGGCTCCTCGGGTGCGGCCACTACGGCGACAGAGAGGTGCGGATCGAAGAGGGGAAAGACGAGGGGGAGCTCACCGGGTGGCTAAGAAAAGCCGGTGACGGTTTAGGAGCAGCAGCCGTCGCCGGATTTGGAGAAGATCACCGGCAGCCGAGAGGAAAGGGGGCGGCGCGTAGTAGTCGTTGTGGTGCTCCCCGGCTCGATCTCTGGCTTCCAGTCGAAGGAGTCGACGAACCCGGAGCTCGTGGTCACGAGGATGGAGCCGGAGGAGCTCGGTGGCCACGGCGGTGCCAAGACGCGGCGACGGCGGTGTTCGGTGGCGGATCTGGAGGAAGGGTGGAGGCGCGGAGCGGCGAGGGAGAGGAATGGGGATCGACTAGGGTTCGGGTGAGGCCGCGGGGCCTCTTATTCCCCTACGCGGCGGCAGCGGCGCCGGAGGATGGTCGACACGCGCCGCGCTCGTCGGCGTGTCGGTGCGCGCGTTTGACAGCGCGGCGAGGAGGACGATGGGGAGATGGGCTGGGCCGGTTGGACCTCAAATCGGGGCACTGTGCATTAAGGCCCAGTGCACAGTGTCCCTTTTAATTATTTCTCTGATTCTGTTTTCCTTTTCTTTTATTTCCTTTTCTGTTTCAAAATGTTTAGGGCACTTGTGCACTTTTGAAAAATGTGGGAGTTGGCCCAAATATTGCAATGCAATATTATCTCTCACCAAAAAGTGGTTTGGACAAATTTGGATTCCATGTGAGTTTGATATTAATTTAATAGATGTAAATAGTCTGTTTTGAGTGCTGTTTCAGGTTGTTTCACTCACTTAGCTAACTCCAAAAATAATGATTATGATTTTGCCATGACCACTGGATTATTTGCTAATTAAATAACATTTCTCCAGCAGAGTTTGATCAACTTCAATTTGCACTTTGGAATTTAATTTAATTTTCAGATTTTGAATTTGAATTGGATTATTAACCCAAATGACTTGGCACTGCAAATGATCATGACTTGGCAGTTTAACAGAGTATCACAGTACTTATTACAAGGGGGTGTTACAGAGGCACCGGCTTACGTTGAGACCCAAGCCGGCTCAAGGCATCAGCCGCCTCATTCTTCCATCGATCAAGGTGATCCACCTGATAACCCTTGAAGTGACGAGCAATATTGTCAACCGCCCAGCGATAAGCTGCCATAAGCGGGTCTTTGGAATACCACGTGCCTGAGACTTGCTGAGCCACAAGGTCTAAGTCGCCCAGGCACCTGACGCAGCTCAAATTCATCTCTTTGGCCATACGAAGGCCGTGGAGTAAAGCCTCATACTCAGCTGCATTGTTTGTACAAGGAAACATTAGCCTTAAAACATAACAGAATTTGTCACCTCGTGGGGAAGTCAAAATAACTCCAGCCCCCGAGCCTTCCAACTGCTTGGACCCATCAAAGTGAATCGTCCAATATGTGTTATCAGGCTTCTCCTCAGGCATCTGCAACTCTGTCCAGTCATTGATGAAATCCACCAGAGCCTGAGATTTAATGGCTGTTCTTGGCACATATTTCAAACCATGAGGTCCAAGTTCAATTGCCCACTTAGCAACCCGGCATGTGGCCTCCCTGTTTTGAAAAATGTCTCCTAAGGAAGCAGAGCTGACCATGGTAATAGGATGACCAAGAAAATAATGCTTCAGCTTGCGACTTGCCATGAACACCCCATATACCAGTTTCTGCCAATGCGGATATCGTTGCTTGGACTCAATCAACACCTCACTGACATAATAAGCTGGCTGCTGGACTGGGTACTCCTTACTCGCGTCCTTGCACTCCACAACAGTCGCCACACTGATAGTCGTACTATTCGCCACCACATACAAGAGCAAAGGCTCTTTCTCAATGGGAGCCGCAAGGACTGGCGGCTTAGCTAACTGTTTTTTGAGCGCCTCAAACGCCTTATCAGCAGCATCACTCCAGACAAAATGATCTGTCTTCTTCATCATCTGGTATAAAGGAATTGCCTTCTCTCCCAGGCGGCTTATGAACTAGCTTAGAGCCACGATACGACCCGCCAGGCGCTGGACGTCATTGACACACGCTGGCTTAGCCAACGAAGTGATAGCCTTAATCTTCTCCGGGTTAGCTTCAATACCTCTCTCTGAGACCAAAAACCCCAATAACTTGCCTGCAAGCACACCAAAAACACACTTGGCCGGGTTAAGCATCATTTTATAGACCCAGAGATTGTCAAAAGTCTCCCTTAGATCATCCAGGAGAGTCTCCCTCTTTCTGGACTTAACCACAATATCATCCACATAAGCATGCACATTGCGTCCAATCTGACTGTGAAAGCAATTCTGAACACAACGTTGATAAGTCGCCTGAGCACTCTTAAGCCCAAATGGCATAGAAACATAGCAGAAAGCTCCAAAAGGGGTGATACAAGACGTCTTCTCTTGGTCTTTAACTGCCATCTTGATCTGATGATAACCAGAATAAGCATCCAGGAAGCATAAGCTCTCGCAACCCGCCGCAGTATCAATAATCTGGTCAATATGAGGGAGAGCAAACGGATCAGCTGGACAAGCTTTGTTAAGATCTGTGTAGTCAACACACATACACCAAGTGTTGTTCTTCTTGAGTACCAACACCGGGTTAGCCAACCACCTAGGGTGGAGAACTTCCACAATAAACCCAGCTGCTAAGAGCCGGTCTACCTCCTCTCCAATAGCATTACGTCGCTCTTCATTAAAATGACGAAGGAACTGCTTGATCGGCTTAAACTTAGGACATATATTAAGAGTGTGCTCAGCGAATTCTCTCGGTACACCCGGCATGTCAGAAGGTTTCCATGCAAAGATGTCCCGATTCTCACGGATGAACTCAATGAGCGCGCTTTCCTATTTATGATCCATATTAGCCCCCACTATGAACTGCTGAGATGAGTCGCCAGGGACAAAGTCAACCTTCTTAGTGTCATCAGCCGATTTAAACTTCAACAAAGGGTCTTGCTCAGTAGTGGGCTTCTTTAAAGGGGTCATATCAGCCGGGTCAACATTATCCTTATAAAACTTAAGCTCCTCCGTGGCGCAGGCCGACTCAGCATAAGCAGCATCTCCTTCCTCACATTCCAAGGCAATTTTCTGATCACCATGCACCATAATAGTACCCTTACGCCCTGGCATCTTAAGCTGTAAATAAACATAACAAGGTCAAGCCATAAACTTGGCATAAGCCGGCCGTCCAAACAAGGCATGATAAAGTCTCTTGATCTTGACCACTTCAAACCATAACGTGTATGTTCTGTAGTCATAGTCATCGCCAAAAGCCACTTCCAGGGCAATCTTTCCAACAGGATATGCCGACTTACCAGGTACCACGCCATGAAAAACCGTAGAAGACGCTTAAGATCTTTATTAGTTAAGTTCATCCGGCGAAAGGTGTCATAATAAAGGATATTGATACTGCTGCCACCATCCATGAGCACTTTAGTGAATTTATAACCCCCTACCTGAGGGGCTACCACCAACGCTAGCTGACCCAGATTGTCAACCCGGGGCGGGTGATCCTCTCGAATCCATGTGATTGGATACTCTGACCACTGCAAGTATTGAGGCACCGCCGGCTCAATTGCACTGACCGCATGTTTATGAACCTTCTGATCTCGCTTGCAAAGACTCGTGGTGAAAACATGATACTGGCCACTATTGAGCTACTTTGGATTACTTTGGTATCCTGACTGATGCTGCTGGTTACCCTGACCAGACTGTTGGTTATAACCGCCCCGGTTGCCCTGTCCTTGATACCCAGCACTTGAACCGCCACCACCGAAGCCGGGGCCCTATGAGCCGGATCCTGACCCGCCAGGCGGGCCATTATTGTTGCCATGATTCTGATTGAAGTTGGAATTCCTGTATTCTCGCATGATGAAACAGTCCTTCCAAGCATGAGTCACCGGCTTATTAGGCAGGCTGTGTTTTGGGCAAGGCTCATTCATCATCGCCTCAATATTAAAGTTCTTCCCTCCAAAGGACTGCTTACCATTACCATTACAGCGCTGGTTTTTATATCCAGTGTTAGCTACAAGATCTGACCTGCCATCGGGTTGTCTGCGCTTACCACCGTTACCATGATTGTTGTCGTTATGCCCTGTCACATTTTGCTGCTGACCCTTACCATTGCCACTCTTCTTTCCTTTGTTGGATTTTTCATCATCAGATCCAGGGTCTTTGGTGGTATCAGAGTCGGCATATTTGATGAGAGCCGCCGTGAGCTCTCCCATATCATTACAATAACGTTTAACTCGCCCAAGCTTCTACTTAAGGGGGGGGGGGGTAAAGTGACAGTTCTTCTCCAAGACCAGAATAGCCTGACCCGCCGCAATACTGTTTGAAGAATGCATAATAGCCGAGACCCGCCGGACCCAATGATGAGCTGACTCATCCTAACGCTGCACACAGTTATCAAGATCGATAATCATCAAAGGCTGCTTGCATGTTCCTTTGAAATTCTGAATGAACCGTGCTTTCAACTCTACCCATGAATTGATGGAGTTGGCGGGTAATCCTTTTAACTAGGTCCGAGCTGGCCCATCCAACATCATAGTAAAATATTTAGCACACACAACATCATTGACATCCAGCATTTCCATGGCTAACTCATAACTCTCAATCCAGGCCTTAGGGGGGAGATCAGCTGTATAGTTAGCCACCTTGCGAGGACCCTTAAAATCTTTAGGTAAACGTTCATTACGTAACGCTGGTACTAAACAAGGTACTCCAACAGATCTGGAAATTATACCAGCCCCTACTGACGCCGAAGGGGTCACCGGAGGCTGTTGATAAGCCCCCAGCTGAGCCGCCGCTGCCGCCTCCGCCTCTCGGCAGGCTCTAGCATCATCCACAATCGCCTGAGCATGAGTAAGGGGCGGGTTATTCCCACGGGGAGTGTCATCTTGATTTGGTTGACGTCGTCGCTCGCTACTGGAAACCGCTGGAGACTCAACGCGTCGGCTGTAACTGC
Source organism: Thinopyrum elongatum (assembly GCA_011799875.1). Classification (NCBI taxonomy): domain Eukaryota; kingdom Viridiplantae; phylum Streptophyta; class Magnoliopsida; order Poales; family Poaceae; genus Thinopyrum; species Thinopyrum elongatum. The sequence goes on from CM022298.1 coordinate 613,982,906, forward strand.
GGCTTGGGAGGGGGGTCGAGTGCACCCTCTCACGACTATGTGTATACTTCTCCTGTTGTGTGACCGCTGTCTGTAAGAGCTCAATCGTGTTCCATGCCTCAGCTGCAAAAGGCTTCTCATCTGTGATAGGGATTGCATTGAGCCGGGTAACCGCTGCTATCATGTTGTCCACCGGGTTGGAATAATGGCCAGATGGCGTGGAAAAACGCTGGGGTGGGGTTCAATCCCTATGGGGTGGGTCTGGTAATCGGGGCTGAGCCGCCGCCCCGCTCCCTGGGACTTCAGCCGCCCGGGTTGTGCCTGGCGGGTTACTTGGCCCTGCCCCAGGTGTGTTGAAAAGGTTCCGCGCCTCATACTGCAAAGGCAAGCGGGTTTGGTACCTCCTTCGAAAAACAACATTAGAAGCGTTTTGATCCAAACTTAAGTGAAAAGCCTCCGCTCTGATGCGTTGTGACTCAGCATCCATCTGGGCTCATTCCTGTGCCATCCTGGCATTCTCTGCATTAAGCTCTTCCTGAGCCTTGGCCACCTCATCATGTACATTCCCAACTTCTACGTTATGCTGTGCTTGATTTGTCGTAGTGACCTCTGTTGCCAACAGGGTCGTCAATGTGCCCAAGACTTCAGATAAAACTTGAGCTGGCAGACGAACTGAGCCGCCGGACCCAGCTGTCGCAGCAGCAGTCGATCCAGACGTCATAGCCGCCATTGTTGACGAGTTTAGAGCCGGCCCAGTGCCAGCCATGAAGATTGCAGCCCTGTAAGGCGGCTCATAGGGGTTCGGAATACTGTTGCCATCAGAGTAGCCCCCAAGCCCGCCGTCTTAAAGCTGATAGATGGATTCCGTCTCTCCGGTTGAGGACTCCTCGCCTGAGTAGATGGCCGTCTCTCCTCCAGATTCGGAACCTTCCGCAAGCTCCATGCCTTGCGTGCAACCAACGAAAATGTGCTTCCAGCCGGGTTGAACCCTGGCGGGTTCTGCACACTGAGCCGTCTCAACGATGTCGATGCAGATGTCTGGCTTAGGCTCTGACTCACCAATCTTGCCGATGAAGATGTGAATTCTGCCATAGGGGACCCGGTACCTGTACTCGATTGAGTCGGCCTCGGAGCCCCAGCCAGCGTCGTCAATGTAGAGCTTGCCGCGGCGACTCTTAGTCATCTGGCCCATGGCGTATCCCTTGATCCCTAGGAAATCGCCCTTCAAGAACTCGAAACCACCGTGCTCTGGCCCCATTGTGGGCGCCAACTGTCGTGGTTTTATCACGGCAGATGCCCTCGTGAAAGGACTTAGGTGTGGGGTCATCGTAACGTAGGTTAGCTCGAAGGGGTTGAACGGGACAAAGGACACAAGGTTTACCCAAGTTCGGCCCCCTCACAATGAGGTAAAAGTCTACTCCTGCTTTTGTTGACTATAGATTGAATATCGATTACAAGGGAGCGGAATCACTTGACCTAGCTCTCGATCAATTGTTTCTTAACTTAACTCGCCGCAGGGCGTCACCTTTATATACACAGGCCAAGGCCTTGGGCTTACAAGAGTCCAAGCCGGATTACACAACGTGACCAACTCGGTTTCTAAGTCGCCCTGCCTTGTTAAGCAAGTCGCCATCGTGGCGGCTCACACTTTCCGGGTCATGATTCTACCACCAGGTCTTGGGCCTTCAACAGGCCCACCTTGTAAGCCCCACCAGTCTTCATGTTTCATCTTCTTGGACCTACTTGGGCCTTGTTCATATTGAGTCACCAACGGTGTAACCCGGCCCCTCCTGGGCGGGTCACACCTCGGGGTTATATCCCCAACAAACACACACCACGATCCCCAAGCCGTGTGCGGCGCCCCGTCTCCCTCTAGTTCTAGTTCCTCCTCCGTCCACGTCCGTTGTGCTTGGCGAAGCCCTGCGGACAGTTTCACCAGCACCGTCACCACGCCATCGTACTGTCGGAACTCATCTACTACTTCGCCTCTCTTGCTGGATCGACAAGGCAAGGACGTCATCGAGCTAAACATGTGCTAAACACGGAGGTGCCGTACATTCGATACTTGATCAGGACAGATCGTGAACGTGTACGACTACATCAACTGCCTTGATAAACGCTTCCGCTTAGCGATCTACAAGGGTATGAAGATGCTCTTCCCCCTTTCGTAGCTATGCATCTCCATGGATAGATCTTGGGATAATTGATTTTATGCCCCTAGTTGGGTCACACTCGGCAGGTTTACCCCTAGTTTTCAAAAACACTCGTTCACGCCCAAACCACTTTGTTCGTCTTATGCTTTTTCCCTTTGACCGTTTGACCATGAATTCAAAAAATTCATAACAAATTCATACTAATTCAAAAAAATGCGAATAAGATATCAAAATGTTAAGAAAAACATCACCTATATGTGTATGTGATTTGCACTCATGAAAAAGTGTTGGGAAGTCCCCATCTTAGTTTGAGCTCGTATGATCTCAACACGAACAGTAAAATCTGAAAAAAAATCAAAAAATTCTTAAATTGTTTTGTGCCAAACATTGGCCAATGTTTTGAGTGCTTGCAAAGTTTCATCACCTATATGTGTATGTGATTTGCACTCATGAAAAAGTGTTGGGAAGTCCCCATCTCAGTTTGAGCTCGTATGATCTCAACACGAACAGTAAAATCTGAAAAAAAGTAAAAAATCAAAAAATTCTTAAATTGTTTTGTGCCAAACATTGGCCAATGTTTTGAGTGCTTGAAAAGTTTCATCGGGGAATGACATTCATGGAAGTCGTGGCCAAAAAACAAAATTAGCACTCCAAAATGCTTTTATTTTTTAGCATCGGTTTTGTTTTTTTCACCACGACTTCCACGAATGTCATTCCCTTATGAAACTTGGCAAGAACTCAAAACATTGGTTAATGTTTGCCACCTAAAATTTTTAGAATTTTTTTTCAATGTTTTTGGATTTTACTATTCAAGCTGAGATCATAGGAGCTCAATCTGAGATGGGGCCCTCCTAACACATTTGTCATGAATGAAAATGACATGCACATATAGGTTATGTTTTTATGAACATTTTGATATCTTATTCACATTTTTATGAGTAAGTATGAATTTGTTATGGTTTTTTTAAAGTGCCAGTCAAACGGTCAAAGGGCAAAAGCATAAGACGAGCAAAGTGGTTTGGGCAGGAACAAGTGTTTTCGGAAACTAGGGGTAAACCTGTCGAGGGGGACACAACTAAGGGCACATAATTAATTATCCCATAGATCTTGCGTGTGCGTAGAAATTTTTTGTTTTCCATGCAACGTTCCCCAACACTAGGAGCGTGCGTGCCCTGTTAGGCATAGAGGTATGTGCCGGAGGGCGTTGCTGATGTCTCCATTGGCCATCTCGGCCACCGTCAGGTAGTCGTTCAGCCAGTGCTCTGGTTTTGTGTCTCCTGAGTATTTCTCAATGCCTCGGGCGACGAAGGGTTGGGGAAATGGGTGGGATATGACCTCCTGCCCTAAGTACGCTAGCATGATGCTCAAGGTGAGCGAAGTAAATCTCTATGTGGGAGCCCCCGGATGTGGCCCGTTCATTTCTGCTCCTCCCCACCCATCGTGCTGGTGGTGATGTCATCCCGCTGGTGCTAGTTTGTGGCTGGCAGGGCCAAATGTTGTTGCAGGGCGACAATCAATATTGGCTGTCGTAGGTGTGTAGTCACGGCCACCGGCGCGGCCTCTGGTCGCAGGATGGATCTGTGACCCTGCTTGCGGGCTGGGTGGTTTGCAGTGGACAGGGCGCTCTCAGTGCCCGCTAGTTTTTCCCTTGATCACGAGATGCTATCCTAGAGCTCCACTATCCTATGGAGCACATGGGTGAGGTTGGCCAGGAGCCTAGGGTCTCCTGTTGCAGTTCGCAGCCGATCCGCTAATGCTGCCGCGGCCTAGAGGCCGTGGGCTGGAGTCCGAGGCGGAAGCATTGCGGGCTCTGCTACCGGCTCGTTGAAGCCGACTTGTTCCCGGCCTCAGTTGGTGTGGTCATTGAGGAGGTTCCGCGGTTGGTAGCGTGGGTGATGCAGGCATGAGCGTGTCATTGTTTCGTTCCATCGGGCCTCGCGGGCGGTGACCTCTAGTGCCTTTTGTTGAAGCGCGAGCTGTGCGTTAAGCTGGGAAACGCCTATGGCCTCCAGCATTCTTGACGCGGGGTCGGTCCCGGCAATAGGCATCAGGAGATAGTTCACCAGTCGTAGTGTCGAGCTAGCGCTTCGTAGGGCTGCAGCGCTTGTGGCGATACCCGCCGGTGAGCTCAGGGGGAGGCCTGTGCTGACTTGCTGCTGAGCCGTCAGCACAGGGTCGATCTGTGGTTGCGTCGTGTGTAGTATTGGCCTCGACACCAGTGGTCTGGAGGCCGCGGGCTCCATTGCCTCTATTGAATGTAGCACGTTCGTTGTTGGCTCCGTCATCATGACATGGTGGAAGGAGATCGCCTGCGGGGCCTCAGACTGGGATGCTGCTACTTCTTGAGCTTGCGTTGGTTTTTCCCTTGAAGAGGAAAGGGTGATGCAACAAAGTAGAGATAAGTATTTCCCTCAGTTTGAGAACCAAGGTATCAATCCAGTAGGAGGTACAAGCAAGTCTCCAATCTATGCACCTGCACAAACAATCAAACACTTGCACCCAACGCGATAAAGGGGTTGTCAATCCCTTCATGGTCACTTGCAAGGATGAGATCTGATAGAGATAGATATAAAAGATTACTAAAACGTAAAACAAAGTAAAAACAAATAAATTGCAGCAAGGTATTTTTGGGTTTTTTGGTTTATAGATTTGAAAATATATGATGGAAAATAGACCCCGGGGCCATAGGTTTCACTAGAGGCTTCTCTCTTGAAAGAAAAATGGTGGGTGAACAAATTACTGTCGAGCAATTGATAGAAAAGCGCAAAGTTATGATGATATCCAAGGCAATGATTATGAATATAGGCATCACGTCCGTGTCAAGTAGACCGACTCCTGCCTGCATCTACTACTATTACTCCACACATCGACCGCTATCCAGCATGCATCTAGAGTATTAAGTTCATAAGAACGGAGTAACGCCTTAGGTAAGATGATATGATGTAGAGGGATAAACTCAAGCAATATGATGAAAACCCCATCTTTTTACCCTTGATGGCAACAATACAATATGTTCCTCACTAACCCTACTTTGTCACTCGGTGAGGACACCGCAAGATTGAACCCAAAACTAAGCACCTCTCCCGTTACAAGAAAAACCAATCTAGTTGGCCAAACCAAACCGATAATTCAAAGAGAAATACAAAGATATCAAATAATATTCATGGATAATCTGATCATAAATCCACAATTCATCGGATCTCGACAAACACACCGCAAAATAATATTACATCGGATAGATCTCCAAGAACATCGAGGAGAACATTGTATTGAATATCAAAGAGAGAGAAGAAGCCATCTAGCTACTAGCTATGGACCCATAGGTCTGTGGTAAACTACTCACGCTTCATCGGAAGGGCAATAGAGTTGATGTAGAAGCCCTCCGTGATCGAATCCCCCTCTGGCAGGGTGTCGGAAAAGGCCCCAAGATGGGATCTCATAGGTACAAAAGGTTACGGCGGCGGAAAAGTATTTTGTTGGACGCTTCTGGTCGTTTGGGAATATTTCTGAATTTATAGGCCAAGAATTAGGGTTAGAGGAGCTCCGAGGGGCCCACAAGCCCTTAGGGCGCCCCCCCTGAGGCTTGTGGCCTCCTCGGGACTCCTTTGACTTCTTCACCAAGTCCTACGTGTGTCTTCTAGTCCAAGAAAAATCATCGCAAAAGTTTTATTCCGTTTGGACTCCGTTTGGTATTCCTTTTCTGTAAAACTAAAAAACAAGGAAAAAACAGAAACTGGCACTGGGCTCTAGGTTAATAAGTTAGTCCCAAAAATAATATAAAATAGCATATTAAAGCATATAAAACATCCAAAACAGATAATATAATAGCATGGAACAATAAAAAATTATAGATACGTTGGAGACATATCAAGCATCCCCAAGCTTAATTCCTGCTCGTCCTCGAGTAGGTAAATGATAAAAACAGAATTTTTGATGTGGAATGCTACCTAACATATTTATTCATGTAATTTTCTTTATTGTGGCATGAATATTCAGATCCATAAGATTCAAAACAAAAGTTTAATATTGACATAAAAACAATAATACTTCAAGCATACTAATAAAGCAATCGTGTCTTCTCAAAATAACATGGCCAAAGAAAGTTAACCCTACAAAATCATATAGCCTGGCTATGCTCCATCTTCATCACACAAAGTATTAAATCATGCACAACCCCGATGACAAGCCAAGCAATTGTTTCATACTTTTGATGTTCTCAAACTTTTTCAACTTTCACGCAATACATGAGCGTGAGCCATGGATGTAGCACTATAGGTGGAATAGAATATGGTGGTTGTGGAGAAGACAAAAAGAAGGAGAAAGTCTCACATCAACTAGGCGTATTAATGGGCTATGGAGATGCCCATCAATAGATATCAATGTGAGTGAGTAGGGATTGCCATGCAATGGATGCACTAGAGCTATAAGTGTATGAAAGCTCAAAAAGAAACAAAGTGGGTGTGCATCCAACTCGCTTGCTCATGAAGACCTAGGGCAATTTGAGGAAGCCCATCATTAAAATATACAAGCCAAGTTCTATAATGAAAAATTTCCACTAGTAGATGAAAGTGACAACATAGGAGACTCTCTATAATGAAGATCATGGTGCTACTTTGAAGCACAAGTGTGGTAAAAGTATAGTAGCATTGCCCCTTCTCTCTTTTCTCTCATTTTTTTCATTTTTTTTGTTTGGGCTTCTTTTGGCCTCTTTTATTTTTTTCAAAGTCCGGAGACTCATCCCAACTTGTGAGGGAATCATAGCTTCCATCATCCTTTCCTCACATGGGACAATGCTCTAATAATGATGATCATCACAGTTTTATTTACTTACAACTCAAAAATTACAACTCGGTTCTAGAACAAAATATGACTCTATATGAATGCCTCCAGCGGTGTACCGGGATGTGCAATGATCAAGAGTGACACGTATAAAAAATATGAACGGTGGCCTTGCCACAAATACTATGTCAACTACAGATCATGCACAGCAATATGACAATGATGGAGCGTGTCATAATAAACGGAACGGTGGAAGTTGCATGGCAATATATCTCGGAATGGCTATGGAAATGCCATAATAGGTAGGTATGGTGGCTATTTTGAGGAAGGTATATGGTGGGTTTAATGCACCGGCGAAAGTTGCGCGGTACTAGAGAGGCTAGCAATGGTGGAAGGATGAGAGTGCGTATAATCCATGGACTCAACATTAGTCATAAAGAACTCACATTCTTATTGCAAATGTCTATTAGATATTGAAAAAAAGTACTACAGGCATGCTCCTAGGGGGATAGATTGGTAGGAAAAGACCATCGCTCGTCCCCGGCTGCCACTCTTAAGGAAGACAATCAATGAATAAATCATGATCCGACTTCATCACATAACGGTTCACCATACGTGCATGCTACAGGAATCACAGACTTAAACACAAGTATTTCTACCAATCCACAATTACTCACTAGCATGACTCTAATATCACCATCTTTATATCTCAAAACAAATGCAAGGAATCAAACTTCTCATAGTATTCAACGCTCTTTATATGAAAGTTTTTATTATATCCCTCTTGGATGCCCATCATATTAGGACTAAATTCATAACCTAAGCAAATTATCATGCTGTTTAGGGACTCTAAAAATAATATAAGTGAAGCATGAGTGTTCAACAATTTCTATAAAATAAAGCCACCGCCGTGCTCTAAAAAGATATAAGTGAAGCACTAGAGCAAATTGCCTAGCTCAAAAGATATAAGGGAAGCACATAGATTATTCTAATAAATCCACGATTCATGCGTGTCCCTCTCAAAAGGTGTGTACAGCAAGGATGATTGTGGCAAACTAAAAAGCAAAGACTCATATCATACAAGACGCTCCAAGCAAAACACATATCATGTAGTTCATAAAAATATAGCCTCAAGTAAATTTACCGATGGATTGAAGATGAAAGAGGGGATGCCATCCGGGGCATTCCCAATCTGAGATGCTTGGTTGTCCTTCAATATTACCTTGGTGTGACTTTGGCATCCCCAATCTTAGGCTCTTGCCACTCCTTATTCCATAGTCCATCAAATCTCTACCCAAAACTTGAAAACTTCACAACACAAAACTCAACAGAAAACTCATGAGATCCGTTAGTATAAGAAAATAAATCACCACTTTTTGGCACTGTTGTGAACTCATTATTTATTTATATTGGTGTAATATCTACTGTATTCCAACTTTACCATGGTTCATACCCCCCGATGCTACCCATAGAATCATCAAAATAAGCAAACAACGCATAGAAAACAGAATCTGTCAAAAAGAGAATAGTCTGTAGCAATCTGTAAACTTCGTATACCTATGTAAATCCAAAAATTATTAAAAATTAGTAAAACCTGGTACATTTGTATATAAATCTTGTGTAAAAAATTCAGATCAAAATCACGCTTCTGTGATTTTTTAAAATTGTTTTACTGAGTGCAAAAGTTTCTATTTTTCAGCAAGATCAAATCAACTATCACGGTAAGGCATCCCAAAGGTCTTACTTGGCTCAAACACTAATTAAAAAACCAAAACACAATTAATACAGAGGTAATAATGTGTATTTATTTAAAAAACAGAACCAAAAATGAAAAACATAAAAATAAAATTGGGTTGCCTCACAACAAGCGCTATTGTTTAACGCCCCTAGCTAGGCATAAAACATAGATCTAGGTATTGTCATCTTTGGTATGCAATCCATAAGTATCCCTCATAATAGATTCATATGGCAACTTAATTTTCTTTCTTGGAAAGTGTTCCATGCCCTTCCTTAACAGAAATTGAAATCTAATGTTTCCTTCTTTCATATCAATTATTGCACCAATCATTCTAAGGAAAGGTCTACCAAGAATAATAGGACATGTAGGATTACAATCTATATCAAGCACAATGAAATCTACGGGCACATAATTCCTATTTGCAATAATAAGAACATCATTAATTCTTCCCATAGGTTTTTTAATAGTGGAATCCGTGAGATGCAAATTTAAAGAACAATCATCAAATTCACGGAAACCTAGCACATCACAAAAAGTTTTTGGAATCATGGAAACGCTAGCACCCAAATCACACAAAGCATGGCACTCATAATCTTTAATTTTAATCTTAATAGTAGGTTCCCACTCATCATAAAGCTTTCTAGGGATTGAAACTTCCAACTCAGGTTTTTCTTCAAAAGATTTCATCATAGCATCAACGATATGTTTAGTAAAAGCTTTATTTTGATTATAAGCATGAGGAGAATTCAACATGGATTGCAACAACGAAATACAATCTATCAAAGAATAATTATCATAATTAAAGTCCTTGAAATCCAAAAGAGTGGGTTCATCGCTACTTAAAGTTTTGACATCTCCAATCCCACTTTTATCAAGTTTTGCATTAAGATCTATAAACTCCGAATCATTAGGACGCCTTCTAGCTAAAGTTGACTCATCTCCAATCCCATCTTTATCAAGATTTATATTAGAAAACAAAGATTCAATAGGAGTCACACCAACCACTTTAAGATCTTCATCATTATTATCACAAGAAATCGAAGAACACGCTTTTACAAACCAATCTCGTTTAGCACGCATCCTAGCGGTTCTTTCTTTGCACTCATCAATAGAAATTTTAATAGCTTTTAGAGATTCATTAATACCATGCTTGGGTGGCAAAGATCTAATTTTCAAAGAATCAAACTCCAGAGAAATTCTGTCAACGTACCTAGCCAAATCATCAATCTTGAGCAATTTTTCTTCAACCATAGCATTGAAAGCTTTTTGGGAATTAATAAAATCTTTAATATTGTTCTAAAGATCAGAGGGCATCTTATTATAATTTCCATAAGAATTGTTGTAGGAATTACCATAATTATTAGAGGAATTACTAGGAAACGGCCTAGGGCTGAAATTACCTCTACACACGTTATTACCAAAATTATTCCTACCAACAAAATTCACATCCATAGATTCATTATTGTTCTCAATCAAAGTAGACAAAGGCATATCATTAGGATCAATAGGAGCACTCTTAATAGCAATCAATTTCATAAGTTCATCCATCTTTCCACTTAAAGAATTAATTTCTTCAATCGCATGCACTTTTTTACTAGTGGAAGATCTTTCGGTATTCCATTGAGAGTAATTAGTCATAATATTATCTAGGAGTTTAGTAGCTTCTCCTAATGTAATTTCCATAAAAGTACCTCCCGCGGCGGAATCTAAAAGATTTCTAGATGCAAAATTCAATCTGGCATAAAACTTTTGTATGATCATCCATAAACGTAAACCATGAGTAGGGCAATTTCTTATCATCAATTTTATCCTCTCCCAAGATTGTGCAACATGTTCATGATCAAGTTGCTTAAAATTCATTATATCGTTCCTAAGGGAGATGATCTTAGCGGGAGGGAAATACTTGGAAATAAAAGAATCTTTACACTTATTCCATGAATCAATACTATTTTTAGGAAAAGATGAAACCCAAGTTTTAGCACAATCTCGTAGTGAGAACGGAATAGCTTCAATTTAACATTATCATTATACACATCTTTTTTCTTTTGCATATCACACAACTCAATGAAAATATTTAAATGGGATGCGACATCTTCACTAGGAAGGCCAGAAAATTGATCTTTCATAACAAGATTCAGCAAAGTGGCATTAATTTCATAAGATTCCGCACTAGTGGCGGGAGCAATCAGAGTACTAATAAAATCATTATTATTAGTATTGGAAAAGTCACACAACTTGGTATTCTCTTGAGTCATCGTGACAAAGCAAGCAATCTAGCACACAAGCAACCAAAAAGCAAACGAAGAGACGAACAGAAGAAGGGCGAATAAAAAGGCAAATCTTTTTGTGTTTTTCTGAAATCGTTTTAGAAGTGGGGGAGAGGAAAATGAGAGGCAAATGGCAAATAATGTAATGCAAGAGATGAGAGTTTATGGTGGGTACTTGGTAGGCTTGATGTAGAACCTCCCCGGCAATGGCGCCAGAAATTCTTCCTGCTACTTCTTGAGCTTGCGTTGGTTTTTCCCTTGAAGAGGAAAGGGTGATGCAGCAAAGTAGAGATAAGTATTTCCCTTAGTTTGACAACCAAGATATCAATCCAGTAGGAGGTACAAGCAAGTCTCCAATCTATGCACCTGCACAAACAATCAAACACTTGCACCCAACGCGATAAAGGGGTTGTCAATCCCTTCACGGTCACTTGAAGGAAAAGATCTGATAGAGATAGATATAAAAGATTACTAAAACGTAAGACAAAGTAAAAACAAATAAATTGCAGCAAGGTATTTTTGGGTTTTTTGGTTTATAGATCTGAAAATATATGATGGAAAAGAGACCCGGGGGCCATAGGTTTCACTAGAGGCTTCTCTCTTGAAAGAAAATAATACGGTGGGTGAACAAATTACTGTCGAGCAATTGATAGAAAAGTGCAAAGTTATGACGATATCCAAGGCAATGATTATGAATATAGGCATCACGTCTATGTCAAGTAGACCGACTCCTACCTGCATCTACTACTATTACTCCATACATCGACCGCTATCCAGTATGCATCTAGAGTATTAAGTTCATAAGAACGGAGTAACACCTTAAGTAAGATGAAATGATGTAGAGGGATAAACTCAAGCAATATGATGAAAACCCCATCTTTTTACCCTTGATGTCAACAATATAATACGTGCCTCGCTACCCCTACTTTGTCCCTGGGTGAGGACACCGCAAGATTGAACCCAAAACTAAGCACCTCTCCCATTGCAAGAAGAACCAATCTAGTTGGCCAAACCAAACCGATAATTCGAAGAGAAATACAAAGATATCAAATCATGCATATAAGAATTCAGAGAAGATTCAAATAATATTCATAGATAATCTGATCATAAATCCACAATTCATCGGATCTTGACAAACACATCGCAAAAGAATATTACATCGGATAGATCTCCAAGAACATCAAGGAGAACATTGTATTAAAGATCAAAGAGAGAGAAGAAGCCATCTAGCTACTAGCTATGGACCCGTAGGTCTGTGGTAAACTACTCACGCTTCATCAGAAGGGCAATAGAGTTGATGTAGAAGCCCTCCATGATCGAATCCCCCCTCCGGTAGGGTGCGGGAAAAGGCCTCAAGATGGGATCTCACCGGTACAGAAGGTTGCGGCGGCGGAAAAGTATTTTGGTGGACGCTTCTGGTCGTTTGGGAATATTTCTGAATTTATAGGCCAAGAATTAGGGTTGGAGGAGCTCCGAGGGGCCCACAAGCCCTCAGGGCGCGCCCCTGAGGCTTGTGGCCTCCTCAGGACTCCTCTGACTTCTTCTCCAAGTCCTATGTGTGTCTTTTGGTCCAAGAAAAATCATCGCGAGAGTTTTATTCCGTTTGGTATTCCTTTTCTGTAAAACTCAAAAACAAGGAAAAACAGAAATTGGCACTGGGCTCTAGGTTTATAAGTTAGTCCCAAAAATAATATAAAATAGCATATTAATGCATATAAAACATCCAAAACAGATAATATAATAGCATGGAACAATCAAAAATTATAGATACGTTGGAGACGTATCAGATGCCTCTTGATCAGAGGAGGCGTTGGTCCCTGAATCTGCGGACGATCCCGCTTCTCCCAAAAGGTCGGAGTACGTGACCTCGCGAAAGGGTCGGAGGCCAGCATTCTCGTCCTTGTTGGTGAGGTAGATGGGTGGTGCATTGTCACTTTCGCCGTCCGAGGCCGAAGCGGTGCTTGCCGCGTCTGCGTCTTTGTGGATGTTTGGGTCAGCAATGAGGCAATCTTCTGACGCCTGGTTAAGGGGACAGGCCCCACAAACCATCACGACTAGCTGGACTGCCGGCACGGTCTCCTTTCCATGGGCGGTGCAGAGGCAGCTCGTGAGTCGCGTTACGGTCAATGGCATGGTGTGTTTGCCGGATCGGGTGCGACAATCGCAAGGCCCTTCGGGAGGTCCCGGGGCGGCGAGGTTGAATGGTGGGTTGATGTCGACCCTGCCTGCCTCGTTAGCAACAAATGTGAGGGAGCCAAAGGTTAGGATCTCCCCTGATTATAGGCCGCTAGAAGCAGAAAAAGATCTGACCCATGATCGGTCTCCAGCAGACACCGCCTGTGCGTAGGGCGCCAACTGACAAAGCAAATTCTCGTCAGATCCCTCGGTAGGGGTCCGAGCGTAGCTGGAAGTCATGGATCAGAGGTCACATGAGGGGTTTATCCAGGTTCGGGCCTCCGGAGAGTAATACCCTACGTCCTGCTGGTTTTGGTGATTCATAATGGAGGGATACCTCGTGCGAGGGGTTACAATGGTGTATGAGATTGCTACCAAGAGTTCTCCTATCTGAGGATAGATGATCGAGTGGAACCCTAGACCTCCCTTTATATAGACAGGAGAGGCCTAGGCTTTAGATGCTAGATGCGATCTGGGGCGCTGCTGCCCTCTAGTCTTGGGCGTAAAGAAAGTCGTCTGGCCTCCTTGGGTTAGCGCCATCTCGTTGTCCTATTGGGCCCCCTTGTGGTTGACGAGGCTGGGCACCTTGGCGTTAGCCACCCCTAGTATAGGACCCCCGTCATGTAGGTCTGCTGCATGCTGGTCTGGGTGTAGCCCTGCTGCGTGTGGGTGTAGTTGCCAGACTGGGTGGGATCTGAGTCTTCCACCTACCTGTCCTCATAATCACCTCCTCCTCGGCCTTTGTCGTGGATGATGACGAACATCTCCCTGTCCGCGTCGTCACAGGCCTTCTCCCCCGCTTTAGGCATTGATACATCCATTTTGCATCATGTTTTTCTACTGTTATTTATAGTGTTTTTATTCACTATAACACTTTGTGGAGTAATTCTAATGCCTTTTCTCTCATAATATGCAAGGTTTACACAAATAGGGAGAATACCGACAGATGGAATTCTGGACCTAAAAAGCTACGTCAGAGATACCTATTCTGCACATCTCCCAATGAGCTGAAATATTACAGAGAATTATTTTGGAATAGAAAATAAATATCGGAGAGGGCCACCCAGGTGCCCACAAGGCACCAGGGCGCGCCACCCCCTCCAGGCGCGCCCTGGTGGGTACTGGGCTACCTGGCCCAGCTGCGGTGCCCATCTTCTAGTACATAAGGTCTTTTGACCTAGAAAAAATAAGGAGAGTACTTTCGAGATGGAGCACCGCCATCTCGAGGCAAAACTTGGGCAGGAGCACTTTTGCCCTCTGACAAAGCGATTCCACCGAGTGAACTTCCCTTCGGGAGGGGGAAATCAAAGCTATTGTCATCACCAACAACCCTCTCATCTTTGGGAGGCCCATCTTCATCAACATCTTCAACAACACCATCTCATCTCAAAACACTAGTTCATATCTTGTGCTCAATCTTTGTACCGGAACCTCAGATTGGTACCTGTGGGTGACTAGTAGTGTTGATTACATCTTGTACTTGATGCTAGCCGGTTTATTTGGTGGAAGATTATATGTTCAGATCCATTATGATATTTATTACTCCTCTAATCTTGAGCATGAATATGTTGTGTGAGTAGTTACTTTTGTTCGTGAGGACACGGGAGAAGTCATGTTGCAATTAATCATATGAATTTGATATTCGTTCGATATTTGGATGATATGTATGTTGTGATTCCCTTAGTGGTGTTATGTGAACGTTAACTACATGACACTTCACCATCTTTGGGCCTAAGGGAATGCATTGTGTCGTGGGAAATCACGGCCACCAATGGGGCCATCGGCCCCTTTTGGTTCGGCAAGGGGGCTGAACGCCTTGCACAAAGAGTGGAGGACCGTAGCGCAGCGCGGTAGAGATCACACAGGCAGTTTTACCCAAGTTCGGGACGCTGCAAGGCGTAAAACCCTACTCCTGCTTTGGTGGATTGATGGTGGAAACGCAGTGCCCTTGCCCGGCAGGGTTGCCTCGGGACGAGAGCGGCTACGCGCGTATGAGTGTACAAGGTTTCGAACCCTTTCTCTGGTTGCCATGGCCCTCCTTTTATAGATCAAGGGGTTACCATAGTGGCAAATTAGTCATTGTGTGCTGATTAGATAGCAAACAATGCTATCATACCTAACTCTGCAGGCAAAGGAGAGCGCATTAAGTCCGCCGCCCAGTGTCACATCGTCGCCTCCCCGGCAAGCCTTGCCGGGCTGCTTGGCCACCTTTTCGCCTGTTTGCTTGACACGTCTCTGGACGGGTGTCATTTGGAGGTGGTTTCCTCTGGAAGTGGCTGCCATGTGTCGCATAACTGCCACTTAGTCACTTGGGGGCTTGACACCGCACCGATCGATGACTTGCGTCGTTGTGAGGAGGAACGGTGAAGCCTTAGCGGGGTAGTTTGCTTCGGTAGTGCCCGGCAAGCCTGCCGGGATGGTCTTGAGGTTTGTCTTCGGGGCCACCTCGTCCTCGCCAGGCTCGTCTGCCCGGCAAGGGAGGTTTCTCCTTAGCAGTGTCTTGGTCTTGGATGTTGTAACTTGGGCCTTGTTGGGCTGTGCACGTCTGGGCAACAGACCCAGGGTTTGTTGCACCGATAGGAGCCCCCAGGCCTGGCCCGAACGCGCTGCCGGGCGTCGTCGGGGCAGGCCCTTTTCTAGTGCACAGGCAAGGGGGTAGCAGTTGCTTCGTCTTTTGAGATCTTCTTTGCTTCTTCATTAACCTGATCCCAGGTCAGTTTCCGGTTCTTCCGCCTGTCGCGTAATGCCAATTGTGGTGGAGGAGGATAATGGGCCACGATCCGCGGGGTACCCACATCCCACGTTCACGGGGTGGTAACTGCCATCCCATTATCCTTCCCGCCTCGAGTGCTTTTGCCACGTGTATCGCATGCACTGCGCAGGGTTGGTGGCGGATGCGGAGGGTGCAGGAATGAGCGCCGTGGCAGAAAGCCAGGCATCGCAGATTGGCGCAGGGGGTCAGCCTTAATTTCTCGAGCCATTAGTGGCGAGGAGGAGCCGGACTGGCCGAGCGGGGCGGCCACCTTCACGGAGGAATCCAGCCCCCTGCCCCGTTCGCCTATAAAAAAGAGAACGTGGGGTAACGTGTTTCCCCACACTCCCTTCTCCTTCCGTTCCTACAGCAGTTCTCCCCTGCCATGGCGAGAGGTCGGTGACGCGACACTGTTCCAGCGACGGCGATGAGAACTTCTGCTCGACAGCGCCTCCCTCCTCCCTCCGAAAATGCGGGGGTGGAGCCCGCTGTGAGAGGAGGTGGGAGGGGGCGAGGTCGAGGTCGTCATGGCGCCCGGGGCCGAGGAGGGCGGGGCGGTGCTCGGGTTGTACCCCCGCCGGCCGCCCCTTCCCCGGTGGAAGGCCATGTTGGAGATCAACCTCTGGAGTTCATCATCAGACTGTACAAGCATCCGCGCATCCGTCTTCGTCTCCCCACTCCATTTGCAGGGGGCGATGGAGCTTGAGCAACCGCGCTCATTGAAGCTGCACATGAGGGGTTGCGGGAATGGCGGCATGCGGGTGGATGTGGATTTCCCCGCCCCTCATGTCATGCTCTACCGATGCGGCTAGAAGACCTTTGCATGCGCCCATAGCTTGTCGGAGGGGCACGTCCTCCATTTCAAACTAATGGAGGCTGACCTGCTCTCCGTCAAGGTCTTTGGGTGCTCGGGTGCTCGCTTAGGGTGTTGCGCAGAGAGCTCAACCAACGACGAAAGCTCCTCCTCGTGCAAAAGCGACGAGGAGGACAGTGACGGCGATGACGACGGCACCAATGGGGAGGACGGCGACTCTGACTTCGACTGATCGTCAACCGCACCATCACCATCAGGCGGCAGCACCACTACCTGCACCTGCATCCCGTCCCCGGCAAGGAGATTCCCCGGGGAGTTGGATGCTGAGGTGGGGGTTGTGCTCCGGGCTCCCCCAGCAGCCTTCCAGCTAGGCCCCGGCAGGCTTCCTCGCGGGTTGCAGCTCCGTTTGCCCTGCCGTGCCCTGCTGGCCCTGGTGGCGGTGGCTGGCGGGTCGTCTCCGCCGCTCTCTTCACCATCACCTTCGCCCGCACCCTCCTGCTCCTGTTGGGCCCCTTGATAAGGGGCCTGGCAGGGTCAGGCTGGGCTTCTGCCCAGGCGCTCCTTTTGCCTTCTTCATCTTCTGCCATAGTGCCTAGGAGAAGGAGGGTAAGAAAGAGCATCACGGGGCACTTATCTTTCTTTAATCTAAAACATGCAGGCACTTGTCAAACTTTAGTCTAAATAATGTAATCTTCTTTATCCTTGTTAGTGTTCTGTAAGATCTGTACTTGTTCATCTGCATATTAATGAAAAAGACAAGCTTTTTCGGGCACTTGTGCATGTTTCATACTCATGCAGAGGTGAGATGCCTCTATACGTTCAAGTAAACAAGTTAGTCCCGGCAAGCTATCCTGCTGGTACCCCTGAATTGTTGCCGTGAAGCTAAGCCTGCCGGGCACAAATCATAAAGAGGGACCAGCCCCCCACCAAGCCTTCTCCATCAAAGGCCACTGTGACCATCCTGACCGAAGCAATTCTTGAGCCAAAGGATGGGAGCACTGATAACCCACAAGTATAGGGGATCGCAACAGTTTTCGAGGGTAGAGTATTCAACCCAAATTTATTGCTTTGACACAAGGGGAGCCAAAGGATATTCTCAAGTATTAGCAGCTGAGTTGTCAATTCAACCACACCTGAAAGACTTAATATCTGCAGCAAAGTATTTAGTAGCAAAGTAGTATGGAAGTAACGGTAACGGTGGCAAAAGTAACAGTAGCAGTTTTGTAACAATCGTAACAGTGGCAATTGAAAAGTAACTTAGCAAAGATCAATATGTGAAAAGCTCGTAGGCAATGGATCAATGATGGATAATTATGTCGGATGGCATTCATCATGCAACAGTTATAACATAGGGTGACACAGAACTAGCTCTAATTCATCAATATAATGTAGGCATGTATTCCATATATAGTCATACGTGCTTATGGAAAAGAACTTGCATGACATCTTTTGTCCTACCCTCCCGTGGCAGCGGGGTCCTATTGGAAACTAAGGGATATTAAGGCCTCCTTTTAATAGAGTACCGGACCAAAGCATTATCACTTAGTGAATACATGAACTCCTCAAACTACGGCCATCACCGGGAAGTGTCCCGACTATTGTCACTCCGGGGTTACCGGATCATAACACATAGTAGGTGACTATAACTTGCAAGATAGGATCAAGAACACAAATATATTCATGAAAACATAATAGGTTCGGATCTGAAATCATGGCACTCGGGCCCTAGTGACAAGCATTAAGCATAGCAAAGTCATAGCAACATCAATCTTAGAACATAGTGGATACTAGGGATCAAACCCTAACAAATCTAACTCGATTACATGGTAAATCTCATCCAA
Source organism: Thinopyrum elongatum (assembly GCA_011799875.1). Taxonomy (NCBI): domain Eukaryota; kingdom Viridiplantae; phylum Streptophyta; class Magnoliopsida; order Poales; family Poaceae; genus Thinopyrum; species Thinopyrum elongatum. The sequence continues at coordinate 614,001,404 of CM022298.1, forward strand.
CCCATCACCGTCCAGCAAGCCTACGATGGGATTACTCACGCATGGCGGTGAGCATCATGAAATTGGTGATGGAGGATGGTTGATGATGACGACGGCGATGATTTCCCCTCTCCGGAGCCCCGAACGGACTCCAGATCTGCCCTCCCGAGGAAGAACAAGAGGTGGCGGCGGCTCCGTATCGTAAAACACGATGAAACCTTCTCTCTGATTTATTTCTCCCTGAACATGAATATATGGAGTTGGAGTTGAGGTCGGTGGAGCTTCGTGGGACCCATAAGACCAGAGGGCGCGCCCTCCACCCTTGTGGACAGGATGTGGGTCCCCTTCGGTTGATTCTTTCGCCAATATTTTTTATTTATTCCAAAAATAACCTCCGTGAAGTTTCAGGTTATTCCGAGAACTTTTATTTCTGCACAAAAATAACACCATGGCAATTCTGCTGAAAACAGCGTCAGTCTGGGTAAGTTCCATTCAAATCATGCAAATTAGAGTCCAAAACAAGGGCAAAAGAGTTTGGAAAAGTAGATACGATGGAGACATATCAACTCCCCCAAGCTTAACCCATTGCTTGTCCTCAAGCAATTCAGTTGACAAACTAAAAGTGATAAAGAATTTTTTTTACAAACTCTGTTTGATCTTGTTGTTGCAAATATGTAAAGCCAGCATTCAAGTTTTCAGCAAAGATTATGAACTAACCATATTCACAATAACATTTAGGTCTCACATTTACTCATATCAATGGCATAATCAGCTAGCGAGCAATAATAATAAATCTTGGACAACAACACTTTTTCAAAACAATCATGATATGATATAACAAAATGGTATCTCGCTAGCCCTTTCTGAGATCGCAAAACATAAATGCAGAGCACCCCTGAAGATCAAGGGCTGACTAGACATTGTAATTCATGGTAAAAGAGATCCACTCACAGTCATACTCAATATCAATTAATAGCAATGCATACAAATGACAGTGGTGCTGTCTAACTGGTGCTTTTTATAAGAGGATGATGACTCAGCAGTAAAAGTCAATAGATAGGCCCTTCGCAGAGGGAAGCAGGGATTTGCAGAGGTGCCAGAGCTCGAGTTTTTGAAATAGAGATAAATAATATTTTGAGCGGTATGCTTTCATTGTCAACATAACAACCAAGAGATCTCAGTATCTTCCATGCTACATACATTATAGGCGGTTCCCAAACAGAATGATAAAGTTTTTACTCCCCCACCACCAACAAGCACACTCCACGGCTGGTCCGAAACAACGGGTACCGTCCAACTAACAACAATCCTGGGGGAGTTTTGTTTGCAATTAACTTTTGATTTGATTTGAGCATGGGACTGGGCATCCCGGTTTACCAGCCATTTTCTTGTGAATGATGAGCGGAGTCCACTCATCGTGAGAATAATCCACCTAGCATGGAAGATACTGTCAGCCCCCAGTCGCCACATGAGCGATTCGGGCATACAAAACAGATTATCATTTTAAGGTTTAGAGTTTGGCACATGCAAATATACTTGGAACGGCAGGTAAATACCGCATATAGGAAGGTATGGTGGACTCATATGGAACAACTTTGGGTTTATGGAAGTGGATGCACAAGCAGTATTCCCGCTTAGTACAAGTGAAGGCTAGAAAAAGACTGGGGAGCGACCAACTAGAGAGCGACAATAGTCATAAACATGCATTGAGATTAACCAATATTGAGTGCAAGCATGAGTAGGATATAAATCACCATGAACATAAATATCATGGAGGCTATGTTGATTTTGTTTCAACTACATGTGTGAACATGTGCCAAGTCAAGCCACTCGAATCATTCAAAGGAGGATACCATCCCATCATACTACATCACAACTATTTTAATAGCATGTTGGCACGCAAGGTAAACCATTATAAACTCCTAGCTAATTAAGCATGGCATGAGTAACTATAATCTCTAATTGTCATTGCAAATATGTTTCATTCATAATGAGTTGAATCAAGAACGATGAACTAATCATATTTACAAAAACAAGATAGGTCGAGTTCATACCAGCTTTTCCTCATCTCAATCATTTCATCATATATCATCATTATTGCCTTTCACTTGCACGACCGAACGGTGTGGATAATAATAATAGTGCATGTGCATTGGACTAAGCTGGAATCTACAAACATTTATTCAAAGGAGAAGACAAGGTAATATGGGCTCTTTGTTAGATCAACAATAATGCATAAGAGAGCCACTCAACATTTTCATCGTGCTCTTCTCCTCTCGACCCCCAAAGAAAAAAGAAAAAGAATTTCAAAGAAACACACTGAAATGTTTTTGGAGTTTTTATTTTTCTGAAGAAAGGTAAAACAAGAACGAGAAAAACTATTTACACGAAAAAGCTCCCAACAAGCAAAAGAAGAACGAGAAATCTTTTTGGGTTTTCTTTAATACTACAACTAAGCATGGAAAGTAAACTAAGCTACAACTAAATTTTTTTGGTTTTTCTCAAAGTTTTTCAAACACAATAGAAGAAAGCAAAAAAAAGAAATAAACTAACATGGATAATACAATGAAAAAGTATGAACACCGACAACTAGAATGAGTGTGTGAACATGAATGTAATGTCGGTGAGAAATACGTACTCCCCCAAGCTTAGGCTTTTGGCCTAAGTTGGTCTAGGTCCATGGATCAAAGTAGCCCTCTCCGATGTACTGAGGAGGATCCTGGGGGTTCCACTGGTTAGCGAGCTCCTGTGGCTCCCATTGATAAATAGACTGCTGATATGGATCAGGCGATGGTTCTGACTCAGGAGCTGGGGATCTTGTCCCCTCCCAGTATGCATGAATGTCCGCGGGCAAAACGAAGTACCTGCCTGAATGAATATCGAACAAAGTAGGTGCAGGCAAGGTAATTATCTGAAAAGTATCCTCGCTAAATACCAGGTTATATATGAGTCTCTTTTCCTTATCATAGCGAATAAACTTATGTGCTACCATGCTTTCATAATCTAAGTATATAGTGGGTAGTAACTTCTCCTCTTTCTCATCGTGCCTAATGGGTATCTCGAAGCGTCTAGCAAGGTGGGAGGCGAAGATACCTCCGAAAATAGGACCCTTAGTACGGTTTAAACTCAACCGTTTAGCAACCATAGCGCCCAAACTGAAAGTTCTATCACGAAGTAAAGCATGGCGCAAAATGGCAAGGTCAGGAGCACTAAGGCCTCCACTGTCCCCGCGACCAATTAAACATCTCCCCGCAAATAATGAGTAGTAGCGTAAAACAGGAAAATGTAAACTAGATACTCTCGCTTCTGACACCTTTCTCCCTTCCCCTACAGTAACTTCATCAATAAAATCTTCCACATCTCTAGGACATGGCTCGTTGATGCTACCCTCATAAGGTAATTTACAAACCTCACAAAAGTCATAAAGCGTCATCTCCTTATGCTCATCATATAAGTGAAACTCTACCGTGGGTGGTGATCTCCTAGCATGAAAGTGAAAATTTTGCACGAAAGTATTAGTAAGTAGGAGGTACTGATCACACTGGTCGTGGAGGAAGTCGGTGATGCCTGCATTCTCAGCCAAATAATAGAAATCCTCATAAATTCCGGCCGCTTCCAAGAATGCATCACATGGCCATTCACTCGGCCAAACCTCCACGGTGCGAGGAATATTGTACTTGGGCTTCTCCTTCTCCTCATTTTGTTTTTCCTTCGAACCCCGGCTCGAAGAGCCTCTCAACAATCTCCTCATCATTTTCTTCCTCTGAAATTTTTCTGAAATTTTTAGTGACTCAAAATAAAAGTGAACCAAACTCAACAAAATTGATAGCAACTACTCCTACAAGTGTCTAGAGTCTATATCATGCATCAAAACTACTTTGGACCATATAAATTTGACATGCAAGCTCAAGAACAAGGTCACCACAACAGCAAAAATTTGCAATAAAATAAAGCACTAGAACAAAAACTAATTGGACCATTGGAGGAATCACATACCGAAGAACAATCCCCCAAAGCAGTTTTGCAAATGGAGCTTTGAGCAAGGAAATCGAAAATGGCAGCAAAATGAGCAAGAACACGGGTTTGAGCTATGGGATGATTTTTTCTGGAGGAAGACGAAGTGGATGGGTGCTGGAATAAGTGGAGGAGACCCACGTGGGACCCACAAGTTAGGGGGGCTCGCCCTCCACCCTTGTGGCCTACTGGTGCATCCCCCTGGTGCATGTTCAATGCCAGAAATTCTCAAATATTCTATAAAAAATCATACTAAATTTTCAGGGCATTTGGAGAACTTTCATTTTCGGGACATTTTTTATTGCATGGATAATTCAGAAAACAGACAGAAAGGACTATTTTTTTTGCTTTATTTATTCTAAATAACAGAAAGTAACAAGTGGGTGCAGAAAGTTGTGCCTTCTAAATTCATCCATCTCATGCTCATCAAAAGGAATCCATTAACAAGGTTGATCAAGTCTTATTAACAAACTTCTTCCGAATGACATGAAACCGGAGAATTTTTGAATAACACTAGGTTACCTCAACGGGGATATGCATGTCCCCAACAATATGAATATCATATTTCTTTTTGACAGTAGGAAGAGGGAATTCAAAACCTCCAATAGTAATAGTTGAAATTTTTCCAATAGAATTGATACTATGAACTTGAGGTTGTTTCTTCAGAAAGTGTACCATATGCTCATTACCATTAACATGAAAAGTGACATTGCCTTTGTTGCAATTAATAACAGCCCCTACAATATTCAAAAAGGGTCTACCAAGGATGATTGACATACTGTCGTCCTCGGGAATATCAAGAATAACAAAGTCCGTTAAGATAGTAACGTTTGCAACCACAACAGGCACATCCTCACAAATACCGATGGGTATAGTAGTTGATTTATCGGCCATTTGCAAAGAGATTTCAGTAGGTGTCAACTTATTTAATTCAAGTCTACGATATAAAGAGAAAGGCATGACACTAACACCGGCTTCAAGATCACATAAAGCAGTTTTAACATAATTTCTTTTAATAGAGCATGGTATAGTTGGTACTCCTGGATCTCCAAGTTTCTTTGGTATTCCACCCTTAAAAGTATAATTAGCAAGCATGGTGGAAATTTCAGCTTCAGGTATCTTTCTTTTATTTGTAACAATATCTTTCATGTACTTAGCATAAGGAGGCATTTTAAGCATATCAGTCAAACGCATACGCAGAAAGATAGGTCTAATCATTTCAGCAAAGCGATCAAAATCCTCATCATCCTTTTTCTTGGATGGCTTAGGAGGAAAGGGCATGGATTTCTGAACCGATGGTTCTCTTTCTCTACCATGTTTCCTAGCAACAAAGTCTCTCTTATCATAACGTTGATTCTTTGACTGTGGGTTATCAAGATCAACAGCAGGTTCAATCTCTACATCATTATCATTACTAGGTTGAGCATCAACATGAACATCATTATGAACATTATCACTAGGTTCATGTTCATCACCAGATTGTGTCTCAGCATCAGAAATAGAAATATCATTGGGATTCTCAGGTGTATCTATAACAGTTTCACTAGAAGCATGCAAAGTCCTATCAGTTTTCTTTTTCTTTTTATTAGGACTAGGTGCATCAGTATTAATTCTCTAAGAATCTTGCTCAACTCTCTTAGGATGGCCTTCAGGATACAAAGGTTCCTGAGTAATTTTACCACCTCTAGTCATAACCCTAACAGCATTATCATTGTTCTTACTATTTAACTCATTAAGCAAATTATCCTGTGCCTTAAGTACTTGTTCTACCTGAGTTGTAAGCATGGAAGCAGGTTTACTAATAAGCTTAAGATCATTAACAGTTCTACTCATATAATCACCCAAATGGTCAAGCATGTAAGCATTATGTTTCAATTGTCTACTAACATAAGCATTGAAGTTTTCTTGTCTAACAATAAAATTATCAAACTCATCCAAGCATTGACTAGCAGACTTATTATGAGGAATATCACCTTCATCAAATCTATAGAGAGAGTTTACCTCTACTACCTGTGTTGGGTTATCAAGACCATGTATTTCTTCAATAGGGGGTAAATTCTTAACATCTTCAGCTTTAATACCTTTTTCTTTCATAGATTTCTTTGCCTCTTGCATATCTTTAGGACTGAGAAATAGGATACCTCTTTTCTTCGGAGTTGGCTTAGGAGTTGGTTCAGGAAGTGTCCAATCATTATCATTACTCAATATATTATTCAATAGCAATTCAGCTTGCTCAACAGTTCGTTCCCTGAAAACACAACCACAACTATCTAGGTGGTCCCTAGAAGCATCGGTTAGTCCATTATAAAAGATATCAAGTATTTCATTTTTCTTGAGAGGATGATCAGGAAAAGCATTTAGTAATTGGAGAAGCCTCCCCCAAGCTTGTGGGAGACTCTCTTCTGCAATTTGCACAAAGTTAAATATTTCCTGTAAGGCAGCTTGTTTCTTATGAGCAGGAAAATATTTTTGAGAGAAGTAATATATCATATCCTGGGGACTACGCACACAACCAGGAGCAAAATAATTAAACCATATCTTAGCATCACCCTTTAATGAGAAAGGTAACAATTTAAGAATATAGTAATAGCGGATTTTTTCCTCATGAGCAAATAGGGTGGCTATATCATTCAATTTAGTAAGATGTGCCACAACAGTGTCAAATTCATAACCATAGAAAGGATCAGATTCAACCAAAGTGATTAACTCAGGATCGACAGAGAATTCATAATCCTTATCAGTAACAAAGATAGGTGAAGTAGCAAACTTAGGGTCATATTACATTCTAGCATTCAAAGACTTTTCTTTCAGCTTAGCTAACAATTTCTTGAGATCATCTCTATCATTGCAAGCAAGAAAGTCTCTAGCAGTTTCTTCATCCATAATATAACCCTCAGGTACAACAGGCAATTCATATCTAGGGGGAGAATCATAACCTTCAGTTTCAATAATATCATCAGTTTCAGTAATTTTATTCTCTCTAACCCTAGCAAGTTGTTCATCGAAAAATTCACCCAGTGGCACAGTATTATCAAGCAAAGTAGTAGCATCATCATAAGCATCATGCATAGCAGAAGTGGCATCATTAATAACATGCGACATATCAGAATCAATAGCAGGTGTAGGTGTCGCAAGCTTACTCAAAACAAAAGGTGAATCAAGTGCAGAGCTAGATGGCAGTTCCTTACCTCCCCTCGTAGTTGAGGGAAAAATCTTGGTTCTTTGATCTTTCAAATTCTTCATAGTGATCAACAGATATAAATCCCAAGTGACTCAGAGAATAGAGCTATGCTCCCCGACAACGGCGCCAGAAAAAGGTCTTGATAACCCATAAGTATAGGGGATCGCAACAGTTTTCGAGGGTAGAGTATTCAACCCAAATTTATTGATTCGACAAAAGGGGAGCCAAAGAATATTCTCAAGTATTAGCAGCTGAGTTGTCAATTCAACCACACCTGAAAGACTTAATATCTGCAGCAAAGTATTTAGTAGCAAAGTAGTATGGAAGTAATGGTAACGGTGGCAAAAGTAACAGTAGCAGTTTTGTAACAATCGTAACAGTGGCAACGAAAAAGTAACTTAGCAAAGATCAATATGTGAAAAGCTCATAGGCAACGGATCAATGATGGATAATTATGTCGGATGGCATTCATCATGCAACAGTTATAACATAGGGTGACACAGAACTAGCTCCAATTCATCAATATAATGTAGGCATGTATTCCATATATAGTCATACGTGCTTATGGAAAAGAACTTGCATGACATCTTTTGTCCTACCCTCCCGTGGCAGCGGGGTCCTATTGGAAACTAAGGGATATTAAAGCCTCCTTTTAATAGAGTATCGGACCAAAGCATTAGCACTTAGTGAATACATGAACTCCTCAAACTACGGTCATCACCGGGAAGTGTCCCGACTATTGTCACTCCGGGGTTGCCGGATCATAACACGTAGTAGGTGACTATAACCTGCAAGATAGGATCAAGAACACAAATATATTCATGAAAACATAATAGGTTCAGATCTAAAATCATGGCACTCGGGCCCTAGTGACAAGCATTAAGCATAGCAAAGTCATAGCAACATCAATCTTAGCACATAGTGGATACTAGGGATCAAACCCTAACAAATCTAACTTGATTACATAGTAAATCTCATCCAACACATCATCGTCCAGCAAGCCTACGATGGGATTACTCACGCACGGCGGTGAGCATCATGAAATTGGTGATGGAGGATGGTTGATGATGACGACGGCGACGATTTCCCCTCTCCGGAGCCCCGAACGGACTCCAGATCTGCCCTCCCGAGGAAGAACAGGAGGTGGCAGCGGCTCCGTATCGTAAAACGCAATGAATCCTTCTCTCTGATTTTTTTTTTCCGTGAACATGAATATATGGAGTTGGAGTTGAGGTCGGTGGAGCTTCGTGGGACCCATAAGACCAGAGGGCGCGCCCTCCACCCTTGTGGACAGGGTGTGGGTCCCCTTCGGTTGATTATTTCGCCAATATTTTTTATTTATTCCAAAAATAATCTCCGTGAAGTTTTAGGTCATTCCGAGAACTTTTATTTCTGCACAAAAATAACACCATGGCAATTCTGCTGAAAACAGCGTCAGTCCGGGTTAGTTCCATTCAAATCATGCAAATTAGAGTCCAAAACAAGGGCAAAAGAGTTTGGAAAAGTAGATACGATGGAGACGTATCAAGCACCTATGTTTCGAAGGTGGCGAGGTTTTCATATGCACAAGTTTCTGCTTACAGAACCCGTAAGGATAAGAAGAGAACTTATCTGTTTGGCTTGCCGGGGATCGTCACGTAGGCTTGTCTTCATTTCTTCTCCCTTGGGACCAAGTCCACGGCAAGAACCCTGCAACTTAATGCAGATGAAAACAATGCCTCATGCGACCTCATCTACAAGATCATGCTATGCTCATGATATGCTTATGCATGCATGCATGTTTTGGGGGCCCCCAGCGCTTCATTTATCTCTATTGCTCAGGGTCTGTGCCTGGCTTTGTACAAGGGGTTACATGCAACAGCGGCAAGGCCTGTACAAAAGAGTGGCTGCCAGGCAGGGCCCGACAGCCGCGCCTTACGGGTAGAACTTACGGAGATGCTCAATATTCCATGAGTTTTGCAATTGAATGCCATCTCCGGTCTCCAGACGGACTGCGCCAGGTCCAGTGACTCGTGCTACCCGGTAAGGGCCTTCCCACTTCGGCGTCAACTTGTTTGTACCATTGGCAGACTGAACACGCCTAAGGACAAGGTCGCCTTCCTCAAAACCTCGGGCACGAACCCTGCGGCTGTGATAGCAACGCAGGGCTTGCTGGTAGCATGCAGCACGCGTAGCGGCCCAGAGACGGTTCTCCTCAAGTAGCACAGTGTCGTCACGCCGGTGCCATTCCTGCGCTACTTCATCATAGGCAAGCACTCGAGGAGACCCGAATATGAGTTCCGTGGGGATAACTGCTTCTGCCCCATAGACTAGGGAGAAGGGAGTCTGCCCGGTAGCTCGATTTGGTATCGTTCTGAGGGACCAAAGAACCACCGGCAACTCGTCGATCCATCGCCTGCCACACTTCTGCAGTCTATCAAAAGTTCGTGTCTTGAGGACCCGCAACACTTCAGCGTTCGCCCTCTCAGCTTGTCCGTTGCTTCTGGGATGGGTAACAGAGGCGAACGAGATCTTGCTTCCGAGGGCATGAACATATTGCATGAAGGCGCGGCTCATGAATTGGTTGCCATTGTTAGTGATGATCCGGGCAGGGACTCTGAAATGGCACACCAATCCTTTCAAGAACTTGATAGCTGACTGAGCGTTCACCTTTCTCACGGGCTCCACCTCCAGCCACTTTGTGAACTTGTCGATAGCGACAAACAAGAACTCAAAGCCCCCGGTAGCACGGGGGAAGGGGCCCAAGATATCGAGCCCCTAGACTGAGAAGGTCCATGATAAAGGGATCGTTTGAAGAGCTTGGGCAAGCTGATGAATGTTCTTGGAGTGGAACTGGCAGGCTTTATATTTGGTGACGAGCTCAACTGCATCTTGGAGGGCCGTGGGGCAATAGAAACCTTGCCGGAAGGCTTTTCCAACCAGGGCCCTTGATCCAATGTGTGAGCCGCACATGCCTTTGTGTATTTCTGCCAACAGTTCCTTTCCTTCCTCCCGGCAAATGCACTTCAATTTCACACCGTTGGGCGTCCTTCTGTATAGGGTGTCATCGACAAACTGATACATACTGGTCCTCTGGGCTACTCTTTCAGCTTCTTCTTGCTCTTCAGGGAGTTCTCCAGTTTGGAGGAAATGGACTATGTGCCATTCCCAAGTTGGGGCCAGAGGCTCGGCAACAAGGACCAACGACACCTCCTCATTTGCATGAGCGCACTTCTCGACCGCGGGGACCGGTGGCCCGGCGGGATGGTGCAGCTCGCTGATCGAAGGGGAGTTGTTCCCGCCAATCTCTCTGCCGGGGGCCTCGGGAGGTCCTGCCGGGTGAGGCTTGCCGGAGTCCAGTTTCCTCCTCTTTCTGGCCATTGTTGCTGGGGATACGGAGGGTTGAGTCAGATGGAGAACAAAAGTCCCTGGTTCCACAGGGAGCTTTTGGGCAGCACACTTTGACAGATGATCAGCGATGCTGTTTTCCGCACGGGGTATGTGTTCTATTTGCAATCCGTCAAAGCGCACCTCCAGCTTTCTCACTTCCTCAACGTATGGCTCCATCAATGGACTTTGGTAATCCTTGTTGACTTGTCTCACCACAAGCTGTGAATCTCCGCAGATGATCAACTTCTTGATTCCCAGTTCTGTTGCAATTCTGAGGCCGGCAAGGAGCCCTTCATACTCTGTTGTATTGCTGGTAGCCTTCTCCCGGGGAAAGTGCATTTGGACGACGTACTTAAGGTGCTCCCCAGTGGGAGCAACAAGAAGCACGCCAGCCCCTGCACCTTGTAGGGAGAAAGCACCATCGAAATACATGATCCAATCTTGGGGCGCTTCCTTGCCGGGAATAACTGACTCCAATACCTCTTCATCAGGGGTTGGTGTCCACTCTGCGATGAATTCTGCTAGTGCTCTACTCTAAATGGTTGTCGTGCTTTCAAACTTCAAACCAAAGCTGGAAAACTCCAAAGCCCATTCCACAATCCTGCCGGTGGCCTCAGGGTTTCGGAGTATGCGTTGCAAGGGGAAACGGGTGACAACTGTGAACTCGTGGGCTTGGAAGTAGTGGCGCAGCTTCCTTGAGGCCATGATGAGGCCAAAAATCAACTTTTGCATGCCAGAGTACCTCGACCTAGCCCCCTGTAACAGGGAGCTGATGAAGTATACTGGGCGCTGCACCACTTTCTTCTTTGCCGTGACCAGAGAACTGCTTCCGCTGCTCTGCCCTTCTTCGCTCTGAACTGACTCTGGCCTTGCCGGGATAGGTCCACTTTCTCCTCTAGAGGTAACAATGGCTGTAGTTGCCGTGTCATCCACTTCCCACTGCGCCACCAGTGCTGCGCTAACCACTTGATTCGTTTCTGCCAAGTATAGCAGCAACGGCTCTTGTGGTTTGGGAGCGACCAAGGTGGGCACAGAGGAAAGATAGGTCTTCAAATCTTGCAGTGCAACATCTGCTTCCGGGGTCCATTTCACGGGCCCTGCCTTCTTCAAGATTTTGAAAAATGGCAGGGCGTGCTCAGCAGACTTGGAAATGAACCTGCTCAGTGCAACCATACATCCTGTCAAATGCCTCACTTCCTTGACTGTCTTTGGTGCTTGAATCTGCTCGATAGCCTTGATCTTGTCGGGGTTGGCCTCTATCCCTCAATGAGACACAAAGAAACCAAGTAGCTTACTGTAGGGGATGCCAAACACACACTTCTCCGGGTTCAACTTCAAGTTGATCTTACGCAGATTGGCAAAGGTTTCTTCCAAATCATGGATGAGGGTTGATCTGTCCTTGGTCTTGGCCACAATATCATCCATGTAAGCCTCAATGTTTTTGTGCAGTTAGGGCTCAAAGCCTATCTGTACTGCTCTTGCAAAGGTGGATCCGGCGCTCTTCAGCCCGAAGGGCATCCGTACAAAGCAGTATCTGCCGCACGGGGTTATGAATGCGGTTTTCTCCTCATCTTCCTTGGACATGAAGATCTGGTGGTATCCGGAGTAGGCATCCAGAAAGGAAAACGGGTCGCACCCGGAAGTGGAATCCACAATCTGGTCGATGCGCGGCAAGGGGAATGGGTCCTTTGGGCATGCCTTGTTCAGATCCGTAAAATCTATGTAGAGCCTCCATTTCCCATTCGCCTTGCGCACCACCACTGGATTTGCCAACCATGTGGGGGTGTAACACTCCCCTGACCAAACCAGCTGCTTCAAGTTTCTTGATCTCATCGGCAATGAACATGTTGCTGCTCCAAAGCTTGCTTCCGTACCTTCTGCTTGACGGGCCGGACATGAGGGCAGACAGCAAGGTGGTGCTTGATTACCTCCCTGGGAACACCGGGGATATCAGATGGTTGCCAGGCAAACACATCAACATTCACCCACAGGAAGGCAACGAGCGCGCTTTCCTATTTGTCATCGAGGGTGGCACTGATAGTGAAGGTACCATAAGTGCCAGCCAGCCCTGCCGGGACCTTCTTCACAGCAGGCGCAGCAGCTTTGGATCTCTTGCTATTGGAACTCTCCGGCAAGTCATCGACAGGCGCAGCACACTCCGGAGAGGCACGCTTCCCGGATTCCTTGCTGGCATCCTTGCTAGCTCTCTTCATTTTCTTAATCTCCTTGGTAGGAATACTGGCTTCCGCGGCCTCTGCCGCGACAGCTTCCCGATACATCTTGTCCAGGCATATAAGTGCATCTTTCTGATCTGACGGAATGGAAATGACTCCTATCGGCCCTGGCATCTTCAAGGTGTTGTAGGCATAGTGGGATGCCGCCATGAACTTGGCCAGAGCTGGGCGACCAAGGATTCCATTGTACGGCAAGGGGAGGTCAACCACGTCAAACACGATCTTCTCAGTCCGGTAGTTTAACTCCCCCCCGAACGTCACCGGCAGCGTGATCTTTCCTTTAGGATGACTCCTACCGGGGTTGATTCCTTGGAACGTACCAGTAACCTTGAGCTCCCCATCCGCTATCTGAAGTTTGCTGAGGACCTTTGGAGATATCAGATTCAACCCAGCCCCACCGTCAACCAACACCTTCGTGACCTTGAGGTTGCGTATCGTTGGTGAGACCAACAATGGCAAGCACCCTACCGCAGTGGTGCGATCAGGGTGATCCTCTTCGTCAAAGATGATGGGCGTGTAGGACCATTTGAGCGGCTTCCGTGAATCTGCCGCTGGCTCCATGGCGTTGACTTCACGCGCCCACTGTTTAAGTTGGCAGAGAGAGGAGTGCAGAGATGCACACCCGTCAACGCATAAGGCGTCAGTGGCTTTCTGGAACTCCTGCTCGCTGGTTTCCTCTTCATCTCCCTCATCGGTCTCATCACTGCAATCCTTCTTCTCACGGCCTCTGGCGGGTTTCCCTTGATTCTGATGAGCCTTGCCGGGGCAGCTTACTCCATCGCCACGGCCCTTCCCGCTGGTGCCATCCTAATTCTTCTCCTTATCTCGCTTCTCGTACTCAGCCCTCTGCTTCTTGACTAGTTGCTCAACCTGATGGCACTCTTGAAGGTCGTGGCCCTTGGTCCTATGGATCTTGCAATACGGCCCCTCACCCTTCCCGGCCTTCTCGGCAACCGCAGCCGCCCGGCAGTCAGTGTACGTGGCAACCTCCTTGTTGGGTGCTTCGGCCTTGGCCTTCTTGCCGGTACTAGGTGTGCTTGACCCTTCGACCGCCATCACAACTTTCTCCTTGTGCTTCTTATTGCGTTTCTTGTTCTTCTTCTGGCCGGTGGCGTCATCGTCATCATTTGAATCGATGTCGATGCCGTCCTCTTCACCGGGAAGTCGCCTTCCCTCCTCCATGCGAGCACACTTATCCACCGGAGTGTATAACTCATTCATAGTCCGGGGCAGCCGCATGTTCATTTTGGAACGTACCTGGCGGTTGCGCACGTTGGACTGGAATGCAGCTGTCACGGCTGCCGGGTGGATGTCCGGGATGTTCCTGTGCACTCGGCTGAACCTATGCATGTACTTCCGCAGGGTCTCCCCTTCCTTCTGTGGGAGGAGTTGCAGATAGCTGGGCCGCCATGGTTCTTGATGGCCACCCGTGAAGGCGCCAACAAACTCATGGCACAGGTCAGCCCAAGTTGAAATGGAGTTCTCCGGCAGGTGCATCAGCCAAGACCTCATGCTTGGCTTGAATGCGAAAGGGAAGTAGTTGGCGAACACCTTCTCATCTCTTCCCCCGGCAGCCTGAACAGCGATGGTGTAGATGCTTAGGAACTCTGCCGGGTTCAATCTTCCATCGTACTTCTCTGGTATCTCCGGCTTGAATGTGCGGGAAGATGGCCAACGGACTTGTCGCAGCTCGGGAGTGAAAGCGGGGCACCCACCCTCATCGAGCGCAGGCTCATCGACGTCGGGGCCATTGCGCCGATCAGACTGGCGGCGGGTGTCGCGGCGTTGCTCGACGGTGAGATGTGCGCCTTCCCCCCGCCTGTCTTCCTTGGCTTGTCACTGGTCTCGACGCGCTGGAGGGTCGTACGAAGCCATCGGGACGCCGTCGGGTTCTTGATCGCATGGCATTGGACGTGGCCCTTGTGCAGGCTGTCGTGGAGGGGACTGCACTGTGGGGGTGCCCACCTCGGCATGGCCAGCCGCGTGGGCCATTGTCGTCGCGTGGGGAGGCCGTGGTGGGCCAGCTCGCTGTGATCCCCCCGCTTCGGCAAAACCAATCAGGCTTTGAATGGTGGCTCTCTACTCATCCATCTGATCGGCTGCCGGCGGAAATCTCAACAGCAGCTGGGCCTGCGCCATAGCCTCCAAAGCAGTGCTCGGCATGGATGATGACGTAGATCGTTGCGTCGCTTGGCTCCTTACGGTGCCAGCAGTAGCTGTGCCATGTTCTCGCCATTGTGAGCCCGCGGCCACGGTGGTGTGGTAGCGAGGTGGAGGCGCTTGAGGGTCAGCGGCTCCGTTTGGCGCATCGACTGGGTCGGCCCGCTCCGGGAGTGGCGCACGCCCCGTGGTCGCGCCCTTAGCGAGAGCGACCGGAGGGTTGCGATTCGCCCCAGAGCGAGAGCCGCCGCTGCGGCTATGCCTTTCGACCGGACAGAGAGGTGCAGACAGAACGATTTCTCCACCCGCACCTTGTGGAGCGTGGCCGTCAGGATGATGTTGGTGTTGTACTTCCCCGGCGCCTTCTGCTCTTACTTCCACCACAGGGGAGGTGGTGGCGACGCCGCCTGCGCCGGCCACGTCCCCCGCCGCGTCTGGGTCCCCGTGCGGCCTCATGGCCTCCGCAGCATCGGCGGCCACGTGCAGCAGGGCCTTTGAAGTGGATGGGTGGGCCGCGGCACCAGGCTTCTTTTTGGGCGCCATGAATGATGGAGCCGTCGATGAAGATGACGTGCTGTGTACGCTTCTCGGGTTCGCGCAAGCGCTTCCCCCTACCTGGCGCGCCAAAGATGTCGTGGGAAATCACGGCCACCTATGGGGCCATCGGCCCCTTTTGGTTCGGCAGGGGGGCTGAGCGTGTAGCACAAAGAGCGGAGGACTGTAGCGCAGCGTGGCAGAGATCACAGAGGCAGTTTTACCCAAGTTCGGGCCGCCGCGAGGCGTAAAACACTACTCCTGCTTTGGTGGATTGATGGTGGATTGTGGTGGAAACACAGCGTCCTTGCCCGGCAAGGTTGCCTCGGGACGAGAGCGGCTATGTGCGTACGAGTGTACAAGGTTTTGAACCCTTTCTCTGGTTGCCATGGCCCTCCTTTTATAGATCAAGGGGTTACCACAGTGGCAAATTAGTCATTGTATGCTGATTAGATAGCGAACAATGCTATCATACCTAACTCTGCAGGCAGAGCAGAGCACATTAAATGCGCCGCCCAGTGTCACATCGTAGCCTCCCCGGCAAGCCTTGCCGGGCTGCTTGGCCACCTTTTCGCATGTCTGCTTGACACATCTCTGAACGGGTGTCATTTGGAGGTGGTTTCCTCTGGAAGTGGCTGCCATGTGTCGCATAACTGCCACTTAGTCACTTGGGAGCTTGACACTACACTGATCGATGACGTGCGTCGCTGTGAGGTGGAACGGTGAAGCCTTGGCGGGGTAGTTTGCTTCGGTAGTGCCCGGCAGGCATGCCGGGACGGTCTTGAGGTTTGTCTTTGGGGCCACCTCGTCCTCGCCAGGCTCACCTACCCGGCAAGGGAGGTTTCTCCTTAGCAGTGTCTTGGTCTTGGATGCTGTAACTTAGCCCTTTTTGGCCTGTGCACGTCTGGGCAACAGACCCAGGGTTTGTTGCACCGACACATTGTGGAGTAGTTATTAGATGATGGGTTGCTAGAGTGACAGAAGCTTAAACCCCAGTTTATGCGCTATTCCGTAAGGGGCTGATTTGGATCCATACGTTTAATGCTATGGTTAGATTTTATCTTAATTCTTCTTTCATAGTTGTAGATGCTTGAGAGGGGTGTTAATCATAAGTGGGAGGCTTGTTCAAGTAAGAATAGCACCCAAGCACCGGTCCACCCACATATCAAATTATCAAAGTAGCGAACGCAAATTAAACCAACATGATGAAAGTGACTAGATGAATTTCCCGTGTATCCTCAAGAACGTTTTACTTGCTATAAGAGATTGTTTTGGCCTGTCCTTTGCTACAAAAAGGATTGGGCTACCTTGCTGCTCCTATTTTTACTATTGCTACTTGTCACTTGTTACAAATTATCTTGCTATCAAACTACCTGTTACTCACAATTTCAGTGCTTGCAGAAATTACCTTGCTGAAAACCACTTGTCATTTCCTTCTGCTCCTCGTTGGGTTCGACACTCTTACTTATCGACAGGACTACGATTGATCCCCTATACTTGTGGGTCATCAGACATATCAGTGAATAGCGTGCGGGCACCCATGTGCTCCCCGCCTGCCGTCCCCACTCGGATGAGCTATGGCGAAGATGACTCCGAGAAGAGCAGCGGCACCACATTTACATCGACGATGTAAGGTGCTTGCCCGGCGGCGATTGCCGTGGACTGCCTACCGAGCTGCTTGGCAGCTTAGTAGTATAGAGCCTTGTAATGCTCTGGCCATGGCGGCGTCTGGACGCCAGGAGGAACTCAATCCTTGCCAATTCATGGACGAACACTTCGGCAAGGCGACCTGCAACGGCCCCGTTCCGGCATCCGCAAGATGGACGTCGGTAGGTCGACTGTGGGCCGCAGTATAACCCTCCCTAATAGGGCCGAGTTAGACCATTGGCGACTTAAGGAGCTGGGCCTTTGAAGAGCTAAGATAGTCCAGACACAGCATTAAGAAGGTGGCTCACCGGATGGGCCGGCTTAGGCTCAGGGTCAAAAGGCGGCCCAGGGGTGTAACCCGCCATGTAATGATCTACCTTGCAAAGCAAGGCGACTTAGAGTACGGTTTAGTAATGTATCATAACCCGACCCGGACTCTTGTAAGCCGACGTCCTCGACCTATATATAAAGGCGGGTCCCCGGCATAGATTAGACAGGTTAGAATCAATCGAAAGCTAGGTCAAGCGAATCCGCTCCCTTGTAATTGATACTCTAGCAATACAACATAACAAAGGACGTAGGCTTTTACCTCGATCGTGAGGGGCCAAACCTGGGTAAGCTCGTGCCTCTCGTCCCGCTCAACCCCGACAAGTTAATCACTGTTGCGATGGCTTCACACTTAAGTCCTTTCACGAGGACATCTTTCGTGACAAAACCACGACAGTTGGCGCCCACTGTGGGGCCAACGCACAGTGGTTTCGAGTTCTTGAAGGGCTCTTTCCTAGGGATCGAGGAATACATCACTGGTAGGATGACCAAGAGTCGCTGCGGCAAACTCTACATCGACGACGCTGGCTAGGGCCCTGAGGCCGACTCAATCGAGTACGGGTACCATGAACAAAATAAAGCTTTTACTAAACATATCGTAGATGCCATGATGAAAGCTTTGGAAGAAAAGTTGGAATTAGAGATCTCAATTCCTAGAAAATTACATGACGAATGGGAACCCACCATCAATGTCAAGATCAAAAATTATGAGTGTTTTGCTTTATGTGATTTGGGTGCTAGTATTTCCACAATTCCGAAATATTTATGTGATGTGCTTCGTCTTACCAATATTGAAGAGTGTTCTTTAAATTTGCACTTGGCGGATTCTACTATTAAAAAGCCTGTGGGAAGAATTAGTGATGCTCTTATTCTTGCAAATAGGAATTATGTGCCCATAGATTTTATTGTTCTTGATATTGATTGCAATCCGTCTTGTCCAATTATACTTGGTAGACCGTTTTTACGTACTATTGGTGCCATGATTGATATGAAAGAAGGCAATATTAAATTTCAATTTCCACTAAGAAAGGGAATGGAACACTTCCCTAGAAAAAGAATTAAGCCACCATATGAATCAATCATGAGGGCATCTGATGGACGTAGAACTAAAGATGACAATACTTAGATCTATGCTTTATGCCTACCTAGGGGCGTAAAATGATAACGCTTATTGGGAGGAAACCCAATGAATACAATTTATTTTTGCTTTTTTCTATCTGTTCTTGACTGTTTGCACAATTATTCCTCTATTATGATTGTGTTTTTATGTTTTAATTAGTGTTTGGGCCAAGCAAAGCCTTTGGGATCATGTTGGGTGATAGTTGATTTGATCTTGTTGGAAAACAGAAACTTTTGCGTCCAGTAAAACAATTTTGAAAAATCACAAAAGCGACGAAAAATTCTGAATTGTTTACACAAGATTGATATACAAATTGCCTATGTTTTGATAAATTTTCAGAATTTTTGGAGTTACAGAAGTATACGAAGTTTTTAGATTACTACAGATTGTTCTGTTTTTGACAGATTCTGTTTTCGTTGCATTGTGTGCTTATTTTGATGAATCTATGGGTTGTATCGGGGGTATGAGACATAAAAAAGTTGGAATACAGTAGATATAATGCAATAATAAAATATTAATGGGTTTGCAACAATACTTAGAGTGGTGATTTGCTTTCTTATACTAACGGATCTCATGAAGGTTTTGTTAAGTTTTGTGTGATTGAAGTTTTCAAGTTTTGGGTGAGATCACGATGGATGAAGGAATAAGGAGTAAGAAGAGCCTAAGCTTGGGGATGCCCATGGCACCCCAAGGTATTATTCAAGGAGAAACAAGCAACTAAGCTTGGGGATGCCCCGAGTGGCATCCCCTCTTTCTTCTAACAACCATCGGTATTTTACTTGTAGCTATATTTTTATTCGTCACATATTATGAGTTTTGCTTGGAGCGTCTTGTATTATATGAGTCCTTGCTTGTTTTGCTTTTTGTTTTGTGTCAACTATCCTTGCTGAACACACCTATTTGAGAGAGCCAAAATTATGTTATGATTTGTTAGAATTGCTCTATGTGCTTCACTTAAATTTTTCTTGAGCTATGGAATTGCTCTAGTGCTTTACTTATATCTTTTTGAGCACGGTGTGCTTTAATATTTTTGAAGAAATGCTCTCATGCTTCACTTAGATTTATTTGAGAGTTAGTAATTTTTGAAGAAATTCTCTCATGCTTCACTTATATTATTTTGAGAGACGGAAATTTTTATGCTCATGCTCTTCACTTAGATTTGTTCGAGCTATCAAAAGCAACATATGAAATTAGTCCCAAAGTGATAGATATTCAAGAGGAACAACCTGACGCGGCAGATACTCAGAGAAGCTCATGAGTCCACGTACTCTATTCACCCAGGCGGCACAAAGATGTATCAAGACCTAAGAGAAACCTTTTGGTGGCCAGGAATGCGAAGGGACATAGCATACAATGTCGCCTGCTGTGACATCTGCAACAAAGTCAAGGCTGAACACCAGAAACCCGCTGGGCTACTGCAACCGTTACCAGTTCCCCAGTGGAAATGGGACGACATATGCATGGACTTTATCGTTGGACTACCCAAGTCAACAAGAGGCCATGATGCTATCTGGGTCATCGTGGATATACTCACAAAAGTGGCTCACTTTATTCCGGTAAAGACCACCTTTAACGCAAATCAGCTTGCACAACTCTACATGTCCCGGATAGTCAGTCTTCATGGAGTACCCAAGTCTATCACCTCGGATAGGGGCTCATTATTCACCTCAGCATTCTAGCTGCAATTGCACCAGGCTTTGGGAACCGTGCTGAAGCATAGCACAACGTATCATCCACAGACAGAAGGACAGACAGAACGAGTAAACCAGATACTAGAGGATATGCTTCGATCATGTGCTCTTACCCATGGACCCAAATGGGAAGATAGCCTACCATATGCGGAATTTTCCTATAACAACAGCTATCAGTCAAGTCTTAAGATG
Organism: Thinopyrum elongatum; assembly: GCA_011799875.1. Lineage (NCBI taxonomy): Eukaryota > Viridiplantae > Streptophyta > Magnoliopsida > Poales > Poaceae > Thinopyrum > Thinopyrum elongatum. Next base: position 614,021,852 of record CM022298.1, read on the forward strand.
TCACCATTTGAAGCATTGTATGGGCGGAAGTGCCGCACCCCATTAAACTGGTATTAGACAGGAGATAGCCGTATCTTTGGCACGGACTTGATCCTCGAGGCAGAGAGACAAGTCAAGGATATTCAGGAGCGTCTTCGGGCAGCCAAGTCCTGTCAAAAGAGTTATTATGATCCAAAGCACCGAGAAATGACCTTTGAGCCCAGAGAATATGCTTACCTTCGAGTAACCCCCATGAAAGGAGTGAAGAGGTTTCATACACGGGGAAAACTTGCACCAAGATACATCGGTCCCTTTCCAGTAATTGCTAGGAAAGGCAGGGTAGCATATCAGTTGGAACTACCACCGGAGTTGTGTGATGTTCATGATGTGTTCCACATATCCCAGTTAAGGAAGTGCATTGCCCCACCGATCAAGCAAGCAGATATGAGTGAGATAGAACTAGCTAAAGATCTGACCTACGAGGAGAAACCTGTCAAAATCTTGGAGGAGATGGAAAGAACTACCAAGAGTAAGGTGATCAGGTTTTACAAGGTACTGTGGGAACACCACACTGAGGAAGAGGCTACCTGGGAAAGAGAAGACTTTCTAAGATCTGCATACCCGTACTTGTTCCCTGAGCAACCGAATCTCGAGGACGAGATTCATCCTAAGGGGGGCAGGTTTGTGACACCCTGGTTTTTGACAACGTTTTCTTTTCAAAATCTTTTTGGCTTTATTTGAATTCTGGATGGTTTTTGAACCTTTTCAGTTAACTTTGGACTTGTGAATCCTTGAACCTCTTTTCCAAGTGACTGAAAAATCCTCACCACCCTGCCATAACCTTGCCACATCTCTCTTGGATCAAATTCCAATATTCAATCTTTTCCCAATAATTTGTTTTCTTCCTTGGGAACTATGTCGTCACTATGGGTTGTGAAGCAACCTATAGTTATGATGATCAGAAAGATCACAAACTCCTGTCACACCTTCTTATCATCATATAACCTCATAATCTTCAAAAACATTTCATTGTCCAATATAAAATTTTGGCCAGAATAATTATTTTCTTTCTGGTCAGAATTGGCCAATTGTGAAGCAACCTCTATTTTCTTAACTCAGAAAACTCCCAAATAAATTCCCTGAGATACTAGGGAACCTATCTAGCCACAATATCCAAAAATATCACTTTGTCCAATATAACTTTTTAGCAACAAGGCTCTGCCAAGTTGCTATCTTTTGCGGACCTCTGTGAAGGAAGTACTAGCTAGAGGTATCCTATGGCCATGAAATTTTTATGGCATCTTCTACACACCAAATGACTCCCATACACCAAATTTCAGCTTCAGAAGATCAACCATATGACTGAACCAAGCTCATTTAGCTTCTGGACCAGTAAGGTGGTTTACGCAGGAACTATATTCAAAACTAGTCCAAACCCTTTCAAATTTGGCCAGTCTGTTGTCCTTCCAACCTAGACCACTCCAGACATTTCCACTGGCCTCATCTCCAACTCATCTCTCCTCTAGATCCCTCTCAAGTCTGCTGTCAGAAACTATAGCTGAAGCTACACTTCACAGTAGAGTGAACCTGGCCGAACCAGCTGCATAGATGGACTAAGTGATCAAGGGAGAAGGCTCTAGACATGGTGTGCTGGACTTGCACGGCCTATATATGCTAGCCACGGTGGTGATCACGATAATGGCATGTCAAGGCGCGTGCTCTGTAGCCCGGCCGCGTCGGGTGCGGTCATTCCGGTCGTCCTGCGTTGCCAGACGGTGTCCGATGGTGCCGACATCGCCGATGCCGTCCACCTAACCCTCTCCTGTAGCTTCCCCTCGCCGGAAACCTCCCCGATGGCCGCCACGCACCAAGGCACTGTGCCGCTCGTGGCTGCGCCGCAGCTCTGTAGCTCGTCGCCTTCCTCCACTAGCCGCCACCGACCGCCATTACTGCCCCTGCTCTCTCCCGTCTCGTCGCTCGCTAGCAGCCAGCCAGCTTGGCGTCCTCTCGCCGGCGACGTGTCCCACACCTCGCCGTTTCTAGAGAGCTCGCCCGTGTTCGCCTCCTGCCTATATAAGGCCACGGCCAGGCCTCATGAGCTCATCAACCCGCTCCACCACCTCCCAATCTCCCTCCCGAGCAGCGAGCCACGGCCGGAAAGCCCTCTGGCCTCAAGCCTCGCCGGAGATCCACCGCCACCAGAGCCCAGCCGCCTCACCGTTCCACTCCTTCGTAGACCCCATCGACCCCACCCATGAGCTTCCCTCATCTTCTTGACCGCGCGCGAGCTCCTGCCCGACCGAAACTCTGCCAGGAACGCCGACTCCGGCAAGCCCCGCAAGCCACCGCCATCTGGTGCTATGACAATATCTACATTATTTATGGAATATAGCGGGGCCTCGGTACTACTGGGAAATTCTACGGCATAGCGGAACATAGCGGAAACTCCATCCACAGGGACACTGCTGGGACACAGCCTAGTAATATGAGCTTGTATTCGAAGTTTATCAATAAAGATCAGTTCTGTTCTGTTCCAAGTTGTTGTGTGTTTCCAGAAGACATGATCTCTGGGTTGGAAACACAGGTAATCCGGTTCTCTGAGCCGGGGTGCCACAACGCTTGGTATCGGAGCCATGCTGACTGTAGGACACCCTAGTTAGCCCGCGCTAGAAACCACGATTAGTGTAGGCTCTGAGTGTGCATCTTGCTTGCTGCATTTGCTTGTTGCATAGCATGCATCCTGATTCATTGTTTTACTAATCGCTGGCATTGTGAGTGTAGATGGCACCAGTTCCGTACCACTACCACCATGAGCCAGCACCGTTCACTTTTCCTGTACTGCTCCATAGCGTCTGGCTTTGCCTGTATCCCAACGGCAAAGATCCAGTGTACCAGGTGTTTCGAGAATAGCTTGCCGAGTCAGTGTATGAGTATCACACAGAAGCTTTTCTGACCGCGAGCTCGGACATTGGTAGCTATTCTCGCTCTTCCAAGGGCGGAACGGCTTCTACTCCGGAGCTGGCGATCCAGTTTGCTGTGATGGAGGCTCTCACTGACTTGCGCTTCCACGAGGTCGAGATGCAGACTCATCCAGGCTTCTTTCACTACCCCACCCTGTCACCTACGACAGGGCGAGTCATTTTCGCGCCTGTTGACCCGGAGAGTGATCGTGCGACTGGTGTTTTATCCCGTTATCTGAATGCTAGTTATCGCATGATCATTTCCTTGGCTGAGGAACTATCTCGTGTCCAAGAGGCACTTGCAGCTGCGACTACCGCAGCGTCTTTACCTCATTCTACATTTCCACCTGTGCATCCACCGCCAGTCCCACCTCCACGTATGTTTGATACCCCCTCTAGCTCCACCACCCCACTAGGTTGTTCGTCGGGTAGCCGACGTGAGACCCCGGCAGAGTGGGCCTCACTTTTAGCCACTCCAGCTGCTCCGATGCTGAGGCATCGTGCTCCTTCCTCCCCGGAAGGAGAACCATCTCAGCAGCGTCGTCGTGTTTCCTTTGATCCAGAGGACGTGATCCACATCATCAGTTCTGATTCTGACTCAGGATCAGATGACGAGGAGTCTTCAGTTTGGCAGTGTTCGTGCCACCCGCGCCACTAGAGTGGAGGCTTGAGTTTTAGTGCATGCATCTTTGCATATGTCAACTGCCGTATGAGCAGTCTAGCCATGATATTCCCTTACTAGCTTGCCATGTATGATGTTGGGTTATCTTGTATAATTATGTTGTTTGCTTTATTTGCCTCTTTTTCATGAATTCTCTTTCGGTGTCATATTACTGTGTTTCCCTTATGGATGTTGCTCATCGATTCAGTATTTTGCAATGGGAACAAATTTAGGATGAAGAGAGGTAGTAGCCAAGGCGGCGATGGAACCCCCGTTCGTCGATCCGCCAGACAAGCAGGACAACCACCAGAAGATTTACCACCACCACCGCCTCAGGCACCGACCACTGATCAGATCATGAGGATGTTTGAAGAGAAAAGGAATCAGGATCTCATGGAATTTTTGAAGAGTATGCAGACTATGGTGGGTCAGAATAACAACAATGGGACACACTCTAAGTTGTCTGACTTCCAACGCACTAAGCCACCCAGTTTTGGTCAAGCTGTGGACCCAGTGGAGGCTGATGATTGGCTGAGGACCATAGAAAAGAAGCTGGATATAGCTCGCTGTGAAGAGGCAGATAAGGTTCCTTTTGTCACTCATTACCTAGAAGGGCCAGCAGCTATATGGTGAGACAACACAAAGTTAACATGGCCTTCTGGAGAAGATATTTCTTGGGAGAAGTTCAAGGAGGCATTCCGCAAGTACCATATCCCTACTGGCATAATGAAGGTAAAGCAAAGGGAATTTCTTGCTCTCACGCAAGGAAATATGTCTGTGGGAGAGTATCTGAACAAGTTTAACAATCTGGCACGGTACTCTACCCATGATGTATCCACTGAAGAAAGGAAGATAGACCGATTCCTAGGAGGACTAAATCATGCCCTCCGTTGTCAACTCTGTATGCTGGACTTTCCGGACTTCCAGACTTTGGTGAACAAGTCCTTCATAGCCGAACGAGAGCATAAGTCTGGGTATGACGACCGCAAGCGGAATTTTGAACCCAAGAAGGATAACCGTGAGTAGTTTGTGCAGAAGCCACACATTTGGCAGTCAAGTTCATCTGAATACAAGCCCGCACGGAACAATGGCAACAAAAACAATAAGATGGTCAGTCAGAACAAGACCTTCGGCAAACAACCAGTGATAGAGGACTGCCGCTGCAACAACACTTGCTTTACTTGCGGCCAAAGCGGACACTACTCCAAACAGTGTCCCGCTAGAAACGGGAAACCACCATCTGACTTTAAGCCACAGGTCAACACCATTGGACGCCGCCCCAACCATAACTTCAGCTATGGACACGTCCATCATATCTCCGCTGAGGAATCCTGCGAAGCACCAGACATAGTCCTCGGTATGTTTTCTATTAATGAATTACCTACAGTAATTTTATTTGATTCTAGAGCTTCCCATTCGTTTATTTCACGGAGTTTTGCCACCTTGCACAAATTTTCCCCTTCGCTTTTGGATAAAATCATGGTGGTACAATCCCCTGGCTCCCTGCTTAGAACAAATCTGATATATAAAGGTCTGGAAATCTCGATACATGGAGTTAAATTTCCAGCTACACTCGTTGCCATTGAATCCCCTGGATTGGATATAATACTGGGGATGGACTGGTTGACACCATACCAAGTGTGCATCAACTGCGCTACCAGAACAGTGACACTGGTTAACCTGGCAGGACAAACAGTTCAATTCATTGCCAGCAAAATGATGTCAAGAAAGGGAATGGCATACCAAACTACCAGTACGGATATGAACTTGATTCCGGTAATCTGCGAATTCCCGGATGTATTTCCCGAGGAACTACCAGGGATGCCACCCGACCGGGAATTAGAGTTTGCAATTGAGGTGATTCCCGGTACTGCCCCAATTTACAAGGAATACTATCGTATGCCAAGTCCAGAGCTGGTGGAATTAAAGAAGTAGTTGGATGAATTGTTACAGAAAGGGTATATTCGCCCAAGCATCTCGCCATGGGGATCACCCGTACTGTTTGTCAAGAAGAAAGATGGAAGTCTACGAATGTGTGTGGACTATCGCCAGTTGAATGAGGTCACCATTAAAAATAAGTACCCGCTCCCTTGCATTGACGATTTGTTCGACCAGTTGAACGGAGCACGGGTATTCTCCAAGATTGATCTCCGAATAGGATATCATCAGCTAAAAATCAGAAAAGAGGATATCCCCAAGACAGCTTTCACCACCCGATATGGTCTGTATGAATTTACGATCATGGCGTTTGGACTGATGAACACTCCGACCTATTTCATGAGCATGATGAATAGGGTCTTCATGGGTTTCCTGGACAAATTTGTGGTGGTGTTCATCGATGACATCCTAATATACTCCAAGGATGAAGAAGAGCAGAAACAACACCTCCGTGCTGTCTTGGAAAGATTAAGGACCCATCGTCTGTACGCCAAATTCAGCAAATGTGAATTTTGGCTAAAAGAGGTGGGATTTCTGGGACACGTTCTGTCAGAACAAGGAGTAGCCATCGACCCCAGCAAGGTAATTGTAGTTTTGAATTGGAAGACCCTAGCCTCAGTTACCAAAGTCCACTGTTTGTTGGGATTGGCAGGCTATTACCGTCGCTTCATAGAAGGCTTCTCTAAGATAGCCTAGCCACTGACAGAATTGCTGAAGAAAAATCAACGGTTTGTCTGGACGGCAGAATGCGAGAGCAGCTTCTTGGAACTGAAGACAAGGCTAACCACAGCCCCTATCTTAATTCTTCCAGACATCCACAAAAGCTTTGACATATATTGCGATGCTTCCAGGCGTGGAATCGGCTGTGTGTTAGTGCAAGAAGGAAAGGTTGTAGCGTATGCATCCAGACAGCTACGACCTCATGAAGAAAACTATCCACGCATGATTGGGAACTAGCAGAAGTGGTTCATGCCTTGAAGATCTGGAGGCATTATCTCATTGGGCAGCGCTGTGAAATATATACAGACCACAAGAGTCTCAAATATATTTTCACTCAGCCTGACCTGCATCTCAGACAGCAAAGATGGCTGGAACTGGTCAAGGATTACGATCTTGGAATAAATTATCATCCGAGAAAAGCCAATGTGGTTGCTAATGCTCTCAGTAGAAAACCAGGCACCGTGAATACACTAACTGCAAGTATCCACCCCAGGTTGCAAGAAGAGTTTGCCAAGCTCAATATGGTACTATGCGGCCCAGTTAACCTGGATACCTTGGAAATTACCCCAACTCTTATGGAAGAGATTAAAAAGGCTCAAGAACCAGATGAGGGGATACAAGAGATCAAGGAGTTGATGCAGCAAGGGAAGGCCAAGTCTTTCCGTGTGGATGACCAAGGCACCTTATGGTTTGAGAAGCGGATATGTGTGCCCAATCAGGACAACCTGAAGCAGCAGATACTCAGAGAAGCTCATGATTCCGCATACTTTATTCACCCAGGTGGCACAAAGATGTATCAAGACCTAAGAGAAACCTTTTGGTGGCCAGGAATGCGAAGGGACATAGCATACTATGTCGCCTGCTATGACATCTGCAACAAAGTCAAGGCTGAACACCAGAAACCCGCTGGGCTACTGCAACTGTTACCAGTTCCCCAGTGGAAATGGGACGACATATGCATGGACTTTATCATTGTACTACCCAAGTCAACAAGAGGCCATGATGCTATCTGGGTCATCGTGGATATACTCACAAAAGTGGCTCACTTTATTGTGGTAAAGACCACCTTTAACACAAATCAGCTTGCACAACTCTACATGTCCTGGATAGTCCGTCTTCATGGAGTACCCAAGTCTATCACCTCGGATAGGGGCTCCTTATTCACCTCAGCATTCTGGCTGTGATTGCACCAGGATTTGGGAATCGTGCTGAAGCATAGCACAGCATATCATCCACAGACAGATGGACAGACCGAACGAGTAAACCAGATACTAGAGGATATGCTTCGGTCATGTGCTCTTACCCATGGACCCAAATGGGAAGATAGCCTACCATATGCGGAATTTTCCTATAATAACAGCTATCAGTCAAGTCTTAAGATGTCACCATTTGAAGCACTGTATGGGCGGAAGTGCCGCACCCCATTAAACTGGTCTCAGACAGGAGATAGCCATATCTTTGGCACGTACTTGATCCTCGAGGCAGAGAGACAAGTCAAGGATATTCAGGAGCGTCTTCGGGCAGCCAAGTCCCGTCAAAAGAGTTATTATGATCCAAAGCACCGAGAAGTGACCTTTGAGCCCGGAGAATATGCTTACCTTCGAGTAACCCCCATGAAAGGAGTGAAGAGGTTTCATACACTGGGAAAACTTGCACCAAGATACATCGGTCCCTTTCCAGTAATTGCTAGGAAAGGCAGGGTAGCATATCAGTTGGAACTACCACCGGAGTTGTCTGATGTTCACGATGTGTTCCACATATCACAGTTAAGGAAGTGCATTGCCCCACCGATCAAGCAAGCAGATATGAGTGAGATAGAACTGGCTAAACATCTAACCTACGAGGAGAAACCTGTCAGAATCTTGGAGGAGATGGAAAGAACTACCGGGAGTAAGGTGATTAGGTTTTACAAGGTACTGTGGGAACACCACACTGAGGAAGAGGCTGTGACGACCCCGGCTTAATCGTGCACTAATCATACACGCAAATGCGCACGATCAAGCCTAAGGACTCACTAGAAGATACCACAACACAACTCTAAAACATAAATAAAGTCATACAAGCTTTATATTACAAGCCAGGGCCTCGAGGGCTCGAATACATAGCTCGATGGCATACAAGTGTCAGCGGAAGCATTAGATATCTGGGTACAGATATATTACAGAGAGAGAGAGAGAAATAGGCCTTCACAAAGGCGGGGTAAAATAAAATACTACGATCGAAAGGCGTAGGCCTCCTGCCCTGGACCCTCCAATCCTACTCCTGGTCGTCAAACGGCTCCTCGTAGTAGTAGTACTCGCCAGGCGGGTAGTAGTACTGGTCGTCGGCTGGGGCGTCTGACTCAGGGGCTCCGTCGTCTGGTGGCATCAAATGGAATATGGGGGAAAAAGAAAATAAAGCAAACGTGAGTACTCATCCGAAGTACTCAGCAAGCAAGGATCTACACTACATATGCATCATTATCAAAGGAATGGCTGTATATGTGGACTGGGCTGCAGAAATGCCAGCATAGAGGGGGAATCCTAGTCCTATCGAAGACTAGCATCTTCAACAATCTTCAACAGTCTTGCAGCAATAGAAGAGATCAGATGAACATAATGTAAAGTAGTAGTAGTAGTATCATCAACCTCAACCTGAGATCCTTTCTCGACTCCCTGCGAGAAAGCAATCCCAGAGCCGTACTATCCAGTTCTCATCACATGTTCTAGTTGTACCGATCGGGATACAACTCCGAGTGTCCGTTACCGTAGGACAGGCTATCGATAGGAGTTTCTTCCCTACAGGGGTGCACCAACTTACCCACCACGCTCGCTTAACTCCGGCCGGACACACTTTTCTAGGTCATGCCCGGCCTCGGCTAAGCAACACGCCGCAACCCGACCAAATACTTAACAGAGAGGTCAGCACGCCGGACTAACCTATGCCCCCAGGGGTCTTGGGCCATCGCCCCGGACGCTCCTGCACGTTACGTACACCGCCGATGAGCAGACCTAGCAACCCCTTAATACAAGCGCGGTTGCGTTCCCAGTCCAACCCAGTGTGTGCCGCTCAGTTGCTGACGTCTATTAAGCTTCGGCTGAAGTATACGACGCAGAACGCCCATACTATGCCCACGTGATGGTTAGTGCTATCGGGCCAGAGGCCCCTCGGATCAAATATCCAAACCGTAGTGGATTAGGAGCGCGCGGAAACGAGCAGAGACTCATGATCGATGTGACCCCGTCGCCCCGTCTCGAGGACTTGCGGCAAGGGCTAAGAATGCCCGGCCACGCCTCGTAGTTATCTCGCGGGCACCATCCAGGTCAACCCGACTCCACATCATTTCGCACTAAGCTCGCGCGGGTACCCCTCAGGGCCGACCCGTCTTTAGTATCATGGTTTAGTGCAAGTCCACTCATCAACAGTAACTGTGTGTCTGACACCAGAGGAGCCCTGAGGAATCACCCTCGATGGAACCCCACCTGATGTTATCATCAAGGTGAACGAAGGAGGAATCACCCTCGAGGTCCACACTTGAGGAGTTGCGCGACGACGTCGTTATCGGGGGTGGTGTAGGAGGAATCACCCTCGCTTACCACGACCGAGTAACTAACCTACAAGGTTAACATAAGAAGTGCTGACGAGGTATCACCCTCGGCACTCGACGGTAACCCAGCAGTGTCGGCAACTAAGGGGAAGTGATGTGCGGTGCCAGGGTCTAGCCTTCAATCCCGATGATCGGGTCTTCTGATGTCCAGCAGGGCAGTCGGGATCAAGTGGGGGTCTCTGTCGTGTCTCTACCCAGCCTAAACTAAGCAGTCTAGGATAACCAGTAAGGTAACAAGGCAGGGTACAATAATCAGGCTATGCAGCAGATATAGGAAAACAGTAGCAGTAGCAGTTCTAATACAAGCATAAGAGAGAAGGGAATAGGCGATATAGGCATGCTCAAAATGGGGGTGCTTGTCTGTTTGCTCTGGGGCGAGGACAAGGTCTTCAGTGGTATCGTCGGGGACGTAGTCGTACTCCTGAGCTGCGTCTGCCTCGGGAGCTACGTCAACGTCGGGGTCTACCGAGAGAGAAGAGGGGGAAGAAACAGGTAAACATAATGCAAACAAATGCAATACGGTGCGTGTGATGCTATGATGCAGTGCAGGGTTGCCTAATTATGCATCTAAGTCATTTTAGTTATTTTTAGAATTATTCTGAGATTTAACATCTGACGTGTGTGCACTATTCATCTGCCGGATTCGGGTCCAGAGTTACGAGTTCTTCTACGTAGGGGGTTCCGATGGAGAAACAGACGGCACGATCAGACTCGGCTCGTCGTTCTGAGCAACTTTCATGTTTTAACTTTTTTGATCCGAGCTACGGTTTAAAAGTTATTAATTTTTAAAGTTTATTTGAATTTCTGGAATTATTTTATTAAACATAAATGAATTATGACATTAGCATGACGTCACTATGACGTCAGCGGTCAACAGCGGTTGACCAGGGTCAAACCTGACATGTGGGTCCAGTGGGACCCACATGTCAGCCTCTGTTTCTCTAACCAGTGAATTAATTTAATTACCAGGGTTAATTAGGGGGTGGACCCCACATGTCAGTGAGACATTTAGGTTAATCTAATTATATTTATTTAATTAAATGTTTAATTAGTCTAATTATCGAACGGGGCCCACATGTCAGCGGCTAGTGAATAGTACCCCGCGTTGACCATGGTCAACGGGGTCAAAGTGGGCCAGGGGGACCCACAGTCAGTGTCACTGGGTGGGTCCCACCACTGCCACGTCGGCGGTGGCCGGCGGCTCGACGCCGATGTCCACAAAACACGGCGGAGGGCGTGGCCGGCGTCGGAATCACGCCTGAGGCCACCATTTCTCGCGTTCCTGGGCGCGTTCGATAGCTCTGAGAGCGCCGCGTCGAGCTGTGGCAGTTTCATGGCCGGGCTTAGCCGAAAATAATGCCGGCGTTGAGCTACAGCGGCGCCGGAGTTCGGACCTCGTCGGAAATGCAGCTACGGCGTGCAATTTAGACAACGCGAGGCGGCTTCGGTGACTGCGCGATGCGGTGAATGCGACGGGGACACGCACGAGACCAGAGGGTCACCGTGGCCACGCCGGCGACGAGCGCGAGCGACGGCGCGTTCGGGCGCCGTGGGGAAAATATCTAGCGGCCGCGCGAGGACTAACAGGGAGACGGGGGGGAAGGTAGAGCGGCTCACCGCGCGGCTAAGAAAAGCCCTCGTTAGGCTTAGTAGCTGCAGACGGCGCCGGAGACGATGAAGCTCGCCGGAGGCAGAGAGGTGCGGGGACGGCTCGATTGGCTTGCTGCAGGGCTCCCCGGCTCCTTCTAACTGCGCTGTTAGACGTGGACGACGATGGTGCTTCTCCCTGGCACCTCCAGGCATTGCGGGGAGGCCGCTGACCACGGCGGTGGCGATGCGTGGCGACGGCAGCGCTCGGGCGTCTCGGATCTGGGGAGGCAGAGGGAGAGGTGAACGAGGGAGAGAGAGGAGAAATGACGGGGGAAGCCAGGGGGAGAGCACCGGGCCTCGACCTTATCCTCGCCGCCGCACTGTTTCGTCGGTGGCGTCGCGGTGTCGCGTGCCCACCGGCGCGCGCGTGCTCGGCCAAGGCGCCGGCGACACGCAGGAGAGAGGTAAGGGGGAAATGGGCCTGCTGGGCTGGGCCAGTGCACTGTGCACTTGGTCCAGTCCAGTTTAACCTTTTTCTTTTTCTTAATTTTCTGTTTTTCTTTCCTTTTCTGTTTTAAAATAGTTAGGGCATTTCTACACTTTTGAAAAATGTGAGAGTTGTCCCAAATATTGCAATGCAATATTAGCTCTCACCAAAAAGTGGTTTGAACAGTTTTGGAAGCCATTTGATTTAGTAACGATTTTAAATGAATTTAATATTGCTGTTTTGGGTGCTGTTTCATCTAGTTAGAGTCACTTGTCCAACTCCAAATATTTTGATATTGGTTTTAGAAATGTTCCTGGATTATTTGCCATTTAATGAACATTTTCCCGACAGAGTTCGAACAACTTTATATTTCACTTTTGAATTTGAGTCGATTTTCAGATGTGAATTTGAATTGGATCATTAACCCATATGACATGGCACTGCAAATGATCATGACTTGGCAGTTTTAACAGAGTGTCACAGAGCTTATTACAAGGGGGTGTTACAGAGGCTACCTAGAAAGAGAAGACTTTCTAAGATCTGCATACCCGTACTTGTTCCCTGAGCAACCGAATCTCGAGGACGAGATTCATCCGAAGGGGGGTAGGTTTGTGACACCCTGGTTTTTGACAACTTTTTCTTTTCAAAATCTTTTTGGCTTTATTTGAATTCTGGATGGTTTTTGAACCTTTTCAGTTAACTTTGGACTTGTGAATCCTTGAACCTCTTTTCCAAGTGACTCAAAAATCCTCACCACCCTGCCATAGCCTTGCCACATCTCTCTTGGATCAAATTCCAATATTCAATATTTTCCCAATAATTTATTTTCTTCCTTGGGAACTATGTCGTCACTATGGGTTGTGAAGCAACCTATAGTTCTGATGATCAGAAAGATCCCAAACTCCTGTCACACCTTCTTATCATCATATAACCTCATAATCTTCAAAAACATTTCATTGTCCAATATAAAATTTTGGCCAGATTATTATTTTCTTTCTGGTCAGAATTGGCCAATTGTGAAGCAACCTCTATTTTCCTAACTCAGAAAACTCCCAAATAAATTCCCTGAGATACTAGGGAACCTATCTAGCCACAATATCCAAAAATATCACTTTGTCCAATATAACTTTTTAGCAACAAGGCTCTGCCAAGTTGCTGTCTTTTGCGGACCTCTATGAAAGAAGTACTAGCTAGAGGTATCCTATGGCCATGAAATTTTTATGGCATCTTCTACACACCAAATGACTCCCATACACCAAATTTCAGCTACAGAAGATCAACCATATGAGTGAACCAAGCTCATTTAGTTTCTGGACCAGTAAGGTGGTTTACACAGGAACTATATTCAAAACTAGTCCAAACCCTTACAAATTTGGCCAGTCTGTAGTCCTACCAACCTAGACCACTCCAGACATTTCCACTGGCCTCATCTCCAGCTCATCTCTCCTCTAGATCCCTCTCAAGTCTGCTGTCACAAACTATAGCCGAAGCTACACTTCACAGCAGAGTGAACCTGGCCGAACCAGCGGCGTAGATGGACTAAGTGATCGAGGGAGAAGCTCTGGACATGGTGTGCTTGACTTGCACGGCCTATAGATGCCAGCCACGGTGGTGATCACGATAATGGCATGTCAAGGCGCGTGCTCTGTAGCCCGGCCGCGTCGGGTGCGGTCATTTCGGCCGTCCTGCGTTGCCAGATGGTGTCCGCTGGTGCCGACATCGCCAATGCCGTCCACCTAACCCTCTCCCATAGCTTCCCCTCACCGGAAACCTCCCCGATGGCCGCCACGCACCAAGGCACTGTGCCGCCCATGGCTGCACCGCAGCTCTGTAGCTCGTCGCCTTCCTCCACTAGCCGCCACCGACCACCATTACTGCCCCTGCTCTCTCCCGTCTCGTCGCTCGCTAGCAGCCATCCAGCGCGGCGTCCTCTCGTCGGCGACGTGTCCCGCACCTCGCCGTTTCCAGAGAGCTCGCCCGCGCTCACCTCCTGCCTATATAAGGCCACGGCCAGGCCTCCAGAGCTCATCAACCCGCTCCACCACCTCCCAATCTCCCTCCCGAGCAGCAAGCCACGGCCAGAAGGCCCTCTGGCCTCGAGCCTCGCCGGAGATCCGCCGCCACCAGAGCCCAGCCGCCTCGCCATTCCACTCCTTCCCAGACCCCATTGACCCCACCCACGAGCTTCCCTCGTCTTCTTGACCGCGCGTGAGCTCCTTCCCAACCGGAACTCTGCCAGGAACGCCGACTCCGACAACCCCCGCAAGCCACCGCCGCTGGAGAGGAAGGAGACGACGTCGTCCGGCCACCTCTAGTTGAACCACGGGTACGTACATGCTCGCCGTCGTGCGCTCGTTCTATCCCCGCGGTCGCCGGACCTCACCGCCGTCCGTATCGCCGGTGACGATCATCGGAGCCCCGCTGTTCTCTGTTTTCCCCCTCCTCTTCTAAACCTGATGATAGGGCCCCACCTGTCTGTCACCCTCGCCCGCGCCCAAAGCGGTATAAGTGGAGGCACCCTGGCGTTTTACGCCTTCGACGTGGCCCTTTGCTGGGTTTTCTGTTTTTATTTAAATTTCAGCTTTGACCAGCTGTAACTTTTTGTCCATAAGTCCAAATCAATTGATTTTTTTGCATTTGGTTTGTCTTGAGCTCCTCTAATTTCTGATAAAATTTGGTATTTTTCTCATACTCACAGAATTTCTGGTAAACAAAACAGTGATATGTGACATTTTCAATTGCTATTTTAAAATATTTTCAGAAGGAAACTTTGGTGCTTTTGAAGACGAGGAGTTTTGGGGCAACCCAACAGAGCAAGGCAAGCCAGGGCATCCATTTTGTGAAGTATTTCAATAGCATTGCATTCTTATATGAATTACTTTCATTTACTTGCTATATAATAATTCATAGTAAATTAATTTAAATGCCTAGTTGCTGCCATCCCAAGTTATTATAATGAACCACTATGCTTGCTAAATAAACTTAGCCGGTTGATCCTGAGTCACCTGTCCAGGCTTATTCATGCAACCACATTTGCCGGTATGGGATGGCCTTGACTTGGTCTGGCTCCATGGTCTTTCACCGGTACCTCCAGTTTGGGAGGGTTATGCGTGCGTGCTACCCTGATCAGGTAGACGGTGATAACCCTGTGAGCCCAGTTGAGTATTGTGCCGGTGTCCCCGTTTGGGACAGTTTAGTTTGTCCACGACGGTGGCAGGTGTCACAAGGTGACACAGGGGCCATCCAGGGCTTGACTCTGGGGGAGGATGATTGCCGGTGGTACGATGGGAGGGTCACAGGTCAGGCGGGTTTCGTTGGAGTAACTCCGGTCCACCCAAATGGGAGCATGTACTAAGTACGAGGCCGGGTACTCCATGGTGTGGGTAAAGTGTACAACCTCTGCAGAGTGTAAAATCTATTCGAATAGTCACGTCCATGGTATTGGACAGCCTGTCCAGACCTCACTAGGTAGTTAACCGTAACAGTGATAATAATGATGGAAGAACTCATCTTATGATCAGAAACACTCGGTGACTTATGAGTATTCCGAGGGTTGTGGGACAACCCGGAAGAGAGTAAGTTGGTAACTGTTGATAGTAAGTGAATCACTTAAGAATTTAACATGTTACTTGCCATGCTATTATTTGCTGCATTATTTGGTTGTCGTGAGCTTGCTAGTACATTCCAAGTACTCACCTGGCGTATCATGCCAGATGCAGGAGAAGCCGAGGACAGAGGTCCCGAAGGCTCAGGCTACGCTAACTAGGCTGTGTCCCAGCAGTGTCCCTGTGGATGGAGTTTCTGCTATGTTCCGCTACACTGTAGAATTTCCCAGTAGTACCGAGGCCCCGCTATATTTCATAAATAATGTAGATATTGTCATAGCACCAGGTGTGCCTTTGGCCTCGCTATCGATGTAAAATATGAGCTTGTATCCGAAGTTTATCAATAAAGATCAGTTCTGTTCTGTTCCAAGTTGTTGTGTGTTTCCAGAAGACATGATCTCTAGGTTGGAAACACAGGTAATCCGGTTCTCTGAGCCGGGGTGCCACAGATGGCTTCCTCTCTCTCTCTCTTTTGATTCTCTATACAATGGTCTCTTGGAGATCTATTTGATGTAACTCTTTTTGCGGTGTGTTTGTTGGGATCCGATGAAGTTTGAGTTTATGATCAGATCTATTTTATCCATGAAAGTTATTTGAGTCTTCTTTTGATCTCTTATATGCATGATTACTTATAGCCTCATATTTCTTCTTCGAATCTTTGGTTTAGTTAGGCCGACTAGATCGATTTTTCTTGCCATGGGAAGAGGTGCTTTGTGATGGGTTCGATCGTGCGGTGTTCTTTCCCAGTGACAGAAGGGGCAGCAAGACAACTATTGATCATTGCCATTAAGGATAACAAGATGGGGTCTATTCCTAATGGATAGATCTTGTCTACGTCATGTCATCGTTGTTATTGCATTACTCCGTTTCTCCATGAACTTAATACACTAGATGAATGCTGGATACCGGTCGATGTGTGGAGTAATAGTAGTAGGTGCAGGCAGGAGTCGGTCTACTAATCTTGGATGTGATGCATATATAATGATCATTGCCTGGATATCGTCATAATTATTTGAAGTTCTATCAATTGCCCAACAGTAATTTGTTTACCCACCGTATGCTATTTTTCTCGAGAGAAGCCACTACTGAAATCTACGGCCCCCGGGTCTATTCTTCTTCATATTTGCTTTCCAATCTATTATTTGCCACTTTTATTTTCAGATCTATATTTCCAAAAACCCAAAAATACCTTGCTGCACTTTTTCTTTATTTTTTTTTATTGCGAGATCTATTTATCCAATCTACCACAATTTTATCTATCTTTTTTTACCGTGGAGGGATTGACAACCCCTCTTACGCGTCGGGTTGCAAGTATTTGTTCTTTGTGTGTAGGTACCATTTACATAGTATTGCTTGGTTCTCCTACTGGAATGATACCTTAGTTTCGTAACTGAGGGAAATACCTACCGTAGCTGTGCTGCATCATCCCTTCCTCTTTGGGGAAATACCGACGTAGTTCAAGCGACATCAAAAGGAATTTCTGGCGCCGTTGCCGGGGAGACATCATCAACATCTATCAGGTTCCTAATCACAAATATCATCTCCTTGCAATTTACATTATTTGCCATTTGCCTCTCGTTTTCATCTCCCCCACTTCACCAAAATTTGTCATTTTATTCGCCCTATTTTTCGTTTGCCATTTTCTCGCCAGATCTGTTTTTGTGTGCAATCTTGTTTGAGAAGTCATGATGCCTCAACGAAAATATTATGATGTTCCTTACCCCAATATTTTGCTTGAAATTGAGAAAAGTACTAAGGAATATATGACTACACAATTTGAGCACAATAAATATTTTACTGAAGAACTTAAGGAACACTCTGTTGTGCTGGATGCCATAACAAAACAACTTGATGATATTAGTAGAGAAGTTTGTAATCTTCAATCTAAGTATGCTTTTGCTGAAAGTTTTCTAGGAAAAATATCCGATGCACAAGCTACCCTAGTAAATCAAATGGCCGCTAAACCAATCTCGTTAGAAGATAAAAATGATGAAGATCTGAAAGTGATTGGTGTTTCTTCTATTGATTCCTTGTTTAGTAAAATTAAAATTGATGATAAAGGGACTGAAGAAGAGTCAACTTTATTTAGAAGGCGTCCCGATAATTCGGAGGGTGAAAATCTTGATGAAAAATTTGATAAAAGTGGGTTTGGAGAGGTCAAAACTTTAACTAGTGATGTGCCCACTCTTTTGGATTAAAAAGATATTAATTATGATAATTGCTCTTTGATTGATTGTATTTCTTTGTTGCAATCCATGATTAATTCACCTCATGCTTATGAACAAAATGATGCTTTTACTAAACATATCGTAGATGCCATGATGAAAGCTTTGGAAGAAAAGTTGGAATTAGAGATCTCAATTCCTAGAAAATTACATGATGAATGGGAACCCACCAAAGTCAAGATCAAAAATTATGAGTGTTTTGCTTTATGTAATTTGGGTGCTAGTGTTTCCACAATTCCGAAATCTTTATGTGATGTCCTTGGTCTTACCAATATTGAAGAGTGTTCTTTAAATTTGCACTTGGCGGATTCTACTATTAAAAAGCCTATGGGAAGAATTAATGATGTTCTTATTCTTGCAAATAGGAATTATGTGCCCATAGATTTTATTGTTCTTGATATTGATTGCAATCCGTCTTGTCCAATTATACTTGGTAGACCGTTTTTACGTACTATTGGTGCCGTGATTGATATGAAAGAAGGCAATATTAAATTTCAATTTCCACTAAGAAAGGGAATGGTACACTTCCCTAGAACAAGAATTAAGCCACCATATGAATAAATCATGAGGGCATCTTATGGATCTAGAACTAAAGATGACAATACTTAGATCTATGCTTTATGCCTAGCTAGGGGCGTAAAACGATAGCGCTTGTAGGGAGGCAACCCAATGAATAAAATTTATTTTTGCTTTTTTATTTTTGTTATTGAGTGTTTGCACAATTATGCCTCTGTTATGATTGTGTTTTTTATGTTTTAATTAGTGTTTGGGCCAAGCAAAGCCTTTGGGATCATGTTGGGTGATAGTTGATTTGATCTTGTTGGAAAACAGAAACTTTGTGTCCGGTAAAACAATTTTTAAAAATCACAGAAGTGACGAAAAATTCTGAATTTTTTACAAAATATTGATATGAAAATTTTCTATGTTGTCCTAATTGTTTAGAATTTTTGTAGTTACATAAGTATACTAAGTTTTCATATTACTATAGACTGTTCTGTTTTTGACAGATTCTGTTTTTGTTGCATTGTGTGCTTATTTTGATGAATCTATGGGTTGTATCGGGGGGTATGAGGCATAGCAAAGTTGTAATATAGTAGATATAATGCAATAATAAAATATAAATGGGTTTGCAACAGTACTGAGAGTGGTGATTTGCTTTGTTGAACTAACGGATCTCATGAAGGTTTTGTAAAGTTTTGATTGAAGTTTTCAAGTTTTGGGTGAGATCATGATGGATGAAGGAATAAGGAGTAAGAAGAGCCTAAGCTTGGGGATGCCCATGGCACCCCAAGGTATTATTCAAGGAGAAACAAGCAACTAAGCTTGGGGATGCCCCGAGTGGCATCCCCTCTTTCTTCTAACGACCATCGATATTTTACTTGGAGCTATATTTTTATTCGTCACATATCATGAGTTTTGCTTGGAGCGTCTTGTATTATATGAGTCCTTGCTTGTTTTGCTTTTTTTTTGTGTCAACTATCCTTTCTGAACACACCTATTTGAGAGGGCCAAACTTATGCTATGATTTGTTAGAATTGCTCTATGTGCTTCACTTAAATTTTTCTTGAGCTATGGAATTGCTCTAGTACTTCACTTATATCTTTTTGAGCACGGTGTGCTTTAATATTTTTGAAGAAATGCTCTCATGCTTCACTTAGATTTATTTGAGAGTTAGTAATTTTTGAAGAAATTCTCTCATGCTTCACTTATATTATTTTGAGAGACAGAAATTTTTATGATCATGTTATTCACTTTGATTTGTTTGAGCTATCAAAAGCAACATATGAAATTAGTCCCAAAGTGATAGATATTCAAGAGGGATATAATAAAAACTTTCATGAAGAACATTGGACAAATTAAACTTGATTCTTTGTAATAGTTTTGCAATATGATGATAGTGATATGTGAGTCATGTTGATGAGTAATTGTGCTTAAGTAAGAATATTGGTGTTAAGGTTTGTGATTCCCTATGCAAGCACGAAAGTCAATAGTTATGCAATGAAATTACATCCTACTTGTGGTGCATTATTCGGTGTTAGTTATGCTTAATGCTCGCTTATGAGATTTTTTGTTTCTTGGTTGGATGCTTCTCAATCTTTTTGCTAGCCTTCACTTGTACTGAGTAGGAATACTACTTGTGCATCCAAAATCCTTAAAACCCAGTTTTGCCATATGAGTCCACTATACCTACCTATATGCGGTATTTCTGTGCCGTTCTAAGCAAATTTGTATGTGCCATCTCTAATCTTCAAAATAAATTTCCTTTTTGTGTGCTCGTACTGCTCATGAAACGGTAGGGGGTGGCTGATATTTTTCCATGCTAGATGTGTTATTCTCAAGATGAGTGTTTATTCACTTGTCATTGCACAAGAGTATGGCAAAGGTATTAGGGATGCCCAGTCTCGAAATGAAAAATGAATTTACTATATGTTGTCAAATAATAAATTCATTGGAAAGTGTTGGTATGGACGGCACCCGTGGATACGGCTAGCCGTGGAATGTGAAAGTATGGTGGAAAAAGGAATAAACTTTATTTTCTGTTTGGGAACCGCCTATGATATATCTAGCATGGAAAGTATTGGAAACTTCTCGATTGTTTTCGTTGACAGGAAAAGCATGCCACCCAAAATGTTTTATCTCTATCTTTTTCGCCTTGAGCTCTGGCACCTCTACAAATCCCTACTTCCCTCTGTGAAGGGCCTTTCTATTTACTTTATGCTATTTTTATTTTTATTTGATTCTCCATCTTATCTTACAAAGCACCAACTAAGGGGCACTATGATCGTAATTGAGCATTGGGTGTAGCTAATATGAGAGTGAGTTTCATGAATGGATCAATGATTGAGCATAATGGGCTAGGGATAACTTGCTTTAGTGTTGATATTTTGAAAGACATGGTTGCTTGTTGATATGCTTGAGTATTGAAATCTTCATGTCAAAACTAGACTATTGCTTTGAATCATATAAAAGTCCAAATGTCCATGCTACAAAAGAAAAGAATATGTGATGAACATGTTAGGCAGCATTCCACATCAAAAATTCTGTTTTTATCATTTACCTACTAGAGGACGAGTAGGAATTAAGCTTGGGGATCCTGATACGTCTCCAACGTATCTATAATTTTTGCTTGTTCCATGTCATTATATTATCATTCTTGGATGTTTTACAATCATTTTATAGCAACTTTATATCATTTTTTGGGACTAACCTATTGACATAGTGCCCGGTGCCAGTTGTTGTTTTTTGCTTGTTTTTTACTTCGCAGAAAATCAATTCCAAACGGAGTCCAAACGCAGTGAAACTTTTTGGAGATTTTTTCTGGACCAAAAGACACCTGTTGGGCCAAAGAAGTACCAGAGGGGGGCTCCAAGGGGAGCACAACCCACCTGGGCGTGCCTGGGGGCCCACGCGCGCCCTGGCGGGTTGTGCCCACCTCGGCCGCCTCCCGCACTGCCTCTTTGCTCTATAAATACCCCAAAAATCCAAAAACCCTAGGGGAGTCGACGAAATACAATTCCAGCCGCCGCAAGTTCCAGAAACACCAGATCCAATCTAGACACCATCACGGAGGGGTTCATCATCCTCATTGGTGCCTCTCCGATGATGCGTGAGTTGTTCATTGTAGACCTACGGGTCCGTAGTTAGTAGCTAGATGGCTTCCTCTCTCTCTTTTGATTCTCAATACAATGGTCTCTTGGAGATCTATTTGATGTAACTCTTTTTGCGGTGTGTTTGTTGGGATCCGATGAACTTTGAGTTTATGATCAGATCTATTTTATCCATGAAAGTTATTTGAGTCTTCTTTTGATCTCTTATATGCATGATTACTTATAGCCTCGTATTTCTTCTTCGAATCTTTGGTTTAGTTAGGCCGACTAGATCGATTTTTCTTGCCATGGGAAGAGGTGCTTTGTGATGGGTTCGGTCGTGCGGTGTTCTTTCCCAGTGACAGAAGGGGCAGCAAGACACGTATTGATCGTTGCCATTAAGGATAACAAGATGGGGTCTAGTCCTACATGAATAGATCTTGTCTACATCATGTCATTGTTCTTATTGCATTACTCCGTTTCTCGATGAACTTAATACACTAGATGCCTGCTGGATAGCGGTTGATGTGTGGAGTAATAGTAGTAGATGCAGGCAGGAGTCGGTCTACTAATCTTGGACGTGATGCCTATATAATGATCATTGCCTGGATATCATCATAATTATTTGAAGTTCTATCAATTGCCCAACAGTAATTTGTTTACCCACCGTATGATATTTTTCTCGAGAGAAGCCACTAGTGAAATCTATGGCCCCCGGGTCTATTCTTCATCATATTTGCTTTCCGGTCTATTATTTGCCACTTTTATTTTCAGATCTATATTTCCAAAAACCCAAAAATACCTTTCTGCACTTTTTCTTTATTTATTTTATTTTGTTTTATTGCGAGATCTATTTATCCAATCTACCACAAAATTATCTATCTTTTTTTACCGTGGAGGGATTGACAACCCCTCTTACGCGTTGGGTTGCAAGTATTTGTTCTTTGTGTGCAGGTACCGTTTACATAGTGTTGCTTGGTTCTCCTACTGGATTGATACCTTGGTTTCATAACTGAGGGAAATACCTACCGTAGTTGTGCTGCATCATCCCTTCCTCTTTGGGGAAATACCGACGTAGTTCAAGCGGCATCAATGCACTACTAGGGAAAAGCCTAGCAGTAGCGCGGGTCTAAGGGCTATCAGTAGCGCGGGGCACCGCGCTACTGATACGGTGCTACAGCTAACATTTAGCAGTAGTGCGCTTCCGCCCGCGCTACTGCTATAGCTACTTAGCAGTACCGCTGTCCATACCAGCGCTACTACTAAGCCACTTAGCAGTAGCGTTTTCCTGTTCAGCGCTAAAGAGCGCTACTACTATATTTTCACATATATTTTTTTTGCTATGTATTTGTGATGTTTTTGTACAGATTTTATACAGTATTCTAATCATATCATAAACTGGCAATATGCTCATCATATCATACACATAATAGTCTCATCATATCATCCAACACAAATCATGTCGTCACATCATAATCATGATATAGCTATACAAGTTACATGGCATGTCTCATCATACATAATGTAGTACTTCTTGAGGCACCGGTTCGTATCCCTCTCTCGCACTAGCATGAACCTAAACTAACTACTTTCTGCTTCGGCTCTGCTATCTAACCCTCTCTGGCTGTCGCTCGGAAACCGGTACACCTGGGCCTGACACTCCGGCCACTCGTCGTATACTCCTGGCGTAGCACTTCTTCGCCATCGATGATCTATGTACCTGCATCGTCACATGAGTCGATAATATGCAACATATATAGTTGAGCAACAGAAAGAGACAGACTTGGCAAAAATAGAAGCAAAATCTCATAAGCATAAATAACAAAGTTCATAGTACCCAAAATGCCCTAACTAGAGTGATCTTCGCTAGTTGAGGAGGACGGTTTAATTACATCACAAATAAAGTTTCATCGTGCATAACTCAAAGTTTAGTAATAGAGAAAGTATGGACTAAACGGACACTTTGTCATATATTGTCAATCACTCCAACATGTCGTGCCATCCATCCAAGTCAGGGAGATAGTCCCCGAGCGAAGTGAAAGGCTTCAGGTCGAAACGCTGAGTCGATACGCGTGTTCGGATATCTTCCCGTGACATTTGCCCTTCTTCGTAGAATATCCTTGTTTTTTCGACGACCTCCTTCATGATGATTTGGGCAAGTTCACGCTGGATGTGATAGAACTCAGCTCGAAGTCGATGATCCGGGATATCTCCTAGGTTCTTTGCCCATTGCAGAATATGGGCATCGCCGGATGTAGGTGACATGTGAAGGTTCTGTTGATCCCGTCTGTACTCCAGCATGTGGTGGAGGACATAGAATCCATCACTAAGAGTACCACTCGGTTGCTGGATGCAGCAGAAGTCGGTCTTATGGCCGAAGGCGGGCGCGCGGTTCCTTGTCTTCCTGGTCTTGATCTCTCCACCCCGTAGGCCGTAGCTAAAGATAGCACTGTCGAGAATAGACTTGATGTGGGTGTAATCCTTTTTGTTCAGGTTCTTCAACGAGTCCAAGTAAAGAGCGTGGGAGAATCGGGCAAATATTCAAACAATACTTGACCTTATTAGAAATTGCAAAGGAACTCCATTTTCTCTAACCATTCTGACCTCACCAAAATTTGCACTGAAGGACCTTAGTGCCTACACCCAATTTCTTCAAAAATATTCAGGTCCATAGTCCAAATAATTCAAATTTCATTTGAATAAAATTTGGACCAGATTCAGGTCCATAGTCCAAATAATTTTTTATAGCTAAATGCTACTATTTTTTGTTTATAGCCTCTATTAATTTAAAGCTAAATGCTACTATTATTTATATACCCTCTGTTAATTTAAAGCTAAATGGAATTACTGTTTAGGCATTTTCATAAAAATTTGCCCTAGCTAATTTCCTAAAAAAAATTGCTAATCTTTTTTCCTAAATGCTAAAAAAATGCCTACTGCCCTAAACAAATCTAGGGTTCATATGAACACCTAGGGTTCATATGAACGTCATCACAGCAGAGAGAGAGAGAGAGAGGAGGGCAGGGGAGAGGAGAGGGAGAGCCTTACGGTCGGCGGCGAGGGCGGGCTCGGGCGGCGGCGGTCCTGGGCGAGCTCGGGCGGCGGTGGTGAGGTCGAGGGCGGCGACGGTGAGGTTGAGGGCGGCCTCGGGCAGCGGCGGTGAGGTCGAGGGCGGCCTCGGGCGGTGGCGGTGAGGTCGAGGGCGTGCTCGATCAGGCAGGGCAATCGACGGCGGCGACAGAGGAGTTGAGGGATAGGGGGGAGAGGGGGGAAAGGACTTAGCAAAATTTTGAGCCCGCGCGGGGTTAAGTCAAAATAGCAGTAGCGCTGGTAGGAAAAAAGTGCTATAGCTAAGTTAGCTATAGCGCTTTCTACAAAACGCACTACTGCTATAGGAAGTAGTTATTTCTTTTCCTTTTATCTAAGGAACGTAGCTATAGCGCGGGCTTATAAAACGCGCTACTGCTAGAGTAACTATAGCGCTTTGTGGAAACAAGTGATGCTGCTATGCCTTTTCCTTTAGTTTTCTTTTTCTTTTGTTTATCTTTACATTTTCTTTTTTTCATTTCTCCTTTTTCTACTTCTTTCATTTTCATTTACTTTTCTATTTATTTTCCATTTTATTTTCTTTTTTTAGCAGTAGCACTCTATACAAGAAACGCGCTACTACAAGGCACTTAGCGGTAGCGTGCTTTTTGCGGCATCGCTACTACTATTCCTAGCTTACCGGCAACAGGGTGGGAATTATAGTAGTAGCGCTTTTTCCAGCAGGCGCGCTACTGCTATAACCATAGCTATAGCGCACTTTATTGACACGCGCTACTACTAAGTAGCAGTAGCGCTCTCTTCTAACCAGCGCTACTGCTATACCTCTGTGTATAAGGTTTTCCCTAGTAGTGATGAGCCGCCCCCTGTGATTCCCTCAGCGTCAACTGAGGCCGGGTTGAGCACTAGAAGTCTCGGAGTGCTGTGTTTGGTGGCGGCCTTGCGCAATGAACGTTTGCCTAAGGATTTCAAGGGTCCCCATAAGATACCTAATTACATGCCAGACCTCCCTCCAGAAGCTTGGATTGAAAGCTATGAACTAGCCATGGAAATGTTAGATGTCAGTGACGCGGTTTGTGCTAAATATTTTACCATGATGCTGGAAGGGCCTGCACGCACGTGGTTGAAAGGCTTGCCACCTAATTCTATTAACTCATGGGCCGAGTTAAAGGCGCGTTTTGTCAAAAAAATTCAAGGAACCTGTAAATAGCCGCTGACGATTGTTGATTTGGATCATTGTGCACATCGTGAAGATGAGTCGTCCCTTCATTGGGTCCGGCGGATTTCAGCTATCATCCATTCATCAGATAGCATCGCGGCGGCTCAGGCTGTTCTAATTCTGGAGAAGAACTGCCGTTTTTTGCCTCTTAAGCAGAAGCTCGGGCGGCTCAAGCGTACATGCCAGGATATGAGTGACCTTATGAGTGCTCTCACCAAATATGCGGACACTGATAGCACGAAGGATCCGAGTTCTGATGGTGAGGATAAATCCAATAAAGGCAAGAAAAACGGCGGTGCTAAGGGCCAGCAGCAGAATGTGGCCGGGCACAATGGCAATAACCAGGGCAATGGTGGTAAGCACAGGCACCCCGATGGCGGGTCCGATCTGGTGGCTAACACCAACACTGGCTACAAGAATCAGCGTTAGGATGGCAATGGCAAACCGCCTTTCAATCCAGGAAGGTCACAGAGTATTGAGGACATGCTTAATGGCCCTTGTCCCAAGCATAGTTACCAAAATAAGCCGTCCAAACATGCTTGGAAGGATTGTTATGTTATGAAGGAGTTCATAAATCAAGGGTTTTCATGGCATCACGGTAACGGTAATGGGCCGCCCGACGGGTCAGGTCCCGGGTCGCATGGAGCCGGCTTTGGTGGTGGCCGCTCAGGCTCCAATTACCAGAACCAAGGAAATCAACAGTCTAATCATGGAAATCAATAGCAAGATAACCAGTCTGGGTATCAGAGTAACCCCAAGCAGCTCAACGGCGGTCAATACCACGTCTTCACTACAAGTCTTTGCAAATGGGACGAAAAGGTTCATAAGAGGGCGGTTCATGCAGTAGAGCCGGCGGTTCCACGGTATTTGAGATGGTCTGAGCACATGATAACGTGGAGCAGGGCGGATCACCTGCCTCGGGTTGATAGCCCGGGTCACTTAGCCCCTGTGGTGGCTCCCCAGGTGGGTGGTTATAAATTCACCAAGGTGCTTATGGACGGCGGTAGCAGCATCAACATATTGTACTATGATACCTTTCGCCGGATGAATCTGACTAACAAGGATCTCAAGTCGTCTTCCACAGTGTTCCATGGCGTGGTCCCTGGCAAGTCGGCTTACCCTGTTGGAAAGATATCATTAGAAGTGGCTTTTGGTGATGAGTACAATTACAGAACAGAGACGTTATGGTTTGAGGTGGTCAAAATCAAGAGCACGTATCATGCTTTGTTTGGACGGCCGGCTTATGCTCGGTTTATGGCCCGCCCATGTTCTATTTACCTATAGCTTAAGATGCCAGGGCCAAAGGGGACAATTACGGTACATGGTGATCGGAAAGTCGCCCTGGAATGCGAGGAAGGAGATGCGGCTTATGCAGAGTCATCTTGTGCCACAGAGGAGCTCAAGTATTACAAAGACAATGTTGACCCGGCCGATATGACCCCGCTGAAGAAACCCACCACAGAGTCTGACCCGCCCCTTAAGTTTAAGTCGGCGAAGGATACACAGCAAGTTGATTTTGTCCCTAGCGACTCTTCTGAACAGTTCACCATTGGGACAGGGATGGATCCTAAATAGGAAAGTGCGCTCATTGAATTCATTTGTGAGAATCGGGACATCTTTGCATGGAAGCCTTCTGACATGCCAGGTGTACCGAGAGAGTTCACTGAGCACCGACTTAATATTGATCCTAAGATGAAACCTGTTCGCCAATTCCTTCATCGTTTTAATGAAGAGAGGCGTAAGGCTATTGGAGAGGAAGTGGCCCGACTCCTAGCTGCTGGGTTTATCATTGAGGTGTTTCACCCTCAGTGGCTAGCTAACCCTGTGTTGGTGCTTAAGAAGAATGGCACTTGGCGCATATGTGTTGACTATACGGATCTTAACAAGGCGTGTCCGTCTGACCCTTTTGCTCTCCCTTGCATTAACCAGATCATTGATGCCATGGCGGGTTGTGAGAGTTTGTGTTTCCTGGATGCGTATTCTGGTTATCATCAGATCAAGATGGCAGTGGAAGATCAAGAAAAGACAGCTTTCATCACCCCCTTTGGGGCTTTCTGTTATGTTTCTATGCCTTTTGGGCTCAAGAGTGCCCAGGCGATTTACCAGCATTGCGTTCAAAATTGTTTTCACAAGCAGATTAGTGGAAAGGTTCATGCCTATGTGGATGATATCATGGTTAAGTCAAGAAAGAAGGAGACCTTGCTTGACGACCTCAAGGAAACATTTGACAATCTCAGGGCATACAAGATGATGCTTAACCCGGCCAAGTGTGTTTTCAGTGTGCCAGCTGGAAAATTGTTAGGTTTCTTGGTCTCAGAAAGAGGCATTGAGGCTAACCCGGAAAAGATTGAGGCTATAACTTCTCTTTCTAAGCCGGCGTTTATCAACGATGTCCAGCGCCTCGATGTTCAGCGCCTGGCGGGTCGCATCGCAGCCTTAAGCCGGTTCATAAGCCGCCTTGGAGAGAAATTAATCCCCTTGTATCAGATGATGAAGAAAACTGACCACTTCATCTGGAGCGATGCAGCTAATGAGGCGTTTGAGGCACTTAAGAAACAGTTGGCTGAGTCGCCTGTCTTGGTTGCACCTATAGACAAAGAGCCTTTGCTCCTGTACGTGGCGGCTAATAATAAGGCCGTCAGTGTTGCAGTTGTCGTTGAGCGCAAGGAGGCGGGTAAGGAGTACCCAGTTCAGCGGCCGGTTTATTATGTCAGCGAAGTCTTAACAGAATCTAAGTAGAGATATCCACATTGGCAGAAGCTTGTGTTTGGCATGTTCATGGCGAGTCACAAGTTGAAGCATTATTTTCTTGGACACCCCATTACAGTGGTCAGTTCAGCCCCTTTGGGAGACATCATACAAAACAAAGAGGCTACTAGCCGGGTTGCAAAATGGGCAATTGAGATTGGGCCACATCATCTTTAGTATGTGCTCCAACGGCTATCAAGTCGTAAGCTTTGGTGGATTTCATCAATGATTGGACAGAGCTGCAAGCACCTGAGGAGAAGCCAGATAACACATATTGGACTATACACTTTGATGGGTCCAGACAGTTGGAAGGCTTGGGGGCTGGAGTTATTTTGGAATCTCCAAGAGGTGATAAGTTTTGTTAAGTCTTAAGGCTCATGTTCCCTTGTACTAACAATGCAGGTGAGTATGAGGCTTTGCTCCATGGGCTCCGAATGGCCAAGGAGATGAAATTGAGCCGGGTTAGATGTTTTGGCGAATTAGATTTAGTGGCTCAGCAAGTCTCAAGAAAGTGGGATTCTAAAGACCCACTTATGGCGGCTTATCATCAAGCAGATGACAACATTGCAGGTCATTTTAAGGGGTACCAGGTGGATCACATAGACCGGCGCAAGAATGAGGCGGCTGATGCATTATCTTGGCTTGGCTCACAGCGTGAGCCGGTTCCTCCCAATGTGTTGCATAATCCTTCTGTCAAGTTGCCTTCAGAGGAAGATCTTGCTATTCCTGACCCGGAGGGACAGTTGGTGGTGGCTCTACGAGCTATTCCTGACTGGACATTGCCTTACCTAGCTTATTTGAGCCGGGGCGAGTTACCAGAGGATGAGCTCTTGGCGCGACAGATCATCAGACGTTCTAAGTCCATGACAATAGTCAATGGCGAGTTACACATGTGCAGCGTCACGGGCGTCTTCCAATGATGTGTTTCGCCTGAAGAAGGTTGTGAGATTCTTCATGAGATTCATGCTGGGGAATGTGGTCATCACGCCGGATCAAGGTCTCTAGTGGCTAAAGCTTTCAGGCATGGATTCTTCTGGTTAAGAGCTCATGCAGATGCTGAGGACCTAGTGCGCAGGTGTGATGGTTGTCAGAAATTTGGAAGGCTGGCTCATGTACCGGCTCAGGAGCTGAGGATGATCCCAATAACTTGGTCGTTTGCGGTCTGGGGGCTTGATATGGTTGGGCCCTTTAAACGGTCTAAGGATCAGAAAACTCACTTGTTGCAGTTGATAAATTTACCAAGTGGGTGGAAGCTGAGCCTGTTAGCAATTGTGAGGCGGCGACTGCAGTCCAGTTCGTCAAAAAATTGATCTTCCACTTTGGTTATCCTCACAGTATCATCACAGATAATGGAACAAATTTATCCAAGGGTGCTATGAAACAATTCTGTCAGAGAGAGCATATCCGGCTTGATGTATCATCAGTAGCTCACCCACAGTCTAATGGGCAAGCTGAGCGTGCTAACCAGGAGATATTAAAAGGGATCAAGCCCCGGCTCATGGTGCCTCTAGAGAGAACTCCATGTTGTTGGGTTGAAGAGCTTCCTGCAGTTCTTTGGAGCATCAGGACTACCCCCAACAGATCAACAGGTTACACGCCCTTCTTCATGGTTTACGGAGCTGAGGCAGTTCTTCCAAGTGATATTCGTCATGACTCGCCCAGGTTGGCGGCTTACGTTGAAGCAGACAATGAGAAGGCGCGTCAAAATGCCTTGGATGCTTTGGAAGAAGAACGTGATCTAGCGGCGGCTCGCTCGGCGATTTATCAACAAGACCTGCGTCGCTATCATAGCCGCCGGGTTATAAGTCGGACATTCCAGGAGGGCGACTTCGTGCTCCGTTTGATTCAAGATCAGACAGGGATGCAAAAACCTAAACAATGGGTCATATTATCTTATTGATGTACAGGAGCACAAGAAGTCACGTACCTCTGAGGAAGAGACCAACATGCCTTGGAATATTGCTCATCTTCGGCCTTACTATACATGAGCCAATGGCTCTCACCATTGTACATACATTTGTCAATGTATATATCTTTTTTATGATCAAAATAATAAAGCCGGCATCCCCAAATCGGGGCCTCTGCCGTTTCATCTCATATTTTGTGAGTTTGAGTCTTGATTAATTGATCACAAGGGCTCTAGGGGGCTTCCAACTCAATGAGTTTAGCTTACAAAACCCTTTTGACCCGGCAAACCACCACATTATTGGTTATACCCGCCTGTATGCTTGATGCTACTCCGAACAAGATGACCCACCGTACTCGAGCCGGGGCGAGTTACCAGAGGATGAGCTCTTGGCGCGACAGATCATCAGACGTTCTAAGTCCATGACAATAGTCAATGGCGAGCTACACATGTGCAGCGTCACGGGCGTCTTCCAACGATGTGTTTCGCCTGAAGAAGGTTGTGAGATTCTTCATGAGATTCATGCTGGGGACTGTGGTCATCACGCCGGATCAAGGTCTCTAGTGGCTAAAGCTTTCAGGCATGGATTCTTCTGGTTAAGAGCTCATGCAGATGTTGAGGACCTGGTGCGCAGGTGTGATGGTTGTCAGAAATTTGGAAGGCAGGCTCATGTACCGGCTCAGGAGCTGAGGATGATCCCAATAACTTGGTCGTTTGCGGTCTGGGGGCTTGATATGGTTGGGCCCTTTAAACGGTCTAAGGATAAGAAAACTCGCTTGTTGCAGTTGATAAATTTACCAAGTGGGTGGAAGCTGAGCCTGTTAGCAATTGTGAGGCGGCGACTGCAGTCTAGTTCGTCAAAAAATTGATCTTCCGCTTTGGTATCCTCACAGTATCATCACAGATAATGGAACAAATTTATCCAAGGGTGCTATGAAACAATTCTGTCAGAGAGAGCATATCCGACTTGATGTATCATCAGTAGCTCACCCACAGTCTAATGGGCAAGCTGAGCGTGCTAACCAGGAGATATTAAAAGGGATCAAGCCTTGGCTCATGGTGCCTCTAGAGAGAACTCCGGGTTGTTGGGTTGAAGAGCTTCCTGCAGTTCTTTGGAGCATCAGGACTACCCCCAACAGATCAATAGGTTACACGCCCTTCTTCATGGTTTACAGAGCCGAGGCAGTTCTTCCAAGTGATGTTCATCATGACTCGCCCAGGGTGGCGGCTTACGTTGAAGCAGACAATGAGAAGGCGCGTCAAAATGCCTTGGATGCTTTGGAAGAAGAACGTGATCTAGCGGCGGCTCGCTCGGCGATTTATCAACAAGACCTACGTCGCTATCATAGCCGCCGGGTTATAAGTCAGACATTCCAGGAGGGCGACTTAGTGCTCCGTTTGATTCAAGATTAGACAGGGATGCAAAAACCTAAACAATGGGTCATATTATCTTATTGATGTATACCTCTGAGGAAGAGACCAACAGGCCTTGGAATATTGCTCATCTTCGGCCTTACTATACATGAGCCAATGGCTCTCACCATTGTACATACCTTTGTCAATGTATATATCTTTTTTATGATCAAAATAATAAAGCCGGCATCCCCAAATCGGGGCCTCTACCGTTTCATCTCATATTTTGTGAGTTTGAGTCTTGATTAATTGATCACAAGGGCTCTAGGGGGCTTCCAACTCAATGAGTTTAGCTTACAAAACCCTTTTGACCCGGCAACCGCCACATTATTGGTTATACCCGCCTGTATGCTTGATGCTACTCCGAACAAGATGACCTGCCGTACTCTTGCAGTTAATCCTTTGTGACCCTGAACTTTTCAAGGTTAAAATGGTGGTTTAAAGTCATGTGAGGGCCAGCTTACCGATAGTGAGGATAAACCAAGGCTTTTAAGCCATGCTTCATGAAAGCAAGAATTTGAGCCTTCAAAGGCCAGATTCTTTCGGTCGAGCTTTAACAGTCGGCTTATAAGTATGAAAGATATACATGTATATGTTTTGGTTTCTTGTTTTTACAGGAGTTTTGTGTTATTCATCATATGAAGGTTATAAATCCCTGGATCAAACAAGGTCCGGGTTAACATTGCTCAAAATTGAGTTTATGGCAGCTTTGACTCGCCAAGTGGTCTGTTCACAATTGTTATGACCTTGAGTCATTAGGTTATTAACCCGCCCTGGCTTTTGACTATAAGTCGCCGGTACTAGAGATTAATGGATCTTTTACAGATTATATGAAAAGATCTCAAATAAATTTAGAGATATTGCAAAGACAAGGTGTGCATATATAATTAGGTCAAGCATACAGAGAAGTTCAGCTGCTGGATCAAATAGTTGGCATAACATGCTCGAAGGCATGACATGGCAGATAAAAGTTTTTAACTACACTATTACAAGGCTACAACTGAGCCCAAAAGTTTTTCTAATAAGTTTTTCAGGAGTTAGGTCACTCCTTTGAACCGGCTTCTGAGCCATCCGGGTTAGATCCAGCCGGGTTAATATCCTCTTGGCATCTTGTAGTTGAAGCTTCCTGGTTATCCCGTGCCTGCTCTTCTGCGCTTGAAATCTGGAGATTATCCGACGTCCAGTTGATACCGGTTAAAGCCTCGAAGGTTGCTTCGTCATTCATGACAGCAAAAGAGTTAATGTCAGAGGCAAAAATATGCTTACGCCTTTGGGGAGTTAACTCCACAATGTCGAAGGTGGGCGCCTTAATGCGCGTGTTGTTGCTGTCGTAAGCCGGCTAGTACTTTGTCAAGTCCAGCTCTTGTGCAAGTTGACACGCCAAGGGCCGCATCTCTTTGACGCATCTGGTAAAGTCGGCTTCTTCAAAGACAGACCCGTCATCATTGAATTCTGGACACCCGCCAGCCATTTCTATTGGGTCCAGCTCTGACTGGTAAGCCTTTGCCCGGCTTAGTGAAGTGATGGCGCCTGAGCGGGCAGCTGATAGTTTTTGTTCCTCCACTTGCTTCGACACTTTGGATAAATGTTCCAACATAGTTTTTATAAGTGTGGGCGGCTTCTTTCCATTTGACACAGCCACAAGTGTACGAAGGGCGCCAGCATATAATTTCTCCGTCAAGGAGTACACGGCTTTCAGCTTCGTCACTGTGTTTTGCCCGAGGCTGGCACTTCTGGCACCTGTTAAGCATTCAGAACAAGAGTCGCCAATCAAGTTAGTATCATATTGTGTAAGGTCGCCAGGCGAGTTATATCAATCAAGTACAATTTTTACTTACCAAAGATGGCGGCAGTTATTTGAGAAACATGCTGTTTTAAGCCGGATAACTCCTTAGTCACGGGTTTAAGCTGGGTTTCAGCGTCTTCCGCTCTTTTCAGTAGCATGGCCTTTTCAGTGTACTAGGCGGCTCTTTCTGCATCAAAGTTGGCCTTTATCTTCTCAATACTTTCCAAGGAAGATTTCAAGTTTGCCTCAGCCTTGGCGCGTTCAGCTTGTTCTATTTCCAAGTTTTTCTTTAAGCTGGCTATGTTTGACTCGCCCAGGCTTAAAGCTTCCTGCAAAGGGTTACAAGCAAAATAGTCATTTAAATGATAGTGAGGTTGATTGAATCAGCATTGAAATATCGGTGTTATAATCAAGAATATTCAAGTCCCAAGCACATTACAGATAATATCCTTGGCACTTGGGGGCTAATGTATGATGATTTTTTAGTCTATGCTGCAGAAGACCCGGCTCATATTATAAGGATAAGCTGGCCCTTGGGGGCTACAGGCGATTCTTCAAATTGGTCATTTTTAAAGACCCGACTCATCTTATAAAGATAAGCCGGCCCTTGGGGGCTACAGGCGATTCTTCAAATTGGTCATTTTTCAAGACCCGGCTTTTCTCAACAAGATAAGCTGGCCCTTGGGGGCTACATTTTGGAAATTTTCATAAGTCTCAAACATACTCAATGATTTTCCTATGCTTAAGACTTGGGGGTTACATGAGTATATATGTACAAAGCTGAGAGGGGATAAGTTCATTCACACCTCATATTTTTGCTTCATCATATTTACTAAGTCGGCTTCCATATCACGGCTTGTATGAAGGCGGCTTAAATAGCCCACGTGCAACTCGCCTGCACTGAATGCTGCATAGCTTTCTAGATCCAGTTTTGTCTTGCCCTTCTCCAATAAAGGTGTCTCTTCCTTGGCTGAGTGCTTGGTTAGCACTGTGGAGACTTCGGGCGCCTTAAAAGCCGACCCAGTAATGGCAATACCATCAACGTTTTCATCAACACGGATCTCGTCAGTCGGTTTCACAGGAGATGAAGAAGGTTTAGGACCTGGCGGGTCAGGGTTACCCGCCGGGTTAGTGTCAGCATTCATGGCTTCAGAAACTGTTGCCTCAATCTGTGGAGGCGGGTCATTTTTTTCATTATGATGTTCTTCAAGATCATCAGTATGGACCTCAGGGGTCATCAACACCTGTTCTCCCGACTTAGGATTTTCAGGGGCTTTGGAAGAATTGCCAGTCTTTCTCTTCTTCTCCTTGGCTTTGACCCTGGAATCATAATGGAGTATTAGGACGTATATGACAATAAGTTATGTAGTTATAAGCAAAAGTAAAGACTTACCCTCGGTTGACGATGAAGGCAGGCAGTTGCGTTTGAGATGAGACGCCTGAAGACGGTGGCGACTCCTGGTAATTGGAGTCAGAAGGGTTAAGAGGATGTCTTATGAGACCAGCTTTGGGTAAGGAAAAGGTTGGACTATGTGGCACCTCAGCAGGCCGCTTACGGGCAGAGGGTTCATGACTTAACCCGGCCATTAAATCACCTGAGCCACCACTTTGAGTCTGGCGCCTTAGATCATGCTGAGTTTTCTTCAAAATAAAGCGGGGATCTAAGTGAGCATCTGGGTGAGAAAACTTTACTTTACGGACAACCCACCGTATCCTTTCTGGAGGCGAGGGATCTGAGCCGGAAGAGATAGGAATTACCTCAGAATCATCAGCCCGGCTGTTGGCAACTTCATCCTGAGAACAAGAAGCGTCAGCTAATTCAACAAAGAGTCGGCCAAGAGAATCAAATTCTACCTCGGACGGGTTATCAGCGTCAGCTGATTCGCCTACGACAGCCGGCTCAGCTATGGCAGTTGCCTTGTTCTTCTCCAACTTTGGGCCAGTTCTAGTCTTGGCCACAACAGTTTTGATTTTCCTCTTCCAAAAAGCAGAGTCGGGCTATGTAATAAGAAAATATTGACAAGTAAGACACAGAACAGAATCAAGGATATTTTAAACCGAACATAAGATAGTGCTTATAGCTGGGACCGGGTTGAGCTTGAAGAACGGAGGCAGTCCTATCTTGTTACAATTTTCTTGTGACTCCCCAAGTAAGGAGTTCACAGCTTGAAAGACCTACTCAGCAGTAAAGTCGTCAGAACTGTATCGTTGAGGGTCATCTGACTCACCAGAGTAGCTGCACATTAAACTGGGCCAGCGACTTAGGGGAAGAATCTTCCATGAGACCAAGCAGCGGGCTAAGTCAACCCCTATCAACCCATTGGCTAGCAAAGTTGTTATCTTGGGGTAATGTTGGAGAGATTCAGTATGTTCGGTTGGAATAAGTTGGCTTGGCGGGTTAAAGTTGATGAGAAGACGATCAACTTGATAACTCGGCATAGGTTCTCATTAGCTAGGGCAGTGTTTTTACAGTAGAACCAGGTTTTAACCCATCCCTTGGGATGGCTCACCAAAATAGTGGCGGGAAAGCAGCCATCTCGGCGTCTTTGAATTGAGATCCTGCCTAGTTCTTGAGTCGGACCACTAGCACACTCAGTCTGGCGGTTTAAATAAAATAATTCCTTGAAAAGAGCAACGGTGGGCTCTACTTGCAGATAAACTTCGCAAAAGAGTTGAAAGTGGCAAAGGTTTGTTACTGAATTCGGGCCTATGTCTTGAGGATGGAGGTTGAAGTAGTGCAAAACATCCCGAAAGAACTTTGACCCGGGCGGTGTAAAGCCTCTGACAATATGGTAAGTGAAAACTATCACTTCTCCTTCGCCAGGGTTAGGGACATTTTCCCCTTGGCTGAGTCGCCAACCAATCTCTCCCTTAGCCGCCAAGAGACCTTGATCCACATAATCTTTGAGTATTTGTTCAGTGACCAGAGAAGGACCCCAATTGCAAAGAGTGGTTTTTGCCATATTAAGTTGCCTAAAAGATGATAGGAAGGCGAGTTTTTAAAAAAGGGGGTATTGATTCATCAACAATACATGAATGAGCAGTATAAAGATAAGCCGCCTGAAGCTAATGGCGGGTTAACTGAAAGAGGCAGTTTTCGAAATTTTGGCGGGTTACAAATACATTGATAAGCCACCCGAAAAGCAATGGGCAGGTCAGTTATCTAAAGGATCCAAGATTGCCGAATTCTGTTAAGTATAGAGCAAACAAGTTTTCATAGTTTACAGCTATATTTACAGATCTACGGGCAGTTCAAAAAAGAAAAATAATTACTAAACCTAAAAGGCAGTGGCGAAAAAGCTAGCAAGATATCCACTGATTCTAGAAGGGGATACAAGTTGTTAAAATTGAAGATGGTGCTAAAACTACTACCGCAGTATTTCTCTAATGTTTTTAGATCAAAAGTAGTTTCTTTTCAAAGGAGGTGATGAACTAGGATGAACTCTGATGAACTCTACAAACTCCATTGACTAATGCAGATCTGAGAAAGGAGAAAAACCATACCTGCTTGCGGTGGAGAAAAGCGGAGGCGTGCCTCTAGATCCCGACGACGACAGAGCAGTGCTGCGACTTCGACTCAAGAAGGCCGGCGTGGTTCGATGGGTACGGCGGAGCTCCGGTTGCGATGGACTCGGGAGGAAGAAGAAGAGGAGGCGACGGGGTAAAAGTGAGAAAGACGAACCCCCGTGCCTATTTATAAGGAAAATAATGAACAGTGAAGGATAGGTGCGAAAATCGAGGAGGCGCAATAAATTTCGCAACAAAGGGACGCCTCGATTTTCGGAATGACAGATTTATACAAAGATTCGGCATGACGTCATGAGGGTTTTTTTGGAATCATGAAGGTGACGTCATCTTTATTTATGGCGGGTTACGAGGATTTTTCAACATTGCGGATAAAGGAAATGAAGAGAAGACTCGCCAAACAGAAGGGTTAAGATTGACATGAACAAGTTCAAATCAATTTGGGGCCTAATGTTGGGGATATAACCCCGGAGTATAACCCACCCTAATAGGGACGAGTTAGACCGTTGGCGACTTAAGGAGCTGGGCCTTTGAAGAGCTAAGACAGTCCAGACGCAGCGTTAAGAAGGCAGCTCACCGGATGGGCCGGCTTAGGCTTAGGGTCAAAAGGCGGCCCAGGGGTGTAACCCGCCATGTAATGATCTACCTTGCAAAGCAAGGCGACTTAGAGTACAGTTTGGTCATGTATCATAACCCGACCCGGACTCTTGTAAGCCGGCAGCCTCGACCTGTATATAAAGGCGAGTCCCCGACATAGATTAGACAGGTTAGAATCAATCGAAAGCTAGGTCAAGCGAATCCACTCCCTTGTAATCGATACTCTAGCAATTCAACATAAAGCAGGACATAAGCTTTTACCTCGATCGCGAGGGGCCGAACCTGGGTAAACTGGTGTCTCTCGTCCCGCTCAACCCTGACAAGTTAATCACCGTTGCGATGGCTTCACACTTAAGTCCTTTCACGTGGACATCTGTTGTGACAAAACCACGACAGGTCGGTTACGACATCCTACTACTCTGACGGTTCCTTTCCCGACGATATGAGGTGTAACGGTGCCACGCATCGCGTAGGAGCTCATGGTGGCGGTTATAGGAGAGGGGCGATTAGGATCGACAAGCGAGGAAATGTGTGTCTGTGTGTGGGGGGGAGGGTGCTGGCACGGAGGTACGGGGAGAGAGAGACAGGGAGGGGGCGAGAGAGAGGGAGGAAGAGAGAGGGAGGGAGGGAGAGGGAGAGACCCAATGCGGACGTAGTCGTCTATGCATCAGCCGAGCATCCATAGGCAAGCACTTGAAATGTCGGGATACACTTCATCAATAGACCTAGACTGATTTTGCCCACTACATTCCTTCTCGATGAGAACCAAGGATCATGCCTCTCCATGACTTGTGTAATGGTATGAAGAGATCTCTATGCATCAGGAATCGTTGCCTATCATCTTCTCCTGATACCCCAGATTTGGCGCAAGTAATTCTTCAAAAGTTTGGCATGACCCTCTGCCCTATCTCGATAAATGTGAATGTGGCCGAACTGAGAACCAAGTCTCAGTCACCTCACCTCCATCTCCCTCTTCAATAATCATGGCCATCCCCATGTCAAAATCATCATCTTCTTCTTCCTCCTCCAATGAAGAGTAATCGAAGTACATCTCCATCAGCCTCTTCATATGAAAAATGCAATGTTGTAAGATCAATTTGAATGCAAAACATAGATGAAATTTTTTTTACCTTGGGGCAATTCGCCGAGCACTTCGCGAGCAGAGAAATGTGAGACTCGCGGCGGCTGGCGTTGCTGCCATGTAGATGGTATGTGGGCGCCAAAGGGGAGACCTGGACGTCGGGAGGAACTTAATCCCGGCTAATCCATGGACGAACGCTCTGACAAGGCTACCCGCAACGACTCGGCTCTGGCCTTCGCAAGATGGCTGGCGTGGGTGCGAGATGGACATCGGTAGCTCAAGTGTGGGTAGGCTGCGGCATCCTGCTACTACGGCAGTTCCTTTCCTAGTGAAATGAGGCGTCGCGGTGGCACGTGTCGAGTAGGAGCTCACGTCGATGGTGACGGAGGGGAGGTGGCGGTTATGATTGGCAAGCAAAGAAAATGTGTGTGTGTGTGTGTGTGTGTGTGCCTGGGGGATCGATTGCCAGTGTTGATATATATATATATATATATATATATATATATATATAGAGAGAGAGAGAGAGAGAGAGAGAGAGAGGAGAAAAAAATTGGGAGGATTTGTCCAGTTGCTCAAATTTGAGTCGGATCGGATGGGGGAGTTCCCCTCAATTTTTTGATAAGTAAAAAGTTTTGGATGAAGGGTTATCCAGGACTTAACTCCTTAAAAGATAATCTTTGAGAAGTAAAAAAAAGGGCTAAAGGTGCTCTACTTCTCTGGTGCATCTGCATTGGTTGCAACAAAACAAGTAAGTTTAAAGCAAGCACGAGGTGGTTAAAGTGGTTGATTACGGAATTTGTCATAGTTAGACTTAGAGCCTATAATAGGCTACTGTGACAATTGGTTTTGACTTCCTGCAGTGCTGAGGCGAGATACAATATGTACTTTCACTTAGGAAATAAATAAGGCGGTTGCTACAGATCAGAGAAACTCATCCCCCCGTCATCCTTCTCCTCTCTTCTTGCATCCACCAGCCCCCGGTGCTGCTGCGACACTCACCTCCTCGCAGCAACGACGACGATACAAAAGAAACCGGCGATTGCAGCACCTATACACCCGCCATCGCACCCACGCCAACGAGCGCACGCAACTCCCAGAGCCGCCGGCGACCGCTGCATCGCAGCACCGGGAGCCACCATGGCTGCTCCATGGCAACACCGAGCGCGCCGCCGCCGTGCGAAGGTTCATTGCAGCTCCGGTGAAAGCTTCATTGCATCTCCGACGTCACTCAATTGCAGCTCCAGCGGAGTCCATTCCATCCCCGTCGCAGCTTCAACGACTCCGACGGCATTCCATTGCAGCCTCGGCAGCGCGAGCGTTGCATAGCAGCAACGCGGCAACAAACCATCCCGGGTTCACGCCGACAACACCGGCGTGTGCTACACCACAGCACGGGTGCGCCCTGCGGCGTCGCTCCCCAATCCGGCTTGCAGCGCCGGCGAGCGTTGCATCACAGCTCCGCTGCACCAACAAGCGTTGGATAGCAGCACCGCGGCAACAGCCATCCCAGCTTCACACCAGTAACCCCGGCGAGTGTTGCGCAGCGCTGGTGCGTGATGTGGCATCACTCTCTGGCTTGTACCGCCAGCGAGTGCTGCATCGAAACCATTGGCCTACGTGATGAGCGGTGCATCACAGGAGCGGCTTCACAAAAAACGACTACCGACATTGCAACAGGGAGTGGGGAGCACGAAGTTCAGGGGCGACAGTTTACTTGAAGAACGCCTTTATGGCGGAGATCCAGCGGGAGAAAGAAGTGATAGAGAAGAAGGGGAATTTTGTTTGGGGAAAAGGAAAAATTGATGGCTTCCATGCCTCCCTGTTGAAGATAAGGAAACGGTGGGCGGTGGGTGGGCCTCCACGGGACGTGCGGCGCGCGTAGGAGGCAGTTTGCGCGAGACGAAAATCAACCGGCTCAAAATAAACGTTTTTCAATAAATAAATATAGAAATGAAGGTGGTCTAGTGCGATTGAATGTTCTCTTGGCCGATCCAGCCCAAGTTGCCTAACAACTAACAATTGTATTCTCACCCATCGTCGGATCTCACGAGTATAACAATCCTACGTACTACCTCCGTCCCGGTGTATAAGTCATTCGCGTAGTTCTAGGTCATCGATTTGATGAATTAAATATGTGTTATATGTCATGAAAAGTATACCACTAGATTTCTACACGGATGTAGTTTCTAAATATATATTTTTTGTCAAATATAATACATATTTAGATAGTTAAATTATCGACCTAGAACTACGCGAATGACTTATACACCGGGACGGAGGGAGTAGTAGGTCAGCAGCTGATAATTTTAGATGTAATAACATCTTATATTATGGGACGGAGGAGTATTGAATAAGAGTAATACTACACATACATAGGTTTACAAGGCTTGATTTTGATTGAAGATTAAGGGGGGGAGGGGTCCACCCCCGTGAAAATCAGGGGGGGAGAAGTTAGTTAGAAAGAAAGGATTCTGGTCAGCGTGTAACTGCGTGTGACTCTTTATATGTTTAGCATTATTGATTTGAATAATGCCAACCGCATGCCTAACACCAGCTTAAGCCTCGGATGGACTCGATCGCTCCCTTGGGAGCGTGGGGCAGACATCTTCAACTGCAAGTGTGCGAGGATATACGGACAGGCACGAGGGCATGTATAAATGTCTTCGGATCTGTTTCGGAAAACCTTGTGAAACTGCAAGTTGTCGAGCACGCACACTGCATCTGGGTGGCAGCGCCACTGGGAAATGCCAGTTGACCTTGGAGTCGGAGCTACCACCAAAGGCATGGCGTCCTTGCAGCTCTACCAGCTCCTCCTCCCTCTCCTGGCCATCGTCGTCTCTCTCATATGCCTCAGCCGCGCGGCGCAACGGCGCC
This sequence comes from Thinopyrum elongatum, assembly GCA_011799875.1. Classification (NCBI taxonomy): domain Eukaryota; kingdom Viridiplantae; phylum Streptophyta; class Magnoliopsida; order Poales; family Poaceae; genus Thinopyrum; species Thinopyrum elongatum. Next base: position 614,063,384 of record CM022298.1, read on the forward strand.
GGCGTCGCGAGGGCGCCCGCTTGCTGCCGCCGTCTCCGTGGGCCCTCCCGGTGATCGGCCACCTCCACCACCTCGCGGGCGATCTGCCGCACCGCGCCATGCGCGACCTGGCGCGACGCCGCGGTCCGCTCCTGCTGCTCCGCCTCGGCAGCCTCCCTGTCGTGGTCGCATCCTCCGCGGACGCCGCGCGCGAGGTCATGGTGGCGCGGGACGTCGACTTCGCCACGCGCCCCATCAGTCGCATGCTCCGCCTGTCTATCCCAGACGGAACAGAGGGGATTGCCTTCGCGCCGTACGGCGACAAGTTGCTTAGCGCCCAGCACGTCCAGTCCTTCCGGAGCGTGCGAGAGGAGGAGGCCGGCCGGCTGCTCCTGGCGGTGGCAGCGGCGGCGACGGCATCTGCACCGGTGAACCTCAGCAAGCAGTTGTCGGCGTACGCCGCCGACTCGGCGGTGCGTGCCATCATCGGAAGCAGGTTCAAGGACCGGGACACGTTCCTGATGATTCTACAGCGCGGGATCAAACTGTTCGCCGGGATGAGCTTGCCGGACCTCTACCCGTCGTCCCGCCTCGCGATGCTCGTCAGCCGGGTGCCGGGCCAGATGAAGCGGTACCGAGAAGAACGGGACGCGTTCATGGACGCCGCCGTCCGCGAGCACCAGGAGAACAGGGCGGCTGACGACGACAAGGAGGGCTTGCTCGACGTGCTCCTGAGGATCCAGCGGGAAGGCCACCTGCAGTTCCCCATGTCCATTGACAACATCAGGTCGGCCGTCGGGGTACGTAATGAAGCACCTCACTCATGGAATCCACACATCTTCCATCAGTCCATGGAAAAAAGTCGTTCATGCATGTAATGTATCGTGCCGAAATCGTACAGGACTTGTTCGCCGGGGGGAGCGACACGTCGGCAACGACCCTGGAATGGACCATGGCCGAGCTCGTGAAGAACCCCAGAGTGATGGGGAAGGCGCAAGACGAGGTCCGGCGAGCCCTCGCCGGACAACCCAAGGTAACAGAGGACTCCCTCGGCGGCCTGAACTACATGCGCCTGGTGATCAAGAAGGTGCTCCGGCTGCACCCTCCGGCGCCGCTGCTGCTGCCGCGTGAGTGCATGAATGACTGCCGGGTCCTGGGCTTCGACGTGACCAAGGGGACCATGGTGCTCGTCAATGCCTGGGCCATCAGCAGGGACCCTGCCCACTGGGACGCCGCCGAGGAGTTCATCCCGGAGAGGTTCGAGCGTGGCGAGGTCGACTTCAAGGGGGCGGACATGGAGTACACGCCGTTCGGGGCGGGCCGAAGGATGTGCCCTGGGATGTCGTTCGGCTTGGCCAACGTGGAGCTCGCGCTCGCCGGGCTGCTGTACCATTTCGACTGGGAGCTGCCCGGCGGGGCGGAGGCCGAGGAGCTCGACATGACGGAGAAGATGGGAGTCACCGTGCGGCTGCGCCGTGACCTTCTGCTTGTTCCGGTGGTCCGAGCGCCCTTACCACTAGACTAGTAGCTCTAGCTAGCCAGGTTCTGCTAATCGACAGGTGGTATTATACTACTGTAGTAGCAAGTCACATGGGAGATGGCGTGAACTTTCGAAAATTCGAAGGAGCGCGCTGTCCTCGCGTGGTCGCGGTATCGTGAACCGCCCGTCATTCTCGAGATATGGAACCTGATCTGGTCGTGGCACAGGCTTTGCCGATTTAATGTATGCATGTCGCCCACCCAGCACCGTGACGGTTTGTGGAGTTGACGGACGGCTCCGTCCTGTACCCGTGGCCCATCAAGCTACCCGACTAACAGCCTGGTCATGTACCATCGTACCACGAGGTATCTAAGGCTTGTCGAAAGGATTCCATGATATCTGAAAAACACGACTACCCTCTAGTTTAGGGTTTCCGTCCTCCGGAAGCGATCGTGCGCCGCCGTGAGTTATCCCGTGAGTTATCCCTTGACTCCGACCTCTCCTGCCGGTACTAGGCCTCGCTTGGTGCTGGGATTGGATCAGGAAGGAGCTCCTCGTGGCGTTGTGATCTTTGCGGTGCCCGAACCATAACCCTAATGGCGGAGACCGGCGATTCCTCATCTTCGGCGGGATGGAGTGGCAAGAATCTTGAAGAGATGATGTAGTACCTTGATCTGAAGGATGATGAACTGGACGACGTGATCGTGGGAGAAGAAGAGGTGAAAAAGTTTGAAGCAGATACGAGGTGGCTCGCTATTGGTAAGCTGAATGCAACTCGCACCTATTTCAGCTCTTCCGCGATGTTCGAGACTATGAAGGCGGTCTGGAATTTGGCACATGTTCCCAAGTACAGAGAGGCAGGGAAGAACCTGTTTGTTTTTCAGATGCTCTGTCTCGGTGACTAGAAGAAGATTGTCCATGAAGGACCCTTGTTGTTCAAGGGGATGGGACTACCGATCTAAGGCTTGTCCAAAAAACGAGGTATCTAAGGCAGTACTGTTTCCCCTCAAAAGAAAAATCCAAGGCAGTACTATTGGTGCCACGCTACAGTTTGCATGACTTGTGTGCTCAAGTCCCAGCAGATCGAGCATAAATACAGTAAAATTCCCAAATTCTCGTTGAAGAGCGTGACCACATCGGAAATTGCTTTTGGAGGCCGAGCTCCATGGAGGCCTTCAAATGCAAAATTGAAAATTTGTGAAAATTCATATTTTTATATTTTAAAAAATTATGAAAAAGTTACAGAGATAGATGAAGGCATAATGAACATATGTGTAAATTTTTAGGACGAATTACGTTGAAATGAAGGTTGTGCAAAAAAGACAAATCTGAGGCTTTTCAACACATGATACTATTCATCCTCCCAGTCCATTAATTTGTCGTTTTTGTACAAGTCGCATTTCAACTTATTTCATCCTGAAATTTTGCACACATACGCCTCATCCTTGTTTACTTGTACAATTTTTTTCTTCATATTTTTATGAAACCAAAATTTTCGAAATTTTCAAAAATTCAGCCTGCATGGAGAGGCCGAGATCCAAAACGCCATTCTCGTAACGAAACCAGTATCGAATTCATGCCTATGATGGTTTTTTTTTAAATCGTTTCATGCCTATGATGGTACCTGTTAGCAGTAGAGATGACATACAAAGCCAATCCAGAAATAAGGATGACGGGAGCTCCCGGGCCTCCTCAGAGCTTAGCGCACGTCGGCCGTCGGATCGAGAGCTTGATGCGATTCTCGCCGTCGGATCGACCTCCTGATTGTTCTCAGCCGTTGGATATAATCGATGGATGGAGCAATGAGCAGTGATTTTTCCCTCTCACCACGGGATATTGGGCGTGCCTCTCTGACCCGTAGGGCGCTTGGCTGGTGGGCCACGCCTGTCTGTGGCTTGGGTGCGCAGACGCCCGGTGCGGGCCGCCTGCGGTCAAAAAATCCTGCCACCGCCTGTAATTTCCATATCCCGCCAAGGGCATTACAGAGATTTCGCATATGTGCCCTTGCGTGGCGTGGTGTGGATGGGTCGATTCTGTGTAAAGCAGAGGGAGCCCGATTGGGCGAGAACCCTAGCCGCCATCCCCGCCGCGCTCCTCTCCTTCTCTCTTCCAGCCGCTGACGCGCCCCCGCATCTCGTCCCCCTTCCTCTCCCACCGCCGCGTGCGCCGCCACCGCTGCTCTCCCCGTCGTCATAGCGCCACCATCCCCGCCTCCTCCCTGGGCGCCGCATCTCCTCCCTCTTCCTCTCCCACCACCACGTTCGCCGCCACCCCTGCTCTCCCCGTCGCCCTCGCGCTGCCATCCCCGCCTCCTCCCTGGACGCGGCGAACACGAGGAACAAGGATCCGTCCACAATCTTCGTCGCGCACGGCGCCGTCAGTCGACCAGATCGCCACCGTGTCGTCTCCTCCTCTGTCGACCTCAAAGCCGCGCCGCCTTCTCCCCTTCCCAGCCCACACTCTCTTATCTCTCTTCCTCGCCTCCTCTCCTCCCCTCGCGACGTCGCCCACCGTTTCCATCGACCAGCAGCCATCCCCATGTCATCTCTCATCTCAAGCCGGCGGCTGCCGCTCTCCGGAGTGGCAGCTGCAGCCCCGCCCCCTCCCCTGCACGCCGTCCATAGACGGAGACGTAGCAACGGAGGCATACGCCACCGGCACGCCGCTGGCTCGATCCAGGAGCAGCGAGGACTGCAGCGCCACAGAGGATGCCAAGACAAGGATGGTAGGCCATCCCCGTGCCCTCTCCCCCCATTCTTCTTTCCCTCTCTAAGTTTGATCTGCTGATGCATTTCCTCCTCCCTGAATCACCTCTTGGACTTTGCAGGAGGAGCATGAGCTGCACATTTAGATGAAGGTGTCAAATCGTCTGTGGTGCCATGACATGGACGTCGTCTTGGCCGCCGGCGTGCTGTCAAAGGAGGTATTTTTTTTTCTGGGCCCTTGCTTGGCCCTCTACTATCTTTGCCTCGATCTGATGCTTCTCTAGGGAGAATGAAATCAGATTATTAACTTATTTTATTTCAGGGAGATGCACTAATTTGATTTTTTTTATTGCAGGATTCTTTCTGGTGATCCTGGCATTGTTGTATATGAATCTTCATTTTTGGAAGCGGCTGGCTGCAGGGATTTCGTCGATGCTATATTCTCGAGTGAGGTGTTGAGAAAGTAAAGCTTTCAATGAAGTTGTTATAGTGTTAAGTTCCTAACCCGAAATGTGGAGGTCGTGCATTAACATGCTGGGGCATGCTGGCATCTTTTGTAGTTTTGGCGTAGAAGTATCCATCACTCTCAAGGGTGAGGCATTGTAACAGTTGCAGAGCAAACATTAGAGGTTATGACCGCCAATGCCCTGCGTTTGGTAATTGCATAGGTACTATATTGCATTTTTGATACTCTAAAGTTTTGCTTCTATTATTGCATTATAGATAGATGCACATTTTAATCTGTATACCATATTTTGCAGGACAGAAAAATCATGGGCTATTTATAGCACTTTTGACAGGATTTGTTGTTGCCGAATCGATATATACAATGTGTTCAACTAAATGTATGTGGTTGTTTATCTCCTTCAGGTTTGAAATAAATTAACTATTTTCTGGGATAGCTGGTCTACATGCTTTCACAGCTGGAAAGGTCTTCGGTATTTTTAAAATGAAAGCCATTCTACATACATTTACTCTTTCTGGATTTTCACGTTTCGGATATCCAAATAGTATTCGCACTCATGGATTTCCTACATTTATAACTGTTTGTATTCTATTTTACAGATATAACTAGATGCATAACTTCAGGAACTTTAAGAACTGAGGTATCTCCTTCCATCATCTTATTTTGCATACCTTGCCAAGTGATATTATGATTACATTGTCAAGACAATTGATCTTTTGTTCTTTGCATGAAAGGTTTATACATTGATCAGCTTTGGCTTATACACAAACGTAGAACACGGAAAGCACTTTTTTTACCAAAATCTGGGTGGCCCTGATGTTTTGGCTAAATTTTGTTCCGAAGATACTATTACTCTAGAAAACCCAAAACTTTTGCATCAAACTAGATGTTAGTAAAATTAGAACAAAGTTGCAAGGCAAACTTTGTTTGTCAAAGGCACAAAACTAACAGCTCATGTTAACACACAATGGTTGTCTTGTAGCATTATGATGGATGTACCAGTACACATTGACTTTTGATTAATGCTGGTCTATCTTAGTACATTCAAATATTTAGGCACAATATAAGTGCATCTGTAGTTCAGTGTTTTTTTTCCAGAGAACATGTTGTAATTCATAGTGTCTTGAAGAATCCTGTCATATGCAGGAGGACAGCAGCCTCGACGCGGTGATTGAGTCGGCCACGGATAAGCAGTGCCGCCTGGCCGGGCGACGTGGCCGGCAGCAGGAAGTCTGCCATCCACATCGTCGAGATCTGCTTCAAGGACAGCGCTTGGAAGAAGGGGCCGGCTCAAGCAGGTACAGCTCGCTCCTCCTCCCTGTTTCTTCTTCTTCATTGTCAGGCAGGACGCCAACCAGCACTATTAACAGATATTGATTATGCGTGGATATGAAATAGATGCTCTACTATGATTTTTCTTCCTCTTTCTGTTGTCACGCAAATATGTGCTTATGTGAACAGGTCCTACTATGTGGGCAAAAGGCAGTTTGACTGAATCATGGTTGGTTAAAAGAAGTTCAGAATCTGCATCTCTAACTTTCCATGGATGATCAAGAAACTCATTCTTCGACGAATTTTTATTCACTTGCATCTGTTCCGGCATTAGTGTTATGAACCTATGACCGATACCTTTTTTATGATACTGTACTGAACATCATGCTAACTTTTATGATACTGTACTGGAGTGCTAATCATGTGAGTGAATGAATATATATTAGTTGGTTTAAGCATCAGTGAATATTATTTGTCCCATAAATCTGCACATAATTTTCTGTGTTTCGGTAGGTTTTTCTGATTGTTTGTTATTTGATCCCAATATGATCTCTTACTTAGATTGGTGTTGTACAGCTTGGGTTTCGATTTTCTGTTTACTTTTTTAGAGTAGCATGTTTGGTATCCAGTACAAACCTACTCTGCAAGTACTTACCTCTTTTCGAATCTCCATTTTAAACAGTTTCGAGCATCGTCCGTTCAATTTTACCGAACTCTTGAACACCATAGATTTGTATGGCAACAGCTGGTGAAGCAGGTTAGTATTATCCAAGTGGCTACTTCTACCAGGTTCCTTCTTACAGTAACTATAAGAATGATTTTAATTGCTAGATATATACATCTATGAGAGCTGGTTTATCTCTTTTTCTGTTATTATTGGAGAAAATGAATAAAAAATCCTTTTTCAGATTCCTTTGTTCTCGCATCAATGTATTTTTATTCACAGTTTGGATCTCATAGGCTCATCCTGAGATATATACTGGATATGTCCATATGGATTACAGAGAATATCTTAAGAAGATGCCAAAGTCAGTGTCTGCTCCTTTTCTACTATTTATTTAGCAGTAAATATTTATTAATTAGAGTGAAAAGATGAACTCTTCTCACTTTTGTATGCTTACCGAACCGACTAGGAATGGAGAGTGAGGTGATCATGTTACATTTCAGGCTGTCGCGGACTTGGTAAAGCATGATTCTTCCACACCTTATTATATGACCAATCTGTCGCACCTGTATGTGCATTCTCAGTATAGATGCTAGCCAATTTATTATGAGTTGCTACTACAACATAACTAATGGTTGATTGCTCTGCCTTTCTTAGTTTCATCTACGTATGTTATTGGCCTAGCTTCTACAACACAGTGGTTCACCTTGAACTGTAAGTCTATAACTAATCATAGAGTTTTCCTATTTGATTAGGAAATTGAGTGACTCTTTTGCTTGCAAATAGAGTCCTTGACTGGATAATAAACTTTTTCCCTATTACATTGTACAATATATAATTGATTTTTTTTACTTTGAACTATTTTACAGAAGTGTGTTATCGATGCCCTTTTTATCTGGTATTGCAGCTATTCTGTCTTTCTGGTTCTATATATATACTGGTGGGATGTTGACAAACAATGCATCCATGCCTTCTTTTTCTATGGGTGTATGGTTGTATGCTCAAGACAAGACAACACAAAAAATGCCATGGTACACACTTGCAGCTATTCCATTTATATAACCCAGCATACTTTCTGTTGATTTTGAGATTGCGTTGCCGTTGGAGGTTCATTAGCTCCAGCACCCTCCTTGACTGCTGCCCTCTGTCTCTCATACTAGGCTTCTTGCTGAAACTTAATGGCAATGATGGAAACAGAGGCGGCTCTACGATAAGGATATGAGTACGACTGTCGGATAGTGTTTGACAGTGGCACACGCGATGGTGCTCGCAGGTATCGCGCGGCTAGGCGGGTTGTCAGCACGGTGTTGCAGTGGTCAGCGGCGGTGAACCTACGCCATGTGTGGATCAATAACACTAGGCGTGAGTGCCAGGGGGTTGTAAATATGATGATTCAATTGCAAAGATGTCTTGGGTTGGATAAGCATGTCACATTTGATTTAGTGATTTATCGTGAGTGCTCTTGTGTGAAATTAGCACGTCTTTCATATCTGCATTTATTTTATGCCTTGTTTTAGTAGTGCCAGTCACAAGGCTTGATTAGTACCCGAATGCTTTAATATCTTCCTTTTGTTTAAGGTTTGATCTTGCTTATTTTGTTAATACCATATGATGCCAATGGATTAAAGCTTTCTGTCATTATTGTTTAGATTGTATTATCCTATGCTTTTGTTGGATAAATTAGTGATGGTGCTGCCTATTTCATTTCTTGGATCATTCTTGGCAAACCCAGATTTAACATTATGGTAAAACTTTTACAACTATTCTTGACATGCTCTCTGTTTTGAAGGTTGCTTCCACATTACCACAATATGTTGATGGTGACACATTATGGAAGGGGAGAGGATCAATGACCTTATTTGCATCAGTGATGACGAAGGTATGTATGTATACACCGAGTAGCAAATGCCATTGCCTCTAAATTTTGTTGATGATGTTGTGTTTGACACACTGGTTGGCTCGACTATTCAGGTAGATGCCGTCGGAGACGCACCGTGCCAGAATGCCAAGGATTAAAGCTGTGTGCAGTGAACGTGTCTCTGTGAAAGGACCAAAACAAGAGGTAACCCACTGACCTTACATAATAAGTAATATGTAGCAGTATTTGGAGCATAACAAAATGTAGTTGTGATGAGATCTTATTGTGGTGCCTCATGGATTAGCCACAGGACGCACCACCAGAACCACGGCCACGTTGAGAAGGACGAGTCCTGGCATCCGGTACATGGGCTACATTCCAGGTTGTTGCTGCTTTGCTCATGTTCTTGAGGAATTTGATTAATCTGGTGTGATGGTGTCTTGAGCCAATTGTTCTTGTCCTCCTCTCACTAGGACCAGCTGGGACAAGGGCGGGGATGGAGAACGCAGTGTCCATCTCGTGGATCTGAGCCATGGCGCCCGCAGCGGTGCTTTCGGAACCGGGCCATGGTCGAATGCTTCTTCGACTAGGGCCGCACGCTGGGAGAGGAGCCTCCGGCCGCATTCTTCTTCATCCACTCCGTTGCGAGAGACCTCGACGATGCCAAGGTCCACCATCTCTCTTCTTCTCTCTGTGGCTTGCTCGCTTCGATTTCCATTCCTCTCACAAGTTCCTCTCTATCATGAGTGCCCATAGTTAATTCAAGTTTGTTAGTGACACTGCAAGCCTGGTTCTCTCCTGTAGGTGGTTTTATCGAGTATTTAGATTCATCTAATTATGTAAGAAGCCAATTATTTGATATGGAGTGTGTTGTGGTGCATTTTCTAAGCTTGCACTGATAGTGGTGTTTAAAAATATTCCTACATTTTTAATGGATGGTTAAATCAAAACAGTCTCATGTTTTCACCAAAGAGTTAATAAGTCGCCAGGAACATTTGGATGCAAGCACCCATCTTTCATGAGAGACACCTATGTTGTACATTTTAGTTCTTCTGTCTTTATACTCTGCCAAGTTATCTCAAGCATATGCTCTTTAGTTTTGTACCGATTGATTTTATAAGTGGATGCGTAGGCTTAAATCAGAGGATATAGGAGCGGAAGAACAGCATGTATGTTTGTCGAGATGCCTTCTTTTTGTGTGTATTTCCCTAATTTTGGTTCTCTAATTATTCTTACTCCAAAATTTACTGAATATGAGGAGTCTCCTAAAATATCATGGTAGTATGAGATGCATCATTGTCATATCATGTTGTTCAATAAGTATTTGTTTTCTTCACCTATTCAAGAGATAAATTTTGTGATAGTTAGAACAACTGGACAAATCTATCGTTTTGTGGTGAACTGATCAAGAAAAAAAAGAGCAAATAGTGCACTCGCAAGAGCCATATACTGTAAACTTAAGTGATTGTCAAATTCAATGACCATGCGTCTATGTGAATTGGTGTAATTAATTTAGAAAGTCAATTGAATATATAAACTAGAAAGATTAGCAGCCCTATCTCAATAGAAATTTCATGCATAGTTGTCTGGCATGGCATGTACATAATTAGAGGACCACACTACATAATCAGTTTTATCTGTAGTGATAAACAAACCCTATCACTGAGAGCATTTTTCTTGTGCAAGTTCTCACGTTCATCATAAATTGTCTACTGGCGGTGACAACTGTGTGTAGGCTCATAACAGAATATGATCTTTTGCTCTCTCTTTTTTCTGTGACAGTCTGCTCTTGCTAATGCTTTAGTAACAGTTTCGCTATGAAAGGGGTCAGGTTCATATTACCTGCCAACTCAAGAAGTCACTTCTATGTTGTGTATCTCAGACTATTTATGCCGGGTTCATACTATTGAATAGTTACAAGAATGATTCTGAGAAATCAGGTGTCTAGAGGACTCTGATCCAGGGGTCTAGACCTCAGACCATCAATGTAACAGGTAATTACCGCAACATGTAGCAAATTGGTGAGCCCATTGATTGCATGATCATAGGTGTTGCACTGACGGTGTTCTTGACAATAGTTGCATCACTACACATGAGGTCCAGCTAAATATATACCAGTGTCTAGCTCAGTGTACCATGGTATTAGATCCTACACTGATATATATGTAGGTATGGTATTTGATCCTACATTGGTATATAATACCATCAGTGTACCAGGTCTAGCTAAAAATCAGTGTAGGATCTAATACCGGTCTAGCTAATGAGTATATACCAGTCTTCTCTAGCTATTTTTTTGTGTGAAAATTGAGAATATGTTTGCTTGTTTGTTTTGTTTGGTGCCTGTGTCTTTTAGTCTTTGGAGGGAAAAATGTTCTCTTTGCTTAATACTCCCTCTGTAAAGTATTATAAGAGTTTAGATCACTAAAGTAGTGATCTAAATGCTCTTATAATACTTTACAGAGGGAGTACCTTTTACAGGCTGGTTTGTCTGCTGATGAGAATATGCAAGGGATAGCTGATGTGGTTGGACAGGGCTGTGTAGATAGGGCTAGCGTGGGTAGAAAAACTATCTTGGCTTGCAACATACTGGTGGCTGCTGCTATTGTTAGAAGAATTTCAAGGACGAGCTTGTGATTTGCCCGGTCCATGGTGCTCCAACCTTATTTATTTTCATGGTTTCTGAATTTTTGCTGCCTCTATTCTCCTGCAATTACTTTTGCTTTGGTTTACTTATCTATACATTGGACAATCAAATAAGTTACTATATAAAGCATTTTTTTGTCGGCACTCAAGAAGCAAAGCCAGATTTGTGTTTGTTATGTTCAATGATCTCTGATCATCGAGTTTCTTTGTCCGGTGACCAATTTAGCCCTGGAGCATCTATTTGGGCATGGTTCAACATTGCAGAATGCAGTTGTTTTGTATGGAGTTATCTGTCGATTTGATTGCAAGATTTCCGCCTGGAATGCATAATGCGCAAATAGTAGGACGTGTTGCTGCTCTCGTCTTGTGGTGTTTGAGCCCACATGGCTTGTCTTGTGGTGTTTGAGCCCACATGGCTTGCGGTCGTCAGGCTGATCTTGTATTTTTCATGTCTTGTCACTTTTTTTACATTATCTAGCGAAGAAGTACTGAGTTGCTGGTTACTTTCTTCCACTGACAATATGATATGCCACATTCATCTATAGGTATATCAGCGTCAAATGGCAAAAGAATGCCTCCAGAAAGTTATTCATCGGGAACAAGTGAACGACTAAATGCAGGATCAAGTACATAAAGTGATCTTTTGCTTTTTTTGATCCTTCAAACAGCCAAGTACATTGATTTCTCATGGCTCTGTTTTCACTTCTACAAGGAAATTTTCTTTCAACGGAAGATCTGCGTGATCTTTTTACTCTTCATGAACAAGTCAGGTGGACTCTGCTTCTCATGGCCCACTGTGGCATTTTCTTTATCAAGCATGTATAGTTAAAACATTGATTTCATATGTCATTTATTCTTAATCCTTTTAGTCTCTAAATGATATTAGAGATTCTGTTGGTGCTCTATTAACATGATTGGATTTTGTGCTTTCTTTTGTTACTTCATAATATTTGCTGACAAAATCTTATTCCGGTTTCAGTGCGAGAGCAAGTTGCATGCTATATGAGCTAACGGCAAATTTGTGTTTTTTCCATGGATGTTGAAGGGATGGGTGAACTAAGGGAAATAACGTTGGTGATCTAAGATATTTTGAGATTATCCCAGCTAGATGTCATTGTGCAAAACATTTAAGGTAAGATTCCCTGTACCTGTGTGATAGTTGCTCATGTAAACTCCGCGATAGCTACGTCAGATTAAAAATTTGATGTCTCTGGAGCATAGTAGTAGAGTTAATTTCAAGCTCTTTCTGGCATTGTAACTGGTTGTTTACCATCCCACACACTCAAGCTTTTGGTATCTTGAATCTTTATGCTTTGTATTGAACTTGATGCGAACCTGTTTTTCCTATCTGACGTTTGGAATAAATTTTGTCATCAGCCTGTAAAATAATTATCCATATTGATTTAATATACTCAATTTCTTTGCTTTTGATACATCTCTGCCGTTTGTTATTGTTGAGTCGCAGGCTCACCGTGGCTGTGTCGTATGTGTGTGGCGGCTCAGCTGAGAACGGGAGGACTGGATGCCTCCTTCTAGGTCAGCACCTCCTCATGGGCTTGGGCCCTAAGTGACAAGGCTTGATGGGCTTGGGCCCATACCGGTTCAACACTCCCCCTCAAGATGGGTGGTAGATATCTATCATCCCCATCTTGTCACATGCCAAGTTACAGTCCTTCGTTCCCAGTCCCTTTGTCAAGCAATCTGCAAACTGCTGCCCAGAGCTGACGTGAGTAAGACTGATGATCCCAGCATCAAGTTTCTCCTTAATGAAGAAGCGATCAATTTTCACATGTTTTGTCCTATCATGCTGAACTGGGTTATTAGCAATGGCTATAGCTGACTGATTGTCACACCACACCTTCAAGGGTCCCTTCCTCAGAAGTTTCAACTCGCTCAGTAGGTACTTCACCCAGAGCATCTCACATAACCCTTGAGATAATGCTCTGTACTCGGCTTCTGCTGTTGATCTAGACACAACAGTCTGCTTCTTGCTTCTCCACGACACCAAGTTTCCTCCCACAAACACACAGTAGCCAGAAGTTGATCTTCTATCATCTTGACAACTGGCCCAATCAGAGTCACTATAGCCATCCACCCCAAGATGTGCACTCTTCGCAAACCACAACCCTTTACCCGGAGTCCCCTTCAAGTATCTCAGAATTCTGTGCACAATATCAAGATGCCCACTCCTTGGTTCATGCATGTATCTGCTCACCACACCCACGGCATACGTAATGTCAGGCCTAGTATGACACAAGTACAATAACCTCCCAACCAGTTTCTGATAATCTTCCTTATTCACCAGCTCGCCTGACTGAGCTGTCACTTGATGATTTTGTTCAATCGGCGTAGGGGCTGCACGACATCCCATCATGCCCATGTCACTCAAGAGATCCAAGGTGTATTTCCTTTGGCACAAAGATATTCCGTTTTCTGTCCGGGCCACTTCAATCCCAAGGAAGTATTTTAGGTTGCCCAAATCCTTCACCTCAAACTCATTGCTCAGACACCCCTTCAATCTCTTTATTTCCTCCTCATCATCTCTGGTGATGATAATGTCATCCACATGAACTGCAAGAATGGTGATCTTTCGATTAGAGAGTGAGTGTCTGTAGAACACTGTGTGGTCACCATTACATTGACCATACCCCATAGCACGGACAGCACGTCTGAACCTATCGAACCAAGCCCTCGGCGATTGCTTCAGTCCATACAAGGATTTCTTCAGCCTGCATACCTTCCCCGTGGTCTGTGAAGTACCAAAACCTGGTGGTATCTCCATGTACACTTCTTCCAGCAACTCACCATGCAAGAAGGCATTCTTGACATCTAATTGATGCAATTTCCACCCAAAGTTTGCAGCACAGGAAACCAATATCCTTACTGTGTTCATCTTTGCCACTGGAGCAAACGTCTCGTCATAGTCAATTCCACAAGTTTGACTATATCCTTTGGCGACCAATCTGGCCTTATACCGTTCCACCTTCCCCTCAGTATTCTGCTTCACTGTATAGATCCACTTACAACTCACTGCTTTCTTTCCTGCCGGCAATGTGGTTAGCACCCACGTCTTATTTTTCCTCAATGCTTCCAACTCTTCTATCATTGCTTCACGCCACTTCGGATCTTGCTTTGCAGCCTTCCAATCCTTTGGGATTGACACAGTTTGAAGAGAGGCAACAAACACTCTATAGGAAGGAGACAAAGCCTCATAAGACACAAAATTTCCAATGTCATGATCATCAAAAACCTCCGGTGGTAAAGCCTTCTGTGCCGCTTCACGTGTGCCCTTTCGCAACGCAATAGGTAGCTCCACTGTGTCAGATGAGCTTGCACCACTACTTTGCTGCCCCCCCTGCACTTGTTGTTCCCCCTCCTGCACAAGTGGTTGCCGCCGAGAATATACCAGACGAGTGTCAGATGAGTCATGCACCTGTGGCCCTTGTGGCTCTCGTCGAGAGTACACTAGGGGGATTTTCTGCCACCGATCTCGAACAGGGAGCTGGAGATTACCAATCTGAATGGAACCCACTGTTGGTTGGACCTGTACCTGCAAATCACCATCAGTGAGAGTACCAACCGGAATTGTACCCACAATTGGCTGGACTTGAACCTGCACATCATCATCAATGTTAGTGCCCACAGAATCCTCCTGAGTGTGAGATACAGCCTTCTCCCCCTCTTGACCATCCTGCACAGAGTGTAAATGGTCAAGCTCTTGAAACAACACACTTAGATCTGTTGGCTCACCATAGAATGGCTCAGACTCCCTGAAGGTTACATCCATACTGACAAACCTGCGTTTCTCTGAGGGACACCAACATTTATATCCCTGCTGACTAGAAGAATAGCCCAGAAAAATACACTTCATTGCTCGCGGATCAAGTTTTCCAACAGAAGGGCGGTGATCTCGAACAAAACAAGTACTGCCAAACAACTTTGGGGGAACAACAAACTTAGTTTCTCCATATACTAGCTCACACGGAGATTTCATGCTTAGTATTCTTGATGGTGTCCGGTTGATCAAGTATGTGGCTGTCATAACTGCTTCACTCCACAAGAATTTGGGCACATTCATCGTAAACATCAATGACCGGGCAACCTCAAGAATATGCCGATTTTTCCTTTCTGCCACTCCATTCTGAGGAGGGGTGTCTGGGCATGAAGTTTGATGAAGAATACCTTGATCAGACAAGTAAGCCCCAAATGTGTTGTTCACATACTTTGTCCCATTGTCAGTCCTGATCACCTGCACCTGCACCTGAAACTGATTCTTCACCAAGGCATGGAAATTCTGAAAACAGCTAAACACCTCATCTTTGTGACGCATCAAATAAATCCAAGTCATACGAGAATAGCAATCGATGAATGTAACAAAGTATTTCATTCCATTCATTGATACAACTGGGCTCTTCCATACATCCGAATGAATAAGCATAAAAGGAGATATGCTCCTAAGCCCCTTACTCACATATGAGGCTCGTGTGTGTTTGGCATATTCGCAAGCATCACATGTCAACTTGCCCTTGCCTATCCCACACATAACATCCGGAAAGATTCTACTCATCTTATCAAAAGATACATGGCCCATCCTACAGTGATGGATCATCGCCTCCTTCTCCTTGTCCTCCATGGTCGCAGCACACACCATGTCCGGCTGTACCTCCTGGTCCATGTACCAGAGCCCCCTACGCCTGGTGCCAGTCCCAACCATCTGACTCGTCTGTCGCTCCTGAATCACGCAACCGAATTTGTCAAGGATCACACGACAGTCAATTTGATCAATTAGAGCACTGAAAGAGACCAAATTGACAGGAAAAGCTGGCACATGTAAAACTGAGGATAGGGAGATGGTCGGAGTGCACTTGACTGTGCCAACCCCTATGACAGGCTGGTTTGTGCCATCAGCAGTTTGCATAGTGCTCGTGTGAGATGGAGGATGCTTCTTGTAAGACTCAAACACGCAGGATTTACTAGCAACATGCTTAGATGCTCCAGAGTCAAGAACCCACTCTGGAGCACTCTCATTAGAAGCAAGAGATGCCTTTTCCAGATTACCTTCATCAGTGGAGGCCCAGAGAGCAAAGTCTCCATAGTCAGCATCATCTGCATCTTTGCCTTTTGACGTCCCAGTGTCTCCTGCCACTATCATGTGAGCCCTCTGATCCCCTGAGTGTCCTGAGTAACCACCTCTGCCCATAGAAGCCTGACCCCTTGAGGTCCCTGAGTATCCACCTCTGCCTCTAGCACTCCTGCCTCTGCCAGTTCCCCCTCTGTTGTATCCCTGCCTCTGCCACGAGTTGGACAGGCCCACTTCCAGTGACCTATCTCCCCACAGATATGACATTTGTTGGGATCGCTCCACTCCATGCGCTCAGTGACTGCAAATGTCGAAGCCGGCACATCCTTCATGTCTGCATGCTCAAGAGATAGCCGCACCTCCTCTTGAGACATTGCAGCAATAGCCTCCTCAATAGAGGGCAGAAGAGGTTGGTGCAACAGGGATGCCCTCCTGCCATGAAAGCAACCTCTAAGACCCTCCAACAGTTTCAGCACACGCCTGCGTGCAATCCACTTGCGCCCTGACTCGATGCAAGCCGCATCATAGAGTTCCAGAGGGTCGCAGTTATCCTACTCTGCCCACAGAGCCTGTGTGACGACCCCGGCTTAATCGTGCACTAATCATTCAAGCAAATGCGCACGATTAAGCCTAAGGACTCACTTGAAGATATCACAACACAACTCTAAAACATAAAATAAAGTCATACAAGCTTAATATTACAAGCCAGGGCCTCGAGGGCTCGAATACATAGCTCGATGGCATACAAGCGTCAGCGGAAGCATTAGATATCTGGGTACAGATATATTACAGAGAGAGAAATAGGCCTTCACGGAGGCGGGGTAAAATAAAATACTACGATCGAAAGGCGTAGGCCTCCTGCCCTGGACCCTCCGATCCTACTCCTGGTCGTCAGTCGGCTCCTCGTAGTAGTAGTACTCGCCAGGCGGGTAGTAGTACTGGTCGTCGGCTGGGGCGTCTGGCTCAGGGGCTCCGTCGTCTGGTGGCATCAAATGGAAAATGGGGAAAAAAGAAAATAAAGCAAACGTGAGTACTCATCCGAAGTACTCAGCAAGCAAGGATCTACACTACATATGCATCATTTTCAAAGGGGGCTGTATATGTGGACTGGGCTGCAGAAATGCCAGAATAGAGGGGGAAAGCCTAGTCCTATCGAAGACTAGCATCTTCAACATTCTTTGACAGTCTTGCAGCATCAGGGAAGAGCAGATGAACATAATGTAAAGTAGTAGTAGTAGTATCATCAACCTCGACCTGAGATCCTTTCTCGACTCCCTGCGAGAAAGCAATCCCAGAGCCGTACTATCCAGTTCTCATCACATGTTCTAGTTGTACCGATCGGGATACAACTCCGAGTGTCCGTTACCGTAGGACAGGCTATCGATAGAAGTTTCTTCCCTGCAGGGGTGCACCAACTTACCCACCACGCTCGCTTAACTCCGGCCGGACACACTTTTCTGGGTCATGCCCGGCCTCGGCCAAGCAACACGCCGCAACCCGACCAAATACTTAACAGAGAGGTCAGCACGCCGGACTAACCTATGCCCCCAGGGGTCTTGGGCCATCGCCCCGGGAACTCCTGCGCGTTGCGTGGGCGGCCGGAAGCAGACCTAGCAACCCCTTAATACAAGTGCGGTTGCGTAACCAGTCCAATCCAGCGCGCGCCGCTCAGTCGGTGACGTCCATTAAGCTTCGGCTGAAGTATACGACGCAGAACGTCCATACTATGCCCACGTGATGGTTAGTGCTATCGGGCCAGAGGCCCCTCGGATCAAATATCCAAACCGTAGTGGATTAGGAGCGCGCGGAAACGAGCAGAGACTCACGATCGATGTGACCTCGTCACCCCGTCTCGAGGACTTGCGGCAAGGGCTAAGAATGCCCGGCCACGCCTCGTAGTTATCTCGCGGGCACCATCCAGGTCAACCCGACTCCACATCACTTCGCACTAAGCTCGTGCGGGTACCCCTCAGGGCCGACCCGTCTTTAGTATCATGGTTTAGTGCAAGTCCACTCATCAACAGTAACTGTGTGTCTGACACCAGGGGAGCCCTGAGGAATCACCCTCGATGGAACCCCACCTGATGTTATCATCAAGGTGAACGAAGGAGGAATCACCCTCGAGGTCCACACTTGAGGAGTTGCGCGACGACGTCGTTATCGGGGGTGGTGTAGGAGGAATCACCCTCGCTTACCACGACCGAGTAACTAACCTACAAGGTTAACATCAGAAGTGCTAACGAGGTATCACCCTCGGCACTCGACGGTAACCCAGCAGTGTCGGCAACTAAGGGGTAGTGATGTGCGGTGCCAGGGTCTTGTCTTCAATCCCGATGATCGGGTCTTCTGATGTCCAGCAGGGCAGTCGGGATCAAGTGGGGGTCTCTGTCGTGTCTCTACCCAGCCTATACTAAGCAGTCTAGGATAACCAGTAAGGTAACAAAGCAGGGTACAATAATCAGGCTATGCAGCAGATATAGGAAAACAGTAGCAGTAGCAGTTCTAATGCAAGCATAAGAGAGAAGGGAATAGGCGATATAGGCATGCTCAAAATGGGGGTGCTTGCCTGTTTGCTCTGGGGCAAGGACAAGGTCTTCAGTGGTACCGTCGGGGACGTAGTCGTACTCCTGTGCGGCGTCTGCCTCGGGAGCTACGTCAACATCGGGGTCTACCGAGAGAGAAGAGGGGGAGGAAACAGGTAAACAATATGCAAACATATGCAATACGGTGCGTGTGATGCTATGATGCAGTGCAGGGTTGCCTAATTATGCATCTAAGTCATTTTAGTTATTTTTAGAATTAATCTAGGATTTGATATCCGACGTGTGTGCACTATTCATCTGCCGGATTCGGGTCCGGAGTTACGAGTTCTTCTACGTAGGAGGTTCCGATGAAGAAACAGACGGCACGATCAGACTCGTCTCGTCGTTCTGAGCAACTTTCATGTTTTAACTTTTTCGATCCGAGCTACGGTTTAAAAGTTATTAATTTTTAAAGTTTATTTGAATTTCTGGAATTATTTTATTTACAGAAAATGGGTTATGACGTCAGCATGATGCACTGCTGACGTCAGCAGGTCAACAGCCGGCTGACCAGGGTCAAACCTGACATGTGGGTCCAGTGGGACCCACATGTCAGCCTCTGTTAGAGTTAAACAGAGTTAACTTAAACTAATTAGCTAACTAAACTACTGGGCCCACCTGTCAGTGCCTCATTAAGTTAATTAACTATTTTTAAAACGTTTTTGTTAATTAGTGGGGGTGGGCCCCATCTGTCAGCGACTGTTGAGCCACGTCAGCAGCGCTGACCGTGGTCAACGCGGTCAAAAGGGCCCGCGGGGCCCAGTGGCAGCGTCACAGGGGTGGACCCCACGCCTGGCCACGTCAGCCACCGGCGGCTGAACGCCGGCGGGCTCATAAACACGGCGGAGGCACGGGAACTCGTCGGATTTCGCCTGTGGGCGTCCATTTGGCGCGCGCGAGGGCGCGTTCGAACGAGTCGAACGTGCCGCGTCTAGTGGTGGTGGTGGCGCGGCCGGACTCGGCCGGAAACTACGCCGGCGACGAGCAATGGCGGCGGTGCGTTCAGGTGGTTGTCGGGAACGGCGCTACGGCGCGCAGCAGCTCAAACGAACGGCCTAAGACGGCTCTACGCGGTGCGGGGAGCGTGTTGGACACGGCACCGAGCTCGTTGGGTCAGCGGGGGCCCGCCGGCGATGAGAGCCGTGGCGCTGTGCTCGGGCAAAAGCGGAACGGCGGCTATGGCCAACGACAGGCGACGCAGGGAGGAGGGGAAGGAGGTGTGGAGCTCACCGGGTGGCTAAGAAAAGCCGGCGACAGGTTAGTAGCCGTAGATCGTCGCCAGAGCCGAAGAAGAAGCCGGAGCAGAAGCGGAAGGGGGCGGCGTCTGCGGCGCTCCCCGTCTCCACCAGCTGGCTCCAGGCGGCGTAGACGAGCGCGGCGAAGCGCTGCGGCGCGATGGTGACGCGAGACGACGATGGTGGCCACGGTGGTGAGGCAGCGCGGCGACGGCGGCGCTCGGGAACGGATCTGAGAGGGAGAGAAAGGGCGAAGCGGACGAGGGAGAGAGGGGGAGAGTGACAGGGGGAGCCAGGGGGGACGAACAGGAGCTGCCCTTATCCTCCCGCATCCCTGTATCATCGGTGGGGCGGCGGCGTGTCAGCGTGCGGGCGGCACGCGCGCTCCCGACCACGGGGAGGACGACAGCGCAAGGGAGAGAGACGAGGTGGGTCTGCTGGGCTGGGCCAGTGCACTGTGCACTTGGTCCAGTCCAGTCTTAGCCTTTTTCTATTTTCTTATTTCTATTTACTCTTTTCTTTTCTGTTGCAAAAAGGTTAGGCCACTTTAGCATTTTTGTAAAATATGTGAGTTGGTCCAAATATTGTGATGCAATATTCCCTCTCACCAAAAATTGGTTTGGACAAGGTGGGACTTTATTTGAGTTTGAATTAAATATAAATGGATTAAATGGTGCTGTTTTGGGACTGTTTCAAGTTGTTGAATCAAATATCTAACTCCAAATACTTTGATGATGGTTTTATAAATGTCCTTGAATTATTTGCCACCAAATGAACATTTTCCCTTCAGTGTTTGATCAATTTTATAATTCACTTTTGAATTTGAGTTGCTTTTCAGATTTGCATTTGAATTGGTTAATTATCCCATATGACTTGGCACTGCAAATGATCATGACTTGGCATATTCAACAGGGTATCACAGTGCTTATTACAAGGGGGTGTTACAAGTTCTCCTCCTCTAAAAGAAATTCTCGTCCCGAGAATTTAGGAGGTAGAAGAAAAAAGTCCGGGATATTCTTCCCGAAGATGATCCTCGCTTTCCCAAGTGGCTTCGTCTTCAGGGTGATTCGACCATTGCACTTTTAGGAACTTGATCATCTTTTGACGAGTACGACGCTCAGCTTCGTCGAGGATGCGGATCGGATGCTCCTTATAGGAAAGATCATCTTGTAGCTCGAGCATCTCATGATCCACTGCACGGTGCGGGGATTCCTTGAAGCACTTACGGAGTTGCGACACGTGGAAGACATCATGGATATGGGAGAATTGCGGTGGCAACTCCAATTGATATGCCACCTGTCCACGTCTAGCCACGATGCGGAAAGGACCAATATAGCGAGGAGCTAGCTTGCCCTTGATTCCGAAACGACGGGTGCCCTTCATTGGAGTGACTCGAAGATAGGCTTGATCACCAGGTTGATAGATCACACCCCATCGCTTGCGATCATAATTACTCTTCTGACGGTCTTGAGCTGCTTTGAGATTCTCCCGGACAATTCGGACTTGTTCTTCGGCATGCTGAATAATGTCCGGTCCAACAAGAGGTCGTTCCCCAGTTTCTGACCAATTCAGAGGGGTTCGACATTTACGTCCATAAAGAACCTCAAATGGGGCCATTTTTAAGCTGGCTTGATAACTGTTGTTATAAGAGAACTCGGCATACGGGAGAGATTCCTCCCATTTCTTACCGAAGGATATAACACAGGCTCGTAGCATGTCTTCAAGCACTTGATTAACGCGCTCAACTTGGCCTTGAGATTGGGGATGATAAGCTGAACTCCAGGTAATATGAGTTCCCATTGCTTTCTGGAAACTTTCCCAGAAATGGCCAGTGAAAATGCTGCCACGGTCTGAACTGATTTCCTTGGGAATACCATGGAGTGAAACAATTCTGGAGATATATAGCTCTGCTAACTGACTAGCAGTAATAGTCTCCTTAACTAGCAGAAAGTGTGCAACCTTGGAGAGTTGGTCGACGACGACAAGAATGGCATCGTGACCCTTCTGAGACTTGGGAAGACCAGTAATGAAGTCCATTTGCACTTTATCCCACTTCCATAGAGGAATAGGGAGCGGTTGCAGAATTCCAGCAGGTTTCTGATGTTCTGCCTTCACGCGGCGACAAACGTCACACTCGGCAACATAACGAGCAATATCTTGCTTCATTCTAGACCACCAGTACCTTTGTCGAAGATCTCGATACATTTTGGTACTACCCGGATGGATAGATAGCGGTGTATCATGGGCCTCCTTCATGACTTTGTCAGTCATCAGCTCGAAGCGAGGTACTACAATGCGGTCTCGGAAGTACAAGGTTCCATCTTCAGCAATCGAGAAATCCCTGTACTTTTGAAGGTAAAGTTCTTTCTTCATTAGATCAATTTCGGCATCTTTAGCTTGCGCAATCTTGACAGCTTTCTCAAGATCTGGTTGTATCACAAGGTTATTAAGAGAACCTTGAGGAATGATACAAAGATTCAGCTTGCGCAATTCTTCATATAGCTAGGGTTGAGATTGCTTTACCATGAGGTTGCTACAGTATGACTTGCGGCTCAAGGCATCAGCCATCACATTAGCTTTGCCGGGAGTGTATGAAATTCCACAGTCATAATCGGTGATTGTTTCCAACCAACGCTGCTGACGAAGATTAAGTTCCGGTTGAGTGAACAAGTACTTCAAGCTCTGATGATCGGTGTAAATCTCACACCGATTACCAAGGAGGTAATGACGCCACTGCTTCAAAGCATAAATGACAGCAGCAAGTTCGAGGTCATGCACTGGGTAATTCTCTTCATGTGGACGCAGTTGTCGCGAAGCATAAGCAATAACTCTTCGCTCTTGCATTAGGACACAACCTAGTCCTTGGCGAGAGGCGTCGCAGAAGATCACAAAATCTTTTCGAGAGTCTGGAGGAGCAAGGACTGGAGCAGAAGTCAGCTTGTTCTTGAGGGTCTAGAAGCCTTCCTGACATTTGTCTGTCCACTCAAACTTAACGCCTTTGTGAAGCAGATTAGTCAGGGGCTTGGCAATCTTGGAGAAATTTTCGATGAATCGGCTACAATAACTTGCAAGCCCGAGGAAACTTCTGACTTGCTTGACATTCTTTGGAGGGGTCCAGTCAAGAATAGCCTGAACTCGCTCCGGGTTAACTGCGATACCATCCTTGGAGATGACATGTCCAAGGTAGGTTACCTCAGAAAGCCAGAATTCGCACTTAGAGTACTTGGCATATAATTGGTGCTCTCGAAGTCTCTCCAGAACTAGTCGAAGGTGCTCAGCATGTTCTTCTTTGTTCTTCGAATAAACCAGAATATCATCCAGATATACCACGACGAATTTGTCGAGGTAATCCATGAATATGTAATTCATTAGGCGGGAGAATGTAGCTGGAGCGTTTGTTAAGCCAAACGACATGACTGTGTACTCGTAAGAGCCATAACGAGTAACAAATGCAGTCTTCGGAATATCCTCTTCGCGGACACGGATCTGGTGATAACCCAACCTCAAGTCGAGTTTAGAAAACACCGAAGATCCAGCGAGTTGATCATACAAATCGTTGATCCGGGGAAGTGGATATTTATTCTGAATGGTTGCCTGGTTGATAGGACGATAATCTTGGACCAACCTATTCGTTCCATCTTTCTTCTTGACGAAAAGAGACGGTGCTCCCCATGCAGAGGAACTGGGGCGAATGAAACCCTTCCTCAAGGATTTATCAATTTCCTCCTTAAGCTCGATGAGGTGGTGCGGCGGCATCTTGTAAGGACGCTTCGCCATAGGAGTGGTGCCAGGCTTCAAGTCGATGACGAACTCGACAGCTCTAGCAGGGGGTATTCCTGGAAGTTCTTCTGGAAAGACATCCGGGAAGTCACGGACAACTGGAATATTCTCGATCCCATCAAGCGGAGAAGCATTCAACGCATTCAAGGCATAAATTTGAGCCTCAGCGTTCTGGGTGAGATGAGCTTGATAGTTCACCATCTCATTTGATGGGTGCAAGAGGTGTACAACTTTAGTGGCACAATTGATTGAGGCGTAGTGAGCCTTCAACCAATCCATTCCCAGTATAAGGTCAATCTTTGAAGATTGCAGGATAATGGGGTTTGCATCAAAATGCAACCCTTCAACCTCAATAGTAACTCAGGGGCTGAATATGGAAGTTCGGCATCGTCCCGCGGGAGTGTTTATTATTATCGGATGTTGTAGCGTTTCGCACTTAACATCATGCAAGAGTGCAAATTGTTCTGACATGAATGAATGCGATGCACCTGAATCAAATAAAACAGATGCTGGTACTGAATTAACGAGAAGTGTACCCATCACAGTATCTGGTTGATCTGGAGCTTCACACATGTTGACATGGTAACTCTGCCCACGACCATAAGGAGGTCTGGCATTATAATTGCGCTGTTGAGGAATACCACGGCCAATTCCACGGCCAGCAGAAGGGAGAGCCAGTTGATTCTGATTCTGAGAACAATCTCTAGCACGGTGACCTGGCTTGCCACACTTGAAGCATAGTCCGCTGTCAGGACGAGGTGCTGGAGCTCGAGGTGCTAGAGCTGGCAGGGGCTGTCTCGGTGGTGGAGGTGGCAGGCGTGGTGCAGCATAAGAGGGCCTGTTTGCAGGGGCTGATGAACGGAACATGCCTTGGGGAAACCAGATGCGTCGCTTCTGGGATGACGAGCCCGAAGATGAGCCCGATTCACGGGTGCGTCTGGACGCTTCCTTGTGCTTCTTAAATCCAGTTTCAACCATGATGGCCTTATTCACCAAGGTGGCGAAATCAGGGTAATCTTGAACAAGAAGGGCTAACTGAATGTCATGGTGCAGTCCTTCACGAAACTTCTCCTGTCTGCGTTCATCAGTAGGAATGTCCTCTTCAGCGTAGCGAGATAAGTCCAAAAACTCGCGCTGATAGACTTCCACAGTCTTGTTTCCTTGGACAAGGCTACGGAACTCAGCCTTCTTCCTAGCTATGACAGCTACAGGAATGTAGCGGGCACGGAAAGCAATCTTGAACTCTGCCCAAGTGACGACAGTACCAGGCGGCAGAGACTGTCGGTGAGTGGCCCACCATTGGGCTACGGGACCCTTAAGAAGATATGTCGCAAAAGTGACATAGTTAATTTCGGCGACACTAGCAGACTCCATCTCATGAGAGATATCACGCAGCCAGTCATCTGCATCCAGTGGGTTGACTGTGTTGCGGAAAAACGATGGACTGAGCCTCATGAACTCTGGTAAGGTAATGGATGGTTGCTGCTGATTAGCATCAGGACGAGGGAATTGCTGCATAATCCCCGTCATAAACTGGCGGTTGAGTTCAAACTGTTGCATCATCGCTGCCATGTAATCAGGTGGTGGCGGCGGTGGCGGGTTGTTGTCAGCCATCCTGCTATTCCAACAGGGGTATTTCAGCGATAGCTTATGCAAGTGTTTAACAATAAACATGAGGTAACTCGACATTATTGAAAGAGTGCAATAGATGCTTAAAGTAGTCATTGAGACATACAGATCCATACACAGTCGGTTAAAATTGGGCAGCATAACGGCGCAAATTGAAAAACTAGAGACACACTAGGCGGCACGCAGGCACGCGGTAAGGAAGTACACAACGTGACATAGCAAAGGCTACATCAGCGTCGGAGAAAACCACGGAAACGGGGTAACTGCAAGTGCGGACGACGAATGTTCGTCGCGGCAGGATCCTGTGCTCCATATGCACTCTGATGCAGAACCCGGTCTCGAACTGTAAGAAGAGGTCCACGTGCAGGCGTGTGACCTCCCACTGCAGGCCAATCAATACCTAGCGGCATCTCGGTCCTGCGTGGGTAAAGAATATCCTCCGGATGTATCCCTGCACGAACAGCTGGTAGCAACTGTGTCATTGCCTCGTAGTAGCGTGCTCGAGTAGCGAACAACTCGACGGCCAGAGCCCGAACAGTGCGATCCAGAGCCTGAGTGCACTGAATCAGAACCTGCGGGTCGTAGCGTCGAGACTCGTACGGGGCACAGATAGCTGTGTAAAATCCAGTAGCATCTCCAACAGGTGCATACGGAATGTACCGAAACACAGTATCATCCAAGTTAGCACTGTGCTCTCCTCGGAGACGTGCGACAGCAGAGTAGGCGGCATCATGTACTGCCATCTCAATCGTCACGCCTAATCCATGAAAAAGGTGTAGCTCGGTGTCTGAGTTGTTCTGCTGATCATAAATCCGAACTTCAGCATAGTACTGTTCCTGGTTGAACTCGCGATAAACCTCATAGACCATGTACTCGGGATACCAGCGGTAACCCAGTCTACTCAGGAGGGCGATCAGAACAGCTGGAAATCCAGGGGCATCACGAGCCCAAGTGCGAAGCACTAACTGGGTCGTAGGCCGCGGTGGAAACAGTCGATCCAACTGAAACAGAGAGATTCAGGGTTGTCATAAGACAATGAGAATTATAACCAATCTCGGAAGGAAAGGTTAAACAAAACAATGGAAAGGAAAATGATTATCAGACTAATCAGATCAAAGACAGGGAAATCGCACTGAATCCAGCTCTCCGGGTGGATAGAATTAACGAGATCCTAAATGTCGGTGTTAGTAAATTTTATTAAACCCGAATAGATGAGAGATTAGAATCCCAGAGTAAAGACGAGGAATAAAAGATCCTAATACCACCCAGTTGGCGACGTGGGCCCGTAAGCCACACAGCCAAGTTAGTAAAACAATTTTTGACCACTAGACTCAACTTCGGCCAAGGAATTGGGAAGGGGGATTCCTAGAGGCGGTCGGCTCTGATACCAACCTGTGACGACCCCGGCTTAATCGTGCACTAATCATTCACGCAAATGCGCATGATCAAGCCTAAGGACTCACTTGAAGATATCACAACACAACTCTAAAACATAAAATAAAGTCATACAAGCTTAATATTACAAGCCAGGGCCTCGAGGGCTCGAATACATAGCTCGATGGCATACAAGCGTCAGCGGAAGCATTAGATATCTGGGTACAGATATATTACAGAGAGAGAAATAGGCCTTCACGGAGGCGGGGTAAAATAAAATACTACGATCGAAAGGCGTAGGCCTCCTGCCCTGGACCCTCCGATCCTACTCCTGGTCGTCAGTCGGCTCCTCGTAGTAGTAGTACTCGCCAGGCGGGTAGTAGTACTGGTCGTCGGCTGGGGCGTCTGGCTCAGGGGCTCCGTCGTCTGGTGGCATCAAATGGAAAATGGGGAAAAAAAGAAAATAAAGCAAACGTGAGTACTCATCCGAAGTACTCAGCAAGCAAGGATCTACACTACATATGCATCATTTTCAAAGGGGGCTGTATATGTGGACTGGGCTGCAGAAATGCCAGAATAGAGGGGGAAAGCCTAGTCCTATCGAAGACTAGCATCTTCAACATTCTTCGACAGTCTTGCAGCATCAGGGAAGAGCAGATGAACATAATGTAAAGTAGTAGTAGTAGTATCATCAACCTCGACCTGAGATCCTTTCTCGACTCCCTGCGAGAAAGCAATCCCAGAGCCGTACTATCCAGTTCGCATCACATGTTCTAGTTGTACCGATCGGGATACAACTCCGAGTGTCCGTTACCGTAGGACAGGCTATCGATAGAAGTTTCTTCCCTGCAGGGGTGCACCAACTTACCCACCACGCTCGCTTAACTCCGGCTGGACACACTTTTCTGGGTCATGCCCGGCCTCGGCCAAGCAACACGCCGCAACCCGACCAAATACTTAACAGAGAGGTCAGCACGCCGGACTAACCTATGCCCCCAGGGGTCTTGGGCCATCGCCCCGGGAACTCCTGCGCGTTGCGTGGGCGGCCGGAAGCAGACCTAGCAACCCCTTAATACAAGCGCGGTTGCGTAACCAGTCCAATCCAGCGCGCGCCGCTCAGTCGCTGACGTCCATTAAGCTTCGGCTGAAGTATATGACGCAGAACGCCCATACTATGCCCACGTGATGGTTAGTGCTATCGGGCCAGAGGCCCCTCGGATCAAATATCCAAACCGTAGTGGATTAGGAGCGCGCGGAAACGAGCAGAGACTCACGATCGATGTGACCCCGTCGCCCCGTCTCGAGGACTTGCGGCAAGGGCTAAGAATGCCCGGCCACGCCTCGTAGTTATCTCGCGGGCACCATCCAGGTCAACCCGACTCCACATCACTTCGCACTAAGCTCGCGCGGGTACCCCTCAGGGCCGACCCGTCTTTAGTATCATGGTTTAGTGCAAGTCCACTCATCAACAGTAACTGTGTGTCTGACACCAGGGGAGCCCTGAGGAATCACCCTCGATGGAACCCCACCTGATGTTATCATCAAGGTGAACGAAGGAGGAATCACCCTCGAGGTCCACACTTGAGGAGTTGCGCGACGACGTCGTTATCGGGGGTGGTGTAGGAGGAATCACCCTCGCTTACCACGACCGAGTAACTAACCTACAAGGTTAACATCAGAAGTGCTAACGAGGTATCACCCTCGGCACTCGACGGTAACCCAGCAGTGTCGGCAACTAAGGGGTAGTGATGTGCGGTGCCAGGGTCTTGTCTTCAATCCCGATGATCGGGTCTTCTGATGTCCAGCAGGGCAGTCGGGATCAAGTGGGGGTCTCTGTCGTGTCTCTACCCAGCCTATACTAAGCAGTCTAGGATAACCAGTAAGGTAACAAAGCAGGGTACAATAATCAGGCTATGCAGCAGATATAGGAAAACAGTAGCAGTAGCAGTTCTAATGCAAGCATAAGAGAGAAGGGAATAGGCGATATAGGCATGCTCAAAATGGGGGTGCTTGCCTGTTTGCTCTGGGGCAAGGACAAGGTCTTCAGTGGTACCGTCGGGGACGTAGTCGTACTCCTGTGCGGCGTCTGCCTCGGGAGCTACGTCAACATCGGGGTCTACCGAGAGAGAAGAGGGGGAGGAAACAGGTAAACAATATGCAAACATATGCAATACGGTGCGTGTGATGCTATGATGTAGTGCAGGGTTGCCTAATTATGCATCTAAGTCATTTTAGTTATTTTTAGAATTAATCTAGGATTTAATATCCGACGTGTGTGCACTATTCATCTGCCGGATTCGGGTCCGGAGTTACGAGTTCTTCTACGTAGGAGGTTCCGATGAAGAAACAGACGGCACGATCAGACTCGTCTCGTCGTTCTGAGCAACTTTCATGTTTTAACTTTTTTGATCCGAGCTACGGTTTAAAAATTATTAATTTTTAAAGTTTATTTGAATTTCTGGAATTATTTTATTTACAGAAAATGGGTTATGACGTCAGCATGATGCACTGCTGACGTCAGCAGGTCAACAGCCGGCTGACCAGGGTCAAACCTGACATGTGGGTCCAGTGGGACCCACATGTCAGCCTCTGTTAGAGTTAAACAGAGTTAACTTAAACTAATTAGCTAACTAAACTACTGGGCCCACCTGTCAGTGCCTCATTAAGTTAATTAACTATTTTTAAAACGTTTTAGTTAATTAGTGGGGGTGGGCCCCATCTGTCAGCGACTGTTGAACCACGTCAACGCGGTCAAAAGGGCCCGCGGGGCCCAGCGGCAGCGTCACAGGGGTGGACCCCACGCCTGGCCACGTCAGCCACCGGCGGCTGAACGCCGGCGGGCTCATAAACACGGCGGAGGCACGGGAACTCGTCGGATTTCGCCTGTGGGCGTCCATTTGGCGCGCGCGAGGGCGCGTTCGAACGAGTCGAACGTGCCGCGTCTAGTGGTGGTGGTGGCGCGGCCGGACTCGGCCGGAAACTACGCCGGCGACGAGCAATGGCGGCGGTGCGTTCGGGTGGTTGTCGGGAACGGCGCTACGGCGCGCAGCAGCTCAAACGAACGGCCTAGGACGGCTCTACGCGGTGCGGGGAGCGTGTTGGACACGGCACCGAGCTCGTTGGGTCAGCGGGGGCCCGCCGGCGATGAGCGCCGTGGCGCTGTGCTCGGGCAAAAGCGGAACGGCGGCTATGGCCAACGACAGGCGACGCAGGGAGGAGGGGAAGGAGGTGTGGAGCTCACCGGGTGGCTAAGAAAAGCCGGCGACAGGTTAGTAGCCGTAGATCGTCGCCAGAGCCGAAGAAGAAGCCGGAGCAGAAGCGGAAGGGGGCGGCGTTGTGCGGCGTCTGCGGCGCTTCCCGTCTCCACCAGCTGGCTCCAGGCGGCGTAGACGAGCGCGGCGAAGCGCTGCGGCGCGATGGTGACGCGAGACGACGATGGTGGCCGCGGTGGTGAGGCAGCGCGGCGACGGCGGCGCTCGGGAACGGATCTGAGAGGGAGAGAAAGGGCGAAGCGGACGAGGGAGAGAGGGGAAGAGTGACAGGGGGAGCCAGGGGGGACGAACGGGAGCTGCCCTTATCCTCCCGCATCCCTGTATCGTCGGTGGGGCGGCGGCGTGTCAGCGCGCGGGCGGCACGCGCGCTCCCGACCACGGGGAGGACGACAGCGCGAGGGAGAGAGACGAGGTGGGTCTGCTGGGCTGGGCCAGTGCACTGTGCACTTGGTCCAGTCCAGTCTTAGCCTTTTTCTATTTTCTTATTTCTATTTACTCTTTTCTTTTCTGTTGCAAAAAGGTTAGGCCATTTTAGCATTTTTGTAAAATATGTGAGTTGGTCCAAATATTGTGATGCAATATTCCCTCTCACCAAAAATTGGTTTGGACAAGGTGGGACTTTATTTGAGTTTGAATTAAATATAAATGGATTAAATGGTGCTGTTTTGGGACTGTTTCAAGTTGTTTGAATCACATATCTAACTCCAAATACTTTGATGATGGTTTTATAAATGTTCTTGAATTATTTGCCACCAAATGAACATTTTCCCTTCAGTGTTTGATCAATTTTATAATTCACTTTTGAATTTGAGTTGCTTTTCAGATTTGCATTTGAATTGGTTAATTATCCCATATGACTTGGCACTGCAAATGATCATGACTTGGCATATTCAACAGGGTATCACAGTGCTTATTACAAGGGGGTGTTACAGCCTGCAGCTCTGCCACATATGCCATCACTGACATGTCGTCACCTTGATGCAGCCGACTGATCTTCCCCTCAATCTGAGCAATTAGCATGACATTGCCCTTGCCTGAGTACAAAGTGGATAGAGTCGTCCATATCGCAGCGGATGTGGATAGCCCCTCCACAGAGCGTCCAATGGGGGGCACCACCGAGTTTAACAACCAGCCAATGAGCACAGAGTTTATGACCTTCCATCTCTTTCCCTCCACAGTAGTCTTGTCTCCTGGTTCAGCAACAACACCCAACAAGTGCCCATCAAGCTCCTTCTGTTCCACAGCCAGCAACGCCCTCCGGGACCAGCTCAGATAATTGGTAGTCCCCTCTAACTTCATGTCCATGGGCGACAGTTCGATCTTCTGAGCCACTTTCTGTCGAGGAACGATGGCCCCAGATTTCGACTCCTCAAGGATCTTAGCTAGCTTCTCGAAAGCCTCAGCAAGGCCTGTTGGCTCACTCATCTTCGGATACAGCCTCTACACACCCAACAACAGCAGCAGCAAGCACAGCCGCACACAGTCCTCTGCAGAATCAGCAGCAACAGTCCTCTGCACACACACAGCAAGGCCCTCTGATCTTTCTCCCCCTCTGCCCACAGCCGCAAAACAGCAGAAACAGCAGCCCACAGCTCGACTTCTCTTTCCTCTCACGAAGCAACAGCAGCAAACCAAGACGAACCCAGCAGCATCACTTCTCCACTCAATCTCTCCCCTGCCACTCTCCGCACGCGCAGCAGCAACAATCAGTAGCACCTTCCTCTCTTCAATCCCAGCAGCCAGGACACAACGGCAACGAGCAGAGCCGTGTGGACTCGCTCTCTCCCTCCGCGCGAACGACAGCAGCACGCCTCTCCTGCTCTGCACGCTCGCCGCTCCTCCGGCTCTTCTCCTTGTCCTGCGCCACAACCGCACGCCTCCACGCGCACAGCCGCCGTCGATTTCCCGCTGGCCCGCGCGCAGCCGCCGTGCGCTCGCCGCCGTGACGCTCAGCCGCACGCGCGCGCTCGCACACAGCCACGTCCGCCCAGATGCGCCGCCGCCTCCTCACCGGACTCCGCCGCCGGCCGGCGACTAGGCCACCGTCGCCGTTATCCCCAGCACCTCGCCTGCGTCTGATACCATGTTAAGTCGCAGGCTCACCGTGGCTGTGTCGTATGTGTGTGGCGGCTCAGCTAAGAACGGGAGGACTGGATGCCTCCTTCTAGGTCAGCACCTCCTCATGGGCTTAGGCCCTAAGTGACAAGGCTTGATGGGCTTGGGCCCATACTGGTTCAACAGTTATCTATATAAACTCATTGGTCCTGTGAGAGTACCGACTTCCTTTGGGTGGACATGATTTATATCACCAGTTTACTACTCAAGTATCAAGTGACTGATATGTTGCTCTCACCTACATCATTGAGAAGG
Source organism: Thinopyrum elongatum (assembly GCA_011799875.1). NCBI lineage: Eukaryota > Viridiplantae > Streptophyta > Magnoliopsida > Poales > Poaceae > Thinopyrum > Thinopyrum elongatum. Next base: position 614,095,773 of record CM022298.1, read on the forward strand.
ACGATAGCGAATGCCGTCGGTCCCGTTGCTGACCCGCAGAGAGGCGTCTATGGGTGTCTCCATGGTTGCCGGTGACCGGACACGACCACCGCTGTCGATGCTATCATCGCCCTTGCCACCGCCCCACCACACAGGTTTGTATGCCTTGCCCTCACCCCCTGCTTCTCTCGCCTCACTGATTCCTTCTTCCTTGCAATTGAGATTCATTGGTGTTGTTCCCCCCTGTTACTCAACGCTTACGAGAAGGGGAGGCATGGCCGTCACCACATAAACAGATGAGGAAGAGGCGAGCTACCGCTGGCCCTTGGTGGCGTGCTGCATCTCCCATCGGTGCTTGCGACAGGAGAACCACATCCCTGACCTATTCATCTACGCCTCAGCTGCTGTCTCCCCAAGCAACGCCAGCTTATAGGCTAAAATAGCAAGGTGAGGCCCTTACTCGGAATATAAGGTTCAAGAGGTGTTCATCCTATGATTCAGTAACTTGACATTCTAATCTTATTTGTCTTCTGCTCATGGGGCATGGTGTCTTTAGGTTATTGAAGGGGATTGTGTATGGATGCTGACATCCAGATTGTGGTCAGCTAAGAGGTCAGAATTACTCGATGTAGATTTCCGCTTATATATAATATAATGCAACAGTAGAAGCCCATCCAATACAGGTTCTTAATTTTATTCCTCTTACTTTATCCATTCATGTTGTTCTTAACATTGTTGTTTACTAAGTACTAAAATGAAATAATGCACGTGATGACATGATACATGCAAAAATATTTAGTTGTGGTGTTAATCGTAAGCAAATTATGGTAAGACACATACCATTTATATATCATAAAACCTTGCAATCTCTATGTTATTTTATTCGCCTCTGGTACTACATTGTGATTCTTACAAGGAATTACTTCCTCCTTTTTCCCCTGGTTTTCTTTTGCATGGATATACTAGCCTCACTAGGATGGATTAAGAATCTCATCGGCTCCCTGTCCCTAATAAAATTTTCACTGAAACTATCAATTTGAGTATATTTTTTTTTATTAATGTTAATTACATAATGGAATCAACCTGCAGAAACTGTAATTGCAAAGGTGGATTGGAGAGTAAGTTGTCGATGCTCAAGCCATGTTATGAAGTGGAGCAAGAAGAGTGAATCAGGAAAACAGAGAACATGTGTATTTTGTATGGCTTAACCTTAGGTTGTATTTGTTGTGTGGAATTGACCAATTTTCTTAGCGCTGTCAATGCTGGCCATTGATGACTGTTGGACCATTTAGAGTTGAATTTAAGGCCTACCAGTAATATAGGAAGAAATTTGTGGTTTGTGTGTCATGAATTAGTTATCTGATAAACAAATGAGACCACCAAATTTTTTTAGACAACATATCACCATTAATTGAATTTCTCTTATACAGGGTTAAGTTGTCAGTCTGATATATGTGCTCCTTCCACCTGGCCATTTTAACAATTAGTTATGCAATTTTAATGCTCCTAATACTGCCTTTGATCTATCTCTTATCGCATGGAATACCAAATGCATTCTCCCCCATTTTCGCAATTCTGTTTCAACATGCTGTGTGTTTGTATGATGCATAAGTAGGTTACTGTATTACTAAAGTAGTACATGATCTGGTCTTCTACCATTTGACCTGGTGTTTTCCTATTGAACCATTACCTTGGTTTACCCTGATTGTTGTCTTAAATATGCTAAACCTGGATTATTACCGTCTTAGCATTATCCGCTTGATCAAAACATCGGGACCGGCACCCTCGCGCCTTGGCGCAATCCCGATCTAGTGGATAATGAAAGCATGCCAACATAACACAATTACCACACACGGGATGAAAATTATTAAGTTACAAGCATGGTTGTGAAACAAAGCTGAGACAAGACTGAAAAAGGCCATTCCAGTCTAGGGTTTCTGCCTCCCGTCGGCGTCGCCGCCGATTTCCCACGTCTCCTGTGGCCTTAGGGCCATGGGTGCGCGGGGGATCTCGGCCCTTGCCGACGGGAGGGCTCTGTTTTCAGGTGCTTCTTCAAGTTTTGTTAGAGTTTGTGTCCTGCTCAGGAAGACGAGACGGCGGCGGCTTCTTGAAGATGGAATAAGGTTCTCCCCGCCTAGCCGCCGTCCCAATGGTGTGTCTAACATCGTCGGAGGGCGTGTGGAGGTGTCTCCGGCGGATCTCGCGAGATTTGGTCGGTGGTTGTCTTTGGTGGATCCTCTTGGATCCGGTCATTGTTCGTATTTGTTCATGTGTCTTCAGGTTGGATCCTTCTGATCTAAAATTCTCTTCATCGGCAGCAGTTGTTGTTCTGGGGCGTTGGTCCTATGAGATCTTAGCACGACGACTTCCTGACTATCTACTACAACAAGTTGTGCCCGGCTCCGTCGAGGGAGGGGCGATGATGTCGGCTCGCTTTAGTGCTTGTAGTCGTCATTAGGTGGTCTATGAATCTAGATGTAATTTTTTATTATTTCTGGTGTTCGTTGTACTGCCATGATTGAAGATGAATAGATCAACAGTTTCCCGCAATTTTTTTTTTATTAAGTTACAACATCACCACATCACAATGACGAAAAAAATAGTAAACACGGACGAAGGAAAAAAATTACTGGGATTTTTTTCCGAAATGGAATTACTGGGGAAAATCACAAACACTATAGATGCATATATCTATGCCTCCCTTCCGAGCAAAATGTCGTCCGCCGTCGACACTTTGTACATAACCACACTAGGGTTGCCACTGCGGTGCCGACCGACTCCATTTCGTACATCTTGGCTTCTTTGAATGTCACCCCTGCTGGGACAAATTGTGCTTTCGTGCCACTAATCGCTTGATTCCACTTCCCTTTCAAGTTCTTCGCCAATCTGTCATCATATGGAGATTTGTGCATGCTGTTTGTTGGTCTCGTCCCGCCTTGCGTTTCCACATCGGCGTTGTCAATCCTGCCAAATTATCATTGGTGCTACCCTGTGCATCGCTTCCCCACTCAAGGGCTGTGTAAATCGCAGTCAATCTGCCAAAGTTTTGACAAAGGGGTCATCGTCATTACCGTCCCAATCTGCCAAAGTTTTGACAAATCGAACAAATTACAAGTAGTCAGAGATAACATAATTTTGAGGATACAAACTAGTGTGTACGCACAAAAGGGCTTACTATTTTCATTCTCCGTTCCTCATAGTTTTCGCTAGCATCGTAGTCATGCAGCAGCTTCGTATACTGTCGGACAAACTGATGCATGGCGCAGCTTCTTGGGATGTATGCCAAGCATGTGGTTTGCACTCTCACTTCGCTGTGTACTATTCATCTTTGCACAGAACTTACCCTTAAAGTATGGCTTTGCCCATTTGCTCGGAACCTCACGTATTTGTGTCAGGTACATATGCTTCCAAACCCCGTAGTTATCAATCAGTTCGTCCCAACCCTTTTCGAATTCATCTACTGTCAACATTTGGTAGACAATCTTGTGGAAGTCTGATCAAAATTGACTCCGTTTTGAGTAAAGCGGTACCAAATGCTCTTTCACTTTCTTTTTCACATGCCATTTGCACTACCGGTGAGTCGTATCAGGCATAATACACTTGATTGCGAGCTCCATCTCACGGTTCTGATATGCACATCAAAAACCAATTACGTCTCTGGAAGTGGCTGTTTACACCGACAAACAATCTGAACAACATGTCATAATAGTTTGTTTGGTATGTTGTGTCAAATGTTATTGCATCCCCGAATAAGTTGTACTGCATTCAGCTCGATCATGTAGATATATGAGGTTCCTGATCCGGCTCTCCGACTCTGGTTGGACCATGTAATAGTACAAGCATTGGTCTTTTGCCCCAAGTTCGGCGAAAGCCTCCATTATTTTCCTGACGACATCGTTTGTTGATTGCTTGGCCACGACTTATCTGGCCACATAGCCCTATGAGCGCCCTCTTGCTGAATGGGATATTCTTCATCAAACCGAAGAAACTCCCTATTATATTGGTGCACCTTTCCAATACCCACATTGTTGTCACACAACTGCCGTATGAGGTTCTATGCATACACGTCAATGTGCATGTGTGATGGCCGGTACATCTTCTAGCAGCATGTGTTCACTGATGTACTAGCCATAGTCGTCTGAATGCTGTAGCTGTATCCTGTTGGGACACTCACACCTGCATGATCTGGTGTTTGTATTCTTCGCCTTACCCTGCAACAAAAAAAGACACGCAGGCTGTCATCGATATGTGGATCCCACACATCAGATTTATGTTTTCTTAACTTGATTCATGCACTACTCACCGAGCATCCGCATATGATTTCCGGCATGCATTTTGTCGCTCAACATTCAGTCTGCTTTTGCTGTACCAAACACGAAGTCTGCAATCCATCACAAAATTGTCATTTTCGTCATTACAGCAGTGCACAGTACAGAGGAGAACAACGCACTACTCGATTCGAGTCGAGAACACAAGCACGCACACTCCTCTTTCGTCCAACTAATTTACAGCAAAATCTTCCTTTGGCTCGCACTCCTGGACTGCTGTTGGACCGCCGACTGGCTGGCCCGACATGGACTGCCGCACAAGCCCCGGTGCCCCCATCCTGTACCCGTGGTACTAGCCCGACAATGTGGCTGTTCATCGTCTTCATGGACGGGACACCTGCTAACCCTCTAACCATACCAACTTGATAAACTTGAGGAGATAACAGAGACGCACAGCAAACCCGTGAAAATCATCCAAATCGCCAAGTAGTGATGACACCAAATACCACGACTCTATGTATACGCCTGTTTATGCATGAACGACAATCGAGCCCTCAACACTAAGAAACATGAGGGTTTCAGCGAACTCTCTCGGTCCCTCTCGACTACAGTGAAAAAAGGCGGAGAAAGAGGCGACGCGAGAGGGGGGTTTCCGGCGGGCTGCTTCCGCCGGTCTCCCTCGCCTCCGGTGGCCTTCGGGCGCCGGGAGGTGGGTGAGACCGTGGACGGCCGCGCCGGAGCTGTAGATAGGGGTGTTTTAGGTGTTTCTTCTGGCGTCGGTGGCCGGGCGGGGGTGGCGCCGATGCAGTTGAATGAGGTTCCTCCGGCCCCTTTCCCGTCGCAGTGGTGCTCTCTCCGGCGGCGCTGCGGGGCCAGGGAGGCGGGTCTCCCTCTGAGCCGGCGTGGTTCGGTGTGTGGAGGGGATGTACAGGAGATGGGATATGTGGTTTGGGTTTCCCAGATCCGGTCGCCGCGGACGACCGGCAGCTGCGGAGAGTGGTGGGCGAGGCTGGTGGAGCTGCTGCTTTGCTCTGGTGATGGCTGGCGCTGGTGGCTGCTTCATGGACAGGGGAGCATGGGGATTGTCCCCGGCCGACGCACCGGAACCCGCCCCTGGTTCCCGTCGTTTGTGGCGGGACCTATATGCGGCTCACAAAGCCAAGGATGGCGATGGTGCTCCCGATGCCCTTGGTTTCAAGGCCGGCGACTCCTCCTCGTTCCGGCGGGGATTGGATTTGGCGTGCTTCGGTTGAGTAGGAAGATGAACAGTGCTCAGGGACCTGTGTGTGGCTTTTGTTTTTCCAGAGTGCTCTGTTTTAGTTTGGCTGGGCAGCTGCGTGTGTTGCTTCTGCGGTCGTCGTTTCTTCGGCGTTTTGTACTCGTATCTGTACCGTTTTGCTTTGCTGATGAATGAATACGGGTGCTTTCTCAAAAAAAAAAAAAAAAACACTAAGAAACATGCCTTCAAAGACAGACACGAACCCTGCACATAGGAGTTGCATTTCATTATTTCTGACAAAGGCATAGCGCGGCATGACAGGTACAATTAGCGTCAACACATATCAGTCTGTTCATATGCAAAGCAGCAATCGCTGCGAGCGCCGCATCCGCATAATTTGAAATTATGACGACCAAATTACCTCTTTGTACAGGCTGGTTCCTGAGGGTCGTCCTTGCCCGTTGACGGCCCGGAATCCGCTGCCGACAAGCTGGATCGAAGGGCGTTCGGCTTCAATCGCAGTGCCAGCAGCTCCTCCCCCACCACCAATGCTGGACTCGGACGCTGCGTCCAACGGATCTGCGAGCGGCTGGACTGGTGGCGTGATCTCCCTACCCCAAACGGCCGCGGCGTGCTCTCTGCTTCCAATCGCAGGCAGTGGAAACCTAATGGAAGACCGCATCGAATAAGGAAGAAGCTACTCCAGGAGGAATGATTCAACACCAGCGGAATCAAAATCGGGTTGCGAAAAGAATACCCGTCGACCGAATCCAGGAGGAATTCCAATCCAGATCCGCCCGACGCCATGGATTGGCTTCTCCATCGGGAAGTGCAAAACCGACCGAAGTAATGGGTTTTAATTTTGGGATCACATTTTTTTTTCACTCGCCCCATTCAACGACGCCGTTCCCCACATTTGTCGGTACATGCATCCCTCCCCCTCCTGTTCCGTGAGAACATCATGTTATCCGCGGTAACTCCAACGCACGACGTTGTCGTTGCGCCCCAGTTTTTCTTTCGTACCGCAATCGTATTTCTTCGACCAATAAATGCTGACGAGACATGCGAGCCATACCATTGGTCCACGATACGGCAGCATGCGAGCCCGTCCGCGCTATCGCTGCTCTCCGTGAACTTTTCATTTTTAGTTTGTGAACATGTTCTTATTTCACAGTTTATTTTAAAACAACGGATAGTCGACTTTTTTAAATAGCCAAAAGCGAGGAAACAAATGTACATGTCTGTGAGCACCAATTAAAAAAAGACACTGATAGGCGCCGGTTGACCGGCCCAAAATTCGGCCGGTCGCCGCGCAGCCATCGGATCCCGCGCCTGTGACCGTCAGATGCGTTCCCCGTCGTCTCTTTCACCCATCCTTGTTCGCATCTGAAAAGAACACAAAAGCAGAAAAACATGGCGGCCACCCCCCTCCCCTCGCGCAGCGCCCGTTCCTCAACCTCGTGCTAGGTGGCCGGGCTGTCTCCCCAGCCGAGCGGCTGTCCGTCGTGGCGGGTTGCAGCACGCAGCCTCAGCTGACTCGATGCCGATGACCTCGCCTGCCGGCAACGGGTGGCCGGGGGCGATGGGCAGCCATGCCATTGCTGGCGATGTGTTTGAGGAGGAAAGTTGAGATGCGGGATGAAGAAAAGCAAATGACGGGCTCCGGAGAAGGTGCGAGAGGATGAGGCATGGGAAAAGGCGGTGGGGTGGGCCTACTAGCAGCAAGAGTTAAAGCGAGTGCGCGCGCACGACCGGCCAAACGCTTTGGCCGACGTGTAGACGTGAAACGATTTCTATAAAAAAAGACGTGCAAGCGAACCAACCGAGCGTTCGAGCGACCGAGCGACCAAGGGGACGAGTTGGGCGACCGACAACTCAAAACTGCTAACTCAGAGCAACTCCAACGGGCCGACCCAATGGACGTGGGCTTTGACCGTTTGGGTCGGCCAAGCGGACGCCCGTGTCCGGTTTTTAGTTTCGATCGGTGCATACACCCAATGCTTGTTCGGAACCATTTTTTTTTAGCGTGTGGAGGAAAAGAAGAAAAACTCAAACACGTTCAAACTAAAGCATAATTAAACATAAAAGTCGGTCAATGGCCGGCCAAAGTCCACATTAACATTAATTAACATAAAGAAAAAAACTTCGGCGGCGGGGCGCGCTGCCCTAGGCGTCCTCGTCATCCGTGTCTGCACCGTGAGATCGACGAGCTTCGGCGTCGGGCCTGCCCAGGGGAATGCCGTCTCCCACGCACGGCCACGTCCTGCTGCGCCGGCTGGACCGCCGACGACTGGGCTGCTCCGCCACGGGCTTAACGCTCCTCCTCCTCCTTCGCACGCCGCTCCTCCGCCTCCTTCTCGTGGCGCTCATCCTCCTCCTCACGCTCGATCTGCATGAGGCGCTCGCAATCGGCGCGCTCGGCCGCCAGCGCCCGCTGCTTCCAGGCTCGAGGTACGCCGCCTCCTGCGCCGGTGTCGTGGGAAACCACCCCCACCTATAGGGCCAGGGCCCCTTTTGGTTCGGCAGGGGGACTGAGCACGTTGCACAAAGAGCGGAGGAGCGCAGCGTAGCGCGACAGAGATCACACGGGCAGTTTTACCCAGGTTCAGGCCGCCGCGAGGCGTAAAAACCCTACTCCTGCTTTGGTGGATTGATGGTGGATGGTGGTGGAAACGCATCGCTCTTGCCCGGCAGGGTTGCCACGGGGCGAGAGCAGCTACGCGCATATGAGTGTACAGGGGTCCGAATCCTTTCTATGGTTGCCATGGGCCTCCTTTTATAGATCAAGGGGTCACCACAGTGGCAAATCAGTCATTGTGTACTGATTAGATAGCGAACAGTGCTATCATATCTACTCTGCAGACAGAGCAGTACGCATTAAATGCGCCGTACAATGTCACATCATGGCCTGTCCGGCACGCCTTGCTGGGCTGTTTAGCCACCTTCTCTCCTTTCTGCATGACACGTCGCAGGACGTGTCGTGGACTTGACACGGCAGATGTCCTAGCGGAAGGACTTAGTCGTGGAGCCATCGCAACTAGGTTAACTTGAAGGGGTTAAACGGGACAAAGGACACAGAGAGTTTACCCAGGTTCGGCCCCTCTCAATGAGGTAAAAGCCTACTCCTGCTTTGTGTTGTATTGCTAGGGTTTCGATTACCAGGGAGCGAGTACGCTTAACCTAGTTCCCGATTGTTTGTTACCTGTCCCTAAACCGCCGCCGGGTCGTCCCTTTATATCCATAGGTTGACGCCCGGCGGTTCACAGAATCCCGGCCGGCTCATAAACGTGTCCGGCTCGGTATCCACTCTTTCCTATCTTACAATACAAGTCATACTTATGGCGGTTTACATCTATGGGCCCTAACTCGCCTTTGGGCTTTAGGCCTTCTTATTAAGTCTACTTCGTAAGTCGTCATCTTCTATGTCTTCATGGACTTCAATACAGGTAAACCACTATGAGCATAACCCGACCCCTCCTGTCCAACAGTCCTGGTAAGCCCCCCTTTTTTCCTCACCACAGATCTCCATTAGGGTTTGCTTGAGTTCTTCAGAGTTCATCTCGGTTCATCTTTGTTCCTCCATAGATCATGTAGTTTTTGATCTAAGTATAGTACCAATCTTGTGCGATAGCAGTTTAGCACTCATTTTTAATATCTGAATGCCTCCCCTCCATAGGAGATCTCATCTGAGCACGTGAACTGTCCTGCTGCCGCTGCTTTAGGTTAGAATTTTTCTTCATTATCTGAACTGCTGTAGATCCAAAATTATAACACCAATCTGTGAAACCTGTTTTTCACCACTTAGCCATTTTCCAACTTCAGATCTATACTTTCAATATCCGTGTAGGCGGTTTTACCTCAGAAAGTAATAACCTGCCAGGTACCATTAGTCCCCTTTTAAACCGCCAAGTGCTCGTCTTTGTAATTTAATAACGTCACTGTCCGGTTTAACATTTATGCATGCTTCAACACTTTCTGCTTATTAACCATGAACCTTAAACCGGCACAAATCTTTTCCAGGTTATCGTATAAATGGCCAAATCCTTTTATTCCTGTAATTGGGTTCCATCCCGGGTTACAGAAGAAGAACTGAACGGGTGTGTTGCAACCGGCGCTTTAGCGAAAAAGGAAGACATCCACTGGAGAGCCCCCGGTCCAGAAAATCCTCCTGAGCCCAAGGATGGGGAAGTGATCATTTTTGTTGATCATCTGAGTCGAGGGTTCAGCCCTCCCGGATCAAAATTTTTCCGTGATGTGCTTCACTTCTTCCAACTTCACCCTCAAGATATTGGACCTAACTCCGTGTCCAATATTTGCAATTTTCAAGTGTTTTGTGAAGCCTACCTGCAAGAAGAGCCCACAGTCGACCTGTTCAGAGATTTCTTCTATTTAAACCGCCGTACTGAATTTACGGATGGACCCAATACTGAACTTGGCGGGGTTTCAATTCAGAAGAGAAAAGACGTCAGCTTCCCTCACGCTAGGCATCATAGCCATCCCAAAGATTGGAATCAAACTTGGTTCTATTGCCAAGATACATCTCCAGCTGGCGAGAATCCTCTGCCGGGTTACCGTGCTCACCGGCTTACCTATGCACATCCATTCCCCCAAAGACTCAATGCAAAGGAACGGTCCAAATATGCACCACAACTTTCAAAGCTCAGAGCCTTTATGGCAAACGGTTTGACAGGCATTGGTTTTGTCCGTTGCTGGGTATCTTGGAGCATTTTGCCTTTAAGCCGTCGCCCCGGTTTAATGTGTGAGTACACAGGGGATGTGAAAGACCCTCAACACCACACTGATATTCAGCTGACTGATACTGAAATTACTGAATCTGTCAAGAAGATGTTGGATGAACCGGTGGCCGACTGTAGCAAAACAGGACTTAGTCCTTTGTGCGCTTCAAATAAACCGCCAGCTGTAAGAATTGCTCCACTCCTGCTTTAAACCACATTCTTAATACTCCCTTATGATTTTTTCAATCTTTAAACAGGGTGATGACCCATTCTGGAAGAAGAAACCGCAGGATAAACCGGCCAAAACACTTCGTGTCAAGACCAAGGCCAACAAGAAGCCCGCCAAGAAGAAAAACACCGAGCCTACCGAGTTAAACATTGACGATGATAATCCGGAGTCAGAGGTAGAACTTGATTCACTTGGCTCTTTTTTCATACATCTCATTGACGATGATTTTTATCAGGACGACGCAGAAGCTAGCCGCGCAAACGACGTAGAGGTAACTATTCTCTCATCCAGTTCAGAACCTCTGCCCACACAGAAAACCCGACAAGCAAGCCGGAAAATAAGATTTTCTCACCCCCTAGCTTACTTGGATCCAAACTTTCTTTTGAAGAAGCAGCAACACGAAGCTCGCCGCACAACCCGGCATAGTGGCCATGTGGTCACTTCTTTCGGTTTACCGAACTCGCCAGTTCATAAACGCCGCCCAGAGGTCTTTTCTATTTCTGACACATCTTATCCCAAGGCGGGCTATTTCGGACAACCTCTTAATCCGTCTGATTCAAACTACCAGGGAACTTCCCTTTCCTCCTCTGGCGAGTCCACAGGGACACAAATTCCAACCCTCAAAACTGTTCCTGGGTGAGCATTTTTAACTAACCCTTTGTACCTTATGCTTGATCATTATACTAACCTGTTATTTGCGTCTCTGTCAGAGCCAAGGTCAGGCCCAGCAAAAAGGCCAAATTGAACAAACCGGCTGATGACAGCGCACCAACTAATCTGGAAAAGAACCCGGAACAGTTTGAAACAAATACTGAAGCTATTCTTGATGATCCGCCACCGCAAGATCATGACACCTTTGTTGAGCAGATGGAAATTGATCTGATAGGTCATGCTGATAAACCGCCAAGCCCAACTAAGGCTACTGATGATAAAGCTGACGATGTTGTAGTTACCGGTGTCGGGTATACAGCCCCAGACAACCCCACTGCTCTGTCAAAACATAGTGCCAAAGAAGAATTTTCTGCTGTTGACAAGGGCAAATGGAAGGCGGACTTGGATAGCTATGCCCACCTCAGCGCCCAAGATATTCATTCTGGGTTTTTAAACCGTCTGTACACAAGCCGTGATTATGAAGCCGGTTTACTGAACATGATGAAGGAGCGATATGAGGTAAATGCTGTTAACTCTGCATACATATTCTTCCCTTAGCCGCCAAGTTTACTGGACATAAAAGAATAGAATGTTCTGCAAACTTTCAAGAGCCATATAGATCAACTCCACTAGCCCACAAGGGCCGGTTTATAATGTCAATATGAACCGGAACTTTAGAATAATATATCTTCAACTTCACCTGTGTAGCCCCCAAGGGTCGACTTAACAAATATGTTAAGTTGAGACTAATTATGCTGTAAGGCTCAAAATTCTTACTTAGGACCTTTATAATCCGGTTTACCATCGATAGAAATTAGCCCCCAAGTGCCAAGTATATTACTTGTTATGTGCTTGGGACTTTGAATATGCACTGCTATGTAATTAATTACATGTCTCTTGCAGGCTGATCTTAACAAGAAGGAATCTCAAATCGCCGACCTTCAAGAAAATATCAAGTCGCAACAAACCGAGACCTCCAAAGCCAAGGAGGAACTGACTAGTGCCTTAACAGCAATGGAGAAACTGAAGGAGAGCTTTAAGAACGAGCGGGCAGGTTGGGATACAGAAAAGTCAACTCTGCTGAAGAGGGCTGAGGATGCTGAGGCTGCCCTTAAACCGGTAGCTGAAGAGCTGACTGACTTGAAAGAGCAAATAAATGCCATGACCGCTGCCGTATTTGGTAAATAACTTCTTCATAAGCTTTGAACATGTATTATGTAAGAGACTGCCGGTTTACCGATGTTTTTGATGATGCAGGAACTCGCATTGCTCATCTTGGCTCAGATATGCGGCAAAAACTGAAGGCCGCCTATACACTTATAGAGCAATTATATACCGGCGTACAACGGGTTATCTGCACAGCTTCCCATAATAAACCGCCCCTAACCTTGATCAAGGAGACGTTGGAAAGGCTGGCGATGATGCCTGCACGGTTTGAAGAGCTAAAGAAGTCAGCTGCCAGGGCGGGTGCTCTTACTGCACTGACTCGGGCCAAAGCTTGGATATCTGATCTTGATCCGGCCGATGTGGGAAACGGCTACCCGAGCATAAAGGAGGACGGGTCAGAGTTTACTAACGATGACCTCAGAGCCTTGACGAGGGAAATGCGCCCATTGGCTAGCCAATTGGCTGAAGAAACCGATCTTTCACATTATCAGTCAGTTTATGATGCCAACAACAAGAGAGTTAACGTGCCAACTTATGATGCTCCAAATCTTATTCCTCCAATCCGTAAGCATACCTATGCCCCTGATGTTGACCCCTCCACACTTATAAGTGATGAAGCTGTATTTAAGGCCTTAACTAGGATTGATTGGACCACCATTGACTTCCAGCCACTGGGTAGAGAGGAGGAAGATGAACCGGCGCTGGACGATCCGCAACCTTCAAGTCAGCCAGGCCAGGACTCGTAAACCGGGGGCCGGTTTAGCAGCTGCTTCCTTTAAGACTTGTTAAACAATTATTCTTTTGGGCACCAAACGCCTTGTAATAGGCTAGCTTAAACTCTTGTTCTGCTATGCCATCGTGCATATTTACTTTGCATGACACTGCTAATCCACCATGTTAAGATATGCCACTTATGCTTATAATATTAATAATGTGGAATCTGCTCCTGCATGCAAAGGATTAAAGGTGTCCTGGCGGTTTACCGCTGGACGGGTCATAACGCCCAATATAAAACCATGGAAACTAACATAGCTTGTACCCAAGGCTGGTGTTTAAGAATAACCAAATTTGAAATATATCATACCTGTGATATTTGATCACACTGTTGGTTTACCAAACCGGTGTAGTAAGGGGAGAACCCAAACTTTAAGCACTGGTAATCATCACAGATTTGCTTCGCTTATGAACAAAACCAGGCCAGGTTAATAAACACCGGATATTATCTGTATCTCATACTGGCGACTTATAGTCAAAAGCCAGGCCGGGTTAAGAAACACCGGATGAATTATGATCATAAAGCATTATAAGCCTCATCAAATAAACCTCAAAAACTGTGGAATAAAACAAACGAAAAAACGAGGCTTTTCATGGGCTGCCAGGCCGAAAATCGAGTGCTTTCACGGGCCGCACAACCACTAAGTTAAACCTATATACAAACCTTATAAGATGGACCTCACATAACCAATCGTCGTTTTAACTTTGATAAGTTCAGGGTTTGTATAAGATTGACTTGTCAAACGTTCGGCGGGTCATTCCAGGAATACCTGGGCGGAGTGACTTACTTAAAAACGCAGGATAACCCGGGGTTTTAGGTGAATACACCTGGCTTCCAAGCCTGGCTTTTAAGCCTACTACAAGGGTTATACAAACTCTTTGTTCTTTAGAACCAAGGAGCCCCCAAGTAATATTTTTGAGTTGTGCTCAAGGGGCACCTATGTTTGAGCTGTGATTTTGCAACAGACTCTCTTTGGTAGCTTTTAACCAGGGTAGCAAGCCCCCAAGTTTTTTTTTCTCAGTTGGCTTATAAGCCGGTTCAAAGGGTAATCATAACTTCGCTCATAAGCCGAAAGCCCCCAAGTAACCAAAAACTCATTAAGAAAAGATGACAGAGGTCCTGCTTTAGCAGGGGTGCCGCCTTAATATATACATTGTCAAAAATATGTACATTAGAAGAGCCAATGGCTCAGGTGTAGTAAGGCCGAAGATGAGCAATATTCCACGGCCGGCGAGTCTCTTCCTCCGACGTGCGTGAGTCCTTGTGGTCTCGAACATCAATAAGGTAGTACGACCCGTTGTTCAGATTCTTGCTGACCACAAAGGGTCCTTCCCAAGGTGGGGATAACTTGTGCATATTAGTCTGATCCTGGATAAGCCGGAGCACCAAGTCGCCTTCTTGAAAGGCTCTGGTCTTGACCCGGCGGCTGTGATAACGACGTAGATCTTGCTGGTAAATCGCCGAATGAGCCGCTGCGAGATCACGCGCCTCGTCTAACAGGTCAAGTGCATCCTGACGTGCCTTTTCATTATCAGCTTCAACGTAAGCCGCCACCCGGGGTGAATCGTGACGGATGTCACTGGGGAGAACCGCCTCTGCTCCATAAACCATGAAAAAAGGCGTGTAACCTGTAGATCTGTTGGGCGTTGTGTTGATGCTCCATAGCACCGAGGGTAACTCCTCTACCCAACAACCCGGTGTCCTCTGTAAGGGAACCATAAGCCGGGGCTTGATGCCTCTCAGAATCTCTTGATTGGCTCTCTCAGCTTGACCATTAGATTGGGGGTGAGCCACCGACGATACGTCAAGCCGTATATGCTCACGTTGATGAAATTCTTTCATAGCACCCTTGGAGAGATTAGTGCCATTGTCTGTTACAATGCTGTGTGGAAAGCCAAAACGGAAGATCACCTTCTTCATGAATTGAACCGCCGTTGCTGCATCACACTTACTGACTGGCTCTGCCTCTACCCACTTAGTGAATTTATCAACCGCCACCAAGAGGTGGGTCTTCTTATCCTTGGACCTCTTAAAAGGTCCAACCATGTCAAGCCCCCAAACTGCAAACGGCCAAGTGATTGGAATCATTCTCAACTCCTGAGCCGGAACATGAGCTCGACGTGAAAACTTCTGACAACCGTCACATTTTTTGACCAAGTCCTCAGCATCAGCATGAGCCGTCAGCCAATAAAAACCGTGACGAAAAGCCTTGGCTACAAGAGATTTAGAGCCGGCGTGATGACCACAATCTCCTTCATGGATCTCACGCAGAATCTCACAGCCTTCTTCAGGAGAAACACAACGCTGAAACGCCCCGGTAACACTGCAATGGTGCAGCTCTCCATTGATAACTGTCATTGACTTGGACCGCCGGGTTATTTGCCTGGCCAAGGTTTCATCCTCAGGTAACTCGCCCCGGGTCATATATGCCAAATATGGAACTGTCCAATCAGGAATAACATGAAGAGCCGCCACCAACTGAGCTTCCGGGTCGGGAATAGCCAAATCTTCCTCTGTAGGTAACTTGGCCGACGGGTTATGCAAAACGTCAAGAAAGACATTAGGTGGCACCGGTTTACATTGAGAACCCAACCGGCTTAAGGCATCAGCCGCTTCATTTTTCCTCCGATCAACATGCTCAACTTGATAACCCTTGAAGTGACCAGCAATAACATCCACCTCTCGTCGATAAGCCGCCATGAGGGGATCCTTAGAATCCCAAGTACCAGAGACTTGTTGAGCCACCAAATCTGAGTCACCAAAGCACCTTACCCGGCTTAAGTTCATCTCCTTAGCCATCCGAAGACCATGGAGCAAGGCCTCATATTCAGCTGCATTGTTAGTACAAGGGAACATCAAACGGATAACATAACAAAATTTATCACCTCGAGGGGAAGCAAGCACAACTCCAGCCCCCGAGCCCTCCAATTGCCTGGACCCATCAAAGTGAATAGTCCAATATGTGTTATCAGGTTTTTCCTCAGGCATCTGCAGCTCTGTCCAGTCATTGATGAAATCCACCAGTGCTTGAGACTTGATGGCCGTGCGAGGCATATACTTCAAACCATGAGGCCCAAGTTCAATGGCCCATTTGGCAACCTGGCTTGTTGCTTCCCTGTTTTGTATGATATCTCCTAAAGGAGCAGAGCTAAGCACAGTAATGGGGTGCCCCTGAAAATATTGCTTGAGCTTCCGGCTTGCCATGAAAACCCCATATACAAGTTTCTGCCAATGTGGGTATCTCTGTTTGGACTCAATAAGCACTTCGCTGATATAATAAACCGGCCGTTGAACCGGATACTCCTTGCCTGCCTCTTTCCTTTCAACCACAATAGCCACACTGACAGCCCGGCTATTAGCAGCTATATATAACAACAATGGCTCATTATCAATGGGCGCAACTAGGACCGGTGGCTCAGCCAGCTGCTTCTTAAGCGCCTCAAATGCCTCATTAGCAGCGTCACTCCAGACGAAGTCATCTGTCTTTTTCATCATCTGATACAAAGGGATGGCCTTCTCACCGAGGCGGCTTATGAACCGGCTTAGCGCTGCGATACGACCCGCCAGACGTTGAACATCATTGATACACGCTGATTTAGCCAGAGAAGTAATGGCTTTGATCTTCTCCGGATTAGCTTCAATGCCCCTGTTAGACACGAGAAAGCCCAAAAGCTTGCCCGCCGGCACACCAAAAACACACTTGGCCGGATTAAGCATCATCTTATAAACTCGGAGATTATCAAAGGTTTCCTTCAAGTCGTCTATCAACGTCTCCTTCTTTCTGGATTTCACCACAATATCATCCACATAAGCATGAACATTGCGTCCAACCTGATTATGAAGACAATTCTGCACACATCGCTGGTAAGTCGCCTGGGCACTCTTGAGCCCAAAAGGCATAGACACATAGCAGAAGGCTCCAAAGGGAGTTATGAAAGCTGTCTTCTCCTGGTCCTTAACTGCCATCTTGATCTGATGATAACCAGAATAAGCATCCAAAAAACTCAAACGCTCACAACCCGCCGTAGCATCAATAATCTGATCAATACGAGGGAGAGCAAAAGGATCAGCCGGACAAGCCTTGTTTAAATCCGTGTAGTCCACACACATGCGCCAAGTGCTGTTCTTCTTAAGTACCAGCACCGGGTTAGCCAACCACTCAGGATGAAAAACTTCAACAATAAACCCAGCCGCCAAGAGCCGGGCTACCTCCTCACCAATGGCCTTACGCCTTTCTTCATTGAAACGACGAAGAAACTGCTTGACCGGTTTAAACTTGGGATCAATATTGAGAGTGTGCTCAGCGAGTTCCCTCGGTACACCTGGCATGTCAGAAGGTTTCCATGCAAAGATGTCCCGGTTCTCACGGATGAACCCGATGAGCGCGCTTTCCTATTTCGGATCCATATTAGCACTGATGCTGAACTGCTTGGATGAATCGCCAGGAACAAAATCAACCATCTTAGTGTTATCTGCCGATTTAAACTTCAAAACCGGATCATGCTCTGTAGTTGGCTCTTTCAAAGACGTCATATCCGCCGGATCAACATTGTCCTTGTAAAATTTTAACTCCTCCGTTGCACAAACCGACTCAGCATAAGCCGCATCACCCTCTTCACATTCCAAGGCTATCCTTCGGCTCCCATGTACTGTGATGGTCCCCTTGTAACCCGGCATCTTGAGCTGCAGATAAACATAACAAGGCCGTGCCATGAACTTGGCATAAGTCGGCCGTCCAAACAGAGCGTGATACGGGCTGTGAATTTTGACTACTTCAAAGGTCAATGTCTCTGACCTAGAATCATGATCATCTCCAAAGGCAACTTCCAGAGCTATCTTACCAACAGGGTACGCCGACTTAACAGGCACCACACCATGGAAAACTGTATTCGACGGTTTAAGATTTTTATCTGTCAACCCCATGCGACGGAAAGTTTCGTAATAAAGGATATTGATGCTGCTCCCTCCGTCCATGAGTACCTTGGTAAACTTATACCCTCCAACCTGGGGTGCAACCACCAATGCTAGGTGACCCGAATTATCAACCCGGGGCGGGTGATCTTCCCGACTCCACACGATGGGCTGCTCAGACCAGCGCAAGTAACGGGGAACCGCCGGTTCAACGGCGTTCACTGCCCTTTTGTGAAGCTTCTGATCCCGTTTGCATAAATTTGTGGTGAAGACGTGGTACTGCCCACTATTCAATTGTTTTGGGTTACTTTGATACCCAGATTGCCGCTGCTGATTCCCCTAACCTGACTGTTGATGGTAGCCACCCTGATTGCCTTGATTGCCTTGATTACCTTGGAATCCAGAACTAGAACCGCCACCGCCGTAACCCGGCCCATGAGAACCAGACCCTGAACCACCACCTAGTCCATGATTGTCTTGAAAAAGATTGGAATTTTTATACTCTTTCATGATGTAGCAATCCTTCCAGAGGTGGCCAGACGGTCTTTCTTGCGTCCCATGCCTTGGGCAGGGCTGATTTAGCATCTGCTCAAGATTAAAGCCTAACCCTCCGGCCCATGGGGGCGGTTTACCTTTACGACGCTGGCCATTATTCTGTGCGTTGGTGTTAGCCACAAAGTCCAAACTATTATCAGCTTTGCGCTTACCATTGCCTCGCTGATTCGCCAGATTATGCTGCTGTCCTTTGGTGCTGCTGCTCTTCTTTCCCTTTCCCGGCTTGTCATCATCAGACTCGGGGTCCTTGGTACCATCAGAGTCAGCGTACTTAACCAGAGCCGCCATCAGCTCTCCCATGTCATTGCAGTGGCGCTTGAGCCGACCCAACTTCTGGTTAAGAGGCGTAAACCGGCAATTCTTCTCCAACATTATGACCGCTGAACCGACATTGATGCGATCCGATGAATGTAAGATGGTCGAAACTCGGCGCACCCAATGGGTTGTGGACTCACCCTCTTCTTGGACACAGGCGTCCAGATCCACAATTGACATCGGCTGCTTGCACGTATCTTTGAAATTCTGGATAAACCGGGCCTTTAACTCGGCCCATGACCCAACGGAGTTGGCAGGGAGCCCCTTCAACCAAGTGTGAGCCGTTCCATCCAACATCAGGGGAAAATATTTGGCACATGCCGCATCGCTAACATCTAGCAATTCCATGGCCATCTCATAACTCTTGATCCATGCTTCAGGAGGTAAATCAGCTGTATAGTTAGGCACCTTGCGAGGACCCTTAAAATCCTTGGGTAGACGCTCATTACGTATGGCCGACACTAAACATGGTATGCCCAAATTCCTAAAGGTTACACCTGGCTCCACCGAAGTTGTCGGACGAACCAGAGAAGGTTGTCGGGCCGCATATTGCGCCGCCAGCTCGGCCTCTCGACGCGCTCTACCTTGATCCACCATGTTCTGAGCCTCAGCACCACCGTCCGCCGGGTTATGCCCACGAGGCTGGTTATGGTTCCGCCCACTGCTTGACACAGCTGGTTCATCAATATGCCTACTGTAACTCCGGCTTGGGCGAGGGGTGGAATGAATCTGGCTTCGACTGTAAGAATAAGCCTGCTGCTGAACCAATGCTGTCTGAAGGAGCTCTCAAGCCCTCCGCATCTCAACCGCCGTTGGAGACTCGCCTTCAACCGGGATAGCCGCCAATCGTGATGCCGCAGCGATCATGTTATCCAAAGGGTTAGAGTAATGACCCGGTGGTGTTGGCATGTGTTGCGGCGGGATATTGTTCTGACGAGGCGGATCCGTGGTCTGCGGCTGAACCGGCGCTCCCGTCCCAGGCGTTTCAACCCGGTCCGCCACTGGCGGGTTACTGGTTCCTGCTCCTGGCGTGTTAAAGAGGTTCCTCGCCTCGTAAACCGGTGGCAGGTGAGACTGATGCCTCCTCCTCATGACTTCGTTTGAAGCGTTCTGATCTAGCATGAGCCGGTAAGACTCCGACTGAATCCGCTGTGCCTGTGCATCCAACGTAACCCGCTCCGCAGCCATCCTGGCATCTCCAGCTGCCAGGTCTTCCTTAGCTTGAGCTATCTGATCTCGCAATTTCACGACTTCCGCGTTATGCTGATCTTGATTACCCGGGTTAACCTCCGTCGTCAGCAGTGTTGCCAAGGCGTCTAGTAACCCGGACAAGACTTGCACCGGCAGGCGCGCAGGGCCTCCTGCCCCGGCTGCTGCCGCCACTGCTGACCCGGAAATCAATGCCGCTACAGTTGAAGAGTGCTGCACTGGCTGCGTACCGGCCATGAAGATTGCAACCCGGTTCGGCGGCTCGTAGGGGTCCAGAATACTATCGCCATCGGAACAGCCCCCAAGCCGACCGTCTTGCAGTTGGTACAATGACTCGGTTTCACCGGTGGATGACTCGCCATCAGAATAGACAACTGTCTCACCGTCAAATACCGATTTATCCTCAGATCCCGCACCATTGATGAATCCCACGAAGGCACGACTCATGGTAGGCTGAACTCGGGCAGGTTTTGCACGCTGAGCCGTCTCGATGATGTCAGTGCAGGTGTCCGGCTCAGGGCCTGGTTCGCCGATCTTGGCAATGAAGACGTGAATTCCACTGAAGGGGACCCAGTATCCGTACTCAATTGAGCCGGCCTCGGGCCCCCAGCCTTCATCGTCGATGTAGAGCTTGCCACGACGACTCTTGGTCATCCGGCCCACAGCGTATCCCTTGATCCCTTCGAAGTTGCCCTTCAAGAACTCGAAACCACCGTGCGCTGGCCCCACGGTGGGCGCCAACTATCGTGGACTTGACACGGCAGATGTCCTAGCGGAAGGACTTAGTCGTGGAGCCATCGCAACTAGGTTAACTTGAAGGGGTTAAACGGGACAAAGGACACAGAGAGTTTACCCAGGTTCGGCCCCTCTCAATGAGGTAAAAGCCTACTCCTGCTTTGTGTTGTATTGCTAGGGTTTCGATTACCAGGGAGCGAGTACGCTTAACCTAGTTCCCGATTGTTTGTTACCTGTCCCTAAACCGCCGCCGGGTCGTCCCTTTATATCCATAGGTTGACGCCCAGCGGTTCATAGAATCCCGGCCGGCTCATAAACGTGTCCGGCTCGGTATCCACTCTTTCCTATCTTACAATACAAGTCATACTTATGGCGGTTTACATCTATGGGCCCTAACTTGCCTTTGGGCTTTAGGCCTTCTTATTAAGTCTCCTTCGTAAGTCGCCATCTTCTATGTCTTCATGGGCTTCAATACAGGTAAACCACTATGAGCATAACCCGGCCCCTCCTGGGCGGTTTATACTCAATAGTTATATCCCCAACAGGACGGGTGTCATCTGGAGGTGATTTCTGTAGGAAATGGCTGCCATGTGGCAAAAGGCAGCCACTTAGTCATCTTGGGGCTTGACACCGCACCGATTGGTGACTTGCGTCGCTGTGAGGTGGGGCGGTGAAGCCTTGGCGGGGTGTTTTGCCTTCGTATGTCCCGGCAGGCCTGCCTGGGCGTTCTTGAGGCTTGCTTCCGAGGCAACACTGCCCTTGCCAGGCTCTCCTGCCCGGCAGGGGAGGTTTTTCCTTAGCGGTGTCTTGCTTCTTGGCTTTACTTGGTCTTCTCAACTTGCCCTTTGATTCCTCAAAGAGCCTATCTCTTCATCTTGGTCTTGTCTTTGATGTTGCAATCTTGATCTTGGGCATGTGCACGGTCTGGGCAACAGACCCAAGGTTTGTTGCACCGACAGGAGCCCTCGGGCCTGGCCCGAACGAGCTGCCGGTCGTCGTCGAGGTAGGCGCTAACTTGTGCACAGGCGAGGGGGAATAGCTGCTCGCCCTTTGAGATCTTATTTGCTTCTTCATTGATCTAAGCTCGGATCAGCTTCCGGTTCTTCTGCCCATCGTGTAACACCAATTGTGGTGGGGCCATTCTTGTAATGGCCCGTGAATGAGTTTAACACACGGGCGAGTAACTGCCAATTCACTCTTCCCACCACGCCCTTATCCCTGGCCACGTATGCTGCATGCATCGAGCGGGGTATGTTGGGGATATAACTATTGGGTATGACCCGCCTAGGAGGGGCCGGGTCATACCACTGGCGACTTAAAGATGAAGATGGCGGGTCATGAAGCAAGCCTAATGAAGGCCCAAGACCCAGAGGCGACTTGAGGCCCAATAGGATGAACCGCCATATGATTAACTTGCATTGTAAGGCAAGCTTAGTTAGTCACCGAGCCGGACACGTTGTGTATGAGCCGGCCAGGACTCTGTAAGCCGCCGGGCATCAACCTGTGTATATAAAGGGGTGACCCGGCGGCGGGTTAACTCAAGAAACAATCAATCGAGAGCTAGGTCAAGCGTATTCGCTCCCTTGTAATCGAAACTCTAGCAATACAACTGAAAGCAGGACGTAGGCTTTTACCTCATTGAGAGGGGCCGAACCTGGGTAAACTCTCTGTGTCCTTTGTCCCGTTCAACCCCTTCAAGCTAACCTAGTTGCGATGGCTCCACACCTAAGTCCTTTTGCTAGGGCATCTGCCGTGTTAAGTCCACGACAGGGTAGGTAACGGAGGCGCGTGGTGCGGGAGAGCGTTAAGGCAGGGGTCTGGTCTTCATGGGTTGGTGGAGGAGGACGGTGGTTACCCATCGATGGATCAGCCCCCAGCCCCCAGCTTGCCTATAAAAAGGAGGGGCAGGGGGGAAGCGAAAGTGTTCATCCACACTCCTCTTCTCGCCTTTTTCCTATATCTTCTCGCAATGTTGAGAGAAAGAGACCGGGGCCGAGCCCCGGGCTCGAGCTTGAGGTTGGCGATGTCGAAAGCTTGTGAAGGGGCTCGGGGAGTGAGCCTGGTCTGGAGTAAAAAAGGGCGCGGCGGATATGCCACCTGCGGCGCCGGAGGCGCTGAGCCTTTCTCTCATGGGGGCGTGTTCGTCCCCTCCTCCTGGGTGTTGAAGTTCTTGGCGGCTCCGGTGTCCGTCAGGGGCACAATGCTCGGGTTCCTTGGTAATCCCGCTATCGCCCCCCTTGGTGAAGTCAGGGCAAATGTTGAAGACGACGGCATCTTCCTGCCCGCCAAGGTGGGGAGCTGCCCCTCGCGCGCCTCGGACGCCACTGCTGCCCGCAGCTTCTCCGGGGGAGGCAACGGCTCACGGAGCCGGAGTCCCTCTGGAGCGGAGGTGATGGAGAAAGATCGAGGGAAGACGAAGAAGGCGGGTGGCAGGGTGTCAGGTCGGAGTACGATGGCATCGACGCCTTCATCTCGTATTGCCGACCTGCTGCCTCGTCTTTCCGCTCTTCCCCTCCCTCCCCGGCACCATCATCACCAGCCTCTCGGTTGCCGGGGAGAGGGCCGCTCTCTTGGTGCCTTCGCCTCCTCCAGCAGTCTTCCAGCTGGGCCTCGGTGGTTCTCCCCGCCGCTGCTTTTTGCTGGAGCTTCTGGTTGGCCCTGGAGGTGGTGACCGAGGCACCGTGGAGCTGCTCCTTTTGTCTCCCTCCTTCACAGCCTCGCCACTCTCGATCTTGTCAGGCTGCGCCCGACAGGTCCTGATGGGATCGAGTGGGCCGTCTTGCTCAGGCACCCCTTTTGCCCTCCTCTTCCACCGCAGTGCCTAGGAGGAGGTGGACAAGAAAGGGATTATGGGGCACTTATCTTTTTTCAATCTAAAATATGTAGGCACTTGCCAAACTTTAGTTCAAATTATGTAATCTCTTTTATCCATGTTTGTATCCTGTAAGGTCTGTACTTGTTGATCAGCATATTAATGAAAAAGATAAAACCTTGTCGGGCACTTGTGCATGTAACATGTCCATGCAAAGGGAGAATGCCTCTATACGCTCAAGTAAATAAGTTTTTCCCCGGTAGGCTATCCTGCCAGTACCCTCAAGTTGCTGCCGCAGGGCTGGGCCTGCCGGGCACAAGTCATGAAGAGGGACCAACCCCCCGCCAACTTTCTCGCCAAAGGCCACTACAACCTCCCTGACCGAAGCAACGTTTGAGTCAAGGGACGGGAGCACCTAAGTTTTGAAAGCGGCGAGGTTTTCCTATGCACAAGTTTTTACTTACAGAACTCGTATGGATAAGAGAGAGAACTTATCTGTTTGGGCTTGCCGGGGATCGCAATGTAGGCTTGTCTTCTCTTCTCCTTTTTCGGGACAGAATCCACGGTAGGAGCCTGCCGTATGATGCAGATGAAAATGATGCCTCATGCGACCTTATCTACATGAACATGCAATGCTGATGATATGCTTATGCATGCATGTAATTTATCGGGGGCCCCCCAGCGCTTCATTTATTTCTCTGTTGCTCAGGGTCTATGCCTGACTTTGTACAAGGGGTTACATGCAACAGAGGCAAGGCCTGTACAAAAGGGTGGCTATCGGGCAGGGCCCGACAGCCGCGCCTTACGGGTAGAACTTGCGGAGATGCTCAATGTTCCATGAGTTTTGCAACTGAATGCCATTTCCGGTCTCCAGACGGACTTCGCCAGGTCTGATGACTCGTACTACCTGGTAAGGGCCTTCCCACTTCGGCGTCAACTTGTTTGCACCCTTGGCGGACTGAACGCGCCTAAGGACAAGGTCGCCTTCCTCAAAACACCGGGCACGAACCCTGCGGCTGTGATAGCGACGCAGGGCTTGCTGATAGCATGCGGCATGCGTAGCAGCCCGGAGACGGTTCTCCTCGAGTAGCACAGCGTCGTCACGCCGGTGCTGATCTTACGCTACTTCATCGTAGGCACGCACTCGAGGTGACCCATAAATGAGTTCCGTGGGGATAACTGCTTCTGCCCCATAGACTAGGGAGAAGGGAGTCTGCCCGGTAGCTCTATTTGGTGTCGTTCTGAGGGACCAAAGAACCACTGGCAGCTCATCGATCCACCGCCTACCGCACTTCTGCAGCCTATCGAAAGTTCTTGTCTTGAGTCCTCGCAACACTTCAATGTTCGCCCTCTCAGCTTGCCCATTGCTCCTTGGATGGGCCACAGAGGCGAACGAGATTTTGCTTCCGAGGGTATGAACGTATTGCATGAAGGCGCGACTCGTGAACCGGGTGCCGTTGTCAGTGATGATCCGGGCAGGAACTCCAAAGCGGCACACCAATCCTTTCAAGAACTTGATAGCTGACTGAGCAGTCACCTTTTTCACGGGTTCTACTTCCGGCCACTTTGTAAACTTGTCGATTGCAACAAACAAGAATTCAAAGCCCCCGGCAGCATGGGGGAAAGGGCCGAGGATATCAAGCCCCCAGACCGAAAACGGCCATGACAAATGGATTGTCTGAAGAGCTTGGGCAGGCAAGTGGATGTTCTTGGAATGGAACTGGCAGGCTTCACACTTGGTGACAAGCTTGACCGCATCTTGGAGGGCTGTGGGCCAGTTGAATCCTTGCCGGAAAGCTTTCCCAACCAACGCCCTTGATCCAATGTGGGAGCCGCACATACCCTTGTGTATCTCCGCCAACAGTTCCTTTCCTCCTTCCCGGCAAATGCACCTCAATTTCACACTGTTGGGCCTCCTTTTGTACAGCGTGTCATCAACAACTGATACATACTGGCCCTCCGGGCTACTCTTTTAGCTTCTTCTTGCTCTTCGGGAAGTTCCCCAGTTTAGAGGAAATGAACTATGTGCCGTGCCCAAGGCGGAGCCTGTGGCTCGACAACGAGGACTAATGGCACCTCCCCATCCGTGAGAGTGCAATCCTCGACCGCGGGGGCTGGTGGCCTGGCGGGAGGACGCAGCTCAGCGACCAAAGGGGAATTGTGCCCGACAAGCTTTCTACCGGGATCCTCGAGAAGGTTCTACCGGGAGAGGCTTGCCAGAGTCTAGTTTCCTCCTCTTTCTGGCCATTGTTGCCGGGGATACGGAGGGCTGAGTCAGATGGAGAACAAAAGTTCTTGGTTCCACAGGGAGCTTCTGCGCAGCGCACTTTGACAGATGATCAGCGATGCTGTTTTTCGCATGGGGTACGTGCTTTGTTTGCAATCCGTCAAAGCGCTCCTCCAACTTTCTCACTTCCTCAAGTATGCCTCCATCAATGGACTTTGGTAATCCTTGTTGACTTGTCTCACCACAAGTTGTGAATCTCCGCGGATGATCAGCTTCTTGATCCCCAGTTTTGTTGCAATTCCGAGCCCGGCAAGGAGCCCTTCATACTCTGCTGTATTGTTGGTAGCTTCCTCCCGGGGAAAATGCATCTGGACGACGTACTTCAGGTGCTCTCTGGTAGGAGCAACAAGAGGCACGCCAGCCCCTGCACCTTGTAGGGAGAAGGCACCATCGAAATACATGATCCATTCTTGGGGCGCTTCCTTGCAGTAGATAACTGTCTCCAATACCTATTCATCAGGAGTTGGCGTCCATTCTGCAATAAATTCTGCCAATGCTCTGCTCTGAATGGTTGATGTGCTCTCAAACTTCAAACCAAAGCTGGAAAACTCCAAAGCCCACTCCACTATCCTGTCGGTAGCCTCAGGGTTTCGGAGTATCCGTTGCAAAGGGAAACGGGTGACAACTGTGATCTCATGGGCTGGGAAGTAGTGGCGCAGTTTCCTTGAGGCCATGACAAGGCCAAAGATCAATTTTTGCATGCCAGAGTACCTGGATCTAGCCCCCTGCAACAGGGAGCTGACGAAGTATACTGGGCGTTGCACCACATTTTTCTTTGCCGTGACCAGAGAACTGCTTCCGCTGCTTTGCTCTTCTCTACCTTGATTTGCATCTCACCTTGCCGGGGTGTGTTCGCTTTCCTCCCCGGAAGGGGCACCAGCTGCGTCTGCTGCTCCATCCACTTCCCTCTGTGCCACAAATGCTACGCTAACCACCTGATTAGTTGCCTCCAAGTATAGCAGCAACGGCTCTTGAGGTTTTGGAGCAACCAAAGTGGGCACAGAGGAAAGGTAGGCCTTCAAATCTTGTAGTGCGGCGTCTACCTTTGGGGTCCATTCCATGGGCCCTACCTTTTTCAAAACCTTAAAGAACGGCAAGGCACGCTCGGCAGACTTGGAAATGAATCTGCTAAGCGCGGCAACACATCCAGTCAAACGCCTCATGTCCTTGACTGTCTTGGGTGCTTGAATCTGCTCTATAGCCTTGATCTTGTCGGGGTTGGCCTCTATCCCCCGGTGGGACACAAAGAAGCCAAGTAGCTTGCCGGAAGGAACGCCAAACACACACTTCTCCGGATTTAGCTTCAAGTTGATCTTGCACAGATTAGCAAACGTCTCTTCCAAATCCTGGATGAGGGTTGACTGTCCTTGGTCTTGACCACAATATCATCCATGTAAGCCTCAACATTCCTGTGCAACTGTGACCCAAAACCAATCTGGACTGCTCTTGCGAAAGTAGACCCGACGCTCTTCAACCCGAAAGGCATCCGCACGAAGCAGTATGTACCACGTGGGGTGATGAACGCGGTCTTCTCTTCGTCTTCCTTGGACATGAAGATCTAATGATATCCAGAGTAGGCATCCAGGAAGGAAAGCAGGTCGCACCCGGAGGTGGAATCCACACTCTGGTCGATGCGCGACAAGGGAAATGGGTCCTTCGGGCATGCCTTGTTCAGATCCGTAAAATCTATGCACAGCCTCCACTTCCCATTGGTCTTGCATACCACCACTGGATTTGCTAACCACGTTGGATGCAACACTCCTCTAACCAGACCAGCTGCCTCAAGTTTCTTGATCTCCTCGGCAATAAATTGCTGCCGCTCCAAAGCTTGCTTTCGGACCTTCTGCTTGATGATGACCCACAAGTATAGGGGATCAATCGTAGTCCTTTCGATAAGTAAGAGTGTCGAACCCAACGAGGAGCAGAAGGAAATGACAAGCGGTTTTCAGTAAGGTAATGTCTGCAAGCACTGAAATTGTAAGTAGCGAGTAGTTTAATAGCAAGATAATTTGTAACGAGCAAGTAACAATAGTAGTAACAAAAGTGCAGCAAGGTAGCCCAATCCTTTTGAGGCAAAGGACAGGCCAAAATGGTCTCTTATGATAAGCAAAGTGTTCTTGAGGGTACACGGGAATTTCATCTAGTCACTTTCATCATGTTGGTTCGATTCGTGTTCGCTACTTTGATAATTTGGTATGTGGGTGGACCGGTGCTTAGGTGCTGTTCTTACTTGAACAAACCTCCTACTTATGATTAACCCCCTCGCAAGCATCCGCAACTATGAGAAAAGTATTAAGAATAAATTCTAACCATAGCATTAAACTTTTGGATCCAATCGGTCCCTTACGGAATAGCGCATAAACTAGGGTTTAAGCTTCTGTCACTCTCGCAACCCATCATCTAATAACTACTCCACAATGCATTCCCTTAGGCCCAAATATGGTGAAGTGTCATGTAGTCGACGTTCACATGACACCACTAAGGGAATCACAACATACATATCATCAAAATATTGAACACATATCAAGTTCACATGATTACTTGCAACATGATTTCTCCCGTGACCTCAAGAACAAAAGTAACTACTCACAAATGATAATCATGCTCAAGATCAGAGGGGTATTAAATAGCATAATGGATCTGAACATATAATCTTCCACCAAATAAACCATATAGTAATCAACTACAAGATGTAATCAACACTACTAGTCACCCACAAGTACCAATCTATAGTTCCGGTACAAAGATTGAACACGGGAGATGAACTAGGGTTTGAGAGGAGATGGTGCTGTCGAAGATGTTTATGGAGATTGGCCTCCCCAAGATGGGAGAGTTGTTGGTGATGATGATGACGATGATTTCCCCCTCCGGGAGGGAAGTTCCCCCGGCGGAATCGCTCCGCAGGAGGGCAAAAGTGCTCCTACCCAAGTTCCGCCTC
The DNA here is from genome assembly GCA_011799875.1 of Thinopyrum elongatum. NCBI lineage: Eukaryota > Viridiplantae > Streptophyta > Magnoliopsida > Poales > Poaceae > Thinopyrum > Thinopyrum elongatum. The sequence continues at coordinate 614,124,559 of CM022298.1, forward strand.
GAGACGGCTGCGCTTCGTCCCGAAAGTCCTCTCCAGATTTTTTCTAGGTCAAAATGACTTATATACCAAAAGATGGGCACCGAAGGTGGGCTGGGCTGAGCACAACCCACCAGGGCGCGCCTGGGGGGCCTGGCGCGCCCTGGTGTCTTGTGCTCACTAGGTGGCCCCCTCCGGTAGTTATTTGCTCCAGTATTTCTTATTTATTCCATAAAAAATCCTTGTGAATTTTCAGCTCATTTGGAGTTGTGCAGAATAGGTAGCCTGACGTAGCTTTTTCAGGTCCAGATTTCCAGCTGCCGGAATTCTCCCTCTTTGTGTATACCTTGCATATTATGAGAGAAAAGGCATTAGAATTACTCCAAAAAGCATTTTTATGCATAAAAACATTATAAATAACAGTAGGTAAACATTATGCAAAATGGACGTATCAACTCCCCCAAGCTTAGACCTCGCTTGTCCTCAAGCGAAAACCGAAATCGAAAAACATGTCCACATGCTTAGCGAGAGAGGTGTCGGTAAAAACAAAATACGGACATAGAAGCATCATGTAATTTATTATAACAGCAACAAACTTTAACATAAAACTTTCATCATAGAACTTTTATCATAGACTTCTCATGAATAAGTAACAATTCATCACACCATCGAAGTATAAAGCATAAAGCAACTACAATTAATCATCTTTTCAGGAAGGGTCACGTATCGGAGCCTTTAGGCAAGTCCACATACTCAACCATCATGTAGTCTTCTATGATTGCTAACACTCACCTCGTACACATGAGCAAAACGTTTCAACCGGACACATAGAAAGATAGGGGCTTATAGTTTCGCCTCCCAACGTATTCACCTCAAGGGTGATGTCAACAATAATAACTCATGCTACCCATATTCAACTAGATATATGTGCCTAGATCTTTCCTCACCACATGATGCTTACCAAAAGAGAAAATAAAAAGGAATAGAGAGAAGAACTTTGACTCTTGCATGAAAGTAAATACATAAAAGTAAAAGATAGGCCCTTCGCAGAGGGAAGCAGAGGTTGCCATGCGCTTTTTGTTTGTATGCTCAATCCCTTAGTGCAAGAGAACGTCACGTTATATTGCCCCTTGTGATAGCAACCTTTATTATGCAGTATGTCGCTTTTATTCTTCGCCATCACAAGTTCGTACAACGCTCAATTTTCCCTTACACTAAATGATCCAACACTTTTAGAAGCAATTTTTATTGCCTTATTGCACCGATGACAACTTACTTGAAGGATCTTACTCAATCCATAGGTAGGTATGGTGGACTCTCAAAACAAGATTTGGGTTTAAGGGTTTTTGGATGCACAAGTAGTATCTCTACTTGGTGCAGAATTTTTGGCTAGCAAAGATAGGGGGCAAGCACCACATGTTGAAGGATCTATGACAATATAACTTCTATGTGAATATGAACAAACATAAATCATTACGTTGTCTTCCTTGTCCAACGTCAACAATTTTGGCATATAATATTTTGATGGGTGCTCACAATCACAAAAGATTTCCAAGATAGTGTATTTTCATGTGAATCTTCTCTTCCCTTATTAATTCTTTCATGAATTGCTTCATTGACCAATACTATGTTTGTCAATCTACAATAAAATTTTCTACTTATACTCTTCCTTGTGTGATGTCATTACTTACCATAAGATTAGCACATGATCTTTTTCATTTATTTCCTTTCTTTTTATTGAAACATGAAACTAAAGAAAGTAAAGTTCAAACTAAACTTTATTATATATCTCGCACACGATTGCAAGGATAAATCACTAAGCAAACTCTCGAAAAGAAAGGATCGAACTAAACTTTTATTCATCTAAAGCAAAAGATAACCATGGATTGAACTAAGAAAAGTAAAGGCAAAGGATAGTGGAGGTGATACGATACCGGGGCACCTCCACCAAGCTTGGCGAAAGCCAAGGGGAGTGCCCATACCCGATACTCAATTTTCTTTTGGTGATGAAGAAGGAGGTGGTGGTGATGAAGCGGTAGCAATCTTGTCCAATATATCTCTGAGTGCCTCTCTTAGACTGTAAATCTCCTGAAGAGCTTGATGAAGCAACTTAGTGTTCTTCTCTACTTTAGCCATGATATGCTTATTTTCCGGACCCCAAGAGTTTGTCCCTGCATCACTTTCTCTTGGACGAGATATGTCCCAATTGGATGGTATATGCACACGAGGAGTGTTTTCGAACCCATAGTTATGAATCAAATTGTGAAAATTGTTATGATGTAACCTGTGTAAAGGCCTCCTGGAAGGGAGTTGTTCTTGTACTTTAGAGCTCTCGCGACTGTTTGATGATCTCATGGCTTGATGAGGATTAGGACGGGTGGAGATACCAGCTAGTGTGCCTCTCTCGGAAGCCGGAGGGTGAACTCCGAGGGAATTCCCTTCATCTTCCTCCATAGCAACCTCCTGAACTCCCTCCCCCTCTAGCTCCTCCTGCAGCAATCCTGCATCGTCTTCTCCATTGTTGGAAGAGGGGGAAGACATGATGCCTGGCTTAACAGATCTGATCGAAAACAACAAGAAAAGAAAACAGAAGATTTCTCCCCGATACGGAGGTCAATAGGTTCGAGGGGTATATAATTTTTTTTTTATCTTGGGAAACAAGCAAACAGAAGAAAAACGGAGTCCGGAAGGTACCCGAGGTGGGCACAACCCACCTGGGCGCGCCTGGCAAGCGTGCCAGGCGCGCCCTAGTGTCTTGTGCCCACCAGGGTCACCTTCCTGGTAGTTTCTTATTTTCCTAATTTTCTAAATATTCCAAAACTGACAAAAAATATTTTTGCAGATTTTTCGGAGTCTGTTTACTTACCGTATCACGTACCTCCCTTTTTTCATGATTCTGGAGTGTTCCGGAAGGTTTCTTTTATGTGTTCTTCCGGTGTCATGGTTTGGATAACATTACTTTCAACATTAATGGGCGTACCTGAGATATAATGTTTTATTCGTTGCCCATTAACAACCTTCGGGTTAGTACCTTCGGCATTATTTATTTTGATAGCTCCAGCTCGATAAACCTCCTCAATAACATAGGGTCCTTCCCATTTGGAGAGGAGTTTTCCAGCAAAGAATCAGAAACGAGATTTCTACAAAAGAACATATTCTCCAACTTTGAACTCACGCTTTTGGATTCTTTTATCATGCCATATTTTAACTTTTTCTTTAAATAACTTGGCATTTTCATAAGCTTGGGTTCTCCATTCATCTAATGAGCTAATATCAAATAACCTCCTTTCACCAGCAAGTTTGAAATCATAGTTGAGTTCTTTAATTGCCCAATATGCTTTATGTTCTAACTCAAGAGGCAAATGACAAGCTTTTCCATAAACCATTTTATAAGGAGACATACCCATAGGATTTTTATATGCTGTTCTATAAGCCCAAAGTGCATCATCTAATTTCTTAGAACAATTCTTCCGGGACCTATTAACAGTGTTTTGTAAGATTAATTTTATTTCTCTATTGCTAAGTTCAACTTGACCACTAGACTGAGGATGATAGGGTGATGCAATTCTATGATTAACATCATACTTGGCAAGCATTTTACGGAAAGCACCATGAATAAAGTGTGAACCACCATCAATCATTAAATATCTAGGGACTCCAAACCTTGGGAAAATAACTTCCTTAAGCATTTTAATAGAGGTGTTGTGATCAGCACTACTAGGTGGAAGAGCTTCTACCCACTTAGTAACATAATCAACAGCAACCAAAATATGAGTATAACCATTAGAGGAAGGAAAAGGTCCCATGTAATCAAATCCCCAAACATCAAATGGTTCAACAGCAAGAGAATAATTCGTAGGCATTTCTTGACGCTTATGATATTACCTATTCTTTGACATTCATCGCAAGATAAGACGAACTTACGGGCATCCTTGAAGAGACTAGGCCAATAAAACCCAGATTGCAATACCTTATGAGCAGTTCTGTCTCCCGCATGATGTCCTCCATAAGCTTCGGAGTGACATTTCCGTAGGATTTGTTCCTGTTCATGCTCAGGTACACAACGTCTAATAATACCATCTACCCCTTCTTTATAAAGATGGGGGTCATCCCAAAAGTAATGTCTTAAATCATAGAAGAATTTTTTCTTTTGTTGGTATGTGAAGCTAGGTGGTATGTATTTAGCAACAATATAATTAGCATAGTCAGCATACCAAGGAGTGTTATGAGAAACATTTATTGAAGCTAACTATTCATCAGGAAAGCTGTCATTAATAGGTTGTGGGTCATCAAGAATATTTTCAAGCCTAGACAGGTTATCAGCTACGGGGTTCTCAGCTCCCTTTCTATCAGTGATATGTAAGTCAAATTCTTGTAGCAAGAGAACCCACCTAATGAGTCTAGGTTTAGCATCTTTCTATTCCATAAGATATTTTATAGCAGCATGATCGGTGTGAACAGTCACTTTAGAATCAACAATGTAGGATCTAAATTTATCACAAGCAAACACAACTGCTAAAAATTCTTTTTTAGTAGTAGCATAATTTCGTTGGGCACTGTCTAGAGTTTTACTAGCATAATGGATAACATTTAGTTTCTTATCAACTCTTTGTCCTAGAACAGCACCAACAGCATAATCACTAGCATCACACATAATTTCAAAAGGCAAGTTCCAATCAGGTGGTTGAACAATAGGTGCAGTAATTAAGGCTTTCTTGAGTGTTTCGAAGGCTTCTAAACAATCATCATAAAAAACAAAAGAAATATCCTTTTGCAAAAGGTTTGTGAGAGGCCTAGAAATTTTAGAAAAGTCTTTGATAAATCTCCTATAGAAACCAGCATGACCAAGGAAACTACGAATACCTTTGATATCTTTAGGACATGGCATTTTCTCAATTGCATCAACCTTGGCTTTGTCCACCTCAATACCTGTTTCAGAAATTTTATGGCCCAAAATAATACCTTCATTAACCATAAAGTGGTACTTCTCCCAATTCAAGACAAGATTTGTTTGCTCACATCTCTGCAAAACTCGATCAAGATTGCTCAAACAATCATCAAAAGACTTCCCATTAACAGAAAAGTCATCCATGAAAACCTCAACAATCTTTTCACAAAAATCAGAGAATATAGCAGTCGTACATCTTTGAAAGGTAGCAGGAGCATTGCATAAACCAAAAGGCATACGTCTATAAGCATAAGTTCCAAAAGGACAAGTAAAAGTGGTCTTTTCTTGATCAGGTTGAGAAACAGGTATTTGTGAAAAGCCAGAATATCCATCAAGGAAGCAAAAATGTGTGTGCTTAGATAATCTTTCTAGCATTTGATCAATAAAAGGCAGAGGATAATAATCTTTTCTAGTTGCTTTGTTTAATTTTCTAAAATCAATTACCATTCTATAGCCTGTGACAATTCTTTGTGGAATAAGTTCATTCTTATCATTAGGAACAACAGTAATACCTCCCTTCTTAGGGACACAATAAACAGGACTTACCCATCTACTATCAGCTATATGATAGATTATACCTGCTTCCAGGAGTTTCAATATTTCTGTTCTTACCACTTCTTTCATCTTCGGATTTAACCGACGTTGGTGATCAGCAACGAGTTTAGCATCAGGTTCCATATTAATTTTGTGCTGACATAGAGTGGGACTAATGCCCTTAAGATCATCAAGAGTATATCCAATAGCAGCTCGGTGCTTCCTTAGAACTTTCAATAATCTTTCTTCTTCATGTTCTGAAAGGTTAGCACTAATAATAACAGGATATATCTTTTTCTCATCAAGATAAGCATATTTCAAAGTGTCTCGATTTTTTTTTAATTCAAACACAGGATCACCTTTAGGTGGAGGAGGACCTCCTAGAGTTTCAATGGGCAAATTATGTTTAAGCAGAGGACGTTGTTCAAAGAAAATCTTATCTAGTTCATTTCTTTCATGCATATGTAAATCATTTTCATGATCTAGCAAATATTGCTCTAAAGGATCAGTAGGAGGTACAGCAATAGAAGCAAGGCCAATAATTTCATCCTTACTAGGCAAATCTTTTTTATGAGGCTTTCTACTAAACTTGGAAAAATTAAACTCATGAGACTCATCACCAAAACTAACACCGATAGTTTGTTTCTCATAATCTATTTTAGCATTAACGGTGTTCAAGAAAGGTCTACCAAAGATAATGGGACAAAAGTCATCTTGTGGGAACCAAGAACAAGAAAATCAGTAGGGTATTTTACTTTCCCACACAATACTTCAACATCTCTAACAATCTCAAGTGGTGTGATGGTGTCTCTATTAGCAAGTTTAATAGTAACATCTATGTCTTCTATCTCAGCGGGTGCTATGTCATTCATAATTTCTTGATATAAGGTAAAAGGAATAGCACTTACGCTAGCACCTATGTCACATAAACCATGATAACAGTGATCTCCTATTTTAACTGAGACAACAGGCATGCCAACAACGGGTCTATATTTATCTTTCCCATCGGGTTTGGCAATTCTAGCAGCTTCACCAACGAAGTAAATAACATGCCCATCAATATTATCGACCAAGAGATCCTTAACCATAGCAACACTAGGTTCTACCTTGATTTGTTCAGCTGGTTTAGGTGTTCTAATATAACTTTTATTGACCACAGTTGAGACTTTAGCATGTTCCTTCATCCTGACAGGGAAAGGTGGTTTTTCAATATAAGCAGTAGGAACAACTGGGTCAACATTGTATATAATTGTTTCATCTTTAGCTATTACCGGTTCTTTAATTTCTTCTTTAATAGGTGGGTGATATTTAAACCACTTCTCCTTAGGGAGATCAACATGAGTAGCAAAAGATTCACAAAAGGAGGCTACTATCTCAGAGTCAAGTCCATATTTAGTGCTAAACTTTTGAAAAGCATCGGTATTCATAAAAGATTTAACACAATCAAACTTAAGCTCAATACCTGACTCTTTGTAACACCCTGGTTTTCACTCCCTGTTTTTTTTCCTTCGCGGGATTTGACTCCCGTCTTTTTTCTCGGTGTTATCGGATTTTCTCCAGCTCTTGGGTATGTGAAGATGGTCATCTAGCCTTGCCTTCCCTATCCAACCAGAGATTCTCTCCGGTCCAACCTTGCCACCCAAGATCTATTCTCAGGCTTTGCCATCGAAACCCTACCTTCCGAGTTGCCGGAAGGGAAACCCTGATCTCTTCTGTTACAAAGGAACCCCAATTTCCTTTGATCTTTTGCCTCCCAAACTTTTCCCAGGGATCATCCTTTATCTATAAACCCTGGATATGCAAAAATATTGCCAAGTCATTTGCAATATTTTTCATTTGCAATTAATTCATTTTTCTACCAGTTAAAGGAATTAAATCCAGGAAAATATCTATCCATCTCCAAAGTTCATGAAAACTTGTGGACATATTATTTGTGATCATATTGAGCTCCCATAAAAATATTGGCCATAATTAAATAGGGTAAATTGCATTTTCCTATTTAAAGCCAATATTGCATTTTGGGCACTTTCTAAAGGAACTACCATTTTGGTAGCCAGGAAAAATCCCAAATAAATTGTGGAGCTTCTCCTATCCATATCTTCACCATTTCCATCAAGAACCCAAGTTCCACCCATTAAATTTTGAGCACAACACCAATTTGCAAATTCTGTCCAGTTGGGCAAATTGCAAAGGAAGTGCTTAAACCCTTGATCTATTTGAGCTGAAAATTTTCATGGTGGTTATCATTGATAAATCACTCATGGAAACCAAAAATCAGCTCAATTAATCTATCCATTCATCCTCAGCATTTTTCTCAAGTTTCTGTCCATTTGGAAGTGTTGTGAAGGAAGTACCATATAGGCATTTCCAAATGAGCTGAAACTTTTCCAGTACCTTCATATGTTCAAATCATCACCCTCCACCAAAAGTCATCTCATTTCAGCAAGCCAGATGAATGCAGCTTCAAAATCCCTTTTCTGGACCAGATTTGGCATTACAAAGGAAGTGGGTGCAAATCTTGTCCAAATGACTTCCAATTTTACCAGCACATAGTCCTTCCTACTCTATTTCATTTTGACAAAGTCTCAGATCCCCACCCTCATCCATTTCTCCTCTAGAATCCAGTAAAGTTTGCTATTAAAATCTTTTTCAGCAAGGTTCACTCATCTTGGAGCTATCTAGGTGGTTCCAGCCACTTGTCCCATCTATTTGAGCAGTGAGGCACCTGTTTGACAAGGCCTGGCAGGCAAACGCGGGCCGGAGCGTGCGGTGCGCGTGGTGACCATGTAGTGGGTGTGCAGAAATGGTGCTCTGCGCTCGGCCTGCTCCGTTCGGTCACCTTCGGCCGGCCCTGGCTTGTCCGAGCCTTTCTAGCGGCTCCCCTGCATCCACGCCGACCCTCTCTAGCATCTTCCCCCTCTGTTCCTTTCCTCGCCACGCCGCGACAACCGCCATTACTCCGCCACTGTTCGTCCGTTGTCGCCGCCGTATACAGCCGAGCCCGAGCTTTCCCGAAGCCACCACCTCCTTCTCCACACTCTCGGAGGCCCTGCCGACATCGCGCCCTTCCTCCGCGTGTCGTCGGAGCTCCAGCAACTGGCTAAGATTGCCACGGCGGCCGATCCTATCCCCTTCGTCGCCCCGGCTATAAATAGCTCATGCCGAGGCCCTTCGAGCACACCAGCCTCCCTCCCCACCTCCTCTAGCCCCGCCTAGCCACTCGAACGAGCTCGAGGAGCTCTCCTGCACTCCAATGGCCGCCATACCCGCCGCCGGTCTCCGGCTAAATTCAAGCAAGGCCGAGCTCGTCTACCCCTCATTCCACCACTAGAGATCTCCACCACCACCCCGAAGCCTCCCCGAGACCCCACTTCCCCTATCCTCGTCTGAGCCGAGCTCCCCAAAATCACCCGAAGCTACCGTCCGCCATGGCCAAGGGCGTGCCCGTATTAGTCCTCCCCAAGCTCCGTGTCCTACCTGAACGGATGCGCCTCGTCTCGTTGAGCTCGTAGGTAGGTCGGGCGTCGCGGGAGGTGGCCTATGTCGCCGGCAGTTGCCGCCGGAGTCTGGTACTGCCATGGCTAGGCGCGTGCGGGAGGAGGGTGATGACCCTGCAGGCGGGCCCGGCCCGTCAGCGGCTCAGTCGCTCCCTCCGTTTTTTTAAAAGGAGGTGGCCGCGCAGGTGGGCCGGCCCATCAGCAGCAGCAGCTATGCGGCTCAGCCAGCGCCCACGCTCTGCCACTTTCGGCCCATGCCAGCCCATGTGCATGGTCCCTTTTCTTCTTTTCTCAGAAAAAACTACTAAGGACCCATATGCAAATATTTGTATTACAAAAAGGTCCCTGGCAGTAAAACTGCTATAACTTTTTGCTCGAAACTCCGATTCAGGTGAATCCAAGTCTCACGTTCTTGTCTCGTCGAGCCCGATCTGTTGGTGCCATTTTCATTATGTTGTCACATATTGAAAATGACCCTTTTGCCCTTGCCCTCAAACAGCCCCCTCCGAGAGAGAACGGTTTTCGGCGATTCTTCCGCGGCTTCACCGCACTTCCTCCCGGAGTAATTCTCCGACCCCAGGTAAGCCGACCATCTGATATATGCCCTAAAGCATTGCTCTGTGATATTTCTTGCATGTTTAAATTAATATGCTTGTGCTTGTCTGAGTAGTAGTGAGCTATATGTGACGCTGACGAACCCTTGCTTGCACTTCTTCGATAACGGCACCACGCCTGTGTTCTGAGCTGTTTCCGGCCGTCCAGGGTGGATGCCGACTTTTATTTCTCTTGTCAGCAACTGTCCGTGTTCTGAGCTGCTTTTCGGCCGTCTCGGGCAGCTGTTGAATTTCTTTCCGTAGCGGTGACCCTATGCTCTGAGCTATTTTTCGGCCGTCTTAGGGAACTGCTACATTCTTCTTATCAACACCGTCTCATGCTCTGAGCTGCTTTCTAGCCATCTTGAGCCGGGGTTGAATTATTCCGGTAATGTCCCAGATCTGAGTTGTAAAGACCGTTCTAGTGGCTACTGGTTTCTTTGCCGGTTTTATGCAAGGGTTCCGATGGTCGTAACTTACAGCTCGAACTTATAAAGTGATAACTTGCCATTTAAATCTTGTTTCACTAAGGACCTGTCGTGATATCATATGGAGATAGGTTGTTATGATCATGCATAGCTACTACCATCTCAAGTTATTGCGATAAACAACCATCCTGGTTAAATAATGGCTAAAACTAAACCTAGTTGGTTGATCTTGAGTCACCTATCTGGGCTTATTCATGCAACCACATTTGCCGGTATGGGACGGACTTGACTTGGTCTGATCGCGTGCTCTTTCACCGGTACCTCCATCTAGGGAGGGTTATGCGTGCGTGCTACCCTGATCAGGTAGACGGCGATAACCTTGTGAGCCCAGTTGGTTGTTTGCGCGCGGTCCCCGTTTGGGACAGTTTAGTTTGGCCACGACGGTGGCAGGTGTCACGAGGTGACACAGGGGCCACCCAGGGCTTGACTCCGGGGGAGGATGATTGCTGGTGGTATGATGGGAGAGCCACGGGTCAGGCAGGTTTCGTTGGAGCAACACTGGTCCACCCGAATGGGATCATGAGGTCAGGTGCTCCATGGTGTGGGTAAAGTGTACAACCTCTGCAGAGTGTAAAATCTATTCGAATAGCCGCGTCCACGGTATTGGACAGCCCGTCCAGACCTCACTAGGTGGTCAACCATAATGATGATAATAATGGTGGAAGAACCTGTCCTGCATAGACATCAGATGTTGTCAGGAATATGGTATGTTAGCCATGGGATGGCTATGGAAGAGATGGTCAGATGACCGAAAGACTTGGATTGGACTTGAATCAGTGTCAGATTGGATCATGAGAATGTTCGGAGTATGGATTATATACTTAATATGCTTTACTTTACTATACTTTACTTCAGTAGTTATCTTGCTAGATAACCCTGTTATGTCATGATGATCAGTGTTGCTAGATGTTTAATCATGCTAGATAATCTTGCTACGACATGATAATTAATAATGCTAGCTAGGTATGCTATGCCATGATAATTAATGTTGCTCTAATAACAAATACATGCTTGAATGCCATGGATTGCATTGCTTGGTGTATATGTTAGTTTGGTTTGCTTGCAAGTACATTCAAAAGTACTCAGCGGCCTTCAATGTGGATTGGAGCCGCACCAGGACCATGCTGCCTTAGATAGAGCTTTTCCACTACCATCACTCTTGTGTAATATCATGTAAGACTTTTATACCCATTATTAGAAATGCTTGTGTTCTTGATACTTGTTGTAAAAGCGCATGCCAGAGTTATTTCCTGGGCTGGTATGCGTGGCAACCGTCTGGCTACAGTGGTACTCAGGCGGGGCGCCACACTCTTTACCTTCGTTGAGTTCCCAATCTTCAGAGTTGCGTTTAATTCTTTCTAAAAGATCCCACCGGAATTCAATAGTCTTCTTCATAAAGGAACCAGTACAAGAAGTATCGAGCATGGATTGATCATTACGAGAAAGCCGAGCATAAAAATTCTGAATTATAATTTCTCTTGAGTGCTCATGGTTGGGGCATGAATATAACATTGACTTAAGCCTCCCCCAAGCTAGAGCGATACTTTCTCCTTCACGAGGCCAAAAATTATATATAGAATTCCGATCACGATGAACTAGATGCATAGGATAATTTTTTTGATGGAGTTCCAATTTCAACCGATTCCAATTCCAAGATCCAATATCATCACATAGCCTATACCATGTCAATGCTTTTCCCTTCAAAGATAAAGGGAAAATCTTCTTCTTAGCTCATCTCCGGGTAAACCTGCAAGCTTAAACAATCCACAAATTTCATCCACATATATCAAGTGCATATGAGGATGTTCGGTTCCATCTCCTGCATAAGGATTAGCTAGCAGTTGTTCTATCATACCCGAAGGAATTTCATATTCAATATTTTTAGTAGGTGCAGTAGGTTGAGGGGCATCTAATTGTGGTTCCGGTCGAGGTGAAGATACCCCAAACAAACCCCTCAAAGGATTGCTCTCCATAGTAACAAGTGACAATAAATTTCAGCACGTAGTAATAATTTTTCCTTACCAATTTCCACTTACCAAGAGTGCTTCACTCCCCGGAAACGGCGCCAGAAAAGAGCCTTGATGACCCACAAGTATACGGGATCAAACGTAGTCCTTTCGATAAGTAAGATCGTCGAACCCAACGAGGAGCAGAAGAAAATGACAAGCGGTTTTCAGTAAGGTAATGTCTGCAAGCATTGAAATTGTAAGTAGCGAGTAGTTTAATAGCAAGATAATTTGTAACGAGCAAGTAACAGTAGTTGTAACAAAAGTTCAGCAAGGTAGCCCAATCCTTTTGAGGCAAAGGACAGGCCAAAATGGTCTCTTATGATAAGCAAAGTGTTCTTGAGGGTACACGGGAATTTCATCTAGTCACTTTCATCATGTTGGTTCGATTCGTGTTCGCTACTTTGATAATTTGGTATGTGGGTGGACCAGTGCTTAGGTGCTATTCTTACTTGAACAAACCTCCTACTTATGATTAACCTCCTCGCAAGCATCCGCAACTACGAGAAAAGTATTAAGAATAAATTCTAACCATAGCATTAAACTTTTGGATCCAATCGGTCCCTTACGGAATAGCGCATAAACTAGGGTTTAAGCTTCTGTCACTCTCGCAAAACATCATCTAATAACTACTCCACAATGAATTCCCTTAGGCCCAAATATGGTGAAGTGTCATGTAGTCGACGTTCACATGACACCACTAAGGGAATCACAACATACATATCATCAAAATATCGAACACATATCAAGTTCACATGATTACTTGCAACATTATTTCTCCCGTGACCTCAAGAACAAAAGTAACTACTCACAAATGATAATCATGCTCAAGATCAGAGGGGTATTAAATAGCATAATGGATCTGGACATATAATCTTCCACCAAATAAACCATATAGTAATCAACTACAAGATGTAATCAACACTACTAGTCACCCACAAGTACCAATCTATAGTTCCGGTACAAAGATTGAACACGGGAGATGAACTAGGGTTTGAAAGGAGATGATATTGCCCTCCCCAAGATGGGAGAGTTATTGGTGATGATGATGATGATGACGACGATGATTTCCCCCTTCGGGAGGGAAGTTCCCCCGGCGGAATCGCTCCGCCGGAGGGCAAAAGTGCTCCTACCCAAGTTCCGCCTCGAGACGGCGGCGCTTCATCCCGAAAGTCCTCTCCAGATTTTTTCTAGGTCAAAATGACTTATATACCAGAAGATGGGCACCGGAGGTGGGCTGGGCTGAGCACAACCCACCAGGGCGCGCCTGGGGGGCCTGGCGCGCCCTGGTGTCTTGTGCTCACCAGGTGGCCCTCCTCCGGTAGTTATTTGCTCCAGTATTTCTTATTTATTCCATAAAAAATCCTCGTGAAGTTTCAGCTCATTTGGAGTTGTGCAGAATAGGTAGCCTGACGTAGCTTTTTCAGGTCCAGATTTCCAGCTGCCGGAATTCTCCCTCTTTGTGTATACCTTGCATATTATGAGAGAAAAGGCATTAGAATTACTCCAAAAAGCATTATTATGCATAAAAAAATTATAAATAACAGTAGGTAAACATGATGCAAAATGGACGTATCACTTGATGGGTCGGGCATGTGGGCAGACAGCAAGGTGGTGCTCGATTACCTTCCTGGGAACACCGGGGATGTCAGATGGTTGCCAGGCAAACACATCGACATTCGCCCACAGGAAGGCAATGTGCACGCTTTCCTATTTGTCATCGAGGGTGGCGCTGATGGTGAAAGTACCACCAGCGCCAGCCAGCCTTGCCGGGATCTGTTTCACAGCGGGTGCAGAAACCTTGGATCTCTTGCTATTGGAACTCTCCGACGAGTCATCAACAGGCGCAACATACCCCGAAGAGGTACGCTTCCCGGATTCCTTGCCGGCGTCCCTGTTAGGCTTCTTCTTTCCATTACTTTCCTTGGCGGGGATTGCAGCTTCAGTGGCCTCTGCCGCGACTACATCCCGGTACATCTTGTCCACACAAATAATTGCGTCCTTCTCGTCTGATGGAATGGAAATTACGCCCACCGGCCCTGGCATCTTCAAGGTGTTGTAGGCATAGTGGGATGCCACCATGAACTTGGCCAAAGCTGGGCGACCAAGGATTCCATTGTATGGCAGGGGGAGGTCAACCACATCAAACACGATCTTCTCAGTCCGGTAGTTCAACTCTCCCCCAAATGTCAGTGGTAACGTGATTTTCCCCTTAGGAGGACTCCTATCGGGGTTGATCCCTTGAAATGTACCAGTAACCTTGAGCTCTTCTTCTGCTAACTGGAGTTTGCTAGTGACCTTTGAAGAAATCAGATTCAACCCAGCCCCGCCGTCAACCAGCATCTTTGTGACTTTGAGGTTGCGGATTGTTGGTGTTACCAACAATGGCAAGCACCCTACCGCGGTGGTGCAGTCAGGGTGGTCCTCTTCGTCAAATATGATGGGCGTGTGGGACCACTTGAGCGGCCCTCAAGAGTCTGCCGCTGGCTCCATGGCATTGACTTCACGCGCCCACCGTTTAAGTTGGCGGTGAGAGGAGTGCAAAGATACACCCCCGTCAATGCACAGGGCGTCAATGGCTTTCTGGAATTCCTGCTCGCTGGTTTCCTCTTCATCTCCTCCATCACTCTCATCGTTGCAATCCTCCTTCTCACGGCCTCTGGCGAGTTTCCCTTGATTCTGAGGAGCCTTGCTGGGGCGGCTTGCTCCGCCACCCTGGCCCTTTCTGCCAGCGCCATTCTAACCTTTCTCTTTATCTTGCTTCTCATATTCAACCCTTTGCTTCTTGACAAGCTGCTCAACCTGATGACACTCCTAGAGATCGTGGCCCTTGGTCCGATGGATCTTGCAATACGGGCCATCGCCTTTCCCAGCCTTATCAGCAGCCTAGGCTTCCCGGCTGTTAGAGCACGTGGCAACCTCCTTGCCGGGTATCTCAGCCTTGGCTTTCTTGCCGGTACTAGGCAGGCCCGATCCCTCAACGGTCATCACTGCCTTATCCTTGCGCCTTTTGTTGCGCTTCTTGTTCTTCTTCTTTTGACTGGTGGCCTCGTCATCATCCTCTGAATTGATGTCGATGCCATCCTCTTCTCCGGGGAGCTTCCTCCCCTCCTCTATTCGAGCACACTTATCCACCAGAGTGTAAAGCTCCTTCACAGTCTTGGGCAATCGAACGTTCATCTTGGAACGTATCCGACGATTGCGCACGTTGTATTGGATCGCAGCTATCACAGCTGCCGGGTGGATGTCTGGAATATTCCTGTGGACTCTGCTGAATCTCTGCATGTATTTCCGTAGGCTCTCACCTTCCTTCTGCGGGAGGAGCTACAAGTCGCTAGGCCGCCCTAGTTCTTGATGGCCGCCCGTGAAGGCGCCAACGAACTCATGGCCCAGGTCAGCCCAGGTCAAAATGGAGTTCTCCGGCAGGTGCATCAGCCAAGACCTCACATTTGGCTTGAGTGCCAAAGGGAAGTAGGTGGCAAATACCTTCTCATCTCTTCCCCCGGCAGCTTGAACAGCGATGGTGTAGATGCTCAAGAACTCTGTCGGGTTTAGTCTTTCGTCATACTTCTCTAGTATCTCTGGCTTGAATGTGCGAGTGGACGGCCAACGGACTTGCCGCAGCTCGCGGGTGAAGGCAGGGCACCTAGCCTCGAAAGGCAGGTACCTGCCGTCAGCGAGTGCGGGCTCGTCGACGTCGGGGCCATCGCGCCTGTTGGACTGGTGGTGGGCGTCGTGGTGTCGCTCGGTGTTGACACGCGTGCCTTCCCTCCACCTGTCCTCCAGGACTCGCCGTGGGCCTTGTCGCGCTCGAGGGTCAGACGAAGCCATCGAGACGTCGTCAGGTTCTTGGTCGCGCGGCTCCCGCATCGGCTGCTGCGGAGGGGACTGCACCGTAGGAGTGGCCCCATCCGCACGGCCAGCAGCGTGGGCCATTGCCACTGCCTGGGGAGGCCGTGGCGGGCCAGCCCGCTGCGATCCTCCCACCTCGGCAAAGCCAATCAGACTCTGAATGGTGGCTCTTCACTCATCCATCTGATCGGCTGCCGGCGGAAATTTCAACAGTAGCTGAGCCCGTGCCATGGCCTCCGAAGTGGTGGTTGGCATGGATGTCAATGAAGATCGTAATGTCGCCCGACTCCTGACGATGCCAGTAGCGTTCGCGTCGTGCTCTCGTCATTGTGAGCCAGCCACCTGGATGGCGTGTGGATGAGGTGGAGGTGCTTGAGGGCCAGTGGCTCCGTTTGGCATAGCGGCTGGGTCGGCTAGTTCCGGGAGTGGCGCATGTTCTACGGCCGCTCCAGGAGTGGTCGGGGAGTTGCGATTCCCCCCAGAGCAAGTACCCCCGCTGCGGCTGTGCCCCTCGACTAGACGGGGAGGTGGAGATGGAACGATTTCTCCTCCCATACCTCGTGGGGCGTGGCCGCTGGAAAGTAGTTGGTGTTGTCCTTCTCCGGTGCCTCCTGCTCCTGCTTCTGCCGCAGGGGAGGTGGTAATGATGCCGCCCGCACTGACCACATCGTCGTTACCACCTCCCCCGCAGCGTTCGACTTCCAGGCGTCCCCCTAGCCCCTGCGGCGCCAGTGGGCGTGTGCGGCGGGGCCTTCGAGGCGGATGGATAAGCTGCGGCGTCGGGCTTCTTCTTGGGCGCCGTGGACGATGGAGCCGTTGATGAAGAAGATGGCGATGAAGATGTCGTGGGAAACCACGGCCACCTATGGGGCCAAGGGCCCCTTTTGGTTCGGTAGGGGGACTGAGCACGTTGCACAAGCACAAAGAGCGGAGGAGCGCAGCGTAGTGCGGCAGAGATCACACGGGAATGTTTTACCTAGGTTCGGGCCGCCGCGAGGCATAAAACTCTACTCCTGCTTTGGTGGATTGATGGTGGATGGTGGTGGAAACGCAGCGCTCTTGCCCGGCAGGGTTGCCACGAGGCGAGAGCAGCTACGCGCGTATGAGTGTACAGGGGTCCGAATCCTTTCTATGGTTGCCATGGGCCTTCTTTTATAGATCAAGGGGTCACCATAGTGGCAAATCAGTCGTTGTGTACTGATTAGATAGCAAATAGTGCTATCATATGTACTCTACACACAGAGCAGTATGCATTAAATGCGCCGCTCAGTGCCACATCATGGCCTGCCCGGCACGCCTTGCCGGGCTGTTTGGCCACCTTCTCTCCTATCTGCAAGACACATTGCAGGACGGGTGTCATCTGGAGGTGATTTCTGTAGGAAATGGCTGCCATGTGGCAAAAGGCAGCCACTTAGTCATCTTGGGGCTTGACACCGCAACGATTGGTGACTTGCGTCGCTGTGAGGTGGGGCAGTGAAGCCTTGGCGGGGTGTTTTGCCTTCGTATGCCCCGGCAGGCCTGCCGGGCGGTCTTCAGGCTTGCTTCCGGGGCAACCCTGCCCTTGCCAGGCTCTCCTGCCCGGTAGGGGAGGTTTTCCCTTAGCGGTGTCTTCCTTCTTGGCTAAACTTGGTCTTCTCAACTTGCCCTTTGATTCCTCAAAGAGCATATCTCTTCATCTTGGCCTTGTCTTGGATGTTGCAATCTTGATCTTGGGCCTGTGCACGGTCTGGGCAACAGACCCAGGGTTTGTTGCACCGACAGCCGGGGGGGGGGGGGGGGGGGAGGGCTGACCCACTCGCAACCCCCTGGCCTAGACGTAACGCTCCGTCGACGGCTCGGCCTTGGGAGGGGACGGCAACATGACGCAGTCGCCCACAGCAGAGAGGGCGAGGGCCTCTGCCAGCCTCGCCTGGTAGTCAGCTGATACGTCCATTTTGCATCATGTTTACCTACTATTATTTATAATGTTTTATGCATAATAATGCATTTTGGAGTAATTCTAATGCCTTTTCTCTCATAATATGCAAGGTTCACACAAAGTGGGAGAATACCGGCAGCTGGAATTCTGGACCTGAAAAAGCTACGTCGGGCCACCTATTCTGCACAACTCCAAATGAGCTGAAACTTCACGGAGATTTTTTATGAAATATATAAGAATTATTGGAGCAAATAACTACCAGAGGGGGCCCACCAGGTGGACACAACCCACCTGGGCGCGCCAGGGAGCCCAGGCGCGCCCTGGTGAGTTGTGCCCTCCTCGGCCCACCTCTGGTGCCCCTCTTCTGGTATATAAGTCATTTTTGACCTAGAAAAAATAAGGGAAGGACTTTCGGAACGAAGCGCCACCCTCTCGAGGCGGAACTTGGGCAGGAGCACTTTTGCCCTCCGGCGGAGCGATTCCGTCGGGGGAACTTCCCTCCCGGAGGGGGAAATCATCATCATCATCATCATCACCAACAACTCTCCCATCTTGGGGAGGGCAATCTCCATCAACATCTTCAACAACACCATCTCCTCTCAAACCCTAGTTCATCTCTTGTGTTCAATCTTTGTACCGGAACCTTAGATTGGTGCTTGTGGGTGACTAGTAGTGTTGATTACATCTTGTAGTTGATTACTATATGGTTTATTTGGTGGAAGATTATATGTTCAGATCCATTATGCTATTTAATACCCCTCTGATATTGAGCATGATTATCATTTGTGAGTAGTTACTTTTGTTCTTGAGGTCACGGGAGAAATCTTGTTGCAAGTAATCATGTGAACTTGATATGTGTTCGATATTTTGATGGTATGTATGTTGTGATTCCCTTAGTGGTGTCATGTGAACGTCGACTACATGACACTTCACCTTATTACGGCCTAAGGGAATGCATTGTGGAGTAGTTATTAGATGATGGGTTGCGAGAGTGACAGAAGCTTAAACCGTATTTTATGCGCTACTTCGTAAGGGACTGATTTGGATCCAAAAGTTTAATGCTATGGTTAGATTTTATCTTAATACTTTTCTTGTAGTTGCGGATGCTTGCGAGGGGGTTAATCGTAAGTAGGAGGTTTGTTCTAGTAAGAACAGCACCTAAGCACCGGTCCACCCACATATCAAATTATCAAAGTAGCGAACACAAATCAAACCAACATGATGAAAGTGACTAGATGAAATTCCCGTGTATCCTCAAGAACGTTTTGCTTATCATAAGAGACCATTTTGGCATGTCCTTTGACTCAAAAGGATTGGGCTACCTTGCTGCACTTTTGTTACCGTTACCGTTACTTGCTAGTTACAAATTACCTTGCTATCAAACTACTCTTTACTTATAATTTCAGTGTTTGCAGAGAATACCTTACTGAAAACTACTTGTCATTTCCTTCTGCTCCTCGTTGGGTTCGACACTCTTACTTATCGAAAGGACTACGATTGATCCCCTATACTTGTGGGTCATCAAGGCTCTTTTCTGGCACCGCTACCGGGGAGTGAAGCGCTCTTGGTAAGTGGAACTCGGTAAGGAAAAATTATTACTACGTGCTGAAATTTATTGTCACTTGTTACTATGGATAACAATCCTTTGAGGGGTTTGTTTGGGGTATCTTCACCTCGACTGGAACCACAATTAGTTGCCCCTCAACCTACTGCACGTACTGAAAATATTGGTTATGAAATTCCTTCGGGTATGATAGAACAAATGCTAGCTAATCCTTATGCAGGAGATGGAACCGAATATCCTGATATGCACTTGATATATGTGGATGAAATTTGTGGATTATTTAAGTTTGCAGGTTTACCCGTAGATGAAGCTAAGAAGAAGGTTTTACCTTTATCTTTGAAGGGAAAAGCATTGGCATGGTATAGGCTATGCGATGATATTGGATCTTGGAATTGGAATCGTTTGAAATTGGAATTTCATCAAAAAAATATCCTATGCATCTAGTTCATCGTGATCGGAATTATATATATAATTTTTGGCCTTGTGAAGGAGAAAGTATCGCTCTAGCTTGGGGGAGGCTTAAGTCAATGTTATATTCATGCCCCAATCATGAGCTCTCAAGAGAAATTATTATTCAGAATTTTTATGCTCGGCTTTCTCGTGATGATCAATCCATGCTCGATACTGCTTGTACTGGTTCTTTAATGAAGAAGACTATTGAATTCAGGTGGGATCTTTTAGAAAGAGTTAAACGCAACTCTGAAGATTGGGAACTCGGTGAAGCTAAATAGGTAGGTATTAAGCTTAAGTTTGATTGTGTTAAATCTTTTATGAATACCGATGCTTTTCAAAAGTTTAGCACTAAATATGGACTTGACTCTGAGATAGTAGCCTCCTTTTGTGAATCATTTGCTACTCATGTCGATCTTCCTAAGGAGAAGTGGTTTAAATATCACTCACCTATTAAAGAAGAAATTAAAGAACCGGTTGTGGTTAAAGATGAAACTATCATTTATAATGTTGATCCAGTTGTTCCTACTGCTTATATTGAAAAACCACCTTTCCCTATTAGGATAAAGGAACATGCTAAGGTTTCAACTATGGTCAATAAAAGTTATATTAGAGCACCTAAACCTACCGAACAAATCAAAGTAGAACCTAGTGTTGCAATGGTTAAAGATCTCCTGGTAGAAAATATAGATGGGCATGTTATTTACTTCTGTGATGAAGCTGCTAGAATTGCCAAACCTGATGAAAAAGGTAAACATAGACCTGTTGTTGGCATGCCTGTTATCTCAGCCAAAATAGGAGATCACTGTTATCATGTTTTATGTGATTTAGGTGCTAGCGTGAGTGCTATTCCCTTTACCTTATATCAAGAAATTATGAATGACATAGCACCCGCTGAAATAGAAGACATAGATGTTACTATTAAACTTGCTAATAGAGACACCATCACACCACTTGGGATTGTTAGAGATGTTGAAGTCTTGTGTGAGAAAATAAAATATCCTACTGATTTTCTTGTTCTTGGTTCCCCACAAGTTGACTTTTGTCACATTATCTTTGGTAGACCTTTCTTGAACACCGTTAATGCTAAAATAGATTGTGAGAAACAAACCGTCGGTGTTAGTTTTGGTGATGAGTCTCATGAGTTTAATTTTTCCAAGTTTAATAGAAAACATCATAAGAAAGAATTGTCTAGTAAGGATGAAATAATTGGTCTTGCTTCTATTGTCGTGCCTCCTACTAATCCACTAGAACAATATTTGCTAGACCATGAAAATGGTATGAATATGCATGAAAGAAATGAAATAGATAAAATTTTCTTTGAACAACGACCTCTACTTAAACACAATCAACCTATTGAGACTCTAGGAGGTCCTCCTCCACCTAAAGGTGATCCTGTGTTTGAATTAAAACAATTGCCAGACACTTTGAAATATGCTTATCTTGATGAGAAAAAGATATATCCTGTTATTATTAGTGCTAACCTTTCAGAACATGAAGAAGAAAGATTATTGAAAATTCTAAAGAAGCACTGAGCTACTATTGGATATACTCTTGATGATCTTAAGGGCATTAGTCCCACTCTCTGTCAGCACAATATTAATATGGACCCTGATGCTAAACCCGTCGTTGATCATCAACGACGTTTAAATCCTAAGATGAAAGAAGTGGTAAGAATTGAAATACTGAAGCTTCTGGAAGCAGGTATAATTTATCCCATAGCTGATAGTAGATGGGTAAGCCCCGTGTCCCTAAGAAAGGAGGTATTACTGTTGTTCCTAATGATAAGAATGAACTTATTCCACAAAGAATTGTTACTGGCTATAGAATGGTAATTGATTTTAGAAAATTAAATAAAGCAACTAGGAAAGATCATTACCCTCTGCATTTTATTGATCAAATGCTAGAAAGGTTGTCTAAGCACACACACTTTTGTTTTCTTGAAGGATATTCTGGTTTTTCTCAAATACCTGTTTCACAACCTGATCAAGAGAAAACCACCTTTACTTGTCCTTTTGGAACTTATGCTTATAGACGTATGCCTTTTGGTTTATGCAATGCACCTGCTACCTTTCAAAGATGTATGGCTGCTATATTCTCTGATTTTTGTGAAAAGATTGTTGAGGTTTTCATGGATGATTTTTCTGTTTACGAAACTTCTTTTGATGATTGCTTAAGCAACCTTGATCGAGTTTTGCAGAGATGCGAGCAAACTAATCTTGTCTTGAATTGGGAGAAGTGCCACTTTATGGTTAATGAAGGTATTGTCTTGGGACATAAAATTTCTGAACGAGGTATTGAGGTGCATAAAGCTAAAGTTGATGCAATTGAGAAAATGCCAAGCCCTAAAGATATCAAAGGTATTCGTAGTTTCCTTGGTCATGCTGGTTTCTATAGGAGATTTATTAAAGACTTCTCTGAAATTTCTAGGCCTCTTACAAATCTTTTACAAAAGGATATTCCATTTGTTTTTGATGATGATTGTGTAGAAGCCTTTGAAACACTTAAGAAAGCTTTAATTTCTGCACCTATTGTTCAACCACCTGATTGGAACTTGCCTTTTGAAATTATGTGTGATGCTAGCGATTATGCTGCTGGTGCTGTTCTAGGACAAAGAGTTGATAAGAAATTAAATGTTATTCATTATGCTAGTAAAACTCTAGATAGTGCCCAAAGAAATTATGCTACTACTGAAAAAGAATTTTTAGCAGTGGTGTTTGCTTGTGATAAATTTAGATCTTACATTGTCGATTCTAAAGTGATTGTTCACACTGATCATGCTGCTATAAAATATCTTATGGAAAAGAAAGATGCTAAACCTAGACTCATTAGGTGGGTTCTCTTGCTACAAGAATTTGACTTACATGTCACTGATAGAAAAGGAGCTGAGAACCCCGTAGCTGATAACTTGTCTAGGTTAGAAAATATTCTTGATGACCCACAACCTATTAATGATAGTTTTCCTGATGAGCAATTAGCTGCAATAAATGTTTCTCATAACACTCCTTGGTATGCTGACTATGCTAATTATATTGTTGCTAAATATATACCACCTAGCTTCACTTACCAGCAAAAGAAAAAATTCTTCTATGATTTAAGACATTACTTTTGGGATGACCCACATCTTTATAAAGAGGATTAGATGGTATTATTAGACGTTGTGTACTTGAGCATGAACAGGGACAAATCCTACGGAAATGTCACTCCGAAGCTTATGGAGGGCATCATGCGGGAGACAGAACTGCTCACAAGGTATTGCAATCTGGTTTTTATTGGCCTACTCTCTTCAAGGATGCCAGTAAGTTTGTTTTATCTTGTGATGAATGTCAAAGAATTGGTAATATTGGTAAGCGTCAGGAAGTGCCTATGAATTATTCTCTTACTGTTGAACCATTTTATGTTTGGGGTTTTGATTATATGGGACCTTTTCCTTCCTCTAATGGGTATACCATATTTTGGTTGTTGTTGATTATGTTACTAAGTGGGTAGAAGCTATTCCAACTAGTAGTGCTGATCACAACACCTCTATTAAAATGCTTAAGGAAGTTATTTTCCCAAGGTTTGGAGTCCCTAGATATTTAATGACTGATGGTGGTTCACATTTTATTCATGGTGCTTTTCGTAAAATGCTTGCTAAGTATGATGTCAACCATAGAATTGCATCCCCCTATCATCCTCAGTCTAGTGGTCAAGTTGAACTTAGCAATAGAGAAATAAAATTAATTTTACAAAAAACTGTCAATAGGTCCCGAAAGAATTGGTCTAAGAAATTAGACGATGCACTTTGGGCTTACAGAGCAGCATACAAAAATCCCATGGGTATGTCTCCTTACAAAATGGTTTATGGAAAAGCTTGTCATTTGCCTCTTGAGTTAGAACATAAAGCATTTTGGGCAATTAAAGAACTCAACTATGATTTCAAACTTGCCGGTGAAAAGAGGTTATTTGATATTAGCTCACTAGATGAACGGAGAACCCAAGCTTATGAAAATGCCAAGTTATTTAAAGAAAAAGTTAAAAGATGGCATGATAAAAGAATCCAAAAGCGTGAGTTCAAAGTTGGACAATATGTTCTTTGGTACAACTCTTGTTTCATATTCTTTGCAGGAAAACTTCTCTCCAATTGGGAAGGACCTTATGTTATCGAGGAGGTTTATCGATCTGGAGCTATCAAAATAAATAATGCCGAAGGTACTAACCCGAAGGTTGTCAACGGGCAAAGAATAAAACATTATTTCCCAGGTAAGCCCATTAATGTTGAAAGCAATATTATCCAAACTATGACACCGGAAGAACACATAAAAGAAACCTTCCGGAACACTCCAGAATCATGAAAATAGAGGAGGTACGTGGTACGGTAAGTAAACGGACTCCGAAAAATCCGCAAAAATATTTTCTGTCAGTTTTGGAATATATTGAAAATTAGGAAAATAAGAAACAACCAGGAAGGCACCCCTGGTGGGCAGAAGACACTAGGGCGCGCCTGGTTGTGCCCTCCTCGGGTACCTTCCGGACTTCGTTTTTCTCCCGTTTGCTTGTTTCCCAAGATAAAAAATCTTTATATACCCCCTGAACCTATTGACCACCGTATCGCGGAGAAATCTTCTGTTTTCTTTTCTTGCTGTTTTCTGGCAGACCTAGATTACCATGGCCGCTTCAAGGACCTCCAAGGACATGTTCTTCGAGAACATCATCAACCCATATTTGCGGGAGGTGATGCAGCACCCTCAAGCTATCGAGATGCGTGACAGGGTGCTCCACATCCGTGATGTGCAGGGCCCCAAAGGGACAGGAACCGTGGAGGCCAGGCTCGAAGCTATGGAGCAGGAGGTCTTCAGGTGCAAGGGGATGGTGGAACATGGACTCAATGCCAATCACCTCATGATCGCGGACTACACCCGTGATCTCAAGGTGGATGGCAAGTCCATGAAGGACATCGTCTTCACCTTTAACGAGCAAATCAACTTTCTCCAAAGCCAGATCTACGATCTCCAAAACCAAGTCTTTGAATATGAGGCAAGGTTTAAAGGTATGAGTTTGGCTGCCAGTTGCAGGACTCGCGAGACTCACTCCTCCTCTTATGATGGTGAGCCCCTGCCATGGAAACCTGAAGATAAGATCGTGACTACTTCTCCACCACCACCTGCTTCATCATCAAAGGAGACTTGAGTATCGGGTATGGGCACTCCCCTTGGCTTGTGCCAAGCTTGGGGGAGGCGCTCCGGTATCGTATCACCTCCACTATCTTTTGCCTTTACTTATCTTAGTTCGATCCTTGGTTATCTTTTGCTTTAGTTGAATAAAAAAGTTTAGTTCAATCCTTTCTTTTCGAGTGCTTACTTAGTGATCTATCCTTGTAATCGTGTGCAAGATATATAATAAAGTTTAGTTCGAGTTTTGCTTTCTTTACTTTCATGATCAATAAAAAGAAAGGAAATAAATGAGAAAGATCATATGCTAATCTTACGGTAAGTAATGACATCACATAAGGAAGAGTATAAGTAGAAAATTTTATTGGAGATTCACAAACATAGCATTGGTCAATGATGCAATTCATGAAAGAATTAATAAGGGAAGAGAACATTCACATGCAAATACACTATCTTGGACATCTTATATGATTGTGAGCCCCCAACAAAATATTATATGCCAAGATTGTTGACGTTGGACAAGGAAGACAACGTAATGATTTATGTTTGTTCATATTCACATAGAAGTTATATTGTCATAGATCCTTTAACATGTGGTGCTTGCCCCCCATCTTTCCTAGCCAAAAATTCCGCACTAAGTAGAGATACTACTTGTGCATCCAAAACCCTTAAACAAAATCTTGTTTTGAGAGTCCACTATACCTACCTATGGATTGAGTAAGATCCTTCAAGTAAGTTGTCATCGGTGCAATAAGGCAGTAAAAATTGCTTCTAAATGTGTTAGATCATTTAGTGTAAGAGAAAATTGAGCGTTGTACGAACTTGTGATGGCAAAATAATAAAGGCGACAGACTACATAATAAAGGTTGTTATCATAAGGGGCAATATAACATGATGTTCTTTTGCACTAAGAGATTGAGCATACAACCAAAAAGCGCATGGCAACCTCTGCTTCCCTCTGCGAAGGGCCTATCCTTCACTTTTACGTATTTACTTTTATGCAAGAGTCAAAGTATCTATCCTTCACTTTTATACGTTGGGAGGCAAAACTATAAGCCCCTATCTT
The DNA here is from genome assembly GCA_011799875.1 of Thinopyrum elongatum. Classification (NCBI taxonomy): domain Eukaryota; kingdom Viridiplantae; phylum Streptophyta; class Magnoliopsida; order Poales; family Poaceae; genus Thinopyrum; species Thinopyrum elongatum. The sequence continues at coordinate 614,150,601 of CM022298.1, forward strand.
TCTATGTGTTTGGTTGAAACTTTTTGCTCATGTGTATGCGGTGAGTGTTAGCAATCATAGAAGACTATATGATGGTTGAGTATGTGGACTTGCCAAAAGGCTCCGATACGTGACTCTTCCTGAAATGATGAATTATAGTTGCAAAGTTGACTGAGAACATAGTTTGTTGATTTTCAATAGAGTTTATGCTTTATACTTCGATGTTGTGATGAATTGTTACTTGTTCATGAGAAGTTTATGATAAAAGTTTTGTGATAAAAGTTCTATAATAAAGTTTGTTGCTATTTTAATAATATACATGATGCTTCTATGTCCGTATTTTGTTTTTATCGACACCACTCTCTCTAAGCATGTGCACATGTTTTTTGATATCGGTTTTCGCTTGACGACAAGCGAGGTCTAAGCTTGGGGGAGTTGATACGTCCATTTTGCATCATGTTTACCTACTGTTATTTATAATGTTTTTATGCATAATAATGCTTTTTGGAGTAATTCTAATGCCTTTTCTCTCATAATATGCAAGGTTCACACAAAGAGGGAGAATACCGGCAGCTGGAATTCTGGACCTGAAAAGGCTACGTCGGCCACCTATTCTGCACAACTCCAAATGAGCTGAAACTTCACGGAGATTTTTTATGAAATATATATGAATTATTGGAGCAAATAACTACCAGAGGGGGCCCACCAGGTGGGCACAACCCACCTGGGCGCGCCAGGGAGCCCAGGCGTGCCCTGGTGGGTTATGCCCTCCTCGGCCCACCTCCGATGCCCCTCCTCTGGTATATAAGTCATTTTGACCTAGAAAAAATAATGGGAGGACTTTCGGGACGAAGCGCTACCGTCTCGAGGCGGAAGTTGGGCAGGAGCACTTTTGCCCTCCGGCGGAGCGATTCCGCCGGGGGAACTTCCCTCCCGGAGGGGGAAATCATTGTCATCATCATCACCAACAACTCTCCCATCTTGGGGAGGGCAATCTCCATCAACATCTTCAACAGCACCATCTCACAAATCCTAGTTCATCTCTTGTGTTCAATCTTTGTACCGGAACCTTAGATTGGTGCTTGTGGGTGACTAGTAGTGTTGATTACATCTTGTAGTTGATTACTATATGGTTTATTTGGTGCAGATTATATGTTCAGATCCATTATGCTATTTAATACCCCTCTGATCTTGAGCATGATTATCATTTGTGAGTAGTTACTTTTGTTCTTGAGGTCACGGGAGAAATCTTGTTGCAAGTAATCATGTGAACTTGTTATGTGTTCGATATTTTGATGGTATGTATGTTGTGATTCCCTTAGTGGTGTCATGTGAACGTCGACTGCATGACACTTCACCTTATTAGGGCCTAAGGGAATGCATTGTGGAGTAGTTATTAGATGATGGGTTGCGAGAGTGACAGAAGCTTAAACCCTAGTTTATGCGCTACTTCGTAAGGGACTGATTTGGATCCAAAAGTTTAATGCTATGGTTAGATTTTATCTTAATACTTTTCTCGTAGTTGCGGATGCTTGCGAGGGGGTTAATCATAAGTAGGAGGTTTGTTCAAGTAAGAACAGCACCTAAGCACCGGTCCACCCACATATCAAATTATCAAAGTAGCGAACACAAATCAAACCAACATGATGAAAGTGACTAGATGAAATTCCCGTGTATCCTCAAGAATGTTTTGCTTATCATAAGAGACCGTTTTGGCTTGTCCTTTGCCTCAAAAGGATTGGGCTACCTTGCTGCACTTTTGTTACCGTTACTGTTACTTGCTAGTTATAAATTACCTTGCTATCAAACTACTCGTTACTTATAATTTCAGTGCTTGCAGAGAATACCTTACTGAAAACTACTTGTCATTTCCTTTTGCTCCTCGTTGGGTTTGAAAGTCTTACTTATCGAAAGGACTACGATTGATTTCCTATACTTGTGGGTCAACATCAGCCTCCTCCGCCTCCGCCTTGCGCCGTTCTTCCTCGATGGAGGTCTGCATGGCGGCCGCCAACGCCGCCTCGTAGGCAGCCTCCTCCTCCTCCGTCTTCACCTATGGGAGTGGCGGGGGGTTGGTGTGGTGCTTCTGGACATCACACCGGTGTTGCTCCTCGTGTTCGAGGGCAAACCAGACCTCCCATACGGGAGAGTCCAACGCTGCTCCAGTGTCAGGAGCTCCCGGTGCATGCGCACCACCTCCGCGTGCGCCCGTTGCAACCGCGGCACTGCCGACATCGGGATCCGTTGCGGATCCAGATGTTAGTCGTACGATAGCGTCACATCTGCGTACGGCAGCGGCTGCCTGTACTGCCAGTGCCACCGCGCCAAGTGCACGGGAAGTGCCGTCGCTGCCTCACGGGGCGGGCAGGCGCCATCACCGGCGGAGGAGGAAGCGCATCGGACGAGCTACCGACGAGAGTCTTCCCCTTGTTCTTGCCGGAACCGATGAAGAAGCCCATGGCGTGCGCTAGGGTTCGCTTGTCGCTGGTGAGGGAGCACGCGGGGGGGGGGGGGGGGGGGGGGGCTAGATGTGGACGAGCGCTGGAAGTGGATGAGGCCCTCCCCCCACGCATGGATTAAAAAAGGACGCCCTCCATAGCTTCTAGTTGCTGATGTGTGGGCCCATGGTAGGTGGCCACTTTGAATATGACCGCGTGTGGTGGTTGGTTGGCCGACATGTGGGGCCGGGGCAGACACCAAGGGGATGCGCATCGCGTCCGCCCATTTGGGCCTGAAATGCGTCGGTGCGGACACGGAGCGGGCGCATTTTGGGTTTTGGTCATTGCGTTGGGCCGGTGTTTTTGTCCGCGTCGACCTAAACGGACACGGGCGGACGAATTGGGTCGCCTCATTGGAGTTGCTCTCAGGGTCATTTCTTGGGGGAAATGCACCAAAACCTCCTGATATTCAAACTGGATCTCAAAGGGCATTAGCCTCAACGTCAGACAAGGCAAACTTTATATGTTACATATCTTTCCAATTATCCTATGTGTGTGAATCTCCATGAAATGAAGGTGAATGAATGTAATCATGAAAAGTTGGGAGAAGTATCAATCCTTCTTCGAAACTGTGGCATCATCACTCGGGCCACATTTTGAGGGGGGAATGGAATGAATGATCATAGTAGAAATACTTTATCTGCTAGATTTCTCTGATGCAGGAAGTTGCATTGACTATATCAAGGGACGTGAAAACAACTAAGAATTGAGCAGTAAGAGCCACATGGGTCCTTGAACTTATTCATACTAACATATGCAGATCTTTTAATGTAAAGTTTTTGGATGGTTTTGATTCTTTCATCACCTTCACCGATGATTTCTCTCGCTATGGCTACATTTATCCTATAGTGATCGATTCGAAGCTTTGGAAAAATTGAAGATCTATAAAGCTGAGGTTGAAAATTAGCTCAACCTAAAGATAAAGTAGTACGATTTTAGCACAGGCAGACTATTATGGTAGGCATGCTCCTTATGGGCAAATTCCATATCCATTAGCCAAATATCTTACTGAAAATGGAATTGTTGCCCAATATTCAATGCCGGGTGAAAGTAAAATGACGTGGATGAGCGTTGCAATCACACCCTTATGGATATGGCACGGAGCATGCTCAGTTATGAAAGTTTACGAGTAAGTCTTAATATGGACATAGGCATTGAAAACAGCTGTGCACATCCTGAATCTTGCTCCATCTAAGTCAGCACCAAGCACACCTTTTGAGATGTGGACGGGAAAGAAACCGACCAGGAATTAGTTGCCTATGCGGGGCTGTCGTGCTGAAGCTAAAGTATTCAATCAACAATTAAGAAGTTGGACCCAAAGACAGTTAGTTGTTTTTTCATTGGGTAACCTCTTAGTGGAAAAAGAAACCACTTTTATTGCCTAGGTCATACCACCTAGTTTGTGAAAACCATGCAAGCGGGTGTTTTTTTGAGAATAATGAAGTCACTGAGATTAAGACAGTTGATCTTGAGGAGAAGCGGGTGTATGTTTCATCCCCGGTTATCAAAGAGATCCTTATATGTACGAGACACCTATTGGTGATCAATAACCCACAAGTATAGGGGATCACAACAGTTTTCGAGGGTAGAGTATTCAACCCAAATTTATTGATTCGACACAAGGGGAGCCAAAGAATATTCTCAAGTATTAGCAGCTGAGTTGTCAATTCAACCACACCAGGAAGACTTAATATCTGCAGCAAAGTATTTACTAGCAAAGTAGTATGGAAGTAACGGTAACGGTGGCAAAAGTAACAGTAGCAGTTTTGTAGCAACGGAAACAGTGGCAACGGCAAAGTAACGTAGCAAAGATCAATATGTGAAAAGCTCGTAGGCAATGGATCAATGATGGATAATTATGTCAGATGGCATTCATCATGCAACAGTCATAACCTAGGGTGACACAGAACTAGCTCCAATTCATCAATATAATGTAGGCATGTATTCCGAATATAGTCATACGTGCTTATGGAAAAGAACTTGCACGATATCTTTTGTCCTACCCTCCCGTGGCAGCGGGGTCCTAATGGAAAGTAAGGGATATTAAGGCCTCCTTTTAATAGAGAGCCGGATCAAAGCATTAGCACTTAGTGAATACATGAACTCCCCAAACTACGGTAATCACCGGAAAGAATCCCAATTATTGTCACCTTGGGGTATGCGGATCATAACACGTAATAGGTGTCTACAACTTGCAAGATATGATCAAGAACACATATATATTCATGAAAACATAATAGGTTCAGATCTGAAATCATGGCACTTGGGCCCTAGTGACAAGCATTAAGCATAGCAAAGTCATAGCAACATCAATCTCAGAACATAATGGATACTAGGGATCAAACCCTAACAAAACTAACTCGATTACATGATAGATCTCATCCAACCCATCACCATCCAGCAAGCGTATGATGGAATTACTCACGCACGGCAATGAGCATCATGAAATTGGTGATGGAGGAAGGTTGGTGATGATGATGGCGACGATTTCCCCTCTCCGGAGCCCCGAACGGACTCCAGGTCTGCCCTCCCGATGAAGAACAGGAGGTGACGGTGGCTCTGTATCGTAAAACATGATGAATCCTTCTCTCCCCGAAAGTGAATATATAGAGTTGGAGTTGAGGTCGATGGAGGTCCATGGGACCAACAAGGCAGGGGGCGCGCCCTCCACCCTTGTGGACAGCTGGTGGGTCCCCTCAGGTTGATTCTTTCGCCAATATTTTTTATTTATTCCAAAAATATTCTCCGTGAAGTTTCAGGTCATTCCGAGAACTTTTATTTCTGCACAAAAATAACACCAAGGCAATTCTGCTGAAAACAGCGTCAGTCCGGGTTAGTTCCATTCAAATCATGCAAATTAGAGTCCAAAACAAGGGCAAAAGAGTTTGGAAAAGTAGATACGACGGAGACGTATCAACTCCCCCAAGCTTAACCCATTGCTTGTCCTGAAGCAATTCAGTTGACAAACTGAAAGTGATAAAGAACAACTTTTACCAACTCTGTTTGATCTTGTTGTTGCAAATATGTAAAGCCAGCATTCAAGTTTTCAGCAAAGATTATGAACTAACCATATTCACAATAACATTTAGGTCTCACATTTACTCATATCAATGGCATAATCAACTAGCGAGTAATAATAATAAATCTCGGATGACAACACTTTTTCAAAACAATCATGACATGATATAACAAAATGGTATCTCGCTAGCCCTTTCTGAGACCGCAAAACATAAATCCAGAGCACCCCTGAAGATCAAGGACTGACTAGACATTGTAATTCATGGTAAAAGAGATCCAGTCACAGTCATACTCAATATCAATTAATAAGAACGCATACAAATGACAGTGGTGCTCTTTAACTGGTGCTTTTTATAAGAGGATGATGACTCAACAATAAAAATAAATAGATAGGCCCTTCGCAGAGGGAAGCAGGGATTTGCAGAGGTGCCAGAGCTCTAGCTTTTTGAAACAGAGATGAATATAATTTTGAGCGGTATGCTTTGATTGTCAACATAACAACCAAGAGATCTTGGTATCTTTCATGCTACATACATTATAGGCGGTTCCCAAACAGAATGGTAAAGTTTTTACTCCCCCTCAACCAACAAGCACACTCCACGGCTGGTCCGAAACAACGGGTACCGTCCATACAAACAACAGTCCTGGGGGAGTTTTGTTTGAAATTATTTTGATTTGATTTGAGCGTGGAACTGAGCATCCCGAATACCAGCCACTTTCTCGTGAATGACAAGTGAATAAACACTCATCGTGAGAAAAACCCACCTAGCATGGAAGATACTGACAGCCCCCAGTTGCTACATGAGCGATTCGGGCATACAAAACAGATTATCATTTAAAGGTTTAGAGTTTGGCACATGCAAATTTACTTGGAACGGTAGGTAAATACCGCATAGGTAGGTATGGTGGACTCATATGGAACAACTTTGGGTTTATGGAAGTGGATGCACAAGCAGTATTCCCGCTTAGTACAAGTGAAGGCTAGCAAAAGATTGAGGAGCGACCAACTAGAGAGCGACAACAGTCATAAACATGCGTTAAGATTAACCAACATTGAGTGCAAGCATGAGTAGGATATAAATCACCATGAACATAAATATCATGGAGGCTATGTTGATTTTGTTTCAACTACATGCGTGAACATGTGCCAAGTCAATCCACTCGAATCATTCAAAGGAGGATACCATCCTATCATACTACATCACAACCATTTTAAAAGCATGTTGGCACGCAAGGTAAACCATTATAAACTCCTAGCTAATTAAGCATGGCATGAGTAACTATAATCTAGAATTGTCATTGCAAACATGTTTCATTCATAATGGGCTGAATCAAGAACGATGAACTAATCATATTTACAAAAATGAGATAGGTCGAGTTCATACCAGCTTTTCCTCATCTCAATCATTTCATCATATATCATAATTATTGCCTTTCACTTGCACGACCGAACGGTGTGGATAATAATAATAGTGCACGTGCATTGGACTAAGCTGGAATCTACAAACATTTATTCAAAGGAGAAGACAAGGTAATATGGGCTCTTTGTTAGATCAACAATAATGCATATGAGAGCCACTCATCATTTTCATCGTGGTCTTCTCCTCTCGAACCAAAGAAAGGAAAAAGAATTTCAAAGAAACACACTGAAATATTTTTGGAGTTTTTGTTTTTTCTGAAGGAAGTAAAACAAGATAAGAAAAACTATTTACATGGGCAAGCTCCCAATAAGCAAAAGAAGAACGAGAAACCTTTTTGGGTTTTCTTTTAATACTACAACTGATTAAACATGAAAGGGAACTAAAAGAAAACTACAACCAATTTTTTGGATTTTCTCAAAGTTTTTCAAACACACAAGAAGAAAGCGAGAAAAAGAAATAAACTAACATGGATAATACAATGAAAAAGTATGAACACCGACAACTGGAATGAGTGTGTGAGCATGAATGTAATGTCGGTGAGAAATACGTACTCCCCCAAGCTTAGGCTTTTGGCCTAAGTTGGTCTATGGCCACGGCTGGCCTGGCGGGTATCCAAAGTTATAGTCAGGGTTGTACTGGGATGCGGCATCTACTGCCGGATGCGCTGCAGCATGGAGGCGAGTAGCCTCCACCTCTCTCTCATACTCGTTTGCCTCCTCTCTGGTTATAAAATATCTTCTTTTTACCTGAAAGTCAAAGAAGCCAGGAGCAGGAAGGGTAATATAGACAGCACGCTGCCTGTCAAAGATTAGTCGGTACAGGAGGGACTGTTTGTTCCTCTCAAGAAACTGGTAGCGTACCATAGAATTATAATCAAGAAAAATAGGTGGTAACTCAATGTCATCCCCCCTTATGGGTACCCCGAGATAGTTAGCTAAACGGGTGGCATAAATCCCACCGAAGAAATCTCCATCTTTAGCATTATTATGTAACCTCCTTGCAATAATAGCCCCCAAGTTATATCGTTTATCACCCGTTACCGCACACTTGAGGACACTAAGATCCGATGCACAAAGGTGGCTATGATCATGTTTACCATTAATGCATCTACCTATAAAGAGAGAAAAATAATGTATGGCAGGAAAGTGAATGCTACCCATGGTAGCTTGTGTAATATTTCTAGTTTCTCCCACGGTGAGGCTATCAAGGAAATCATTGTATTCAGTTTTGCGAGGTTCACTATGAATTCCCCCCTGTGGAATTTTACATGCTTCATTAAAATCTCTTAGGTCCATGGTATATGATTTATCATAAAGGTCAAACAGGACAGAATGAGTATTGCGCTGGGATGTAAACTTAAATCTTCGCACAAACGAATCAGTGAGGTGATAGTATTGTAGGCACTTATCTGACACGAAGTCCTCAAGGTCAGCATTTTGCACGTACGCATCAAATTCATCCTTGAAACCTGCATGAACCATGAATTGATCCAACGGCCACTCACAAGGCCGCACTGGAGCTTCTCATGGTGGTTCAAGGTCCGGCTCACGTATCGCGAGCCTTGGGGCTTGCTTCTTCAAGGAACCACCTTGGTATAATTTCCTAAACATTTTTCTCCCTCTGAAAAATTTCTGAAATTTTTAGTGACTCAAAATAAAAGTGAACCAAACTCAACAAAACTGATAGCAACTACTCCTACAAGTGTCTAGAAGCTATATCATGCATCAAAACTACTTTGGACCATATAAATTTGATATGCAAGCTCAAGAACAAGGTCACCACAGCAGCAAAAATTTGCAATATATAAAGCACTTGAACAAAAACTAATTGGACCATTGGAGGAGTCACATACCGAAGAACAATCTCCCAAAATAGTTTTGCAAATGGAGCTTTGCACAAGGAGATTGAAAATGGCAGCAAGATGAGCTAGAACATGGGTTTGAGCAGCGGGATGATTTTTTCTGGAGGAAGACGAAGTGGATGGGTGCTGGAATAAGTGAGGGGGACCCACATTGGAGCCACAAGGCAGGGGGGTGCGCCCTCCACCCTTGTGGTCCACTGGTGCAGCCCCCTGGTGCAATCTCAGTGCCAGAAATTCTAAAATATTATATAAAAATCATACTAAATTTTTAGGGCATTTGAAGAACTTTTATTTTCGGGACATTTTTTATTGCATGGATAATTCAGAAAACAGACGGATAATACTATTTTTGCTTAATTTATTCTAAATAACAGAAAGTAAAAAGTGGGTATAGAAAGTTATGCTTTCTAAATTCATCCATCTCATGCTCATCAAAAGGAATCCATTAACAAGGTTGATCAAGTCTTATTAACAAACTTCTTTTGAATAACATGAAACCGGAGAATTTTCGAATGACACTAGGTTACCTCAATGGGGATATGCATGTCCCCAACAATAAGAATATCATATTTCTTTTTGACAGTAGGGAGAGGGAATTCAAAACCTCCAATAGTAAGAGTTGAAATTTTTCCAATAGAATTGATACTATGAACTTGGGGTTGCTTCTTCGGAAAGTGTACCGTATGCTCATTACCGTTAACATGAGAAGTGACATTGCCCTTGTTACAATCAATAACAGCCCCTGCGGTATTCAAAAAGGGTCTACCAAGGATGATCGACATATTGTCGTCCTCGGGAATATCAAGAATAACAAAGTCCGTTAAAATAGTAACGTTTGCAACCACAACAGGCACATCCTCAAAAATACCGATGGGTATAGCAGTTGATTTATCAGCCATTTGCAAAGAGATTTCAGTAGGTCTCAACTTATTCAATTCAAATCTACGATACAAAGAGAAATGCATAAAACTAACACTGGCTCCAAGATCACATAAAGCAGTTTTAACATAGTTTCTTTTAATGGAGCATGGTATAGTTGGTATTCCAGGGTCTTCTAGTTTCTTTGGTACTCCACCCTTAAAATTGTAATTAGCAAGCATGGTGGAAATTTCAGCCTCCGGTATCTTTCTTTTATTTGTAACAATATCTTTCATATACTTGGCATAAGGAGACTTCTTCAGAATATTAGTCAAACGCATACGCAAAAAGAAAGATCTAAGCATTTCAACAAAGCGCTCAAAATCCTCATCATCCTTTTTCTTGGATGGTTTAGGAGGAAAGGGCATGGGTTTCTGAACCCATGGTTCTCTTTCTCTACCATGTTTCCTAGCAACAAAGTCTCTCTTATCATAACGTTTATTCTTAGATTGTGGGTTATCAAGATCAACAGCAGGTTCAATCTCCACATCATTATCATTACTAGGTTGAGCATCAACATGAACATCATCATTAACATTAGCACTAGGTTCATGTTCATCACCATATTGTGTCTCAGCATCAGAAATAGAAATATCATTTGGATTCTCAGGTGTGTCTATAACAGGTTCACTAGAAGCATGCAAAGTCCTATCAGTTTTCTTTGTTTTTTATTACTAGGACTAGGTGCATCAGTGTTAATTTTCTGAGAATCTTGCTCAATTCTCTTAGGATGGCCCTCAGGATACAAAGGTTCCTAGGCCATTTTACCACCCCTAGTCATAACCCTAACAGCATTATCATTGTTCTTACTATTCAACTCATTGAGCAAATCATCCTGGGCCTTAAGTACTTGTTCTACTTGAGTCTTAACCATGGAAGCATGCTTACTAATAATTTTAAGATCACTAATAGTTCTACTCATATAATCACCCAAGCAGTCAAGCATGTAAGCATTACGTTTCAATTGTCTACTAACATAAGCATTGAAGTTTTCTTGTTTAACAATAAAATTATCAAACTCATCCAAGCATTGACTAGCAGACTTATTATAAGGGATATCACCTTCATCAAATCTATAGAGAGAATTTACCTCTACTACCTGTCTCGGGTTATCAAGACCATGTATCTCTTCAATAGGTGGTAAATTCTTAACATCTTCAGCTTTAATACCTTTTTCTTTCATAGATTTCTTTGCCTCTTGCATATCTTCAGGATTGAGAAATAGAATACCTCTTTTATTCGGAGTTGGCTTAGGAGTTGGTTTAGGAAGTGTCCAATCATTATCATTACTCAATATATTATTCAATAGCAATTCAGCCTGCTCAACAGTTCGTTCCCTGAAAACACAACCAGCACAACTATCTAGGTGGTCCCTAGAAGCATCGGTTAGTCCATTATAAAAGAAATCAAGTATTTCAGTTTTCTTGAGAGGATGATCAGGCAAAGCATTAAGTAATCAGAGAAGCCTCCCCCAAGCTTGTGGGAGACTCTCTTCTTCAATTTGCACAAAGTTAAATATTTCCTTTAAAGCAGCTTGTTTCTTATGAGCAGGGAAATATTTTTCAGAGAAGTAGTAAATCATATCCTGGGGACTACGCACACAACCAGGAGCAAGAGAATTAAACCATAACTTAGCATCACCCTTTAACGAGAAAGGAAACAACTTAAGAATATAGTAATAGCGAATTTTTTCCTCATGAGCAGATAGGGTGGCTATATCATTCAATTTAGTAAGATGTGCCACAACAGTTTCAGATTCATAACCTTGGAAAGGATCAGATTCAACCAAAGTAATTAACTCAGGATTGACAGAGAATTCATAGTCCTTATCAGTAACAAAGATAGGTGAAGTGGCAAACTTAGGATCATATTGCATTCTAGAATTCAAAGATTTTTCTTTCCACTTGCATAATAATTTCTTAAGATCATCTCTATCCTTACAAGCAAGAAAGTCCCTAGCTACCTCTCCATCCATAACATAACCCTCAGGCATAATAGGAAATTCATATCTAGGAGAGCTAGTCTTATCATGTGTTTCAAAGTTTTCAGTTTCAATAATTTCATCAATTTCAGAAATATCATCATCTTCAGCATAATCAATAGTTCTAACTCTAGCAAGATGTTCATCAAGTAATTCACCCAGTGGCACAGTTTTATCAAGAAAATTAGTAGCATCATAAGCATCATTCATAGTAGAAGTAGCATCATCAATAACGTGCGACATATCAAAATCAATAGCAGGTGTAGGTGTCGCAAGCTTAATCAAAACAAAAGGTGAATCAAGTGCAGAGCTAGATGGCAATTCCTTACCTCCCCTCGTAGTAGAGGGAAAAATCTTGGTTCTAGTATCTTTCAAATTCCTCATAGTGATCAACAGATATAAATCCCAAGTGACTCAAAGAATAGAGCTATCCTCCCCGGCAACGGCACCAGAAAAAGGTCTTGATAACCCACAAGTATAGGGGATCGCAACAGTTTTCGAGGGTAGAGTATTCAACCCAAATTTATTGATTCGACACAAGGGGAGCCAAAGAATATTCTCAAGTATTAGCAGCTAAGTTGTCAATTCAACCACACCTGAAAGACTTAATATCTACAGCAAAGTATTTAGTAGCAAAGTAGTATGGAAGTAACGGTAACGGTGGCAAAAGTAACAGTAGCAGTTTTGTAGCAACGGTAACAGTGGCAATGGCAAAGTAACGTAGCAAAGATCAATATGTGAAAAGCTCGTAGGCAATGGATCAATGATGGATAATTATGTCGGATGGCATTCATCATGCAACAGTCATAACCTAGGGTGACACAGAACTAGCTCCAATTCATCAATATAATGTAGGCATGTATTTCGAATATAGTCATACGTGCTTATGGAAAAGAACTTGCATGACATCTTTTGTCCTACCCTCCCGTGGCAGCGGGGTCCTAATGGAAACTAAGGGATATTAAGGCCTCCTTTTAATAGAGAACCGGACCAAAGCATTAGCACTTAGTGAATACATGAACAACTCAAACTACGGTAATCACCGGAAAGAATCCCAATTATTGTCACCTTGGGGTATGCGGATCATAACACATAATAGGTGTCTATAACTTGCAAGATAGGATCAAGAACACATATATATTCATGAAAACATAATAGGTTCAGATCTGAAATCATGACACTCGGGCCCTAGTGACAGCATTAAGCATAGCAAAGTCATAGCAACATCAATCTTAGAACATAATGGATACTAGGGATCAAACCCTAACAAAACTAACTCGATTACATGATAGATCTCATCCAACCCATCACCGTCCAGCAAGCGTATGATGGAATTACTCACGCACGACTGTGAACATCATGAAATTGGTGATGGAGGAAGGTTGGTGATGATGATGGCGACGATTTCCCCTCTCCGGAGCCCCGAACGGACTCCAGATCTACCCTCCCGATGAAGAACAGGAGGTGACGGTGGCTCCGTATCGTAAAACATGATGAATCCTTCTCTCTGATTTTTCTCTCCCCGAAAGTGAATATATAGAGTTGGAGTTGAGGTCGATGGAGGTCCACTAGAACCACAAGGCAGGGGGCACGCCCTAGGGGGGCGCCCTCCACCCTTGTGGACAGCTGGTGGGTCCCCTCAGGTTGATTCTTTCGCCAATATTTTTTATTTATTCCAAAAATATTCTCCGTGAAGTTTCAGGTCATTCCGAGAAATTTTATTTCTGCACAAAAATAACACCAAGGCAATTCTGCTGAAAACAGCGTCAGTCCGGGTTAGTTCCATTCAAATCATGCAAATTAGAGTCCAAAACAAGGGCAAAAGAGTTTGGAAAAGTAGATACGACGGAGACGTATCAACTCCCCCAAGCTTAACCCATTGCTTGTCCTCAAGCAATTCAGTTGACAAACTGAAAGTGATAAAGAAAAACTTTTACAAACTCTGTTTGATCTTGTTGTTGCAAATATGTAAAGCCACCATTCAAGTTTTCAGCAAAGATTATGAACTAACCATATTCACAATAACATTTAGGTCTCACATTTACTCATATCAATGGCATAATCAACTAGCGAGTAATAATAATAAATCTCGGATGACAACACTTTTTCAAAACAATCATGACATGATATAACAAAATGGTATCTCGCTAGCCCTTTCTGAGACCGCAAAACATAAATGCAGAGCACCCCTGAAGATCAAGGACTGACTAGACATTGTAATTCATGGTAAAAGAGATCCAGTCACAGTCATACTCAATATCAATTAATAAGAACGCATACAAATGACAGTGGTGCTCTTTAACTGGTGCTTTTTATAAGAGGATGATGACTCAACAATAAAAATAAATAGATAGGCCCTTCGCAGAGGGAAGCAGGGATTTGCAGAGGTGCCAGAGCTCTAGCTTTTTGAAACAGAGATGAATATAATTTTGAGCGGTATGCTTTGATTGTCAACATAACAACCAAGAGATCTTGGTATCTTTCATGCTACATACATTATAGGCGGTTCCCAAACAGAATGGTAAAGTTTTTACTCCCCCTCAACCAACAAGCACACTCCGCGGCTGGTCCGAAACAACGGGTACCGTCCATACAAACAACAGTCCTGGGGGAGTTTTGTTTGAAATTATTTTGATTTGATTTGAGCGTGGAACTGGGCATCCCGAATACCAGCCACTTTCTCGTGAATGACAAGTGAATAAACACTCATCGTGAGAAAAACCCACCTAGCATGGAAGATACTGACAGCCCCCAGTTGCTACATGAGCGATTCGGGCATACAAAACAGATTATCATTTAAAGGTTTAGAGTTTGGCACATGCAAATTTACTTGGAACGGTAGGTAAATACCGCATAGGTAGGTATGGTGGACTCATATGGAACAACTTTGGGTTTATGGAAGTGGATGCACAAGCAGTATTCCCGCTTAGTACAAGTGAAGGCTAGCAAAAGATTGAGGAGCGACCAACTAGAGAGCGACAACAGTCATAAACATGCGTTAAGATTAACCAACATTGAGTGCAAGCATGAGTAGGATATAAATCACCATGAACATAAATATCATGGAGGCTATGTTGATTTTGTTTCAACTACATGCGTGAACATGTGCCAAGTCAATCCACTCGAATCATTCAAAGGAGGATACCATCCTATCATACTACATCACAACCATTTTAAAAGCATGTTGGCACGCAAGGTAAACCATTATAAACTCCTAGCTAATTAAGCATGGCATGAGTAACTATAATCTAGAATTGTCATTGCAAAAATGTTTCATTCATAATGGGATGAATCAAGAACGATGAACTAATCATATTTACAAAAATGAGATAGGTCGAGTTCATACCAGCTTTTCCTCATCTCAATCATTTCATCATATATCATAATTATTGCCTTTCACTTGCACGACCGAACGGTGTGGATAATAATAATAGTGCACGTGCATTGGACTAAGCTGGAATCTACAAACATTTATTCAAAGGAGAAGACAAGGTAATATGGGCTCTTTGTTAGATCAACAATAATGCATATGAGAGCCACTCATCATTTTCATCGTGGTCTTCTCCTCTCGAACCAAAGAAAGGAAAAAGAATTTCAAAGAAACACACTGAAATATTTTTGGAGTTTTTGTTTTTTCTGAAGGAAGTAAAACAAGACGAGAAAAACTATTTACATGGGCAAGCTCCCAACAAGCAAAAGAAGAACGAGAAATCTTTTGGGGTTTTCTTTTAATACTACAACTGATTAAACATGAAAGGGAACTAAAAGAAAACTACAACTAATTTTTTTGGATTTTCTCAAAGTTTTTCAAACACACAAGAAGAAAGCGAGAAAAAGAAATAAACTAACATGGATAATACAATGAAAAAGTATGAACACTGACAACTGGAATGAGTGTGTGAACATGAATGTAATGTCGGTGAGAAATACGTACTCCCCCAAGCTTAGGCTTTTGGCCTAAGTTGGTCTATGGCCACGGCTGGCCTGGCGGGTATCCAAAGTTATAGTCAGGGTTGTACTGGGATGCGGCAGCTACTGCCTGAAGGGCTGCAGCATGGAGGCGAGTAGCCTCCACCTCTCTCTCATACTCGTTTGCCTCCTCTCTGGTTATAAAATATCTTCTTTTTACCTGAAAGTCAAAGAAGCCAGGAGCAGGAAGGGTAATATAGACAGCACCCTGCCTGTCAAAGATTAGTCGGTACAGGAGGGACTGTTCGTTCCTCTCAAGAAACTGGTAGCGTATCGTAGCATTATAATCAAAAAAAGCAGGTGGTAACTCAATGTCATCCCCCCTTATGGGTACCCCGAGATAGTTAGCTAAACGGGTGGCATAAATCCCACCGAAGAAATCTCCATCTTTAGCATTATTATGTAACCTCCTTGCAATAATAGCCCCCAAGTTATATCGTTTATCACCCGTTACCGCACACTTGAGGACACTAAGATCCGATGCACAAAGGTGTCTATGATCATGTTTACCATTAATGCATCTACCTATAAAGAGAGCAAAATAATGTATGGCAGGAAAGTGAATGCTCCCCATGGTAGCTTGTGTAATATTTCTAGTTTCTCCCACGGTGAGGCTATCAAGGAAATCATTGTATTCAGTTTTGCGAGGTTCACTATGAATTCCCCCCTGTGGAATTTTACATGCTTCATTAAAATCTCTTAGGTCCATGGTATATGATTTATCATAAAGGTCAAACAGGACAGAATGAGTATTGCGCTGGGATGTAAACTTAAATCTTCGCACAAACGAATCAGTGAGGTGATAGTATTGTAGGCACTTATCTGACACGAAGTCCTCAAGGTCAGCATTTTGCACGTATGCATCAAATTCATCCTTGAAACCTGCATGAACCATGAATTGATCCAACGGCCACTCACAAGGCCGCACTGGAGCTTCTCTTGGTGGTTCAAGGTCCGGCTCACGTATCGCAAGCCTTGGGGCTTGTTTCTTCGAGGAACCACCTTGGTATAATTTCCTAAACATTTTTCTCCCTCTGAAAAATTTCTGAAATTTTTAGTGACTCAAAATAAAAGTGAACCAAACTCAACAAAACTGATAGCAACTACTCCTACAAGTGTCTAGAAGCTATATCATGCATCAAAACTACTTTGGACCATATAAATTTGAAATGCAAGCTCAAGAACAAGGTCACCACAGCAGCAAAAATTTGCAATATATAAAGCACTAGAACAAAAACTAATTGGACCATTGGAGGAGTCACATACCGAAGAACAATCCCCCAAAACAGTTTTGCAAATGGAGCTTTGCACAAGGAGATCGAAAATGGTAGCAAGAAGAGCTAGAACACGGGTTTGAGCAACGGGATGATTTTTTCTGGAGGAAGACGAAGTGGATGGGTGCTGGAATAAGTGAGGGGGACCCACAAGGCAGGGGGCGCGCCCTCCACCCTTGTGGTCCACTGGTGCAGCCCCCTGGTGCAATCTCAGTGCCAGAAATTCTAAAATATTATATAAAAATAATACTTAATTTTCAGGGCATTTGAAGAACTTTTATTTTCGAGACATTTTTTATTGCATGGATAATTCAGAAAACAGACGGATAATACTATTTTTGCTTTATTTATTCTAAATAACAGAAAGTAAAAAGTGGGTACAGAAAGTTGTGCTTTCTAAATTCATCCATCTCATGCTCATCAAAAGGAATCCATTAACAAGGTTGATCAAGTCTTATTAACAAACTTCTTTCGAATAACATGAAACCGGAGAATTTTCGAATGACACTAGGTTACCTCAACGGGGATATGCATGTCCCCAACAATAAGAATATCATATTTCTTTTTGACAGTAGGGAGAGGGAATTCAAAACCTCCAATAGTAAGAGTTGAAATTTTTCCAGTAGAATTGATACTATGAACTTGGGGTTGCTTCTTCGGAAAGTGTACCGTATGCTCATTACCATTAACATGAAAAGTGACATTGCCCTTGTTGCAATCAATAACAGCCCCTGCAGTATTCAAAAAGGGTCTACCAAGGATGATCGACATATTGTCATCCTCGGGAATATCAAGAATAACAAAGTCCGTTAAAATAGTAACGTTTGCAACCACAACAGGCACATCCTCACAAATACTGATGGGTATAGCAGTTGATTTATCAGCCATTTGCAGAGAGATTTTAGTAGGTGTCAACTTATTCAATTCAAGTCTACGATACAAAGAGAAAGGCATAACACTAACACCGGCTCCAAGATCACATAAAGCAGTTTTAACATAGTTTCTTCTAATGGAGCATGGTATAGTTGGTATTCCAGGGTCTTCTAGTTTCTTTGGTATTCCACCCTTAAAAGTGTAATTAGCAAGCATGATGGAAATTTCAGCCTCCGGTATCTTTCTTTTATTTGTAACAATATCTTTCATATACTTGCCATAAGGAGACATCTTCAGAATATTAGTCAAACGCATACGCAAAAAGACAGGTCTAAGCATTTCAACAAAGCGCTCAAAATCCTCATCATCCTTTTTCTTGGATGGTTTAGGAGGAAAGGGCATGGGTTTCTGAACCCATGGTTCTCTTTCTCTACCATGTTTCCTAGCAACAAAGTCTCTCTTATCATAACGTTTATTCTTAGATTGTGGGTTATCAAGATCAACAGCAGGTTCAATCTCCACATCATTATCATTACTAGGTTGAGCATCAACATGAACATCATCATTAACATTAGCACTAGGTTCATGTTCATCACCATATTGTGTCTCAGCATCAGAAATAGAAATATCATTTGGATTCTCAGGTGTGTCTATAACAGGTTCACTAGAAGCATGCAAAGTCCTATCAGTTTTTTTGTTTTTTTATTACTAGGACTAGGTGCATCAGTGTTAATTCTCTGAGAATCTTGCTCAATTCTCTTAGGATGGCCCTCAGGATACAAAGGTTCCTGGGCCATTTTACCACCCCTAGTCATAACCCTAACAGCATTATCATTGTTCTTACTATTTAACTCATTGAGCAAATCATCCTGTGCCTTAAGTACTTGTTCTACTTGAGTCTTAACCATGGAAGCATGCTTACTAATAATTTTAAGATCACTAATAGTTCTACTCATATAATCACCCAAGCAGTCAAGCATGTAAGCATTACGTTTCAATTGTCTACTAACATAAGCATTGAAGTTTTCTTGTTTAACAATAAAATTATCAAACTCATCCAAACATTGACTAGCAGACTTATTATAACGGATATCACCTTCATCAAATCTATAGAGAGAATTTACCTCTACTACCTGTGTCGGGTTATCAAGACCATGTATCTCTTCAATAGGTGGTAAATTTTTAACATCTTCAGCTTTAATACCTCTTTCTTTCATAGATTTCTTTGCCTCTTGCATATCTTCAGGACTGAGAAATAGAATACCTCTTTTCTTCGGAGTTGGCTTAGGAGTTGGTTCTGGAAGTGTCCAATCATCATCATTACTCAATATATTATTCAATAGCAATTCAGCCTACTCAATAGTTCGTTCCCTGAAAACACAACCAGCACAACTATCTAGGTGGTCCCTAGAAGCATCGGTTAGTCCATTATAAAAGATATCAAGTATTTCATTTTTCTTGAGAGGATGATCAGGCAAAGCATTAAGTAATCAGAGAAGCCTCCCCCAAGCTTGTGGGAGACTCTCTTCTTCAATTTGCACAAAGTTAAATATTTCCTTTAAAGCAGCTTGTTTCTTATGAGCAGGGAAATATTTTTCAGAGAAGTAGTAAATCATATCCTGGGGACTACGCACACAACCAGGAGCAAGAGAATTAAACCATAACTTAGCATCACCCTTTAACGAGAAAGGAAACAACTTAAGAATATAGTAATAGCGAATTTTTTCCTCATGAGCAAATAGGGTGGCTATATCATTCAATTTAGTAAGATGTGCCACAACAGTTTCAGATTCATAACCATGGAAAGGATCAGATTCAACCAAAGTAATTAACTCAGGATTGATAGAGAATTCATAGTCCTTATCAGTAACAAAGATAGGTGAAGTAGCAAACTTGGGATCATATTGCATTCTAGCATTCAAAGATTTTTCTTTCCACTTGCATAATAATTTCTTAAGATCATCTCTATCCTTACAAGCAAAAAAGTCCCTAGCTACCTCTCCATCCATAACATAACCCTCAGGCATAATAGGAAGTTCATATCTAGGAGAGCTAGTCTTATCAGGTGTTTCAAAGTTTTCAGTTTCAATAATTTCATCATTTTCAGAAATATCATCTTCTGCATAATCAATAGTTCTAACTCTGGCAAGATGTTCATCAAGTAATTCACCCAGTGGCACAGTTTTATCAAGCAAAGTAGTAGCATCATAAGCATCATTCATAGTAGAAGTAGCATCATCAAGAACATGTGACATATCAAAATCAATAGCATGTGTAGGTGTCGCAAGCTTACTCAAAACAGAAGGTGAATCAAGTGCAGAGCTAGATGGCAGTTCCTTACCTCCCCTCGTAGTAGAGGGAAAAATCTTGGTTCTAGTATCTTTCAAATTCCTCATAGTGATCAACAGATATAAATCCCAAGTGACTCAAAGAATAGAGCTATCCTCCCCGGCAACGGCACCAGAAAAAGGTCTTGATAACCCACAAGTATAGGGGATCGCAACAGTTTTCGAGGGTAGAGTATTCAACCCAAATTTATTGATTCGACACAAGGGGAGCCAAAGAATATTCTCAAGTATTAGCAGCTAAGTTGTCAATTCAACCACACCTGAAAGACTTAATATCTGCAGCAAAGTATTTAGTAGCAAAGTAGTTTGGAAGTAACGGTAACGGTGGCAAAAGTAACAGTAGCAGATTTGTAGCAACGGTAACAGTGGCAACGGCAAAGTAACGTAGCAAAGATCAATATGTGAAAAGCTCGTAGGCAATGGATCAATGATGGATAATTATGTCAGATGGCATTCATCATGCAACAGTCATAACCTAGGGTGACACAGAAGTAGCTCCAATTCATCAATATAATGTAGGCATGTATTCCGAATATAGTCATACGTGCTTATGGAAAAGAACTTGCATGACATCTTTTGTCCTACCCTCCCGTGGCAGCGGGGTCCTAATGGAAACTAGGGGATATTAAGGTCTCCTTTTAATAGAGAGTCGGGCCAAAGCATTAGCACTTAGTGAATACATGAACTCCTCAAACTACGGTAATCACCGGAAAGAATCCCAATTATTGTCACCTTGGGGTATGCGGATTATAACACGTAATAGGTGTCTACAACTTGCAAGATAGGATCAAGAACACATATATATTCATGAAAACATAATAGGTTCAGATCTGAAATCATGACACTCGGGCCCTAGTGACAAGCATTAAGCATAGCAAAGTCATAGCAACATCAATCTCAGAACATAATGGATACTAGGGATCAAACCCTAACAAAACTAACTCGATTACATGATAGATCTAATCCAAGCAGTCAAGCATGTAAGCATTATGTTTCAATTGTCTACTAACATAAGCATTGAAGTTTTCTTGTTTAATAGTAAAATTATCAAACTCATCCAAGCATTGACTAGCAGACTTATTATAAGGGATATCACCTTCATCAAATCTATAGAGAGAATTTACCTTTACTACCTGTGTCGGGTTATCAAGACCATGTATCTCTTTAATAGGTGGTAAATTCTTAACATCTTCAGCTTTAATACCTCTTTCTTTCATAGATTTCTTTGCCTCTTGCATATCTTCAGGACTGAGAAATAGAATACCTCTTTTCTTCGGAGTTGGCTTAGGATTTGGTTCAGGAAGAGTCCAATCATTATCATTACTCAATATATTATTCAATAGCAATTCAGACTGCTCAACAGTTCATTCCCTGAAAACACAACCAGCACAACTATCTAGGTGGTCCCTAGAAGCATCGGTTAGTCCATTATAAAAGATATCAAGTATTTCATTTTTCTTGAGAGGATGATCAGGCAAAGCATTAAGTAATCGGAGAAGCCTCCCCCAAGCTTGTGGGAGACTCTCTTCTTCAATTTGCACAAAGTTAAATATTTCCTTTAAAGCAGCTTGTTTCTTATGAGCAGGGAAATATTTTTCAGAGAAGTAGTAAATCATATCCTGGGGACTACGCACACAACCAGGAGCAAGAGAATTAAACCATAACTTAGCATCACCCTTTAACGAGAAAGGAAACAACTTAAGAATATAGTAATAGCGAATTTTTTCCTCATGAGCAAATAGGGTGGCTATATCATTCAATTTAGTAAGATGTGCCACAACAGTTTCAGATTCATAACCATGGAAAGGATCAGATTCAACCAAAGTAATTAACTCAGGATTTACAGAGAATTTATAGTCCTTATCAGTAACAAAGATAGGTGAAGTGGCAAACTTAGGATCATATTGCATTCTAGCATTCAAAGATTTTTCTTTCCACTTGCATAATAATTTCTTAAGATCATCTCTATCCTTACAAGCAAGAAAGTCCCTAGCTACCTCTCCATCCATAACATAACCCTCAGGCATAATAGGAAGTTCATATCTAGGAGAGCTAGTCTTATCAGGTGTTTCAAAGTTTTCAGTTTCAATAATTTCATCAATTTCAGAAATATCATCATCTTCGCATAATCAATAGTTCTAACTCTAGCAAGATGTTCATCAAGTAATTCACCCAGTGGCACAGTTTTATCAAGCAAAGTAGTAGCATCATAAGCATCATTCATAGTAGAAGTAGCATCATCAATAACCTGCGACATATCAGAATCAATAGTAGGTGTAGGTGTCGCGAGCTTACTCAAAACAGAAAGTGAATCAAGTGCAGAGCTAGATGGCAGTTCCTTACCTCCCCTCGTAGTAGAGGGAAAAATCTTGGTTCTAGTATCTTTCAAATTCCTCATAGTGATCAACAGATATAAATCCCAAGTGACTCAAAGAATAGAGCTATGCATAAGTGCTCTGCCTCACCTACCCCTATAGTGAATGGTGATAGGTTTGGGATATTCCAATGTCCAAGGAACCAGAATGAAACTGACCAGAGGAAGTTTTTTCCTTATGCTTCAGCCGTTCGAAGCAACATGTATGCCCAAGTATGTACACACCCTAACTTAGCTTTTGTAACCCAAATGCTTGCCATATTCCAATCTAATCCAGGACCGGGCCACTGGAAGGCCACAAAGAAAGTCTTGCGTTATATGCAAGGTACTAAAAATTTTGTGCTTACATATACGAAGTCCAATAACCTAGAAGTTGTTGGTTATTCAAACTCTGATCTTTTTGGGTGTGTTGATTGTAAGAAATCGACGTCATGTTATATATTTACACTCGCCGGAGGAGCTATATCGTGGAAAAGCTCAAAGAAAATGATAACTACCTCATCTACAATGCAGGCATAATTTATAACATGTTATGAGGTGTGACGCCCGGATAATTAAGCTCAGCAACCCTCTGCTAATGATGCCACGTCACATTGATTACTATTGCTAATCTCGCGTTAGTTCAAAATTGATCCGAAATTCAAATTCAAAATAAGGCAAACAACAAAAGTTTTCAAATATTAAAATCAAAATGTTCGGGTTGTGCCAGTTAATGCATAGGTGATTATGGTGAAGAAACCACACTTTTATAAAACGTTTAAATACTATAAGATGAATAAAACAATAGCGAAAACTATTGTTTAAATGCTTTTAAATAATAAATAATTACAAAACTATTTTTGTTTAGGGTAGCAAATTAATGTGGCTGTGACATAATTAGTAATACTGATCTTGGTACAACTTTTATGTTTCTATAAAACTTAAATAAGATGAGACTAAAAATAAAACAGTAAAAGGTAAAAAAAAAGGAAAAAAAAGAAAAATAAAGAAAAGACAAAACTGTAACAAAAAAAAAGAAAGGAAATCAACCCCCCCACTGGGCCAACCGGCCCAGCTGCCAGGCCAGCCCAACTGGCCCACCTAACCCCCTGGCCTATATGGCCTCGTGCCCAAACCCTAACCCCCCCCCCCCCCGGTGCCCCACTCCCCCCCCACTCCTCGCTTCCCTTCCCCCCCCCATCCAGATCAGATCGGGGCACGCACGCATCGGCCTCGACGACCCGATGCCGTCGCCGCCGCCCGGAGCTCCACAGGCCTCGCCGGAGCCACCCCGTCGCCCCCGACCTCGTCGCCTTGTCCCCGTCGTCGCTCGCCGTCATCCCCGTCCTCCTCCCCGAGCCCCGCTGCCGTTTTCCCTAAGCCCCGCGGTGAGGCCCTCGGCCTCTCCTCCTCTTTCCCTATGTCCCGACGAACTTGCCGCCACCGCGACCACGCTCGCGTCCCCACGGCTGCCTCGCACCGCGCCCGCCAGCGCGTGTGGTCACCGCGTCTCGCCTCGCCTCTTCCCCCTCGCTCTTTGCTGTGAGCTGCTGCTGCTGTGCTGCACCTGCTACCGCTGGCAGCTCATCCTCGCCGCTACTCGCGTGCGCCCCTGCACCCTCCTAGCCTCGCCTCCGCCTCGCCACGCGCACACGCGCTGCCCGCGCCACGCTGCGCCCCGCAGCCACCTTGCTCCGCCGCCCGCACGCCGCCGTGGCTCCCGCTCTGCTGCTGCCGTGCCGCCCCGGCCTCTTCTCCCTCTCGCGGCGCCGTCCTCCACGGGGCCGCCCTGCTACCTCTGCAGCTCCCCACCGCCACTCGCCGGCGGCTGCACGCGCCTCGCCGCTGCCCCAGTGGGTGCCGCGCCCCGCAGCGCCCAGTCGGCGGCGGGCTGGCGCCCGTCGCCGGCTTCGCCCATTCGCCCGTCCGCTACGCCCGCTAAGGACCCCTGTGCAAATGACAAACGGGGCCCACGCCCGGAACGTTTAAAAAAATGAATGAAAAGAATTTAAATAATTATTAATTAATTAATTAATTAGTGAATTAATTAAGTTAATTAATTCTATTTAGATTAACCTAATCACTAGTTAAACTAATTAACTCTGTTTAGTTAATCTATTAATAAACAGACAATGACGAGTGGGACCCACGTGTCTGTTGACCCAGTCAACAGACGGTTGTCTGCTGACATCATGCTGATGTCATAATTACAATTTTCTAATTAAATTAATTTTGTTAATTCTAAAAAGGAATTAAATCTTTAAAAATTAATATAAAATAATTTGTAACTCGGATGAAAATACTTTGTACATGAAAGTTGCTCAGAACGACGAGACGAATCCGGATACGCAGTCCGTTCATTCGTCACGCGTCCCTAGCATAGCGAACATGCAACCATCCCCCACCGGTTCGTTTGTCCGAAAATGCCAAACTTCGGGAAAACATTCCCGGATGTTATCCCTCTTCGTCTGTATCACCTATCCCTGCGTTAGATCACCCCTGGCACCGCGTATTGCCTTGATATATTTTGTGATGCTTTGTTTGCTCCGTATTTACTGTTTCTCCCCCCCCGCCCTCTTCTTCTCCGGTAGACCCCGAGACCGGCACTGATGCCACTGAGTACGACTACGTCACCAGCGACCCTTCTTCCTGTGCAACAGAGCTTCCAGGCAAGCCCCTCCCCTTGAACAATCTGATATCGCCCATGCCATTCTCTCATGCTTGCATTAGATTTTGCTACTGTAAATGATTGCTCCTATTCTGATGCATAGCCTGCTTTTGTAACCTGCTTATTGCTACCTTACCTACCTATTTCAAACTGCTTAGTATAGGTTGGTTAGTGAACCGCCAGTGACCCCCACTTTGTCCTTGATGCCTCTGCTTCATCATTGACGACTCGATCAACGTGATCGACAACCAGAGACTGACACCTCACTTCACCCCCTTTGTTGTATGACTATGCATAGTTACTATCGAGTGCCGAGGGTGATACCTCGTAACGCACTCCTGATGATAACTCTGTAGTGTAGCTGTTCGGTCGTGGTCATCGAGGGTGATTCCTCCTTAACCACTCCTGATACGACTTTGTCGTGCAACCCCTCAAGTGTGGACCTCGAGGGTGATTCCTCCTACGTTCACCTTAATGATTTCATCGAGTGGAATCCGCCGAGGGTGATTCCTCGGGGTTTCCCCCTTGATGTTATGACCACACGGTTACTTTGACCTTTGTCGCAGGCGGGTCGACCCTGAGGGGTACCCACGGGGATAATTATGCAGTCGGGTTTGCCAGGGGGGCACCCGAGAGAGATATTGTGGCGGAGCATCAGAAACTCTGATCGTCTCCGCGAGTTATTAAATACGCCTAACAGATTTGGTAATTGATCTGAGTTGGCCAATGGCCTATACGCACTACCACCACGTGGGATAATGGTTATGGGGCCCTCTACGTCGTATGTTTCTCCTGAAAGCTCATCAGACGTCACAGTTCACCGTGCGGGCTGATTATTGGGGTTGGGCTGGATACTTCACTGACGAGTTCAGTGTCGCGCCTGCTCCCCGGCCAGTCTCGCAACACGCAGGAGCGCCCCGGGCGATGGCCCAAGACCCCTGGGTGCATAGGTTAGTCCGGCGTGTCGACCTCTCTGCTGAGCCTAGGTAGGGCGCTGCTTCGTGTCGATCTCCCGAGGCCGGGCATTACCCAGCAAGTGTGTACGGCCAGAGGTGATCGAGCGTGTTGGGTAACAGTAGTGCACCCCTGCAGGGAAGTGATCTATTCGAACAGCCGTGTCCATGGTAACAGGACGCTCAGTTGGTATCCCGATCTATTACTTGAACTGGATACTTGTTTAATTAATTGAAGCTCCGGGATCGCTTTCTCGCAGGGAGTCGAGGAAGGATCTCTAGGCTTTGCCTCAACATGCTTGCTTAATAAATTGTTTTTCTGTACTCTTCTAATTGCTGCAAGATGGTGGCCTCGTGAAGATGCTAGTCTTCGATAGGACTATGTCTTCTCTCTATTCTGGCATTTCTGCAGCATAGTCCACATATACATCCTTTCTTTGATAATGTTGCATATGTAGTGTAGATCCTTGCTTGCTGAGTACTTTGGATGAGTACTCACGGTTGCTTTGCTATCTCTTTTTCCCCCATACCCCTTTTGGATGTTACCTCAGACGATGGAGCTCAGGAGACAGATGACACCGCAGGAGCTTACTACCAGGAGGGCCCGGACGGCACGTACTACTGGATCAAGCCAGCCGACCAGGAGTAGGTTCGGAGGGTCCCAGGCAGGAGGCCTGCACCTTTCGATCGTAGCTTTTGTTTTGCCCCGCCTTTCTAAAGGCTTATCTGTTTCTGTTTTATATCTGTACTCAGATATCTAATGCTTCCGCTGATGCTTGTAAGCGAGCTTATGTATTCGAGCCCTCGAGGCCCCTGGCTTGTAACATAAAGCTTGTATTATTTTAATTTGTGTCTAGAGTTGTGTTGTGATATCTTCAAGTAAGTCCTTAGGCTTGATCGTGTGCATTTGCGTGTATGATTAGTGCACGATTGAGCCAGGGGCGTCACAGGTTGGTATCAGAGTCGATCGCCTATAGGAATCCCCCTTTCCAACTCCTTGGCCGAAGTTGAGTCTAGTCGTCCAAAACTATTTTACTAACTTGGCTGTGTGGCTTACGGGCCCACGTCGCCAATTGGGTGGTATTAGGATCTTTTATTCCTCTTCCATACTCTGGAACTCTGATCTCTCTCCCATTCGGGTTAAAGATTTTACTAACTCTGACATTAGGTTCTCGTACCCACTTCATCCCGGAGAGCCCCTTCACTACAGATGATCGCTTGCTTCGCCAGAAGATTCTGCAGATACCCCTCGATGTTTCCCGAGACCCTGTGCTCACTGCTTTGAAATTCTCTACCGTCGATAAATCCCCGTGGATAGCTACCCATCCTTGTCGTTTGTACCTTCATTCTCAGCTGCTATTGTTTTTACAAGATACCCCGAAATACTCTCCGTTGTTCTGAGAATCCTTTGTGCTTATTGCCATGCAGTTCCACTTATGCATGATTACACCTGCGGATAATTTCTTACACATACCGAGGATTCGTTCATCCCCAGTTGTTCATGTGCTTTCCAAAAATTCTTTGAAATGTTGTCCGACCTTCTCAAAATTCCCTATAGCCTACTGCTCTTGAAATCCTTACCTGCTCGCATTATGGTTAATCCCAAATGTCTGGTAATCCTCGTTGACATCCCTTTTCATTGCCATTTTGAGTCCCTTGATTCAAAATGTGTGTGAATGCTCGCTATCATTAATTGATCCTTAGAATTCATCCTTCCAGCTCAGACGTCATTTTAAAGATGGGCTAGATCTCGAGCAATCAAATTGCCATCGATTGTACCCCTAAGTCTATTCAACTTATCCATTCTTAATCAGAGTGTTTGCTTCTGATTCCTTGATTTGGAAATCATAATTCCTTTGCAATTAAACTTTGAATTAGTCAGTTGTTTCTATAATCCAATGTCTTTGCCTTGTTTTCTTCCTCTGAATATGTGCCGATGCTCACATCAGCTCTGTTAAGGACCGTCAGATCCTTTGTTGAATTATCATCCGACAGTGTCCTTCGTATACTAAACCTCGAGTAGTTCTTTCTCTGATATATAATGCCATTGGTAAATCCTATTCTCTAATTGGCCAACCATGCTCTGCTTTTGAGCTAGTGATATTTACTCTTGAAACTTGTGGTATATGTTTCTAAGAAGCCCCTATGGGTTGAACCTATGCCTTCTCTAAACTGTGTGAACCCGAAAGTTTTCACGAGTCATACTCTTCTGGTGCTTCGCCAGATAAAATTTCAACACTACAACTTCTTCGAAGACGAGAAGTGAATGAAAGGTTATGCATTAAAGAAGTGGGAGTCGACCTTGAACTTTGTGTTCATGCCCATGGACCGGATGTGGAACTTATCATGGAAGCTTCTTGCAAAATATTTAATCATTTGGGTAATTCTTTCGGTGTCATTAAATTAGATTCCTTGCAGCTATGGTTCCGACCATATTGTTCTTCTTTGATCCCATTTCTCGGGCAAGTTTAAGCATTTGTCTTCTGTGGATTAATACCCCAGTTCAACCTTTACTTTGATCTACTATCGAGTATTACACTCTGGTATCTCGAGGATATCAAAGAACCGTGTTGCTTCCCATGAGTCTTCATCTAGTATTGCTTCTCACCGATTTCAGATTTTCCCCGGGTTCTGAGTTATTTAGTCACTCGAGAACACCGATAAGTGAATCGATTCCACACTCCAATTCAATAAGTAATTTTCATTGCTTACGAGTTTAATAATCCTTCAAGTCATTCCTAGCCTGATCGGCTATATCATTATTGTGCTAAATTTTAACTGTGCTACCCGGTCCTTCTTCCCGGAGCACAATTTTCGACGATGAGCTAACCTTACGTCGAGCTTCCTCGTCGTATCATTTCGCCTTGAACAGCAAGCTTGATTTTGAGTTTGTGTCGTCCCTTGGTTCCAATAACCTTTCGCTTCATCATTCCTTTGACTTGATGTCATCGCCGATCGATTACATCTTCATGAAATATCGCGACAAATGTGCCGTGATCATCACCAACATTCTAAGATCTTCCAAGAAATCTATCGAATTCTTAATGAGAAATACAATCCTTTCCCCTCGATGATTTGTGTTACCATCGACAATATTCTTGCTTTCCCTCCAACACAAACTTGTTCATGGTTTGTTTTGTACCTTGAGTTCTTTGCTATCCATCTTATGTTATGTTCTACCTTGAAGTATTACTGACTTTTATGTCAAAGATGTTGTGAGGATTGCTCCACCTCTTAAGAATTCTTGGTATAGTGATACTTCTCACCATCACCATTCTTTCTTGGTCCCCATGTTGATTCTAACTGGGATACCAACAAGTGAATGGTGCTGCTTGGATTCCGTATTTCTAGCAACCTTATTGCTTTGAAGTTAATGGTCGACAGTTCAGTCTTAGACCATTGGTTATTGAAACACCATTCTAACCTCGATCATGCTACCTAAGCCCATATTTCGGGTGCACCTTTCAACCAATATTTAATTATGTATGTTTTCCTCGAGCATACATCATTATATCATTTGATCTGACAAATGTTATCTCTTTGTTCATATAATCGTGGAAATCCATCTTTTTGGAAATCTCAATGGAATGTCGCTGAGTCCATCAGCCACCTTCTCACCCTCTCCTTGGTTTAATGATGAACTCTTGTTTCGGAACTCGCTGCCATAGTTCATTTCCCGAGAATCTTACAATGTCATCTCGTCAATTTGTGTTGCACCTTTTCTTCTCAGGCATCCTGACTCTGAGGTATCCTGACACCAATCAAATCTGAATCTCGGTCAGATATGATGGTTGGAACATATTCCCAAGAGTTATAACATTGGTCTTTGACCCGATAAGGTGATGCCATGCCTAGCACTCCTGGCCGGAGGACCTATCATTATAGTTTCCTTTTTAGCAAGGTTAGCCATTCTTCCATGAGGAAATTGTAAGACTTATTCTATAAGTTGTTCCTGATGGATCCTTTGTGTATCCAAAGTTCGACCTTTGCTTGAAGACCATGTCAATGCTATCTCGAAGCATGTCTGTGGTACTCCGATTTTCAATAAAAACATTTGAAGCACAATGCTAAATTTTCCTTATCAATTATCCAAACATCGTTGTATGGGTAATGTCATGAAATTTCTCTCCATTTTCCTAAAGGGTTTTCTACAATTATATCCTGTCATGGATATCATGCTCTGCTTGTCCTTGGGAAGGATATACCCCTGAATTATGTGTTTAAACACATTTTTCCTTTTCATTGTTCTGTCAATCTAATAATCATATTTTCCTTTCCATTGTTTTATTTAACCTTCTTGAGGTTTATATGGTCTAAGCAGTAATAAGTCACTGCTTTTGTAAGCACCTCGGTGTACAACTCTGTGAGTAAGAACATGTTACTATTGTTGATGACATTCCGGTAACCACTGATGGACGAGAACTTTGCCTATTGGTCCGCCTCATTCAACGAACAGGAAGATGGTTCTCTTCGTCCCTCGCCCTTGGTACCGACATTGTTGCCGACATAACTGACAGGCTATCCTCTGACATGTCTTGCCTACATGATCATACAAGACGTCACCGCCCTTCCTACCTTTAACTCACATGGTGGGCCCATAACCCACAGTCACACAAGATCGAATCCTGACTCTCCTGTACACCCCCTGTTTCCAAAGTTATTCCTCATGCTTGGCTTCGTATGTAATTCACAAGCCACCTTCCGAGAGATCATCAATTCTGGTATGAAACACAATACTTATTCCCGTTGCTCTGAACCCCTTTAACACTCTGTTTCAGGCAACAAACGATTGTCTATGCGCTTGAAACTTCTTATGGTACCCTCTTACTTGTCTCTCGATGTGTTTCATTTGTTCAACT
Source organism: Thinopyrum elongatum (assembly GCA_011799875.1). Lineage (NCBI taxonomy): Eukaryota > Viridiplantae > Streptophyta > Magnoliopsida > Poales > Poaceae > Thinopyrum > Thinopyrum elongatum. The sequence continues at coordinate 614,181,574 of CM022298.1, forward strand.
CTAGAGATACTCATGTGTTCATTCTTGGGATAACCCCAAATGATTTCCCCTTATACCATTCTATCATTTTAGAGCAGCCCCTTACCTATTTGTAAGTACGACGGAATTTTTCGAAGAAAGGAGGATGACTTCATCATGATGACCTGGAGCAGAGGAATGAAGGCATCAACGTAATGGATTGACCTCTTCGAGAAGAGCAACCAACACCGAGAAGACCCGTTAGAATTTCGTAACCAAATCCCTTCCCCCTTACTCCCGCTCCTAAATCTCGGGACGAGATTTCTTGTAGTGGCGGAGAATTGTGAGGCCCAGATAATTAAGCTACAGCAACCCTCTGCTAATGATGCCACATCACTTCGATTACTATTGCTAATCTCGCGTTAGTTCAAAATTGATCCAAAATTCAAATTCAAAATAAGGCAAACAACAAAAGTTTTCAAATATTAAAACCAAAATGTTCGGGTTGTGCCAGTTAATGCATTGGTGATTATGGTGAAGAAACCACACTTTTATAAAATGTTTAAATAATATAAGATGAATAAAACAGTAGCAAAAACTATTGTTTAAATGCTTTTAAATAATAAATAATTACAAAACTATTTTTGTTTAGGGTAGCAAATTAATGTGGCTGTGGCATAATTAGTAATACTGATCTTGGTACAAATTTTATGTTTTATAAAACTTAAATAAGATGAGACTAAAAATAAAACAGTTGTAGCGATCCGACCTCAGATGGTCAAATCTCTGTGTTCAAGTGTCATCCCTGGATCGGTAATGCTGACACACACAGTACTCGAAGGATTTATAACAGAGTGCAATCACACACTTATTACATCGAATGTCTCAAAAGAGAACTTATTACAATAAATATGGCTTAAGGCCATCTAAATAAAATAACAGCGGAAGGCTTGGAAGATAAAGTGAGTCCATCAACTCCAACGGCATGGCTGAGTGCATGACAACGACCTAGCGCACCTTACTCTTCGTCTGAAAAGTCTGCAACATGATATGTTGCAGCCCGAAATGGGTCAGCACATGGAATATGCTGGCAATATAACACAATAGAGCAAGGAACAGATAATTGCTATCACTACATGCATATATGGCTGGTGGAAAGCTCTAGGGTTATATTGTTTTGCGAAAAGCCAATTTTTCCCTACATCAAAGGAATATGTTTTATTTAACTATCATGGTAGTTGTTAAACATTGAGAAGGTAAATCCCCATCTCAATCCCAATTAAAAGTAATCATTAAATCCAACAAATTAATTTAGAGTGATGAGATCAAATCAATAATTCAAGTACCAGATACTCAAGATGTCCATAACCGGGGACACGGCTAATCATGATTAGTTTATACACTCTGCAGAGGTTTGTGCACTTTTCCCCACAAGACTCGATCTCCTCCGTTGGATTTCTTGCACTACATGGTGTTTGAGAAACGGATGACCGAGACACAGTCTTTCAGAAGCATTTACTCTTTACTCTGGGTAGACAGTTACACCTACTTCCCCCTACATCTGCTAGCCTACCACTGAAAGAGGTCCTGCAACATACTCTACTATGCTAGAGCCCATAATAGCTTGTGGCTGCACACGGAAGTTTCTAGCATGAATAATCTTATGATCCCTTTGAGCCTGGGTGGCGAACCAAAAAGACAACACTGGTATATCCCCAGGTGCCTGCAACCAATCCACCCAGATGTGTATTTAAGTAGCCACCTTAAGTTAACCATTAATTAACAATCTCACATCTGTCATGGATACACTCAATACACAATCCACGTCTACGAGCATTGCATGGCAATATAAGCATAACGTAGAAGTAACTCCCAAGGGTTTGATAATAAAGGGCAATAGGTTCTACCTCATCATCTACTTCCCAATACCCACAAGTTAAACACATCCTAATCATGCAGTGTTTGAGGATTGAAACTAATGCATAAAAACTGGGTATGAAAAGAGTATGATCAATGTGTTACTTGCCTTGCTGACGATCTGCAAACCCTAGAGACTCGTAGTAGCACGCTTCGCACTCCGGCAATTCTATCTCAAACAAACAATAGCATACATAAGCAATCAAGCATAGATGCAAGGGTAAAACTCAAATAAGAAGATCAAATCTGAAAGTTCAACTGAAGAGATTCGATCTGCAAAAAGAATCCATCGAATCGGAGCTACGAAACTGAAACTACGGTCAAAAGAACTTCGAAAACAAATCTGCTTGAAACCAAATTTTAAATTGTCAAAATCATGTTCAAGTTGATTAAATAGAAAGAGGGGTTCGAGATGAAGACTTTGGCGTTGGTTTCACTGGATTTGGGCGAACGGTTTAGAAACGACGAGGGTTTGAAGATCAGGGGCTGATCTGTGATAAAAGTAATCGCGGATAGGTCCCTGGCAGAAAAAGAAAAAACTATCGGACGAACGTCCGCTAACAGAGACGAACGGGCGAAAACGTTCGTTAAAACGAACGAACGAACGTTCGCAAACGAACTAAACCGAGAAAACCGAACCGATCTAATAAAATAAAATAAAAAAAATTACCTAAACCGAAAAAAAACCGGCGGCGGCGCGGCTCCGGCGACGCGGGCGGGGCGGCAGCTGGTGCGGGCGGCGGCGCTGCAGCGGCAGCAGGAGGCGGCGGCGCGGGCGGCTGCGAGCGGCGGCGGCGCTGGCGGCGGGCGGCGGCAGCAGCAGGCGGTGGCGGTGTGGGGACGAGGGGGGCGGCTCGGGCTTATAAAGGCCCGGGGTGGCGACGGCTCCGACCCGGACTCCCTTGCCGGAGTCCGGCGGGGTTACGGCGCGGCGGCGAGGCGGTTGGCAAGCTGGGCCTTTGCCTGGCTTCGGCTGGGCCGGCCCAGTTTCGGTGCGCGCGCGTCTTTTTTTTTTAAATAAGATTCCGCCGAGAAAAATCCTAATAAAATATAAAAAAAATTCTAAAAATGCCAAAAACAATTTTCTTCGTCTAAATAGAATATTTAGAACAAAGTGAACATTTTCTTGGCCTAAAATGCAAATTTTGAAAAATGCATATTTTTCTAATTCAAATAAAATAGCAATAAAATCCAAATAAAATTATTTATTTGGTTTTAACATTTTTCCTCCAATATTTCTTTTATTTTGGAGAAGTCATATTATCTCCTCTCATATGTTTTTAATATGAAATATTTTGGAAAGAAAAATAAATAAAACCAAAATTATCCTCTTTTCAATATTTGAGAAAATTCAAATATGAAAATAATAAAATCCCCAACTCTCTGAGTGGGTCCTTGAGTTGCTTAGGATTTTTAGGGTCACAATCAAAATGCCAATAAAATATGATATGCATATGATGACCTATGTATAACATTCCAAATTAAAAATTTGGGATGTTACAACAGTAAAAGGTAAAATAAATAAAAGGGAAAAAATAAAGAAAAGACAAAACTGTAACAAAAAACAAAATAAAAGAAAGGAAACCCCCTCCCCACTGGGCCAACCGGCCCAGCTGGCAGCCAGGCCAGCCCAACTGGCCCACCTAACCCCCCTGGCCTATATGGCCTCGTGCCCCAAACCCTAACCCCCCCCCCCCCCCCCCGTCGCCCCACTCCCCCACACTCCTCGCTTCCCCTCCCCCCCCCCCCCCGATCCAGATCGGATCGGGGCACACACGCATCGGCCTCGATGACCCGACGCCGTCGCCAACGCCCGGAGCTCCACGGGCCTCGCCGGAGCCACCACGTCGCCCCCGACCTCGTCGCCTCGTCCCCGTCGTTGCTCGCCGTCGTCCCCGTCCTCCTCCCCGAGCCCCGCTGCCGTTTTCCCTACGCCCCGCGGTGAGGCCCTCGGCCTCTCCTCCTCTTCCCCTATGTCCCGACGAACTTGCCGCCAGCGCGTGTGGTCACCGTGCCTCGCCGCGCCTCTTCCCCCTTGCTCTCTGCTGCGAGCTGCTGCTGCTGCTGTGCTGCACCTGCTGCCGCTGGCAGCTCATGCTCGCCGCTGCTCGCACGCGCCCCCGCGCCCTCCTGGCCTCGTCTCCGCCTCGCCACGCGCGCACGCGCCGCCCGCGCCACGCTGCGCCCCGCAGCCGCCGCGGCTCCGTCGCCCGCACGCCGCCGCGGCTCCCGCTCCGCTGCTGTCGTGCCGCCCCGGCCTCTTCTCCCTCTCGCGGCACCGTCCTCCACGGGGCCGCCCTGCTACCTCTGCAGCGCCCCACCGCCACTCGCCGGCGGCTGCGCGCGCCTCGCCGCTGCCTCTGTGGGTGCCGCGCCCCGCAGCTCCCTGTCGGCGGCGGGCTGGCGCCCGTCGCCGGCTTCGCCCGTTCGCCTGTCCGCTACGCCCGCTAACCGCGTGCCCGCTAAGGACCCCTGTGCAAATGACAAACCAGGCCCACGCCCAGAACATTTAAAAAAATGAATGAAAAGAATTTAAATAATTATTAATTAATTAATTAGTGAATTAATTAACTTAACTAACTACTGACATCACCCTGACATCATGCTGACATCATAATTACAATTTTCTAATTAAATTAATTCTGTTAATTCTAAAAAGGAATTAAATCTTTAAAAATTAATATAAAATAATTCGTAACTCGGATGAAAATACTTTGTACATGAAAGTTGCTCAGAACGACGAGACGAATTCGGATACGCAGTCCGTTCATCCGTCACGCGTCCCTAGCATAGCGAACGTGCAACCATCCCCCTCCAGTTCGTTTGTCCGAAAATGCCAAACTTCGGGAAAACATTCCCGGATGTTATCCCTCTTCGTCTGTATCACCTATCCCTGCGTTAGATCACCCCTGGCACCGCGTATTGACTTGATATATTTTGTGATGCTTTGTTTGCTCCGTATTTACTATTTCTCCCCCCTCTTCTTCTCCGGTAGACCCCGACACCGGCGCTGATGCCACTGAGTACGACTACATCACCGGCAACCCTTCTTCCTGTGCAACAGAGCTTCCAGGCAAGCCCCCCCCCCCCTTGAATAATCCGATATCGCCCATTCCATTCTCTCATGCTTGCATTAGATTTTGCTGCTGTAAATGATTGCTCATATTCTGATGCATAGCCTGCTTTTGTAACCTGCTTATTGCTACCTTACCTGCCTATTTCAAACTGCTTAGTATAGTTGGTTAGTGAACCGTCAGTGACCCCCACTTTGTCCTTGATGCCTCTGCTTCATCATCGATGACTCGATCAACATGATCGACGACCAGAGACCGACACCTCACTTCACCCCCTTTGTTGTACGACTCTGCATAGTTACTATCGAGTGCCGAGGGTGATACCTCGTAACGCGCTCCTGATGATAACTCTGTAGTGTAGCTGTTCGGTCGTGGTCATCGAGGGTGATTCCTCCTTCACCACTCCCGATACGACTCTGTCGTGTAACCCCTCAAGTGTGGACCTCGAGGGTGATTCCTCCTATATTCACCTTGATGATTTCATCGAGTGGAATCCGTCGAGGGTGATTCCTCGGGGTTTCCCCCTTGATGTTATGACCACACGGTTACTTTGACCTTTGTCGCAGGCAGGTCGACCCTGAGGGGTACCCGCGGGGATAATTATGCAGTCGGGTTTGCCAGGAGGGCACCCGAGAGAGATATTGTGGCAGAGCATCAGAAACTTTGATCGTCTCCGCTAGTTATTAAATACGCCTAATGGATTTGGGTAATTGATCTAAGTTGGCCAATGGCCTATACGCACTACCACCACGTGGGATAATGGTTATGGGGCCCTCTACATCGTATGTTTCTCCCGAAAGCTCATCAGACGTCACAGTTCACCGTGCGGACTGATTGTTGGGGTTGGGCTGGATACTTCACTGACGAGTTCAGTGTCACGCCTGCTCCCCGGCCAGTCTCGCAACGCGCAGGAGCGCCTGGGATGATGGCCCAAGACCCCTGGGTGCATAGGTTAGTCCGGTGTGTTGACCTCTCTGCTGAGCCTAGGTAGGGCGCTGCTTCGCGTCGATCTCCCAAGGCCGGGCATTACCTAGCAAGTGTGTACGGCCAGAGGTGATCAAGCGTGTTGGGTAACAGTAATGGACCCCTGCAGGGAAGTGATATATTTGAATAGCCGTGTCCACGGTAACAGGACGCTCAGTTTGGTATCCCGATCTATTACTTGAACTAGATACTTGTTTAATTAATTGAAGTTCCGGGATCACTTTCTCGCAGGGAGTCGAGGAAGAATCTCTAGGCTTTGCCTCAACATGCTTGCTTAATAAAATGCTTTTTTGTACTCTTCTAATTACTGCAAGATGGTAGCCTCATGAAGATGCTAGTCTTCGATAGGACTAGGTCTTCTCTCTATTCTGGCATTTCTGCAGCCCAGTCCACCTATACAGCCTTTCTTTGATAATGTTGCATATGTAGTGTAGATCCTTGCTTGTTGAGTACTTTGGATGAGTACTCACGGTTGCTTTGCTATCTCTTTTTCCCCCATACCCCTTTTGGATGTTACCTCAGACGATGGAGCTCAGGAGCCAGATGACACCGCAGAAGCTTACTACCAGGAGGACCCGGACGGCACGTACTACTGGATCGAGCCAGCAGACTAGGAATAGGTTCAGAGGGTCCCAGGCAGGAGGCCTGCTCCTTTCGGTCATAGCTTTTGTTTTGCCCCGCCTTTCTAAAGGCTTATCTGTTTCTATTTTATATATGTACTCAGATATCTGATGCTTCCGCTGACGCTTGTAAGCGAGCTTATGTATTCGAGCCCTCGAGGCCCCTGACTTGTAACATAAAGCTTGTATTATTTTAATTTGTGTCTAGAGTTTTGTTGTGATATCTTCAAGTGAGTCCTTAGGCTTGATCGTGTGCATTTGCGTGTATGATTAGTGCATGATTAAGCCGGGGGCGACACATGAGGCCACCGGTTATGGCTAAAGAATTTCATTCCCGGACTTAAAGTGGTAGAGTGATACGTCTCCAACGTATCTATAATTTTTTATTTTTCCATGCTATTATATTATCTGTTTTGGATGTTTTATATGCATTAATATGCTATTTTATATTATTTTTGGGACTAACCTATTAACCTAGAGCCCAGTGCCAGTTTCTGTTTTTTCCTTGTTTTTGTGCCTCGCAGAAAAGGAATACCAAATGGAGTCCATACAGAATAAAACTTCACGATGATTTTTCTTGGACCAGAAGACACCAAGGGGACTTGGAGTCCAAGTCAGAAGAACCATGAGGCGGCGACAAGGGTGGAGGGCGCGCCCCCTACCTTGTGGGCCCCTCGATGACCTCCTGACCTAGGTCTTCCTCCTATAAATTCACATATATTCCAGAACCACCAGAGGCATCGATGAAAACACTTTTCCACCGCCGCAACCTTCTGTTCCTGTGAGATCCCATCTTGGGGCCTTTTCCGGCATCCTGCCGGAGGGGGAATCGATCACGGAGGGCTTCTACATCAACTCCATTGTCCTTCCGATGAAGCGTGAGTAGTTTACCTCAGACCTATGGGTCCATAGCTAGTAGCTAGATGGCTTCTTCTCTCTCTTTGATTCTCAATACCACTTTCTCCTTGATGTTCTTGGAGATCTATCCGATGTAATCTTCTTTTGCGGTGTGTTTGTCGAGATCCGATGAATTGTTGATTTATGATCAGCTTATCTATGAATATTATTTGAATCTTCTCTGAATTCTTTTATGCATGATTTAATATCTTTGTATTTCTCTTCGAATTATCGGTTTGGTTTGGCCAACTAGATTGGTTTTTCTTGCAATGGGAGAGGTGCTTAGCTTTGGGTTCAATCTTGCGTGATTTCACCCAATGACAAAGTAGGGGTAGCAAGACACGTATTGCATTGTTGCCATCGAGGATAAAAATATGGGGTTTTCATCATATTGCTTGAGTTAATTCCTCTACATCATGTCATCTTACTTAAGGCGTTACTCCGTTCTTTATGAACTTAATACTCTAGATGCATGCTGGATAGCGGTCGATGTGTGGAGTAATAGTAGTAGATGCAGGCAGGAGTCGGTCTACTTGACACGGACGTGATGCCTATATGCATAATCATTGCCTTGGATATCGTCATAACTTTGCGCTTTTCTATCAATTGCTCGACAGTAATTTGTTCACCCACCGTATTATTTGCCTTCATGAGAGAAGCCTCTAATGAAACCTATGGCCCCCGGGTCTATTTTCCATCATATTACTTTACGATCTACTATTTTGCAATCTTTTATATTCAGATCTATATACCAAAAAACCCAAAAATATTTTATCTTTTGTTTATCTATCTCTATCCGATCTCACCTTTGCAAGTGACCGTGAAGGGATTGACAACCCCTTTATCGCGTTGGGTGCAAGTGTTTGATTGTTTGTGCATGTGTTGATGATTTGTGTGTTCTTCTCCTACTAGATTGATACCTTGGTTCTTAACTAAGGGAAATACTTACCTCTACTGTGCTGCATCACCCTTCCCTCTTCAAGGGAAAAACCAACGCAAGCTCAAGAAGTAGCAGGAAGAATTTCTGGTGCCGTTGCCGGGGAGATCTACGCCAAGTCAAGACATACCAAGTACCCATCATAAACTCTCATCTCTTGCATTACATTATTTGCCATTTGCCTCTCATTTTCCTCTCCCCCACTTCTAAAATGATTTTCGAAAAGATTTGCCTTTTTAGTCGCCCTTCTTTCGTTCGATCTTTTGTTTGCTTGTGTTACCATGTGCCTTATTTTTGCCTGCATCTTCGCTTGCTAAAAGTTTATGGATCCTCATCCACTTGCTAATCTTTTTAAGAGATACAATTATGATGAACCTATTGCTAGTGAGTTGAGTGCACTAGATTATCTTTATGAAGTTTTGCTTGAAATTCGTGAATCTGAAAATTGTGATGAAGTGTTAAAAGAAGAAATTTATGAAGTGATTCACGATAGCTCCTTGGATGAAAAGCATGATTTCAATGGTTCTACTATAAATTCTATTAATGTCAGTTGTGCTAATGATATGCAAAACCCTAAGCTTGGGGATGCTAATTTTGCTATGTCCACTACTTGTTGCAATGATCATGATTGGGGTGATTTTTCTTATGATCTTGAAAATTTATTTAAGCCTCATGATGAATATGTTTGCAATAATATTGAAAGTGGGTTTGGAAGAGTGTCAACTCTAGGTAATAATGATCCCACTACTTTGGAGTATGATCAATCTCCTGAATTTTTTGATAAAAGTGGGTTTGGAGAGGTCATGACTTTATTTTATGATAATCCCACTATTTTGGAAGAGTGTCAACTTTGCATGCATGTGGATCATGAAGATAATATTTTATGTGATAGCTATATTGTTGAATTTGATTATGATCCCACATGTAATTATTATGAGAGAGGAAAATATGGTTGTAGAAATTTTCATGTCACTAAATTACCTCTCGTTATATTGAGATTGCTATTGTTTCTTTCCTCTTCCTTGCATATGCTAGTTTTTGCTTGCTTTGATAATTTGTTTGCTTATAAAATGCCTATGCATAGGAAGTATGTTAGACTTAAATATGTTTGTCACATGTTTTATGATGCTCTCTTTGTGTTTCAATTATTATCTTTCATGTGAGCATCATCGAAATCTCAATGCATAGCTAAAAGGCTTTAAAGAAAAGCGCTTGTTGGGAGACAACCCAATATTTTTGTTTTTCTGTTTTTATGAAAATACACATTATTACCTCTGTAGTAATTGTGTTTTGGTGTTTTAATTAGTGTTTGTGCCAATTAAGACCTTTGGGATGGCTTACGGTGATAGTTGATTTGATCTTGCTGAAAAACAGAAACTTTTGCGTCCAGTCACAGAATTTTAATAATTCACTGGAGAGAGGAAAAACCCTGAATTTTTTACAAAAAATGTATATAAAAATTTCCTATGTTTTCAAAAATTTTCAGAATTTTTAGAATTACATAAGTATTAAAAAAACTCAGATCTTCTCAGACTATTCTGTTTTTGACAGATTCTGTTTTCTTTGTGTTGTTTGCTTATTTTGATGAATCTATGGGTAGTATCGGGGGGTATGAACCATGGATAAGTTGGAATACAGTAGATATTACACAAATATAAATAAATAATGAGTTCACAACAGTACCAAAAGTGGTGATTTTATTTTCTTGTACTAACGGATCTCATGAGTTTTCTGTTGAGTTTTGTGTTGTGAAGTTTTCAAGTTTTGGGTAAAGATTTGATGGACTATGGAATAAGGAGTGGCAAGAGCCTAAGCTTGGGGATGCCCAAGGCACCCCAAGGTAATATTAAAGGACAACCAAGAGCCTAAGCTTGGGGATGCCCAGGAAGGCATCCTCTCTTTCGTCTTCAGCTATCCGTGGATTTACTTGAAGCTATATTTTTATTCACCACATGATATGTGTTTTGCATGGAGCGTCTTGTATGATATGAGTCTTTGCTTTTTAGTTTGCCACAATCATCCTTTCTGTACACACCTTTTGAGAGGGACACGCATGAATCGTGATTTATTAGAATACTCTATGTGCTTCACTTATATCTTTTGAGCTAGGCAATTTTGCTCTAGTGCTTCACTTATATCTTTTTAGAGCACGGCGGTGGTTTTATTTTATAGAAATTGTTGAACTCTCATGCTTCACTTATATTATTTTGAGAGTCTTCCTAAACAGCATGGTAATTTGCTTTGGTTAAATTTAGTCCTAATATGATAGGCATCCAAGAGGGATATAATAAAAACTTTCATATAAAGTGCATTGAATACTATGTGAAGTTTGATTCCTTATGATTGTTTTGAGATATAAAGATGGTGATATTAGAGTTATGCTAGTGAGTAATTGTGGATTGTAGAAATACTTGTGTTAGAATTTGTGATTCCCGTAGCATGCACGTATGGTGAACCGTTATGTAACGAAGTTGGAGCATGAGGTATTTATTGATTGTCTTCCTTATGAGTGGTGGTCGGGGACGAGCGATGGTCTTTTCCTACCAATATATCCCCCTAGGAGCATGCGCGTAGTACTTTGTTTCGATGACTAATAGATTTTTGCAATAAGTATGTGAGTTCTTTATGACTAATGTTGAGTCGATGGATTATACGCACTCTCACCCTTCCACCTTTGCTAGCCTCTCTAGTACCGCGCAACTTTCGCCGGTGCCATACACCTACCTTTTACCTTCCTCAAAACAGCCACCATACCTACCTATTATGGCATTTCCATAGCCATTCCGAGATATATTGCCATGCAACTTTCCACCGTTCCATTTTATTATGACACGTTCCATCATTGTCATATAGCTTTGCATGATCGTAAGACAGCTAGCATGATGTTTACATGGCTTGTCCGTTTTTTTATGTCATTTGCTACACTAGATCATTGCGCATACCGGTACACCGCCGGAGGCATTCATATAAAGTTATATTTTGTTCTAAGTATCGAGTTGTAATTCTTGAGTTGTAAGTAAATAAAAGTGTGATGATCTTCATTATTAGAGCATTGTCCCATGTGAGGAAAAAATAAAAGAGTCCAACGAAGCCCACAAATAAAAAAAAAAGAGGCCAAAGAAGCCCACCAAAAAAATGAGAGAAAAGAGAGAAGGGGCAATGTTACTATTCTTTTTCCGCACTTGTGCTTCAAAGTAGCACCATGATCTTCATGATAGAGAGTCTCCTATGTTGTCACTTTCATATACTAGTGGGAATTTTTCACTATAGAACTTGACTTGTATATTCCAACCATGGGCTTCCTCAAATTACCCTAGGTCTTCATGAGCAAGCAAGTTGGATGCACACCCACTTAGTTTCTTTTTGAGCTTTCATAAACTTATAGCTGTAGTGCATCCATTGCATGGCAATCCCTACTCACTCACATTGATATCTATTGATGGGCATCTCCATAGCCCGTTGATACGCCTAGTTGATGTGAGACTATCTCCTTCTTTTTTGTCTTCTCCACAACCACCATATTCTATTCCACCTATAGTGCTATGTCCATGGCTCACGCTCATGTATTGCATGAAAGTTGAAAAGGTTTGAGAACATCAAAAGTATGAAACAATTACTTGGCTTGTCGTCGGGGTTGTGCATGATTTGAGTACTTTGTGTGACGAAGATGGAGCATAGCCAGACTATATGATTTTGTAGGGATAACTTTCTTTGGCCATGTTATTTTGAGAAGACATGATTGCTTTATTAGTATGCTTGAAGTATTATTGTTTTTATGTCAATATTAAACTTTTGTTTTGAATCTTATGGATCTGAACATTCATGCCACAATAAAGAAAATTACATGGATAAGTATGTTAGGTAGCATTCCACATCAAAAATTATGTTTTTATCATTTACCTACTCGAGGACAAGCAGGAATTAAGCTTGGGGATGCTTGATACGTCTCCAATGTATCTAATTTTTTTTATTGTTCCATGCTATTATATTATCTATTTTGGATGTTTTATATGCATTAATATGATATTTTATATTATTTTTGGGACTAACCTATTAACCTAGAGCCCAGTGCCAGTTTCTGTTTTTTCCTTGTTTTTGAGTCTCGCAGAAAAGGAATACCAAACGGAGTCCAAACGAAATAAAACTTCACGAGGATTTTTCTTGGACCAGAAGACACCCAGGGGACTTTGAGTCCAAGTCAGAAGAGCAACGAGGCGGCGACAAGGGTGGAGGGTGCGCCCTAGGGGGGCGCCCCCTACCTTGTGGGCCCCTCGGTGACCTCCTGACCTAGGTCTTCCTCCTATAAATTCACATATATTCCAGAACCACCAGAGGCATCCACGAAAACACTTTTCCACCGCCGCAACCGTCTGTTCCCGTGAGATCCCATCTTGGGGCCTTTTCTGGCATCCTGCTAGAGGGGGAATCGATCACGGAGGGCTTCTACATCAACTCCATTGCCCTTCCGATGAAGCATGAGTAGTTTACCTCAGACCTACGGGTCCATAGCTAGTAGCTAGATGGCTTCTTCTCTCTCTTTGATTCTCAATACCATGTCCTCCTTGATGTTCTTGGAGATCTATCCGATGTAATCTTCTTTTGCGGTGTATTTGTCGAGATCCGATGAATTGTGGATTTATGATCAGCTTATCTATGAATATTATTTGAATCTTCTCTGAATTCTTTTATGCATGATTTAATATCTTTGTATTTCTCTTCGAATTATCGGTTTGGTTTGGCCAACTAGATTGGTTTTTCTTGCAATGGGAGAGGTGCTTAGCTTTGGGTTCAATCTTGCGTGATTTCACCCAGTGACAAAGTAGGGGTAGCGAGACACGTATTGCATTGTTGCCATCGAGGATAAAAAGATGGGGTTTTCATCATATTGCTTGAGTTAATTCCTCTACATCATGTCATCTTACTTAAGGCGTTACTCCGTTCTTTATGAACTTAATACTCTAGATGCATGCTGGATAGCGGTCGATGTGTGGAGTAATAGTAGTAGATGCAGGCAGGAGTCGGTCTACTTGACAAGGACATGATGCCTATATGCATAATCATTGCCTTGGATATCGTCATAACTTTGCGCTTTTCTATCAATTGCTCGACAGTAATTTGTTCACCCACCGTATTATTTGCCTTCATGAGAGAAGCCTCTAGTCAAACCTATGGCCCCCGGGTCTATTTTCCATCATATTACTTTACGATCTACTATTTTGCAATCTTTTATTTTCAGATCTATATACCAAAAAACCCAAAAATATTTTATCTTTTGTTTATCTATCTCTACCAGATCTCACCTTTGCAAGTGACCGTGAAGGGATTGACAACCCCTTTATCGCGTTGGGTGCAAGTGTTTGATTGTTTGTGCAGGTGTTGGTGATTTGTGCGTTCTTCTCCTACTGGATTGATACCTTGGTTCTTAACTGAGGGAAATACTTACCTCTACTGTGTTGCATCACCCTTTCCTCTTCAAGGGAAAAACCAATGCAAGCTCAAGAAGTAGCAGGCTGCCCCAAATACGAACCCCATATATAGACAAGACAAATCTAAGACAAGTAATTTAGAATGGAGATTGTATATCGATTTCATTCATTTTTATTTATTTATTTATTTTGGAAGTTTTGTAAAACGGCATCTGAGTCTGAATTCTATCGGTGGTCAGAAAAATGGGGCTGTACATTGGCATGCTGCCTGAATTTTCTTTTTCCATGTTTGGTCGCTTTTTTCAGGTCCAACTCGATTTGAATCCAACATGTGGTTTCTTTGCAGTGTAAAAGAAATAACAACATGTGGTTCCTGAATTTTCATGGCGGAGCTCCCCGTCAAGGTTCATGCTTGTCACTCATTGATTGTGGATGCTCCTCTTTTTCGCAAAAAAAAAAAGATTGTGGATGCTCCTCTGTTTTGCCGTGGTGTTCGGTACGCACGCCGATGCGGTGCGTTAGGCTGCTTCCCAAGTCTTGGGTATTGTGATCCCTCGATGACTCTCCTCATCTATTTGTGCCACTCGTGGTATTGTCCTTGGTTTGCTAGTTAGGCGTGCCTTGTTGGGGAGTCCATTTTTTGTTTCTCTTCTTGTTTACACTCTTTTGTTCAGTTTTTGGCCCGGTTTCCCGCATAAACAGGGTCAACTTGTTCAGGTTTTTGATCTGGTTTTCCTTATAAACTAGGTCAATCTCATGGCATTATGGCCACTTTGAGTAATATTTTCAGGGGGGGAAACTCCATATCGGTGATTCTAAAAAAAAATAACAACTAAAAAAATGTCAGGGAATCGTATTTGTCGCTCTATGCGACAAGGTTCGGCCAATTACACAGAGTGGCGTGTGAGTAGGCCGACACAATTGGGTCTAAGGTCTATAGAAATCCAATTTTGGAAACCTTATAGAAGGTTTCGACTTGGTTCTCCACTTTTTCTTCTTCCTATTGTTTTTTTACCAATTTTCTTCTTATCCTTTTCCTGGGTTATCATTTTTGTTTCAAAGAAATGTTTAGAACTTTAAAATTTTGTTTAAGTTTTTTTTAAAAGATAACAAATTTCAGAAAAAATGCATGATTTTGAAATAAATACAGTTTCTAAAAAAATTCACATTTTTTAATGTTAACAATTTCAAAGATAGCTTTTAAAAAACTCTTTCATTTTAAAATATTTAAAAATAACAAAATATGAAAATGTTAGGAAAATTGAAAATATGTTCAGAATTTTTCAAAAGTAGTCACAAAAGTTTAAGAAAATGTTCACACTTTAAAAAAATGTTTTCCAAATGATTGTCATTTAAAAAATATGTTTGTGAAATATTTATAATCATAAAAATATTTCATGTTTTTAATATGTTTACAATTTCAAAAAAATCTTTTAGAAAAAAAATTTCCTTTTAAAACTATTTAGAAGTTTAGAAATTTTTTAGAATATTAAAATGTTCAAAGAATTGAAAAAATGTTTCGATTTTCAAAACTATTCACAAAAGTTTTAGAAAATATTCACCATTTCTTATATAAAAAATCAAGTCTTCCAAAAAATTGTTCCCAAACATTTTAAAATACTTCCACATTTTTTTAAGAAATGTTCACTATATTAAAAAAATGTTCATTTAAAAAGGCGCTTTTTTGTAAAGAAAAATGAATGAAAATATGATATCGCTAGAAAAAAAATCACTTGTTACATTGCCGTGACAAATGGGTCGGCCTAGTTGGGGGACGCCCTGTAACCGAAATAGGTCCACTATAAGACATAGGTTGTTTTAGACACGCTATAAGATATAGGTTGTTTTAGACACGCTATAAGACATAGGTAAAACTAGACGTAGAAGGGCACAAATGGCCCATGTATGATGGGTTGAATTCGATACACAAAAATAATTGGATCTATGTCATTTTCCTCCCTTTTCGTCCTAAAACTTTAATCCTTAAGGGGAAAAAAGAGAAAGTAAAATAGTGCAAGTCGGTAACATCCTTATCATGAAAAAGGATTACAGATAGATCAGTACTTAATTTTTTGTAGAAAGTTAGGTTAGCTATCATTGCGAGTAACAATAGACTAATTCACTTTTTTTATTGCACTAAAATGAAAACTGGAAGAAAATGGTCACAAAAACTTAGGAAATGAAAATGAAGTCAGACAATAGAAACTGAAACAATAAAAAATAGATGTTGCATGGAGTATAAAGTGGATTGAATTACGAGCCTTGTATTACCTTGAAAGAAGACAAAAATAACAATTGTAATGCTAATGTACAACAAATATTTCATACTGGAATAATTGTAATGGTTTCTTCCTTGTGTGTGTAACAATTTTTCTGTCAAATAAAATAATCATATATATACGCTAGTCGCGTGCAACAGTGTTAATTCTAGGTGATCTTCATAGGGACAATCTAGGCACCCACATACTAAGTTGTTTGCCGATGCTTCAAGGAAACATTTTATCATATGTATGAAGTAGATAGAACCAAATGAATTGTTCACTTAGTTAATGTAACTTCATTGTCTAATAGACTAAATAAACCATATAATTAACATTTGACTTGTTGACTAAACTCAAATTGGAAATACAACTTTGCAACAAATGAAATAGAAGGAAAATTGTATAAGTTCTTATGTATATAGGATTAGAGATTCTACAAAAGAAGTTGGCTACCAATGGAATAAAAGTTTCAGCTAGTACTAGAAGAGAATGAGTGCCTTGCCGCACCTTTTTCTTTATTATGTAAAAAAAAATCATTTTTTTGTTATGCGACGTTACTATGTGTTTCATCATGTATCATTAAATCCATGGAGTAGCTGGCATCTTAACATTTTCATATGCAACAAAGAGTAAGAGTGGAGGTAACCAATATGATTTAGTGAACATTGTCCGACAGATAGAAAGTATCACATTGGACCAAATAGAAGTATGCCATCCATAAATAAAACAGTATAATATTTTACCAATCCAATATAATATGATGTGTTTTACTTGATCATATAGAATAAATATGTAAGAAGTGAAGAGCAAGCACTTTTCTTTGGAAAGATATCTTATTCACATAAGGTAGAGTGGGGTGATTTCCCTTCCCTCACAACAATGTAATTTATAGTGAAGAGTCTCAAAGTAAAGAAAATCTAACCAAGCTTAGTTTCATAAATTAGACCACAATCATCTGAGAAAAATAATGATACAAAAAAAACCATGTTAGGGCATGCCACATATTCCAAAGATCAAGGTGTTAATACTTAAAAGACTTCCAATGTCTAGAGGTCCCATATCAATCCTCGACCTGACACTTGCATAGACTAAGTATTTACTCCCTCTGTAACTTTTTGTAAGATGTTTTTAGAGTGCATGACAGTGTCAAAAAACGTCTTATATTAAGTTACAGAGGGAGTATGTTTTATGTAAATTAATAAGATCTATACTCTCTTCACTCCCTGTTTTCCGCAATTGTATCCAAAAAAATTATGCATTAAAAATTCGATCCACACGAATAAAAAATTCCAGGTCAGCACGCATGTTTTTAGGGAGAACAAATAATTGTAGATTAACAAACTGGAATAATAGTTTACTAAACGTACACCTATGAAAAATCTAACATGTTTAGTATTTGTCTATCCATGACTGCAACTTTTAGCATGTCTACAAACTGCTCAAAGGAAACCACTTCAGAAGTGTGTTCACTCTGTGTTCGAATTGCTGTAAACACTAGATCAAGGCTTATCTACGGCCACAAGCCACCATACATGACATGCAAGTCTTTAATGGTGATTAGAAGTCTTCAATGAATAGTTCAATGCTCGGTATGAAACAATTTCTAAACATCGACACAAGACTGGGAAGCTACACCATCAAAACTATGATGGTGCGACACAATTCGAGCAACAATAGAATTTGCACTTCTCTTACTAATAAGCCGCGGTGCACAACAAATAGCATATGTTACTATATACCTTGGCATAAATAGATAATGCTCAGAAAACATGTCAGGTTATGATGTTCTAATAGACAACGCATTATTTCCATAGATTTAACATCCAGAAGCAAACTATGTTTACCCTAAATAAACACTTCAACCACTGCCCCGCGTTGAAGTCACCGTTGGGGAGGCAGAGCCAGGCGGTCGTGCTCGGCATCGTCGACGCCCAGTCGCCCACGGTCGGCGGCGCCGAGGACGTGTCTCCTACGGCTACAACCTCACCCCACCACTATCCACAGTCGTTTTTCTTGATTTCTTGCACCATGGCGAGCATCACTTCCGAAGACCAGAAGCTCCGCTCAGCGTGTAGCACCGGCGAAGCTCAGCACGGTGTAGACGTCACGCTCAATCGAGGTGCTCCTCCTTGATGCCTCCCTGATGATCCCCATCCAATAACTTCCGCCCGTCCTCCTCGCATCGTCGCCGGATTCACAACTATGCGCGTCGGGGCTTTTCCCTTCATACTCCTTTGTTCCTTTTCTCTGCGTGTAGTGTATATTGTTGGGCCCCACCAAAGAAATAAACCGAACAAAAGAAAAAAAGGGAACCCTCACTATCTTATTCCTTTGTTCCTTTTCTCTCTGCCCGCAAACACAAACATTAAACTCTATGTTTAAAATTGTTCCCACTATTCAAAAAATGTTCAACGTGTATTTGAAAAATATTAAAAAGTATTAAAAATGTTCAAATATGTATTAAAAATAGCATCATATATTTGAAAATTATTCAACATGTATCAAAAAAGGGTTCAGTGTGTATGCAAAAAATGTACAAAATGTATTAAAAAAAGTTGACATGTATTTGAAAAAATGGAAATAAAAAAGAAAGAAAAACCAATGAAAACCATAAAAAGACAGAAAAGGAAAGAAAAATCACTGAAACCTTTCGAAACACTAGTGGAGGGTTCCACTGACGGCTAGTTAGAATCTTCCGAAAACTGCTTCATTAGGCCGGCCCACTAAGACGAGCATATACAACCAGCAACGGAGGCGAGATGGTGCTATATCTCGCATTTGCGAGATATAGCCCTCGCGTTGTAAACAGGCTATTGAAGCCATACATTGGCCCGATGCGTAGACCATCCTTATAACAACCACAACATTAGTAGATAGTTCTAGTTACTAAAAAAAAGTAGATAGTTCTACGGAACAACGGCCGAAGGACCAACCCAGATAGACATTTTTTTGCGGGAAACCTAAATAGACATTTAATGAAGACGCCATGATCGATCGATTGGACGGCTAGGGAAGGTATATCCTATTTCACACTCGTTGTGTAAAATAGTTGCCAAAACACACAAGCAACCTACTTACTTGGTCGGCTCATTGAACGGTTTTTAAATGTTTTTTTTTCTTCTTCTTTTTGCTGTTGTGGTATCTATTCATTTTTCTTTGTTCTTTTGTTTGGTTTTCCTTTTTCTATTTATGTGTTTCTATTTTTGGTTTTCTTCTTTCTCTTTTGGTATTTTCTTTTAAAAAAATCCTTTTTTTTTTACAATTCTAACTTTCCACACTTGACAACACAGTGGGCGCTTTTTTCAAAACATGATGAACATGTTTTTAATGCACGATGAACATTTTTTATATACACATGGAACATGTTTTGAATAGATGACAGACATTTTTAATTACACGATAAACATTGTTTAACACACGGCGGACATTTTTTCAGTTCCTCATATTATTATTATTATTATTATTATTCATTTTTTTTAGTTCCTACTTGTCAACGGTAGTTTTGAAAAATCCAAAATTATATATTTTACAAGTTGATTTTAAAAATAATATGATATTGCGCTGATGGATGGCCAGCACCGGCCGATTGAACACGTCATTCATGACCTCAACCGCATTAATTTTTCTTTTTTGAACAATCAACCTCATTAACTGGTTTCCTATTTCTCCACAAAATAATTTAACTTGTTTCCTGAAAGAAACAAAAAACTTCATTAACTTCTTTACTTTCCAGCCTCTCACTTAAGGCTGTATCCCAGGTCCGGCTTCGCTGTACGAGCTGTGTCCACCTCACTGCACGTATAAATACCACCACTTTCCAGAATGACAGTCCAAAACAACACCAACCAGGACGAGAGTAATCCAATGAAGATGGTTGTCATCTACACTCCGCCGGGGATGCCGGGCCACCTGTTCCCCACCGTGGAGCTTGCCAAGCTACTCGTGGCGGAGGGCCTCGAGGTCACCGTCGTCGTCGCCGGGGAGGATGATGATAGTCACGGCGCCGGTGTCCCGTTCCTCGCGGGTATCGGGGCCGCCAACCCGTCGCTGTCCTTCCACTATCTCCCCCGTGCCACGCTCCCCTCCGACATGTGCGCCGGGGGGAGTGACGAGGATAAGATTGTCGGGCGCGCACGCGCCTCCATCCCCAACCTCCGTGATTTCCTACGCTCCACCACCCCTGCCCCGGTCGCTCCCGTCATCGATTCCTTCTGCGGCGGCGCCCTTGACGTCGGCGCCGAGCTCGGCATTCAAACCTACTTCTTCCTCACCACTTGCACTGCCTGCCTCGCCTTCACTCTCTACAAACCAGAGCCAGTCATCCATGAGCAGACCACTCTCAGCTTCCAAGACCTCGCCGGTCACTTTGTGCGCGCCCCGGGAGTGACACCGATTCCGGTAGATCACCTCCCCGCGTTTCTCCTGGATCGCGGCAGCTTGAGCACTAAGTTCTTCATGGAATTGCCCGAACGGTTGTGCAACTCGCAGGGCCTTATTGTCAACAGCTGCCGCTCCTTGGAGCCGCGCGCCACTGACGCCATTGTCTCCGGCCTCTGCACGTACCGCGGACGGCAAACGCCACCGTTGTACTGCATAGGGCCACTGATAAAGCCCGAGGAGCTTGGGACAGAGCGCCATGAGTGCCTCGCATGGCTCGATGGCCAGCCGAAGGCCAGTGTGGTGTTTCTCTGTTTCGGCAGCCTGGGCCGGTTCAGCGCGGAGCAGATCAAGCAGATGGCGGCGGGGCTGGAGACGAGTGGGCAACGGTTCTTGTGGGTTGTCCGGCGCCCCACAGGCGACGAGCACCAGCCGGCCGACGACCTCAACGCGCTTTTTCCGGAAGGCTTTCTGCACCGTACCAAGGAGAGGGGACTGGTCGTCATGTCGTGGGTGCTGCAGCAGGCAGTGCTGGCGCACGGCGCGGTGGGCGGGTTCGTGACGCACTGCGGATGGAACTCGGTGCTTGAGGCGGTCATGGCGGGCGTGCCGATGCTGGCGTGGCCTCTGTACGCCGAGCAGCGCATGAACAAGGTGTTCTTGGTCGAGGAGATGCGGCTGGCCGTGGCCATGGAAGGCTATGACAAAGAAATGGTGGAAGCCCAGGAGGTGGCAGCGAAGGTGAGGTGGCTAATTGAGCTGACGGTGGGAGGGAGCTCCGGCAGCGGACGCACGCGGCCATGCGGCTGGCGAAGGAGGCGCTGGACGACGGTGGTGAGTCAAGAACAGCGTTGCTGCACCTTGCGAGAGGGTGGAAAAACGCCGGCGACAGTGCAAATTATGGAACCATCAACTGAAGAAGCTGCTTTCAAATGTTACTTCCATGATCTAATAAGTGCCATGTATGTCATGTGCTGATCTTTGAAATGCTGCAAACATCATATTCGTACCGTGTATGTGTGTCTGCATGAGAATTATTCCAGTTTTCCTGTTCATGTATTTTAGAGAACTATTTATTGAATGTTCATTGCGTGTGAAATCAGCACAGTGATATTATTCACTTGTGTAACGTGAAAAACAGGTTCAACAAATTTATTTATGCTGAGTTGACAATTATTAGCTTTTAGATGCCTCGTCAATTTCCATTAAAGAAACCAGTGAGCATAACTGAGTTTTACAGATGACGAAATTTTTTCCGCAGAAAAACCAACATAGATAATGTACGGTATAATTAATTTCATACTTAACTCCACAAATTGATGGTATTTGTGAAAGAAATTGTTTGACGATTATTAAAGACAACTTCCGCATTAGTGCACTAGACAATGTGCTATTGTTTTTCAAACAAACAAGATAATATAACCTCCTTTCGAAATATATGCGGTCCTAGAGTTTCAACTTCAGCAACTATGGCTCACGGTGTGTGTGGAAATGTTAGATTGTTTGGGTGCAAACAATATTTTTAATTTACCATGAAAATTATTTTGGTCATACTGTAATTTAAAAAGTTGGACCAGCATATTCGTGGGACAGAAAATGGTCAAATTTTCATGTTAAAATCATTTTGTAGTGCCCTAGCTAGCACATTCTCGTTGTCTTTTTCGAAACAAGACTAGGTGATGTACGTGTAGCGATGTACTTTTAGTCTTCCACACATTTTGATATATTTTAAAATCTAGTGGTATCAATTTCAAATCCTAAGGTATATTTAGTTTTGGTGAAACGAGCTTTGACCAACAATTGCTCTGTTAATGTGTGTTTTGCAATATACTAAATTGATATGAATAGATTTAGAAGCACCAAACACAAGAAAAACTGGATGTATGTAGACGAGACATCACGTTTCCTTCCCTAACCGTAGGCAGCTAGGGAAAACTCTGTCTTTCGGGCTTCATCGGTGAGCCTGTGGATTTGCCTCCCCTCTGCCCGCCACTCTGACGATCGGTGACGGGGAGGGGAATCCCGGTGCCTCTGCTCTGTTAGTAGTTTAGGTTCGGGTTTTTTTAGTCCTGGCAGGAAACTATGCAAAAATATATAAAAAGAAAAAGGAAAAAAAATGAATAATGAAAGAATCTTCTAGAATGTCCCCAAAACAGGTAATAAACGAGATAGAACTTATAAAGTTCCCAAAATCTGAAAAAATGGAGTCTTGTATATGCTAATTGGGTCGGCAGTTCCAAGCGCTTCTTTATGCAGTTGTGCATCAATTTGACGCAATAAATGCGTCAAATACTATTCGCAAAAAAAGTGTCAAATAGGATGCAAGTTTCACGGTAGAATCCTATTTGATGCCTCCCTTGTTCCTAAATATTAGATGATTTTCAATAATTTCAATTTATCCAGCATACGTATTGAAAATGGGTGAACATACACTTTAAAATGGGTCTAGATACATGCGAACTAGAAAAATGCTAAAACATCTTATATTATAAACACAGGGAGTACACGCAAAATAGAGGACTACCGGTAGAGGGCGCACCATCTCCCTTCGCTAGAAGGTTACCTACAATTTTCTAGGCTAGGTTTCTTTGGTTTTTAACTGGGTTTCGTTTGTTTTGTCATTTGTCATTTTTTTACTTTATTTCATTTTCATTTTCAATTTACTTTTCCTGCCTTTTTCCCTTTCGATCTTCTTTCAAAAGATGAATTTTTTAAATATGTGAACATTGTAAAAAAATTGAACTTTTTCCAAATATATAAACTTTTTTAAATTCAAGAACTTTTAAAATCCGTGAACAATTTTAAATTTGTCAAATTTGTTTATAATCGGTGGAATATCATAAATTCACGAACTTTTTAAAACCTCACCTTTAAAAAAATATGGTTTTATTTAATTCATAAACACTTTTTGAATTCACGAACATTATCAAATGTGTGATCTTTTTTATATCTGTCAACATTTTTTAATTAAGTAAACCAGTAGCCTTTTTTAGCCGTGTGTTTTTACGTAGAGAGTTAAGCAATAGCAAGGCGAGCGGAAAAAAAAAACATTGAACGGCGGGTGAGTTATGCAGACCGGGACGAACGAACGAACATAGCTCATGCGGCTGAAACATGTGCGCTACCGTGACGCCCGGCATGGTGTGATTCAAACCAGCAATCTCTTCGTTTAGTGTTAGCTACGATGGCCAACAAGACAACTCACCTGATGTGGTTACATACATCATTTTTCTTCTTCTTTTTTTCTTTTTTATCATTTTTCTTTGCCTTTTACTTTAATTTTTAATTTTCCTTGCTCCTTTTTCCCTGTTTTCTAATTTTGAGAAGTTTTTATTCAACAAAATCCATGAACTTTTTTTAATATCCGGTGATCCATCAACTTTATTTTCAAAGTTGATGAACTTTTCTCGAATTCATGAACATTTTCCGAAAATCTATGATTTTAAAAAAAAATCAATGAACCTTTTCCAGATTTGTGATCTTTCCTTGAACCTTTTCAAATCCGGTAACTTTTTTCTAAATTTAATGAAAATTTTCGAATCTTTGAACGTTTTTCTCAAAAGTTTTGGAATTTTTTCAGATTTATGAACTTTAAAAAAATATGTGAAGATTTTTCTTAAAAAACGTGATTTTTTTTCAAATTCGAGAACATTTTTGGCAAATTCATTATCTTTTTTAAATTTTCATGAACTATTAAACCAGTTGGTTTTTCGAAGAACATCAGCAAGTACTGTAGAAAAGCAGTTTTTTTAGTATGTAGAAAAGCAGCTGTACTGTAGCAAAAATGGACAGAAAAAAAACGAGCGTGCAAGTGGGAGCCAGTGAGGCAGGTACCGTGGCTGGTCCAGGCCCATGCAGGCGAGCGCTGAAGAGGAGGACTCCAGATTCGTGATACACTTTACTAAGCGATAAGAAGGTGCTTGGGGAAAGTTGGGCCAGCCCAAAAAAGGGATATTCTTTTCGCTTTCATTGTTGTTGTTTTCCATTTTTATTTTGTTTTCTGATTTTAAAATATATTTTATATTCCATGTGTACTTTACTTTAAAAAATTATTTTCATTTCTATATTTTTTAGCTTTTATTTCTTTATTTTCTATCACCTTGTTCTTTTATTTAGTTATTGGCATGTTTATTTTTTAATTAATTTTTCATTATTCTTTTCATTGCAACACACATGTAGATTTTTCAGGCAGGTGAGATTTTTTTAGGCCATGAATACTATTATTTTTCATATATGGGAACATTTTTTTCTGAAAATACTCTTTTGTAGTATATGTAAACATTTTTTATACTTACGATCATTGTGTTTTGATATGCATGAAAAATCTCAAATTAGAACGAAAAGGATTTTACGTATAATATGGAAACAAATTACTTCTTTTTGTGATCCTACGAAATGTTTTTCACTAGCGACATGAACAATTTGTTGATTTGGTTATGTACACAAATCTCACAAATTGTACGAACTAAATGAAAATTAGGATGCATTTCATTATAGTGGTCTATTAAATTTGCTATCAATATATATGATATATGAAAGAGACAACTGTACATATATTTGTTTGTGAAGATGCATCGAATGTTTTGTAGAAAATAGGGAAATAAAACTCATGTGCTCTGGGCCTCACGAAGGCTAGCCAGTTTTGGCATTTGTTTCCGGCGAAGCATGCATACATCCGCCGGCCCGTGTGTCCCAGTCCAAATAGGCTAGCAACCCAGTAAGGACATGTACAACGATTGATAAGATACTTTTTATCTTAAGTTGCCTGAAGAAAACTTCTTATCTTAAGTCCGTCACGTAATTTAGACAAGGCAATGAAAATTATGTGCAATGGTTCATTTCTTGGTCTTATATCTAATAACTAGATACCCTAAATATATGATGAGATAATTGTTGCTAAGAGACATTATTTTAATTAAGAGAAAACAAGCATTTCCTTATGGTTCTCTCTTCTCCTTATCAATATTTATTCCCAAATGATAACGTCCGCTTGTGTGGCATATCTGCACTTCGCCCATACGCTTTGATCTCCGTCTGTTATGTTTTGCACGAATCTTGAAGGAATCTGTTGGAATTTCAGTGCCACATAGCCATAGCGTGTTGTGTGGGTATTAGAGCGCTCGCCCACACGACCCGCAGCGTGCGGTTGCCAGCTGCGCCGTGTGGGCGAACCAGTTCCCGCCCACACAGTCACCACCCAGTCCACGCGCGTGTGGGTGAACTGTTGTTCGCCCACACGACGCTTGTTGTATGGTGATAGATGGCAACTGCAGTTGCGCGTATGTGGCAACTAGGTAAACACACATGACAAGTATGATTCGTTGGTAGATGACAACTGCAGTTGCGCGTATGTGACAACCAGGCAAACACACATGACAACTATGATTAACTATACATGGCAACTGTGGTTGGACCACACGTGACAACTAGGTAAACACACATCATGGCAACTATTGTTTGACCACATGTGGCAAGTAGTTAATCACACACGGCAACTATGGTTTGATTACACGCGGCAACTATCATAAATTAGACATGGCAACTATAGTTAACCAAAACAGAGAAAGTTGTTATGCTTTTACAACTACATTTGCCATCCCGGATAACTAAAGTTGCCATCACCGGGTAACTAAAGCGTCATCCCGCGAGTAACTAACGTAGCTGCGTCAGGGACGTGTGGGCATATTTGCTTTGTGCCACACGCGCGGGGTGAGGATGAGTAGTACTTGTTGGACGTGTAGCAAGAAGTAGCTGCGCCCACACGTGTGGGCAGTTCTAATGTTCGCCCACACATGACCCATGTGGACTGTCTCCTGATTATGCCACACAGGGCGTGTGGGCGGATCTCTAATATGCCACACGTGTGGCAGATATCGACGTCCTATTTATTTACGTGGCACTTCTAAGATAGCACGAGTGTCAGAGTGGGCACCTTGCAAACATACCTGGACTAGCAAAAAGAAATGTCAAGCGAAAGATCGCACTTGCATCATCCGCAAAACGGGTGAGTGGGCACAGAGGGGGTACACGACACGAGCACCGGTTGTTTTGTGCTTGACACGGTCGGGACGGTTCTCTCCGGTGGCGGCTAAATTTTGTGTTTTGACCCTTTTGTTGAAGTTTAGCCGGATCTGACTCTGGTTCGAAATTTTTTCGGGATTTGACCCTTTTTGCTACCGCCATCGTGTCTGGCGGTAGGATATAACTACCTACCGCCACGAGCCTTGGCGGTAGGACTTAACTGCGCCGTCACATCCGTTTAACGTGAAAAATACCCTACCGCCAGGGCTTCTGGCGGTAGGTTGTGCAACCCTACCGCCAAAGAGCCTGGCGGTAGGTAGCGCATCGTAATAGCATGTGGCACTGGTCATGCATGTCGCAAGTTGACTAGCGTGTGGGAGAAAAGTGCACTGCCAAATTAACAACTAGTAGTATGTAGGCTACTAGGCTCCAAGTTGACGGTGAAGCACAGGCTAGTAGTAGCTCCTAAGGCTGGTTGTAACGGGGAGTATCATATACTAGTATCATGCATATGATACTAGTATATGATACTACCTTACTAATGCATAGTATCATATCTTAGTATCATGTAGTATTTTATTTATTGTTATGCATGACACATACTAGCATAGCATTTATTATGATACGGTATCATGATGATATGATACTCAATCCTTTCTTTCTTCATTTAATTCCATGACACCTAATCAAAATTGCCTAATTGGCATGCATGATACTAGCTATGATACTAGCATTACAACCATCCTAACAGGGAGATGCATTGATGCATGCGTGCATGTTGGCAGCGATAAAAGACAAGCGAGCTCACTGTTGCACTACCGTCATACTCTTTGGCGGTAGGTTTGTATTATTTTGTAACGTTAAACAGATGTGACGGCGTAGTCAAATCTTACCGCTGGGGATCTCGACGGTAGGCTGTTATACCCTACCGTCATCCATTCTGCCGGTAGAAAAATGGTCAGATCTCGAATTTTTTTTGAATCAAGGTCAGATCTGGCTAAACTTTCGCAAAAGGGTTAAAATACAAAAATTGTCCTCCGGTGGCTGCGCCTGCTCGCCCATAGAGCCGGGACCTGACCTGGAGGATTCCGCGACAGGAGGAAAGTTGCGGACCGGGGTCCATGCCTGTGCCCACAGCCGCACACGATGCGTCGCTACGGCTGGCCGGACTTGACAACGCCAACTTCACGCCACGCAGCTGCCGTGTCTGGACGCGGCCACGGCCGGCCATGCATCCTGCAGGGCAGGGCAGGCAGCAAGAAGGACGAAGTGCGTGACGGACCGATGTGGCTTCTCGATGAACTGTGCCGTACCAAGATTGGAAATAATAAGAGATGAGGTGGTACTCGCATGGATTGGCTCACGTCGCTGTGAATGCGGTAGCAGTTGACTGACGAGTTGTTGTTGCTGTCGTGGTGTTGCATTGCCTTTGCCTCGGTCGCCTTGTTGCTGTCGCGGTGGTGACGCCCAATTGCCTCGGTCTCGTGTTCCCGTGACCACATCACCTCTCGCCGCCCGTCATAGCGTAAGCGCAACCACTCTGCTCTACCTGCTCCGACCCAACAGCCGCCAACGCCGTCGACGTGAAAGTGCCGGTGGCAGCGGCCAGACAGAGACGCCGGCCAGCGTGTGAACTAAAACTGTTACTAGTAGGGAGAGAGGGATTGGTGAAATAGTTGTTTATGTATTGCTTAAGCTTCGTGGGCATATATATAGGAGTACATGATCTATTTGGAGTACACGACAAGTCAGAATACTTTCTAGTCTACCCTATGTTTTCAATACAATCACGTTACTCAACATCCCTCCGCAGTCACAACGGTAGCGACGCAGACGGTGAGACTGGAGAAGAATCCGAAGGCAAGCCGACGGACCCCTCCCCTCCCGTCCCATAGTCGTAACGGTCGAAGCAGCGTGCAAGTCGTGGCTGGAGTGAAAACCGACGAGGTTGCTCAAGCAAGGCGATAGCCCTTTGTGCCGTTTGTCGAGGTAGTCGAGAACGTAGGTGGTGTAGCCGTGGCCGAGGTAGCCGTGCAAAGAATGTTGTGGTCGATGTCGAGTCGGGGTGGCCGGTGTCGAGGAAGTCGCCGTGGGGCCGCGGACGCAAGGAGGCGCTGAGTCAGTCATGGGCGTAGTGGTGTCGAAGTAGTGGTGCGCCGGGAAGAAGATGTTGTTGACGACGCGTCGCGCCAGGTTTGCCAAACCCGGGGACACATCGTGGACGAAGGCACGCATCGGTGTTGCCAGCACCGGGCATGCGTAGACGGACGAAGACGAAGTTGACAAAGCGCTGCACCAGGCTTGCCAGGCCCGAGGACACGTCATGGACGAAGGCACGCATCGGTGTTGCTAGCACCAGGCATGCGTAGACTGGGACCTGCACGAGCTGTACGCCATGTCGGAGAAGTCGGAGAGGCCAGCAGAGTAGGACTCGACGACGGTTGCGGCGCCAATCGGCGCGGGACCGATGTCGCCCGCGGTTGTCGGAGTAGATGAAGTGGTCGGGGTAGATGACGATGACGCTGGCGATGGGCTGGTGCTGGACGAAGACGAATTAGGTGGACGGGCGGTGGCGGCTACGAGGGTAGCGGTGGCGGCGGCCAAAGAAGAGCGGCGGCGGCTAGGCCTGCGGCCTACATCGATCCCACGTCTAAGGACTAAATAAGCCTAGACGTGAGGGGAGTGTTGAAATATATTGCCCACCTCCCTCCACCAGTTCAGATTTTTGGATGAGTTGGCTGGAGCATGAATTCAATATGATATCCGAGTCAAGAGGTTTTGAGTTCAAGACCCTACCAACACAGTTTTAAAAAATAACGATTCTGCGGCCTACATCGAAAAACACAGACATGTGGTTTTCATAAATAGTTGCGTCTTTCTTACTTATCGCAGGGATTTTTTTTTTGCGGGGGAGCAAAAGGATTCAACCCTAGTATCCTCTCCAACGGAGTTTGCCTAGCCTTACAAGTCGCCAATAGAGATGAGGTCGATCATCGAGCCGGTGGAGGTGAGATTGATGATCGAGCCGGACAGTCCGGCCCCATGTCGTTACGGCCCGACACGAACGACGCAGTGGTGCCAATGCTGCCATTAGTCACGTCCGCCAACGAAGTGTCTCTTCCACCTCCGTCTCTCTCACGATCTCGTCGAAGAGGCGGTTGCACTCCGCCTCAAGTTTTCGACCAATTCACCAAGGAATTTTTTGGTTGCTTTTGGCGGATTGCTTACTATTAGGTTGGATCGGATGTTAACCTACCACCGCTCATTGCGAATGATGTGGGCGCTGTGCACGGACTCGAGCATCGTCCGCTGCTCATCCACGAAGCCCAGATCCTCCGCGGCTATGGTCGAGATGGCCCGATCAGACGCCTGCTCGCCCTTGATCTGGCCCTCCGCCAACCAGTTCTCCAAGAGGAGTTGCAGGTTGTATTGTTGCTCTTCCATCAGCATCTGAAACACGGACACAGGCAGCGCCTGGTCCGCCATGAGGCGGCGTAGTGCGTCTCCACCTATTGCATGGTGAAACCAACCACCGCCGTGGGCTCCTCTGTTGGGGAACGTAGTATGCAATTTCAAAAAATTTCTACGCTCACGCAAGATCTATCTAGGAGATGCATAACAACGAGGGAGAGAGTGTGTCTACGTACCCTCGTAGACCGTAACCGGAAGCGTTTAACAACGCGGTTGATGTAGTCGAACTTTCTTCGCGCTCCACCGATCGAGTACCAAACGTACGGCACCTCCGAGTTCTGCACACGTTCAGCTCGGTGAAATCCCTTGCCTTCTTGATCCAGCAAGGTGTCGAGGTAGTAGATGAGTTCCGTCAGCACAACGGCATGGTGATGGTGATGGTGATGTGATCCGCGCAGGGCTTCTCCTAAGCACCGCGAGAATATGACCGGGGGTGTAAACTGTGGGGGGGGGGGGCCGCACACGGCTAACAATTGATGTTGTTGTGTCCTTTTGGGGCGCCCCCTCTCCGCTATTTATATATGCGTAGGGGCTTGGAGTAGAAGGAATAGTATCACATGAACAGTAACCGTGAATAGTAAACACGTGGACTTGGACTCCAAGTCCAATCCTATTCCTACTAGGACACCTTCCCTAGCCACATGGGCTTTTGAGGACTTAGTGCGCCTAGCCCAATAAGGCCAGGGCGCTTCCCCTTAGCTCATGCCAGCCCTTGGGACGTGGTGGACCCACTTGTGGACTTCCGGACGCCTCCGGAATCATCCGGAACTTTCTAGAAGCTTCCCGATACAATACCGAAAAAACTGCACTTTTTTCCGGAACCCAAAATATGACTTCCCATATATAAATATTTATCTCTCGACCATTCCGAGACTCCTCGTCATGTCCGTGATCTCATCCGGGACTCCGAACAACATTCGGTCACCAAATCACATAACTCATATAATACAATATCGTCATCGAACGTTAAGCGTGCGGACCCTACGGGTTCGAGAACTATGTAGACATGACCGAGACACCTCTCCGGTCAATAACCAATAGCGGAACCTCGATGCTCATATTGGCTCCCACATATTCTATGAAGATCTTTATCGGTCGAACCGTTATGACAACATACATTATTCCCTTTGTCCATCGGTATGTTACTTGCCCAAGATTCGATCGTCGGTATCTTCATACCTAGTTCAATCTCGTTACTGGCAAGTCTCTTTACTCGTTTCGTAATACATCATCCTGCAACTAACTCATTAGTCACTTTGCTTGCAAGGCTTCTTATGATGTGCATTACCGAGAGGGCCTAGAGATACCTCTCCGATATTCGGAGTGACAAATCCTAATCTCGATCTATGCCAACCCAACAGACACCTTCGGAGATACCTGTAGAGCATCTTTATAATCACCCAGTTACGTTGTGACGTTTGATAGCACACAAGGCATTCCTCCGGTATCCGGGAGTTGCATAATCTCATAGTCGAAGGAATATGTATTTGACATGAAGAAAGCAGTAGCAATAAAACTGAATGATCATTATGCTAAGCTAACGGATGGGTCTTGTCCATCACATCATTCTCCTAATGATGTGATCCCGTTATCAAATGACAACTCATGTCCATGGTTAAGAAACTTAACCATCTTTGATTAACGAGCTAGTCTAGTAGAGGCTTACTAGGGACACGGTGTTTTGTCTATGTATCCACACATGTATCAAGTTTCCGGTTAATACAATTCTAGCATGAATAATAAACATTTATCATGATATAAGGAAATATAAAATAACAACTTTATTATTGCCTCTAGGGCATATTTCCTTCAGTCTCCCACTTGCACTAGAGTCAATAATCTAGTTCACATTGCCATGTGATCAACACCCAAAGGGTTTACTAGAGTCAATAATCTAGTTCACATCGCCATGTGATTAACACCAATAGTTCACATCGCCATGTGACCAACATCCAAAGGGTTTATTAGAGTCAATAATCTAGTTCACATCGCCATGTGATTAACACCCAAAGAGTACTAAGGTGTGATCATGTTTTGCTTGTGAGAGAAGTTTAGTCAACGGGTCTGCCACATTCAGATCCGTATGCATTTCGCAAATTTCTATGTCTACAATGCTCTGTATGGAGCTACTCTAGCTAATTGCTCCCACTTTCAATATGTATCCAGATTGTGACTCAGAGTCATCCATATCGGTGTTAAAGCTTGCATCGACGCAACTCTTTACGACGAACTCTTTATCACCTCCATAACCGAGAAATATTTCCTTAGTCCTCTTAGGTAACTAAGGATAACATTGACCGCTGTCCAGTGATCCACTTCTGGATTACTATCGTACCCCTTTGCCAAACTCATGGCAAGGTACACAACAGGTTTGTTATACAGCATGGCATACTTTATAGAACCTATGGCTGAGGCATAGGGAATGACTTTCATTCTCTCTATATCTTCTGTCGTGGTCGGGTTTTGAGTCTTACTCAACTTCATACCTTACAACTCAGGCAAGAACTCTTTCTTTGACTGATCCATTTTGAACTCCTTCAAAATCTTATCAAGGCATGTACTCATCGAAAGTCTTATCAAGCGTCTTGATCTATCTCTATAGATCTTGATGCCCAATCTGTAAGCAGCTTCACCGAGGTCTTTCTTTGAAAAACTCCTTTCAAACACTCCTTTATGCTTTCCAGAAAAAAATTCTACATCATTTCCGATCAACAATATGTCATTCACATATACTTATCAGAAAGACTGTAGTGCTCCCACTCACTTTCTTGTAAATACAGGCTTCACCTCAAGTCTGTATAAAACTATATGCTTTGATCAACTTATCAAAGCGTATATTCCAACTCCGTGATGCTTGCACCAGTCCATAGATGGATCGCTGGAGCTTGCCACTTTTTTAGCACCTTTAGGATTGACAAAACCTTCTGGTTGCATCATATACAACTTCTTCTTTAATAAATCCATTAAAGAAATGCAGTTTTGACATCTATTTGCCAGATTTCATAAAATGCGGCAATTGCTAACATGATTCAGACAGACTTAAGCATCGATACGAGTGAGAAAATCTCATCATAGTCAACACCTTGAACTTGACGAAAAACTTTTGCGACAATTCGAGCTTTGTAGATAGAAACACTACTATCAGCGTCTGTCTTCCTCTTGAAGATCCATTTATTCTCAATGGCTTGCCGATAATCGGGCAAGTCAACCAAAGTCCATACTTTGTTCTCATACATGGATCCCATCTCAGATTTCATGGCCTCAAGCCATTTCGCGGAATCTGGACTCATCATCGCTTCCTCATAGTTCGTAGGTTCGTCATGGTCTAGTAACATGACTTCCAGAACAGGATTACCGTACCAATCTGGTGCGGAACGTACTCTGGCTAACCTACGAGGTTCTGTAGTAACTTGATCTGAAGTTTCATGATCATCATCTTTAGTTTCCTCACTAATTGGTGTAGGCATCACTGGAACTGATTTCTGTGATGAACTATTTTCCAATTCAAGAGAAGGTACAATTACCTCATCAAGTTCTACTTTCCTCCCACTCACTTCTTTCGAGAGAAACTCCTTCTCTAGAAAGGATCCATTCTTAGCAACAAAGATCTTGCCGTCGGATCTGTGATAGAAGGTGTACCCAACAGTTTCTTTTGGGTATCCTATGAAGACGCACTTCTCCGCTTTGGGTTCGAGCTTATCAGGCTGAAGTTTTTTCACATAAATATCGCAACACCAAACTTTAAGAAACGACAGCTTAGGTTTCTTGCCAAACCACAGTTCATACGGTGTCATCTCAACGGATTTAGATGATGCCGTATTTAACGTGAATGCAGCTGTCTTTAATGCATAACCCCAAAACGATAGTGGTAAATCGGTAAGAGACATCATAGATCGCACCATATCTAATAAAGTACGGTTACGATGTTCGGACACACCATTACGCTGTGGTGTTCCAGGTGGCGTGAGTTGTGAAACTATTCCACATTGTTTTAAATGAAGGCCAAACTCGTAACTCAAATATTCGCCTCCGCGATCAGATCGTAGAAACTTTATTTTCTTGTTACGATGATTTTCTACTTCACTCTGAAATTCTTTGAACTTTTCAAATGTTTCAGACTTATGTTTCATCAAGTAGATATACCCATATCTGCTCAAATCATCAGTGAAGGTCAGAAAATAATGATACCCGCCGCGTGCTTCAACACTCATCGGACCGCATACATCGGTATGTATTATTTCCAATAAGTCATTAGCTCGCTCCATTGTTCCGGAGAACGGAGTTTCAGTCATCTTGCCCATGAGGCATGGTTCGCAAGTATTAAATGATTCATAATCAAGTGATTCCAAAAGTCCATCTGCATGGAGTTTCTTCATGCGCTTTACACCAATATGACCTAAATGGCAGTGCCATAAGTATGTTGCACTATCATTATTAACTTTGCATCTTTTGGCATCAATATTATGAATATGTGTATCACTACGATCGAGATTCAATAAACCATTTACATTGAGTGTATGACCATAGAAGGTTTTATTCATGTAAAGAGAACAACAATTATTCTCTGACTTAAATGAATAACCGTATCGCAATAAACATGATCCAATCATATTCATGCTCAACGCAAACACCAAATAACGTTTATTTATTTAGGTCCAACACTAATCCCGAAGGTAGAGGGAGTGTGCGATGGTGATCTTATCAACCTTGGAATCTCTTCCAACACACATCGTCACTTCGTCCTCAACTAGTCTCTGTTCATTTTGTAACTCCTGTTTCGAGTTACTAATCTTAGCAACTGAACCGGTATCAAATACCCAGGGGTTACTATGAACACTAGTAAAGTACACATCAATAACATGTATATCAAATATACCTTTGTTCACTTTGCCATCCTTCTTATCCGCCAAGTATTTGGGGCAGTTCCGCTTCCAATAACCATTTCCTTTGCAGTATAAGCACTCAGTTTCAGGCTTGTGTCCAGCTTTGGGCTTCTTCATGGGAGTGACAACTTGCTTGTCATTCTTCTCGAAGTTCCCTTTCTTTCCCTCGCCTTTTTTCTTGAAACTAGTGGTCTTGTCAACCATCAACACTTGATGCTTTTTCTTGATTTCTACCTTCGCCGATTTCAGTATCGCGAAGAGCTCGGGAATCGTTTTCGTCATCCCTTGCATATTATAGTTCATCATGAAGTTCTAGTAACTTGGTGATAGTGACTAGAGAACTCTGTCAATTACTATCTTATCTGGAAGATTAACTCCCACTTGATTCAAGTGATTGTAGTACCCAGACATTCTGAGCACATGCTCACTAGCTGAGCTATTCTCCTCCATCTTGTAGGCAAAGTACTTGTCAGAGGTCTCATACCTCTTAACACGGGCATGAGTCTGAAATATCATTTTCAGCTCTTGGAACATCTCATATGCTCCATGGCGTTCAAAACGTTTTTGAAGTCCCGGTTCTAAGCCGTAAAGCATGGCGCACTAAACTATCAAGTAGTCATCATACCGAGCTTGTCAAACGTTCATAACGTCTGCATCTGCTCCTGCAATAGGTCTGTCACCTAGCGGTGCATCAAGGACATAATTCTTCTGTGCAACAATGATGATAAACCTCATATCACGGACCCAGTCCGCATCATTGCTACTATCATCTTTCAACTTATTTTTCTCTAGGAACATATAAAAAATAAACGGGGATCAACATCGTGAGCTATTGATCTACAACATAATTTGCAAATACTATCAGGACTAAGTTCATGATAAATTAAGTTCAATTAATCAAATTACTTAAGAACTCCCACTTAGATAGACATCCCTCGAGTCATCTAAATGATCACGTGATCCAAATCAACTAAACCATGTCCGATCATCACGTGAGATGGAGTAGTCATCAATGGTGAACATCTCTATGTTGATCATATCTACTATATGATTCACGTTCGACCTTTCGGTCTCCGTGTTCCGAGGCCATGTCTGTACATGCCAGGCTCGTCAAGTTTAACCCGAGTATTCTGCATGTGCAAAACTGTCTTGCACCCGTTGTATTTGAACGTAAAGTCTATCACACCCGATCATCACGTGGTGTCTCAACACGACGAACTGTCGCAGCGGTGCATACTCAGGGAGAACACTTATACCTTGAAATTTTAGTTAAGGGATCATCTTATAATGCTACCGCCATACTAAGCAAAATAAGGTGCATAAAGATAAACATCACATGCAATCAAAATATGTGACATGATATGGCCATCATCGTCTTGTGCCTTTGATCTCCATCTCCAAAGCACCGTCATGATCTCCATCGTCACCGGCTTGACACCTTGATCTCCATCGTAGCGTCGTGGTCGTCTCGCCAACTATTGCTTCTACAACTATCGCTAACGCATAGTGATAAAGTAAAACAATTAGATGGCGTTTGTATTTCATACAATAAAGCGACAACCATAAGGCTCCTGCCAGTTGCCGATAACTTTTACAAAACATGATCATCTCATACAACAATGTATATCACATCATGTCTTGACCATATCACATCACAACATGCCCTGCAAAAACAAGTTAGACGTCCTCTACTTTGTTATTGCAAGTTTTACGTGGCTGCTACGGGCTTTTAGCAAGAACCGTTCTTACCTACGCATCAAAACCACAACGGTGTTTCGTCAAGTTTGTTGTTTTAACCTTCAACAAGGACCGGCCGTAGTCAAATTCGATTCAACTAAAGTAGGAGAAACAGACACCCGCCAGCCACCTTTATGCAAAACTAGTTGCATGTCTGTCGGTGGAACCGGTCTCATGAACGTGGTCATGTAAGGTTGGTCCGGGCCGCTTCATCCAACAATACCGCCGAATCAAAATAAGACGTTGGTGGTAAGCAGTATGACTATCACCGCCCACAACTCTTTGTGTTCTACTCGTGCATATCATCTACGCATAGACCTGGCTCGGATGCCACTGTTGGGGAACGTAGTATGCAATTTCAAAAATTTCCTACGCTCACGCAAGATCTATCTAGGAGATGCATAACAACGAGGGAGAGAGTGTGTCTACGTACCCTCGTAGACCGTAAGTGGAAGCGTTTCACAACGCGGTTGATGTAGTCGAACTTTCTTCGCGCTCCACCGATCGAGTACCGAACGTACGGCACCTCCGAGTTCTGCACACGTTCAGCTCGGTGACGTCCCTCGCCTCCTTGATCCAGCAAGGTGTTGAGGTAGTAGATGAGTTCCGTCAGCACGACGGCGTGGTGACGGTGATGGTGATGTGATCCGCGCAGGGCTTCGCCTAAGCACCGCGAGAATATGACCGCGGTTGTAAACTATGGAGGGGGGCACCGCACACGGCTAACAATTGATGTTGTGTCCTTTTGGGGCGCCCCCTCTCCTCTATTTATATATGTGTAGGGGCTTGGAGTAGAAGGAATAGTAACATATGAACAGTAACCGTGAATAGTAAACACGTGGACTTGGACTCCAAGTCCAATCCTATTCGTACTAGGACACCTTCCCTTTTTGCCTTCCCTAGCCACATGGGCTTTTGAGGACTTAGTGTGCCTAGCCCAATAAGGCCAGGGCGCTTCCTCTTAGCCCATGCCAGCCATTGGGACGTGGTGGACCCACTTGTGGACTTCCGGACCCCTCCGGAATCCTCCGGAACCTTCTGAAAGCTTCCCGGTACAATACCGAAAAAACTGCACTTTTTTCGGAACCCAAAATATGACTTCCCATATATAAATCTTTACCTCTTGACCATTCTGAGACTCATCGTCATGTCCATGATCTCATCCGGGACTCTGAACAACATTCGGTCACCAAATCACATAACTCATATAATACAATATCGTCATCGAACGTTAAGCGTGCGGACCCTACGGGTTCGAGAACTATGTAGACATGACCGAGACACCTCTCCGGTCAATAACCAATAGCGGAACGTCGATGCTCATATTGGCTCCCACATATTCTACGAAGATCTTTATCGGTCGAACCGTTATGACAACATACGTTATTCCCTTTGTCCATCGGTATGTTACTTGCCCGAGATTCGATCGTCGGTATCTTCATACCTAGTTCAATCTCGTTACTGGCATGTCTCTTTACTCGTTCCGTAATACATCATCCTGCAACTAACTCATTAGTCACTTTGCTTGCAAGGCTTCTTATGATGTGCATTACCGAGAGGGCCCAGAGATACCTCTCCGATATTCGGAGTGACAAATCCTAATCTTGATCTATGCCAACCCAACAGACACCTTCGGAGATACCTGTAGAGCATCTTTATAATCACCCAGTTACGTTGTGACGTTTGATAGCACACAAGGCATTCCTCCGGTATCCGGGAGTTGCATAATCTCATAGTCGAAGGAATATGTATTTGACATGAAGAAAGCAGTAGCAATAAAACTGAACGATCATTATGCTAAGCTAACGGATGGGTCTTGTCCATCACATCATTCTCATAATGATGTGATCCCATTATCAAATGACAACGCATGTTCATGGTTAGGAAACTTAACCATCTTTGATTAACGAGCTAGTCTAGTAGAGGCTTACTAGGGACACAGTGTTTTGTCTATGTATCCACACATGTATCAAGTTTCCGGTTAATACAATTCTAGCATGAATAATAAACATTTATCATGATATAAGGAAATATAAAATAACAACTTTATTATTGCCTCTAGGGCATATTTCCTTCAGTCTCCCACTTGCACTAGAGTCAATAATCTAGTTCACATTGCCATGTGATCAACACTCAAAGGGTTTACTAGAGTCAATAATCTAGTTCACATCGCCATCGTCACGTTCGCCTTCTCCTCCTCCGCCACTTCCATTGTCGCGTCCTCCTCCTAGCCCTCCTAGGAGGCGAACCCACAATGGGTCCCGACCATTACTCGTGGCGGTCGAATAGGAAGGGAGGGAATGGGTGGTGCGTCGACGGCTCGGACAGAGCGAGATGGGGCTCAATGGTGGTAGGGTTTGTGTTGTGGTCGACATTCTTTAAATAGTAGCGTGTGCTCGAACAGGTAGAGCGGCGACTTTAATGTGTTCGGACGGAGATGGCTTCTTGCTCGCCGCGATGGCGTGAATGCCGAGCAAGCGGATGGACGGTCAGCCCACTTGAGTGTGTTAAGAAGTCGTCCCATCATCTCATTCTGGTCACGCCAGCTCTAAACCGACATTAACATGGCGCAAATCAGGTTGCTCGGTCGTCGCACCGATGTGAATGCGGTAGGAAGCCGCCCCATCGTCCCGTTCAGTCTCGCCCGCTCTGAATCAACATTAACATGGTGCAGAGCAGGTTGCTCGGCCGCCGCATCGATGTGAATGCAGTGACGTTCGGAGCAGAACGAGAGACAAGGTTTCGTGTGGAAAATATTTGTTGAGGCCAACGTGGCGGAGGTCCAAAGGCCGGCAAATCTCCCTCAGCTTAGCTTCTGGTTTGTAGGATTTCAAACTCATTAGGCCAACTCCAACGCAAGGGAGCAAATAGACGCCTGTTTTGCCCGGATTATCCGTTTGCGTCAGCAAAACAGACATGTGGTCGCCCGGCCGTCGGTGCGCCCAACTTGCCGCCGCATCTCAAAATTTTGTCTGCTTTTGGACTTTTAAATTTCGGCCCAAATAGACATTGCAGATATTTTAAAAATGATATATATTACATAAAAGTCCACAAAGTCTTTAGGGCGCACGTTCATACTAAATATAAAATTAAAAAAACATAAAACCTAGATTCAGGGTCATCGATGTCTTCAGTCCTTCGTGAGGTTGATGTAGGGCGGTGGTTGCCATAGATGGATTGGCGGCCCCTGTGACGGCTACCAGGCGGGAGGCGCCTGCATCACTTCTGGCCATGGCGGGGATGGTGACCATGTGTCGACGCCCACCTGGGAGGACGCACAGACACATAGGGTCAGTTTGGTTCGCTTCCTCACCTCTTTATGCCTGGCCTGGAGCTTGCCTGATACGCCTGGAGGGTGTTTTGGATGGTGTCCTATGTAGTGAAAAGGCTACCTGGCATGGAGCATTTGCCATATTGATTAGCCTAGCTGGACCAGCAGGCACGGGTGTTAGAGCATCTCTAGCAAACCCCGTATTCCCTGACCCGCAAAATAACGGCCAAAATACGGGTCCACGCAAAAAAAGCTGCCCGATCTGACCACGTATTGGGTCGCGACCTGTAAAAAAATTTGCGGGGCACGGCAAAAGTTCGCCCTCAACCTTTAGATTCATGGGGTGGGAGGCCGACCCGAGCTCGCCCCCTATCTGCATCGAGATTTGGCGTGAGGGAAATTTCCGCTCGGCCGTTGCCGCTTCCCACCCCCTTCGCCGCCATTGCCCGCATCCGCCTGCTCCGGTCCATCTTCCCCGGCCATTCTTCGCCGCCATGGAAGCTGATACGTCTCCAACGTATCTATAATTTTTTATTGTTCCATGTTGTTATATTATCAATCTTGGATGTTTTATATTCATTTTATAGCAACTTTATATCATTTTTTGGGACTAATCTATTGACATAGTGCCCAGTGCCAGTTGCTGTTTTTTGCTTGTTTTTTACTTCACAGAAAATCAATATCAAAGGGATTCCAAATGCCACGAAACTTTTTGAAAAAAAAATTCTGCCCAGAAGACACTAGGGGAGCCCAAGAAGTGCACCAGAGGAGGCCCGTGGGGCCCACTAGGCATCATGGCACGCCAGAGGCCCCTAGCGCGCCCTGGTGGATAGTGGGGCCCACGGGAGGCTTCTCCACCGTCTCTCAGCTCTATAAATACTCTAATATTCCAGAAACCCTAGAAGAGAAGAGATAAAATAGTTTCCGCCGCCGCAAGTTCCAAAACCACGAGATCCAATCTACAGGCCTTCTCCGGCACTCTGCCGGAGGGGTCAACGATCACAGAGGGGTTCTTCATCAACACCCTTGCCCCTCCGATGATGCGTGAGTAGTTTACCACAGACCTACGGGTCCTTAGGCAGTAGCTAGATGGCTTCTTCTCTCTTTTGATCTTCAATACAATGTTCTCCTCGATGTTCTTGGAGATCTATTTGATGTAATGACTTTTTGCGGTGTGCTTGTTGGGATTCGATGAATTGCGAGTTTATGATCAGTTCTATCTATGAATATTATTTGAGTCTCTGTGGAACTCTTTTATGCATGATTGTTATAGCCTCGTATTTCTTCTCCGAAACTTTGGTTTGATTTGGCCAACTAGATTGATTTTTCTTGCTATGGGAAGAGGTGCTTTGTGATGGGTTCGATCTTGCGGTGCTCAATCTCAGTGACAGAAAGAGACATGACACGTATGTATTGTTGCCATTAACGATAAAAAGATGGGGTCTATTCCTACATGAATAGATCTTGTCTACATCATGTCATCGTTCTTATTGCATTACTCTGTTTTTTCATGAACTTAATACACTAGATGCATGCTAGATAGCGGTCGATGTGTGGAGTAATAGTAGTAGATGCAGAATCGTTTCGGTCTACTAGTCTTGGATATGATGCCTATATACATGATCATTGCCTTGGATATCGTCATAATTATTTGCTCTTATATCAATTACCCAACAGTAATTTGTTTACCCACCGTATGTTATTTTCTTGAGAGAATCCTCTAGTGAAATCTACGGCCCCCGGTCTATTTCCTATCATATTATTTTCAGATCTATTAATCCAAAAATCCAAAAATACATTGCTGCACTTTTTCTTTATTTATTTTATTTTATATTTTTGTTAGATCTATTCAACCAATCTCATACAATTTAATCTATCTCAATACCGAGGAGGGATTGATAACCCCACTTACGCGTTGGGTTGCAAGTATTTGTTATTTGTGTGCAGGTATTGTTTACATAGTTCGGAT
Organism: Thinopyrum elongatum; assembly: GCA_011799875.1. Taxonomy (NCBI): domain Eukaryota; kingdom Viridiplantae; phylum Streptophyta; class Magnoliopsida; order Poales; family Poaceae; genus Thinopyrum; species Thinopyrum elongatum. Next base: position 614,223,377 of record CM022298.1, read on the forward strand.
GGATTCTCCTACTGGATTGATAACCTTGGTTTCATAACTGAGGGAAATACTTACCGTTGCTGTGCTGCATCATCCTCTCCTCTTCGGGAAAGTACCAACACAGATACAAGCAATTAGAAGCCTCCCTGCTGTCCCCCGTCACCGTGGATGTCGCGCACGCGCAATCCCCTCCGGCAGATCTCGTCGCCGGCCATGTCGCCCCTGTCGTCACTCAAGGCACCACCGCGCCTGTCCGCAAGCAGTAGGGCAACGCTGTTGTGCAAGGCGGAAATCCAGCAGGCCCCGCCGGGAAGGCACGCGCGCCCGGGGTTGCCGCCGCTGCGCGATCTGCTCGGCCGCCGCCGGAGAAGAAGGGCAAGGTTTCGGGCGTGAAGCGCAAGAAGGCTCCTACGAAAAGGCCGGCGACTTCATCCTTTCCCTCCGCCCCGGCAAGAGGTACCCCGACGATGCCCTTCAACGGCGCTTCTTCCACCGAAGCGAGGTGTTCGACGAAATGGCCGGAAGGTATGCTTCTTTGATTTCTTCTACTTTCTTCGCTTTTCGCCATTGCGGTAGTTTGTGACTTGATGACACTCACTGTAGCGCCGGTTCGAACGATGCCACTGCCGAGTTCGTTAGCTTGTTGGACACCAACACCGTCGACATCGATCAAGCCCCGATCAGTGATTTCGATTACAATGAAATGGATGGTGGTGTGGATGGTCACGGTGGTGAAGATGAGGTAGAGGAGATAGACGAAGGGGTGTATGACCAAGCGCAAGCAAAAAATTATGGTTTTCACGAAAGAACTATGGTCACGGTGGTGAACTCAATCGTTGGAATCGCTGTCAAATTGGCTAATCTGGAGTTTTCGGTTTTACAGGTCGGTTACGCGGGGTCTGCTCGGCCGCAGGCCGCGTCGGCCCGCAAAACCATTTTTTCGCGAACCGTAAATGAGTTTTGCGGGTCGACGTTTTACGGGGTCTGCTAGAGATGCTCTTAGCCTGGTGCAGGCGTATGGAAATGGACGCCTGGCCATCTATAAACCTGCCTGGGCACACTATCCAATGCAAATGGCTTTGTCTAGCGCTCTTATTACTATTTTATTTGTAACACCCCCGTGTAATAAACTCTGTGACACTCTGTTAAAACTGCCAAGTCATGATCATTTGCAGTGCCAAGTCATAAGGGTTAATGATCCAATTCAAATTCACATCTGAAAATCAACTCAAATTCAAAAGTGAAATATAAAGTTGTTCAAACTCTGTTGGGAAAATGTTCATTAAATGGCCAATAATCCAGGAACATTTCTAAAACCAATATCAAAATAATTGGAGTTGGATAAGTGGCTCAAACAATTTGGAACAGGCACAAAAACAGAATATTTGATAAATTTAAAATTATATCAAATTCCAACAAACTTCATTTCTGCCCAAACCACTTTTTGGTGGAAGGGAATATTGCATTGTAATATTGGGGACAATTCTTGTATTTTACAAAAATGCAGAAGAGACCTAACTAATTCCAAACAGAAGAGGTTAGCTGAAAAGGAAACAAAAAAAATATAGAAAATAGAAAAGGCCTAAACTACTACTGTGCATTAAGCCTGCTCCGCACTGTAAGCGGCCTAGCCCGCTAGGAGGTCATCCCCCTCCTCCTGCCTCGCTGTCGAACGCAGGGACGCCGCGGCCGCCGATGCGCCGCGCGTCGAGCATCCTTGCCTCCTCCTCGTGGATAAGAACGGCCCCGAGCCTCTCCTCGCCCCCTGGAACCCTAGCCCCTACACTTCCCCCCTCAGATCTCCCTCTCCTCAGATCCGCCGCGCCCGAACGCCGTCGCCGCCATGACCGCGTGGTAGCACGGCCACCGGCAACCCTGCGCCGATCCACCGTGTCGGCCAGCTCCGCCACGAATGACCGCGTCCTCTGGTGCCTTTGGGCAGAGCTGAGGAGGGCCGCAGTGCTGGTTCTCCTCGACGGCATCTTCGACCAACGCCGGTCTTCTCCGACGCCGCCGACGCCTTCTGCAGCTACAAAACCCCCCAGAGGCCTTTCGTGAGCCGCTAGGTGAGCCTCGCCGCGAAAGCCCTCTGTTTCCTCCCCGTTTCGACGCCTCTAGCGCCGTCGCCGGCGATGACCGAACCGAGCTCCGCCGCGAGGCTTAACGCCGGCAACCCAGTTGTTGTCGCGCTCGACCGAGCATCTAGACGTGTTTCGCTGCTCACGGCGAACACAGCGCCCGCACGCACGCTCCCTGTCGTGGTCCCTAGCTGCTACCCCGATGAGCACCCGGAGCCACCGCCGCCATAGCTCGTCTCCGGCGCAGCTCCGACCACCCCCGCGCCTGGGACCGTCCCAGATGGACGCGGCGCTCGATCCTCGATCGTCTGGTGGTCGCGGCGCGCGAAATGACGCCCTACAGAGGGATTCCGCAGCTCGCCGGCGTGCTCCGCCGCGAAAATGGTCGCCGGAGCGATCTCCGGCGCCGGCGCCGACGTGGCCGCCACGTGGGTCGCCCTGGGTCACTGACCCGTGGGCCCAGGGGCCCGCGTTGACTAGTTGACCAAGTCAACTATGCTGACGTGGCCGACCCAGAGCCACTAACAGGTGGGCCCCCGCGACTAATTAGCCTAATTAGAGATTTAATTAAATAGAAACTAATTAATTTAACCTAATGTCTCACTGACATGTGGGGTCCACCCCCTAATTAATCCTGGTAATTAAACTAAATCACTGGTTAAAGAAACAGAGGCTGACATGTGGGTCCCACTGGACCCACATGTCAGGTTTGACCTGTACAGCCGCTGTTGACTTGCTGATGTCAGCACGACATCATGCTGACGTCATAATTCATTTTCTGTAAATAAAAATTAATTCCAGAGATTCAAATAATCTTTAAAAATTCATATCTTTTAAACCGTAGCTCAGATCGAAAAAGTTAAAACATGAAAATTGCTCAGAACGACGAGACGAGTCTGATCGTGCCGTCTGTTTCTCCATTGGAACCCCCTACGTAGAAGAGCTCGTAACTCCGGACCCGAATCTGGCAGATGAATAGTGCACACACGTCGGATATTAAATCCCAGAATAATTCTAAAAATAACTAAAATGACTTAGATGCATAATTAGGCAACCTTGCGCTGCATCATAGCATCACACACACCGTATTGCATTTGTTTGCATTATGTTTACCTGTTTCTTCCCCCTCTTCTCTCTCGGTAGACCCCGACGTTGACGTAGCTCCCGAGGCAGACGCCGCACAGGAGTACGACTACGTCCCCGACGATACTACTGAAGACCTTGCCCTTGCCCCCGAGCAAACAGGCAAGCACCCCCATTTTGAGCATGCCTATATCGCCTACTCTCTTCTCTCTTATGCTTGCATTAGAACTGCTGTTGCTACTGTTTCCTATATCTGTTGCATAGCCTGTTTATTGTAACCTGCCTTGCTACCTTACTGGTTATCCTAGACTGCTTAGTATAGGCTGGGTAGAGACACGACAGAGACCTCCACTTGATCCCGACTGCCCTGCTGGATATCAGAAGACCCGATCATCGGGATTGAAGACCAGACCCTGGCACCGCACATCACTACCCCTTAGTTGCCGACACTGCTGGGTTACCGTCGAGTGCCGAGGGTGATACCTCGTTAGCACTTCTGATGTTAACCTTGTAGGTTAGTTACTCGGTCGTGGTAAGCGAGGGTGATTCCTCCTACACCACCCCCGATAACGACATCGTCGCGCAACCTCTCAAGTGTGGACCTCGAGGGTGATTCCTCCTTCGTTCACCTTGATGATAACATCGAGCGGGAACTCCATCGAGGGTGATTCCTCATGGTTCCCTTCGGTGTCAGACACACAGTTACCTTGGATATTATGACTTGACTATGAACCACGATACTAAAGACGGGTCGGCCCTGAGGGGCACCCGCGCGAGCTTATTGCGAAGTGATGTGGAGTCGGGTTGACCTGGATGGTGCCCGCGAGATAACTACGAGGCATGGCCGGGCATTCTTAGCCCTTGCCGCAAGTCCTCGAGACGGGGCGACGGGGTCACATCGATCGTGAGTCTCTGCTCGTTTCCGCGCGCTCCTAATCCACTACGGTTTGGATATTTGATCCGAGGGGCCTCTGGCCCGATAGCACTAACCATCACGTGGGCATAGTATGGGCGTTCTGCGTCGTATACTTCAGCCGGAGCGTAATGGACGTCAGCGACTGATGCGGCACACGCTGGGTTGGACTGGGAACGCAACCGCGCTTGTATAAGGGGTTGCTAGGTCTGCTCACCGGCGGTGCACGTAACGTGCAGGAGTTCCCGGGGCGATGGCCCAAGACCCCTGGGGGCATAGGTTAGTCCGGCGTGCTGACCTCTCTGTTAGGTATTTGGTCGGGTTGCGGCGTGTTGCTTAGCCGAGGCCGGGCATGACCCAGAAAAGTGTGCCCGGCCGGAGTTAAGCGAGCGTGGTGGGTAAGTTGGTGCACCCCTGCAGGGAAGAAACTTCTATCGATAGCCTGTCCTACGGTAACGGACACTCGGAGTTGTATCCCGATCGGTACAACTAGAACATGGGATGAGAATTGGATAGTACGGCTCTGGGATTGCTTTCTCGCAGGGAGTCGAGAAAGGATCTCAGGTCGAGGTTGATGATACTACTGCTACTACTTTACTTATGTAATCTGCTCTCTCCTCATGCTGAAAGACTGCTGAAGATTGTTGAAGATGCTAGTCTTCGATAGGACTAGGCTTTCCCCCTCTATTCTGGCATTTCTGCAGCCCAGTCCACATATACAGCCATTCCTTTGACAATGATGCATACGTAGTGTAGATCCTTGCTTGCTGAGTACTTCGGATGAGTACTCACGTTTGCTTTATTTTCTTTTTTCCCCCATATTCCATTTGATGCCACCAGACGACGGAGCCCCTGAGCCAGAAGCCCCAGCCGACGACCAGTACTACTACCCGCCTGGCGAGTACTACTACTACGAGGAGCCGTTCGACGACCAGGAGTAGGATCGGAGGGTCCAGGGCAGGAGGCCTACGCCTTTCGATCGTACTATTTTATTTTACCCCGCCTCTGTGAAGGCCTAATTCTCTCTATGTAATATATCTGTACCCAGATATCTAATGCTTCCCCTGACGCTTGTATGCCATCGAGCTATGTATTCGAGCCCTCGAGGCCCTGGCTTGTAATATTAAGCTTGTATGACTTTATTTTATGTTTTAGAGTTGTGTTGTGATATCTTCAAGTGAGTCCTTAGGCTTGATCGTGCGCATTTGCGTGTATGATTAGTGCATGATTAAGCCGGGGTCGTCACAGGTTGGTATCAGAGCCGACTGCCTCTAGGTATCCCCCTTCCCAATTCCTCGGCCGAAGTTGAGTCTAGTGGTCAAAAACTATTTTACTAACTTGGCTGTGTGGCTTACGGGCCCACGTCGCCAACTGGGTGGTATTAGGATCTTTTATTCCTCGTCTTTACTCTGGGATTCTAATCTCTCATCTATTCGGGTTTAATAAAATTTACTAACACCGACATTTAGGATCTCGTTAATTCTATCCACCCGGAGAGCTGGATTCAGTGCGATTTTCCTGTCTTTGATCTGGTTAGTCTGATAATCATTTTCCTTTCCATTGTTTTGTTTAACCTTTCCTTCCGAGATCGGTTATATTTCTCATTGTCTTATGACAACCCTGAACCTTTCTGTTTCAGATGGATCGACTATTTCCACCGCGGCCTACGACCCAGCTTGTGCTTCGCACTTGGGCTCGTGATGCCCCTGGATTTCCAGCTGTTCTGATCACCCTCCTGAGTAGACTGGGTTACCGCTGGTATCCCGAGTACATGGTCTATGAGGTTTACCGCGAGTTCAACCAGGAACAGTACTATGCTGAAGTTCGGATTTTTGATCAGCAGAACAACTCAGACACTGAGCTACACCTTTTTCATGGATTAGGCGTGACGATTGAGATGGCAGTACATGATGCCGCCTACTCTGCTGTCACACGTCTCCGAGGAGAGCACAATGCTAACTTGGATGATACTGTGTTTCGGTACATTCCGTATGCACCTGTTGGAGATGCTACTGGATTTTACACAGCTATCTGTGCCCCGTACGAGTCTCGACGCTACGACCCGCAGGTTCTGATTCAGTGCACTCAGGCTCTGGATCGCACTGTTCGGGCTCTTGCCGTCGAGTTGTTCGCCACTCGAGCACGCTACTACGAGGCAATGACACAGTTGCTACCAGCTGTTCGTGCAGGGATACATCCGGAGCATATTCTATACCCACGCAGGACCGAGATGCCGCCAGGTATTGATTGGCCTGCAGTGGGAGGTCACACGCCTGCACGTGGACCTCTTCTTACAGTTCGAGACCGGGTTCTGCATCAGAGTGCACACGGAGAGTAGGATCCTGCAAGTTGATCGATCTTCGGTGTTTTCTAAACTCGACTTGAGGTTGGGTTATCACCAGATCCGTGTCCGCGAAGAGGATATTCCGAAGACTGCATTCGTTACTCGTTATGGCTCTTACGAGTACACAGTCATGTCGTTTGGTTTAACAAACGCTCCAGCTACATTCTCTCGCCTAATGAATTACATATTCATGGATTACCTCGACAAATTCGTCGTGGTATATCTGGATGATATTCTGGTTTATTCGAAGAGCAAAGAAGAACATGCTGAGCACCTTCGACTAGTTCTGGAGAGACTTCGAGAGCACCAATTATATGCCAAGTACTCAAAGTGCGAATTCTGGCTTTCTGAAGTAACCTACCTTGGACATGTCATCTCCAAGGATGGTATTGCAGTTAACCCGGAGCGAGTTCAGGCTATTCTTGACTGGACCCCTCCGAAGAATGTCAAGCAAGTCAGAAGTTTCCTCGACCTTGCAAGTTATTGTCGCCGATTCATCGAAAATTTCTCCAAGATTGCCAAGCCCCTAACTAATCTGCTTCACAAAGGCGTTAAGTTTGAGTGGACAGACAAATGTCAGGAAAGCTTCCAGACCCTCAAGGACAAGCTGACTTCTGCTCCAGTCCTTGCTCCTCCAGACTCCCGCAAAGATCTTGTGATCTTCTGCGACGCCTCTCGCCAAGGACTAGGTTGTGTCCTAATGCAAGAGCGAAGAGTTATTGCTTATGCTTCGCGACAACTGCGTCCACATGAAGAGAATTACCCAGTGCATGACCTCGAACTTGCTGCTGTCATTTATGCTTTGAAGCAGTGGCGACATTACCTCCTTGGTAATCGGTGTGAGATTTACACCGATCATCAGAGCTTGAAGTACTTGTTCACTCAACCGGAACTTAATCTTCGTCAGCAGCGTTGGTTGGAAACAATCACCGATTATGACTGTGGAATTTCATACACTCCCGGCAAAGCTAATGTGATGGCTGATGCTTTGAGCCGCAAGTCATACTGTAGCAACCTCATGGTAAAGCAAGCTCAACCCCAGCTATATGAAGAATTGCGCAAGCTGAATCTCTGCATTATTCCGCAAGGTTCTCTTAATAACCTTGTGATACAACCAGATCTTGAGAAAGCTGTCAAGATTGCGCAATCTAAGGATGCTGAAATTGATCTAATGAAGAAAGAGCTTCACCTCCAAAAGTACAGGGATTTCTCGATTGCTGAAGATGGAACCTTGTACTTCCGAGATCGCATTGTAGTACCTCGCTTTGAGCTGATGACTGACAAAGTCATGAAGGAGGCCCATGATACACCGTTATCTATCCATCCGGGTAGTACCAAGATGTATCGAGATCTTCGTCAAAGGTACTGGTGGTCTAGGATGAAGCAGGATATTGCTCGTTATGTTGCCGAGTGTGACGTTTGTCATCGCGTGAAGGCAGAACATCAGAAACCTGCTGGAATTCTGCAACCGCTCCCTATTCCTCTATGGAAGTGGGATAAAGTGCAAATGGACTTCATCACTGGTCTTCCCAAGTCTCAGAAGGGTCACGATGCTATTCTTGTCGTCGTTGACCAACTTTCCAAGGTTGCACACTTTCTACCAGTTAAGGAGACTATTACTGCTAGTCAGTTAGCAGAGCTATATATCTCCAGAATTGTTTCACTCCATGGTATTCCCAAGGAAATCAGTTCAGACCGTGGCAGTATTTTCACTGGCCATTTCTGGGAAAGTTTCCAGAAAGCAATGGGAACTCATATTACCTGGAGTTCAGCTTATCATCCCCAATCCCAAGGCCAAGTTGAGCGCGTTAATCAAGTGCTTGAAGACATGCTTCGAGCCTGTGTTATATCCGTCGGTAAGAAATGGGAGGAATCTCTTCCGTATGCCGAGTTCTCCTATAACAACAGCTATCAAGCCAGCTTAAAAATGGCCCCCTTTGAGGTTCTTTATGGACGTAAATGTCGAACCCCTCTGAATTGGTCAGAAACTGGGGAACGACCTCTTGTTGGACCGGACATTATTCAGCATGCCGAAGAACAAGTCCGAATTGTCCGGGAGAATCTCAAAGCAGCTCAAGACCGTCAGAAGAGTAATTATGATCGCAAGCGATGGGGTGTGATCTATCAACCTGGTGATCAAGCTTATCTTCGTGTCACTCCAATGAAGGGCACCCGTCGTTTCGGAATCAAGGGCAAGTTAGCTCCTCGCTATATTGGTCCTTTCCGTATCGTGGCTAGACGTGGACATGTGGCTTATAAATTGGAATTGCCGCCACAGTTCTCTCATATTCATGATGTCTTCCACGTGTCGCAACTCCGTAAGTGCTTCAAGGAATCCCCGCACCGTGCAGTGGATCACGAGATGCTTCAACTGCAAGATGACTTATCTTATAAGGAGCATCCGATTCGCATCCTCGACGAAGCTGAACGTCGAACCCGTCAAAAGACAACCAAGTTCCTGAAAGTACAGTGGTCAAATCATACTGAAGATGAAGCCACTTGGGAACGCGAGGATCATCTTCGGGAAGAATATCCCGGACTTTTTCCTTCTACCTCCTAAATTCTCGGGACGAGAATTTCTTTTAGAGGAGGAGAACTTGTAACACCCCCATGTAATAAACTCTGTGACACTCTGTTAAAACTGCCAAGTCATGATCATTTGCAGTGCCAAGTCATAAGGGTTAATGATCCAATTCAAATTCACATCTGAAAATCAACTCAAATTCAAAAGTGAAATATAAAGTTGTTCAAACTCTGTTGGGAAAATGTTCATTAAATGGCCAATAATCCAGGAACATTTCTAAAACCAATATCAAAATAATTGGAGTTGGATAAGTGGCTCAAACAATTTGGAACAGGCCCAAAAACAGAATATTTGATAAATTTAAAATTATATCAAATTCCAACAAACTTCATTTCTGCCCAAACCACTTTTTGGTGGAAGGGAATATTGCATTGTAATATTGGGGACAATTCTTCTATTTTACAAAAATGCAGAAGAGACCTAACTAATTCCAAACAGAAGAGGTTAGCTGAAAAGGAAACAAAAAAAATATAGAAAATAGAAAAGGCCTAAACTACTACTGTGCATTAAGCCTGCTCCGCACTGTAAGCGGCCCAGCCCGCTAGGAGGTCATCCCCCTCCTCCTGCCTCGCTGTCGAACGCAGGGACGCCGCGGCCGCCGATGCGCCGCGCGTCGAGCATCCTTGCCTCCTCCTCGTGGATAAGAACGGCCCCGAGCCTCTCCTCACCGCCTGGAACCCTAGCCCCTACACTTCCCCCCTCAGATCTCCCTCTCCTCAGATCCGCCGCGCCCGAACGCCGTCGCCGCCATGACCGCGTGGTAGCACGGCCACCGGCAACCCTGCGCCCATCCACCGTGTCGGCCAGCTCCGCCACGAATGACCGCGTCCTCTGGTGCCTTTGGGCGGAGCTGAGGAGGGCCGCAGCGCTGGTTCTCCTCGACAGCATCTCCGACCAACGCCGGTCTTCTCCGACGCCGCCGACGCCTTCTGCAGCTACAAAACCCCCCAGAGGCCTTTCGTGAGCCGCTAGGTGAGCCTCGCCGCGAAAGCCCTCTGTTTCCTCCCCGTTTCGACGCCTCTAGCGCCGTCGCCGGCGATGACCGAACCGAGCTCCGCCGCGAGGCTTAACGCCGGCGACCCAGTTGTTGTCGCGCTCGACCGAGCATCTAGACGTGTTTCGCTGCTCACGGCGAACACAGCGGCCGCACGCACGCTCCCTGTCGTGGTCCCTAGCTGCTACCCCGATGAGCACCCGGAGCCACCGCCGCCATAGCTCGTCTCCGGCGCAGCTCCGACCACCCCCGCGCCTGGGACCGTCCCAGATGGACGCGGCGCTCGATCCTCGATCGTCGGGTGGTCGCGGCGCGCGAAATGACGCCCTACAGAGGGATTCCGCAGCTCGCCGGCGTGCTCCGCCGCGAAAATGGTCGCCGGAGCGATCTCCGGCGCCGGCGCCGACGTGGCCGCCACGTGGGTCGCCCTGGGTCACTGACCCGTGGGCCCAGGGGCCCGCGTTGACTAGTTGACCAAGTCAACTATGCTGACGTGGCCGACCCAGAGCCACTGACAGGTGGGCCCCCGCGACTAATTAGCCTAATTAGAGATTTAATTAAATAGAAACTAATTAATTTAACCTAATGTCTCACTGACATGTGGGGTCCACCCCCTAATTAATCCTGGTAATTAAACTAAATCACTGGTTAAAGAAACAGAGGCTGACATGTGGGTCCCACTGGACCCACATGTCAGGTTTGACCTGTACAGCCGCTGTTGACTTGCTGATGTCAGCACGACATCATGCTGACGTCATAATTCATTTTCTGTAAATAAAAATTAATTCCAGAGATTCAAATAATCTTTAAAAATTTATATCTTTTAAACCGTAGCTCAGATCGAAAAAGTTAAAACATGAAAATTGCTCAGAACGACGAGACGAGTCTGATCGTGCCGTCTGTTTCTCCATCGGAACCCCCTACGTAGAAGAACTCGTAACTCCGGACCCGAATCTGGCAGATGAATAGTGCACACACATCGGATATTAAATCCCAGAATAATTCTAAAAATAACTAAAATGACTTAGATGCATAATTAGGCAACCTTGCGCTGCATCATAGCATCACACACACCGTATTGCATTTGTTTGCATTATGTTTACCTGTTTCTTCCCCCTCTTCTCTCTCGGTAGACCCCGACGTTGACGTAGCTCCCGAGGCAGACGCTGCACAAGAGTACGACTACGTCCCCGACGATACTACTGAAGACCTTGCCCTTGCCCCCGAGCAAACAGGCAAGCACCCCCATTTTGAGCATGCCTATATCGCCTACTCTCTTCTCTCTTATGCTTGCATTAGAACTGCTGTTGCTACTGTTTCCTATATCTGTTGCATAGCCTGTTTATTGTAACCTGCCTTGCTACCTTACTGGTTATCCTAGACTGCTTAGTATAGGCTGGGTAGAGACACGACAGAGACCTCCACTTGATCCCGACTGCCCTGCTGGATATCAGAAGACCCGATCATCAGGATTGAAGACCAGACCCTGGCACCGCACATCACTACCCCTTAGTTGCCGACACTGCTAGGTTACCATCGAGTGCCGAGGGTGATACCTCGTTAGCACTTCTGATGTTAACCTTGTAGGTTAGTTACTCGGTCGTGGTAAGCGAGGGTGATTCCTCCTACACCACCCCCGATAACGACATCGTCGCGCAACCTCTCAAGTGTGGACCTCGAGGGTGATTCCTCCTTCGTTCACCTTGATGATAACATCGAGCGGGAACTCCATCGAGGGTGATTCCTCATGGTTCCCTTCGGTGTCAGACACACAGTTACCTTGGATATTATGACTTGACTATGAACCACGATACTAAAGACGGGTCGGCCCTGAGGGGTACCCGCGCGAGCTTATTGCGAAGTGATGTGGAGTCGGGTTGACCTGGATGGTGCCCGCGAGATAACTACGAGGCGTGGCCGGGCATTCTTAGCCCTTGCCGCAAGTCCTCGAGACGGGGCGACGGGGTCACATCGATCGTGAGTCTCTGCTCGTTTCCGCGCGCTCCTAATCCACTACGGTTTGGATATTTGATCCGAGGGGCCTCTGGCCCGATAGCACTAACCATCACGTGGGCATAGTATGGGCGTTCTGCGTCGTATACTTCAGCCGGAGCTTAATGGACGTCAGCGACTGATGCGGCACACGCTGGGTTGGACTGGGAACGCAACCGCGCTTGTATAAGGGGTTGCTAGGTCTGCTCACCGGCGGTGCACGTAACGTGCAGGAGTTCCCGGGGCAATGGCCCAAGACCTCTGGGGGCATAGGTTAGTCCGGCGTGCTGACCTCTCTGTTAGGTATTTGGTCGGGTTGCGGCGTGTTGCTTAGCCGAGGCCGGGCATGACCCAGAAAAGTGTGTCCGGCCGGAGTTAAGCGAGCGTGGTGGGTAAGTTGGTGCACCCCTGCAGGGAAGAAACTTCTATCGATAGCCTGTCCTACGGTAACGGACACTCGGAGTTGTATCCCGATCGGTACAACTAGAACATGGGATGAGAATTGGATAGTACGGCTCTGGGATTGCTTTCTCGCAGGGAGTCGAGAAAGGATCTCAGGTCGAGGTTGATGATACTACTGCTACTACTTTACTTATGTAATCTGCTCTCTCCTCATGCTGAAAGACTGCTGAAGATTGTTGAAGATGCTAGTCTTCGATAGGACTAGGCTTTCCCCCTCTATTCTGGCATTTCTGCAGCCCAGTCCACATATACAGCCATTCCTTTGACAATGATGCATACGTAGTGTAGATCCTTGCTTGCTGAGTACTTCGGATGAGTACTCACGTTTGCTTTATTTTCTTTTTTCCCCCATATTCCATTTGATGCCACCAGACGACGGAGCCCCTGACCCAGAAGCCCCAGCCGACGACCAGTACTACTACCCGCCTGGCGAGTACTACTACTACGAGGAGCCGTTCGACGACCAGGAGTAGGATCGGAGGGTCCAGGGCAGAAGGCCTACGCCTTTCGATCGTAGTATTTTATTTTACCCCGCCTCTGTGAACGCCTAATTCTCTCTATGTAATATATCTGTACCCAGATATCTAATGCTTCCCCTGACGCTTGTATGCCATCGAGCTATGTATTCGAGCCCTCGAGGCCCTGGCTTGTAATATTAAGCTTGTATGACTTTATTTTATGTTTTAGAGTTGTGTTGTGATATCTTCAAGTGAGTCCTTAGGCTTGATCGTGCGCATTTGCGTGTATGATTAGTGCACGATTAAGCCGGGGTCGTCACATTATTCAAAGTTACTATCAACTACTCCCTCCGTCCGGTGAAGAGTATACGTTTGGCTTTAAAATTTGTCCATCAAAGAGTGTACTTCTACCTTTCCAATGCACTTTAAACTAGAAAAAAATGTTTCTCTCTCATACACGATAATCAAGACCAATAACATTCTACACATGATCTCCTTAATTTCTACATGCACTTAGCTCATTGGGGGTTGGGTAATTAAAGAGGAGATAGGTGGTGGCTTGCACCTTCCCAATACATTTTTTACTCCACTTCATAATTTGTTCTAAATTTTCTATATGTACACTTTTCACCGGACGGAGGGAGTAATGTGCTATTACATCCAGGCCACCAACCAAACGATTCATGCCCAGGCCAGCCTGGCCAGGCACAAATCAACACCAACTCAGGCCCAGGCCAGGCGCTAGTTTTTCCCAGGCACAACGCCCAGGTCGTCATCCAAACTAGCTCATACTCCGGCATGCAGGGCACCATCTCCGTCCACGTCCTGGACTGCCCACCAAGGCTGCGGTGGGTAGCTCCTCGAACACCTCATCATGCACCTCCTTCATGGCCTCCTCCTTGACCTGCAGCTCTGGGATGGCGATGTCGTCGGCGGCCGACAGAGCCATCATCTCGTCGATGCCCTCCCATTGGGCGCGATCATGCTCCTGGACGGAGTCCTCGAGCATCCTCCTCACCAGCTCTTCTTCCTCCTCGGCGGACATGGTGGGAGGTGGTGGTGGCGGGGACGGCAAGGCGGAGGGCGTCGGTGTTAGCCCGCGCATCCACGCACGACCGGGCGATCAGTGCGGGCTGGGATCGCACGAGGTTGGTAGAGTGCGCCCGTGGCGGGCTCCGAGCACGACCGCCAGAATAGGATTGCTGTCACAGGCTGTGCACGTCCCGAAACCACGAGTCCTAGAGCGGGGAATCGACGACGTACCTAGCGTTGTTGACGAGGTCCGGCGGCAGGTGGGCACGGCGGTGATTGATCTCCTCAAGGCGGGCGCGGCGACCGGCGGCACGAGCACCCGATATGCCCATTGCTGGGGAGATGGACGTCGCTCCACGGCAGCGGTGTGCCCATCTCCCGATACCGCTGGCAAGTCTCGGCCTTCACGTACGACCGCATGCAAGGCGGGGCCGCCGGCAGGGAGATGCTGAATGCGGGCGACGAGGAGGTGCTGAAGCGGCGTGTAACACCCCCTTGTAATAAGCTCTGTGACACTCTGTTAATCTTGCCAAGTCATGATCATTTGCAGTGCCAAGTCATATGGGTTAATGATCCAATTCAAATTCACATCTGAAAATCAACTCAAATTCAAAAGTGAAATATGAAGCTGATCAAACACTGCTGGAAAAATGTTCATTAAATGGCAAATAATCCAGGAACATTTGTAAAATCATCATCATTGAAGTTGGAGTTAGATAAGTGACTCTAACAAGATGAAACAGCACCAAAACAGGATATTTAAATTCATTTAAAATCATTTCAAACACAAATGGTTTCCAACTCTGTCCAAATCACTTTTTGGTGAGGGCTAAAATGGCACTGTAATATTTGGACTAAGTCCCACATTTTACAAAAATGCAAAAGTGCTCTAACTATTTCGAAACAGGAAATGAAGTAAAGAAAAAGAGAAACAAAAACAGAAAAATAAAAACGAGGCACTGTGCACTGGGCCTTAGTGCACAGTGCCCTGAACCCCGGCCCAGCAGGCCCACCTCGTCTCTCTCCCTCGCGTGTCGACTCCTCCCTGGCCGAGCGCCCGCGCTCCGGTCGCCCGGCGACACGGCGACGCACCGGCGCCCACCGACAGAACAGGAGGCGGAGGGGATAAGGCCGACGCCCCTCCACTCCTCCCTGGCCTCTCCGTCATTCTCCCCCCTTCTCCCACGCTCGCCTCTCCCTCTGCTCCTCCCAGATCCAAGGCGTCCGAGCGCCGTCGACGCCGCACTCCGCCATTTGCCGTGGCCACCGGCGGCCCCGCGCTCGCCCACCGTGCCGGCCAGCTCCGCCGTCGTCTTCCCCAACCCCTGGCGCCACCGGAAGGAGCCAGGGAGCCCGGCTACAAGCGAATCGAGCCGCCCCGCATCTCTCTGCTTCCGGCGAGCTTCATCGTCCCCGGCGCCGTCTGCTGCTCCTAAGCCACCAAGGGCTTTCCGTAGCCGCTCGGTGAGCTTCCAGCCTTCCTCTCCTACTCTTTGCGCTGTCCGCCGTCGCCTGTAGCTAGCAGCCGACGACGCCGTGAGCTCGCCGCCGCAGAGCACCTCGCCGCCGTGACCTCAGTCACTGTCGTGCTCAGCCGAGCCCTGCCTCGAGCTCCTGGAGCTCGTACGAGTCCAGCAAGGCCTCCAGCACCTCTCCCCGTGCCTCCTAACCTGACTCCCGACGAGGTCCCGAACGCGCTGCCGCCTTTGCTAGTCGCCGGCGTGATTCCGGCCATCCCCTGGTCCGGCAAGTGCCGCCACTCGACGCGCGAGTCTCCTAGCTTTCGAACGCACCCAACCGCAGCTCGAACCGAGCCCCACAGCGCAATTCCGACATCCTCCGGCGACGCGCCGCCGCGTTTTTGGTCGCCGGCGCAACTCTGGCGCCGGCCGCCGACGTGGCTGCCACATGGGTCACCCCTGGGTCACTGCCAGTGGGTCCCATGGGCCCAGTTGACCACGCTGACCGTGGTCAACGTGCTGACGTGGCCGTACAGTGAGGCTGACACGCGGGCCCCACCACTTTTTAGATTAAGAAAAACATTTAAATAAATATAAAACTGATTAATTAGGCTAATGTCTCACTGACATGTGGGGCCCACCCCTCTAATCACCCTGTTAACTGAAATAATCCACTGTTAGTCTTAACAGAGACTGACATGTGGGTCCCACTGGACCCACATGTCATATTTGACTCTGGTCAGCCGCCTGTTGACTGATGACGTCACAGTGACGTCATGCTGACGTCATAATTCATTTTCTGTTAAATTAAATTAATTCCATAAATTCAAATAATCTTTAAAAATTAATAACTTTTAAACCGTAGCTCAGATCGAAAAAGTTAAAACATGAAAGTTGCTCAGAACGACGAGACGAGTCTGATCGTGCCGTCCGTTTCTTTGTCGGAACCCCCTACGTAGAAGAACTCGTAACTCCGGACCCGTATCCGGTAGATGAATAGTGCACACACCCTGGTTATTAAATCCCAGAATAATTCTAAAAATAACTAAAATGACTTAGATGCATATTTAGACAACCCTGCACTGCATCATAGCATCACACGCACCGTATTGCATTTGTTTGCATTATGTTTACCTGTTTCTTCCCCCTCTTCTCTCTCGGTAGACCCCGACGTTGACGTAGCTCCCGAGGCAGACGCAGCTCAGGAGTACGACTACGTCCCCGACGACACCACCGACGACCTTGCCCTTGCCCCAGAGCAAACAGGCAAGCACCCCCATTTTGAGCATGCCTATATCGCCTATTCTCTTCTCTCTTATGCTTGCATTAGAACTGCTACTGCTACTGTTTTCCTATATCTGCTGCATAGCCTGATTATTGTAACCTGCTTTGCTACCTTTCTGGTTATCCTAGACTGATTAGTATAGGCTGGGTAGAGACACGACAGAGACCCCCACTTGATCCCGACTGCCCTGCTGGATATCAGAAGACCCGATCATCGGGATTGAAGACCAGACCCTGGCACCGCACATCACTTCCCCTTAGTTGCCGACACTACTGGGTTACCGTCGAGTGCCGAGGGTGATACCTCGTCAGCACTTCTGATGTTAACCTTGTAGGTTAGTTACTCGGTCGTGGTAAGCGAGGGTGATTCCTCCTACACCACCCCCGATAACGACATCGTCGCGCAACACTTCAAGCGTGGACCTCGAGGGTGATTCCTCCTTCGTTCACCTTGACGGTAACATCAGTGGGAATTCCATCGAGGGTGATTCCTCAGGGTTTCCCTCGGTGTTGGACACACGGATACCATTGATACTGTGACTAACACTGTACCATGTTACTAAAGACGGGTCGGCCCTGAGGGGTACCCGCGTGAGCTTAATGCGAAGTGATGTGGAGTCGGGTTGACCTGGATGGTGCCCGCGAGATAACTACGAGGCGTGGCCAGGCATTCTTAGCCCTTGCCGCAAGTCCTGGAGACGGGGCGACGGGGTCACATCGATCGTGAGTCTCTGCTCGTTTCCGCGCGCTCCTAATCCACTACGGTTTGGATATTTGATCTGAGGGGCCTCTGGCCCGATAGCACTAACCATCACGTGGGCATAGTATGGGCGTTCTGCGTCGTATACTTCAGCCGGAGCTTAATAGACGTCAGCGACTGAGCGGCGCGTACTGAATTGGACTGGGAACGCAATCGCGCTTGTATAAGAGGTTGCTAGGTCTGCTTTCAGCCGCGTACGCAACGTGCATGAGTTCCCGGGGCGAAGGCCCAAGACCCCTGGGCGCATAGGTTTAGTCCGGCGTGCTGACCTCTCTGTTAAGTATTCGGTCGGGTTGCGGCGTGTTGCTTAGCCGAGGCCGGGCATGACCCAGTAAAGTGTGTCCGGCCGGAGTTAAGCGAGCGTGGTGGGTAACTTGGTGCACCCCTGCAGGGAAGAAACTTCTATCGATAGCCTGTCCTACGGTAACGGACACTCGGAGTTGTATCCCGATCGGTACAACTAGAACATGTGATGAGAACTGGATATTACGGCTCTGGGATTGCTTTCTCGCAGGGAGTCGAGAAAGGATCTCAGGTCGAGGTTGATGATACTATTACTACTACTTTACATTATGTTGATCTTCTCTCTTCTAATGCTGCAAGACTGCTGAAGATTGTTGAAGATGCTAGTCTTCGATAGGACTAGGCTTCCCCCTCTATTCTGGCATTTCTGCAGCCCAGTCCACATATACAGCCATTCCTTTGACAATGTTCCATATGTAGTGTAGATCCTTGCTTGCTGAGTACTTCGGATGAGTACTCACGTTTGCTTTATTTTCTTTTTCCCCCATTTTCCATTTGATGCCACCAGACGACGGAGCCCCTGAGCCAGACGCCCCAGCCGACGACCAGTACTACTACCCGCCTGGCGAGTACTACTACTACGAGGAGCCGTTTGACCACCAGGAGTAGGATCGGAGGGTCCAGGGCAGGAGGCCTACGCCTTTCGATCGTAGTATTTTATTTTACCCCGCCTCTGCGAAGGCCTATTTCTTTCTCTGTAATATATCTGTACCCAGATATCTGATGCTTCCGCTGACGCTTGTATACCATCGAGCTATGTATTCGAGCCCTCGAGGCCCTGGCTTGTAATATAAAGCTTGTATGACTTTATTTATGTTTTAGAGTTGTGTTGTGATATCTTCAAGTGAGTCCTTAGGCTTGATCGTGCGCATTTGCGTGTATGGTTAGTGCACAATTAAACCGGGGTCGTCACACGGCGGCCGCCGCCGAAGGACGAAACAGCCTCACGGTCGTGCTTCCCCCTACCGGGGACCCACTTCCACACCATGGCGGGAGGCGGCTGGAGCTATGGTTTGGGTGTTGGGGCTTGAGGAGGCACGTGTCGATGGAAGTGTGTGGACTGGCTGGTCCACGGCTTTCACATTAAAAAGGACGCGGCTGGGCAGCTGGGTGGCTGACTTGCGGGCCGCACCGGGCGTGCGGATTAAATGAGGCCGGTGGGAAACAGTTGGACGGCCAACAGGTGGGGGCGGGGTGGACGACGAGACGACGCGTGCGCTTCCGTCCAGTGTCCGCCTAGACACGAATCTAACTTGAAATTGCGCATGTTTTGAGTCACGACGAACAATAAATGGTCATTATTTGCATTTGCGGTCGCGCGTTGGGCCGTGACCTACGTCCAATTCGATCCAAATGGATGTGGCCGGATCATTTGGGGTCATGCATTGGAGTTGGCCTTATACCTTGCCGTGCACGATTAGATGGACCGTATTGGACACAACATGAACTCTTGTGCAAGGAAATTCGGTTTAAGCAAAGCGCAGACTTGTAGGAACCGAGCCTGCTCAGCCATTGGGGAGGGGGATAGGAGCATGAGAGGCATTGGAGCCCTAAACCATCACGTCCCGAGAGATCCCCATGTGTGGTAGTACGAGTAGAATACGTTAAAATGGTTTCAAATCAGCACCATGCCATATTGCCATCCATATATATATTGCTTTTAAAAGCTCCAAACGCAGGCTTGTCAGTTGCACACATGTGTACTCTACAAGTAGTGTACACATACAACAAATTTAAGAGGCTTTTGAATTGTAGCACCACAGGTGGGAGGGTGGGGGCAGCAGAGCACAGATCACGGACCCAGTTCTCCTTTCCTGCCACCAGCGGCAGGCGGCCGCAGCGGCAGGGCAGTCACTGCACCCTATTCTATTGCACTGTCGGGGACAGCAAAGATAAATTTCAAAACTTTGATGTCCCGTTGCTCCAACAGTTGCGATTCGACGCTACGTCCTGATTTCCAAATTTAAAAAGTACCACTGCCGTCCTGATCCGATTTCACAGTGATCTTCAGCAGGGCCGTCTCCAGAAATTCGGGGCCCCGGGGGCGAAAATCAAAATTGGGCCCAAAACTTCAAAAAGAGTCGTATCACAGAAGAACTAATATAGCTCATTCGTATTCTACTCGCTACTCCTAACTAGGGCCTGCTCTTAACCTAGGACAGGGAGATCAAATTTTGAAATTTACCAAGTACAGGGATAAAATTAAGTATACCTAATGGCAGCCTGGGCGATTGCCGATGGAGGAACCGCGGACGCGGAAGGCAGCAGTGGACGACTTTCCGGGCGAGCGACTGGCGGAACCTTGGAAGGCAGCAGCGGACGGCGTCTTGGGCGACTAGCGGAACCAGCAGGCGGGCGATTGGCGGAAGGCAGGACCGCAGGAGACGAGACGACGTCTGCTCGTGGCGGAAGCAGGCGAACCGGCGGCGTGTTAATTAGCGATCGATGGGATTCAGGAACACTCGATAGATGAATAAGCAGTTAGCGGGCCTCGTGGGCTGGATTTTTGTTGCTGCGTACGCTGCTTAGGCCTTGCCGCTGGATTAATGGCAAAGTGTGATTAAATCTGTATACATAATACTACTAATACCTAGTAATTTGGGGGCCCCAAATTTTTGGGGGCCCTGTGCGGTCGCCCACCTTGGCCACCTCCAACGACGGGCCTGATCTTCAGCTTGAAGCAAAGCTAGCCGGTTTTTGGAACAAAGGTGTTCTTCTGTTCATGAGTACAGTAATTTTTTTACATCGACGCTGTGAAGACAAGTTCAGAGTAGGTTCAGATCCGCATGAGGTCTCTGAAATTTGAGAGATCTAGTTCTAAACAACAGGAGCAGCAGTATATATTACTACAAAAAACTGAAAAAACAAGATGAGAAATACAGAGAAGAATCCGCGACAGGAAGAATCTCATGCGTTATTTCCAGCATGGCCACCACCTAATCCTGCGGATCTCTCAGCATCATCGCCAGCTTCTCCGGCCTGTTCCTCCGGCCGCCGCCCCCGGTGTCGGCCTTCTTCTCCTTGGCCGGCGAACCTGGGAAGAACAGGTGCCCGAACCCGAACACGTTGATCACCGGATCCACGCGCACATTGGTCGAGTACGACCTCTCCATGCCCCTCGGCCGCGGCCGCCGCAGGCCGCCGATGCCCGCCGCGGCGGGCGTGCTCGAGCACCGCTCCAGGCCCCGGAACACCACGCGTCCGGACGCGCTGACACGCGGGCTCTCGGCGGCTATCGCTGGGCGCCATGGCCGCGTTGGGCCGCGCGGATGCCACGGCGGGCGGGAGGTCCTGCCGGAGTCCGAGGAGGAGGCCGAGGACGACGAGGAGGCCCGGGTCAGTAGTGGGTGCGCGCACGCCTGCTGCTGCCGCTGCTTCGGGGCCGCGGCTGCGGCGGCGCTGTTCCTGCAGTCACCAGCGTTCTTCTTAGACATGAGGTGGAGGAGGCTCGCCACCGTCGCGGAGCGCGTCCGCAGGGGTGGGCGCGACGGCGGCGGCGGGCGGCGCGCGTTCCTGCTGGAGTCGCACGAGGATGCCGACGAGGACGAGGAGGAGTCGCGCGAGAGGAGCGGCCGCGAATGCGCTTCCCGACGCCCCAGAGACGCTTCCGTGCGACCCTTGGTCTCGCCGGCTTTGGGCTTCTTTGTCACGAGGAGGAGGAGATCACGCCACCGCCGCCCAGCGCACCGCGGCGCGCGGGGAGAGACGGGCTCCGAGGGAGGCTCCTCCTCCGGGCACGGCGGAGCCGAGCAGGTTGAGGTGGGATTCAGCAGCGGGAGGAGAGGCACGAGCTTTCCGTCCGAGAAGAGCTCATCAGCGGCGGAGAGCGCGGCAACCGCCGCGGGGATGCGGAACTCGAAGTCGCCATCGTCGTCTTCAGCGGCCACCGGAGGTGCCGGCAAGGGCGCGATGGATGCGTGGAACGAGAAGAGATCCGGCGAGGTCACTGCGGCGACGGCGGCGGCCATTAGCGGCGTCGGTGGAGCATTAACGCTGGAGGTGGTTGCCGTCGGTGGTCTGTGTGCGGGGGCGAGGGAGGAGGGAGTTGTTTAACTTCGTCGTCGCCGTGTCAACGAACGCAGCGTATATAAGCGGGTCGTTTCTGGGTTACCGGGTCTGGAACGAAGGCGGCTCTGGGCCCGGGAAGAGGGTATACGAGGCAACCGATGTATAGTGCGTGTGCCGACGTCGGCTGATGTCTTGGCGATATGGGAGTGGTTGACCAAAACCTATTTATTTTTGCGGGTCACCAAAACCTGTTTGTACTCACTATCTTATTTTTATTTTGAAAACAACTATAGTTGTATCTTGCACAGTATAAAAAAGGAAGAAGAAGATGGAAATTATGTGCGCCATAGAGACATCTAAAGGTGATATTTTTAATAATAAATATTCAATGATTATATATTTTGTACTTAATATTAAATATGTGATATCTGATAGCCAACATATTTATGTACAGTAGTACTATGTATATTAATCTTTAATAAATAGCCAATATATTTATGTACTTAAAGCGTGCCTATGTTAAGTATTATATGTGCATTAATGTCATGTTTTTGGGTCAAGTGTTTCTATGAAAAAAATCATAAGTATTGTGTGACAATAATCTTTATTTGGAAATCATTTACCACATGAAGCTTTGTTATACTAGCATATATTGTACCACCGAAACTGCATCCCTTGAGAACCTGCACCGGCTGAGGCACGATAAGATTTCTGGGAGCGTCTTGGCGCGACTGCTCGCTTAATTACGATTGCATCCTCAACATCTGTCCACCTGCTTCGACTACTTCTCAACGACGGACGACCAACTCGACTTTGCCACCATTGCTAAAGCCATTGTTGCACCGGAGTTTTTAGTAAACTTGTATGTTCTGAACCTCTCTCTGTTTTTTTTTGCGAATAAATTCTTGCATTACTCAGAGTTTAAATGTTACAATCTCGTCCTACAAGTTGCATGATCTCATCTGGTCCAGAGCCTAGCCAAACCATAGTCCGGCAGTACACCCTACCAAAATTAGCCAAAGCATGACTAACATTATTACAGCTTCGACGAGCATGAGCGATGCAAGAACTCCTTTCTCCCATACTACTAATTATCCCTCTAACGATCAAGGCATACTTAGACTTGTTCCTATGTCATTTGATCATCCCGACAGCCTCCATACAGTCTGTTTTCACATCAATGGGTAGACTACTCCATTGCAGTGCCAAAGAAATTCCTTCCTTTAATGCAATAAGTTCAGCTTCTAACACGTCATCACATGAAGTTATGCATCGGCAGGAGCTAAAGATAACAGAACCATCATAATCTCTAAGTACCATGCCTGTTCCAGCATCATCTCCTAATACCGCTCTCTCTGTTGACACGTGCATTTGGTCCTTATGCGTATATGCTAAATGTCCCTAGTCTCTAGTTTGTCGTAGCCAATTTCTAATGTCTATAATCGATGCTAATCTTGATTAAGCTTAAATAAAACTGCCTAATTTCCTAACACCATATATGTTTAGTAGCCTGTAAAGAACCCGAAAAAATGTAGCGTGTTAAAAAGGGGGTTCTTCTCTATATTTGCAAAAAGCAAACTCTTATATTTGCAAAATGCGTGTTTAAAAAATGGAGCGTGTTAAAAAAGGTGTATGGCTTCGGACGTTTTACGACGGGAGTGAGCATGTGATGTGATCGAGTGGCAGAGCATGCAAAGGCAAACATTCTGGCTCGCTTGATTAGACACGTATCATGCACGAGATTTGGTCGGCCGGGTGAGATCGACCTCGTTCCTTCAAAAGATGCGTGGCATCCAATGGCAAATTCACTGTAATGGGCTCGTGCACATATTAATTGTTAGTTACCCTTTTCAGTATACGTACATGCACGAATTGTTAAGATCGGCTACGGAGTTGAACAAATCTAGTACGTACGTATCACGGCCGGGAGAAGATGGCAGCATTGATACACACTGACACACACACTCACCGAAGAAGCTCTTTCAGCGAATCTTTCGTGTACGCACGATGCAGTCGTGTCGCCGTAGAGCGTTAAAGACTCGCAGGATTATTATTTTTTGAACACATAAAGACGCGCAGGTTTGCCTCTGCACAACCTACGGGTTTGTGTCGTACTGTCGTTGGTTGAGGGTTTATGCTTTTCTTATTACATTTTCTTCCATTATCTATTTTCTATTTTTTTCCTTTTGCATTTTAATTCATAAACATTTGAAATACGTGAGTCAATTTTTTAAATTTTCTAATATTTGTTAAATTCATACATATATGTAAAGTTCACCAATAATTTTAAAGTATGTGAACATTTTTAAAATTTTTGAAGTTTATTTCAAATTTGTGAATGTTTTTTAAATTTGCAAGCAATTTTTTGAAAAAAATAAGATTTTTTTATTTGCAACAGAGTCAAAAGGAGGATTGTTCACTTCTTTTTCTCACGCAAAATCGTGCATGAGACTTTCATCTGGCACGGCTCCTAAGTGATAAAGGAAAGAAGAACTCGTCTAAGAGCACATAAGTCCTGCTAAATAAGATGTGTTGTTAGAGCAAGATGAATGAGCTCCTCGATCAGAAGAGTAGTCATTAGGAGGGAAGTTAGTTTAGAAACCCAAGTTTTGTTTAAAAAAGGTCAATGACCATCTTTTGATTTAACGGACTTTTTTCAAATAGAATGATGGCTGACTTTTTGTAAGATAGGAGCATATCGAACAGGAAAAAAATGCTAACCGAGCGAGTGGAGCAGGGCAGCCAAGTTGAGCAAGCGGGAGCTTCATGAGCCGATCCATGTGAACGTTATAGCAGCAATTCCATAGTTTCAGCGTGTAATAGGAGCTCCCAATGGGCTCACACTACGACCACCGGCTGACACCTAGGCTGACATGAGTAAGGACACCACAACCACGCATCAAACAACTGCACTCTCATCTCAGAACAAATATCGTCTCTAGTGGTACCCCAACATGATATATGAACGAAGAACACACACCATCAAAACATAATTTAAATCCAAGCCAACGGGGATAAAACCAAAACGAAACAACGACCACAATAACCTTCAATAATGACCACAATAACCTGCTAGAGAAAAAGACAATCTCAGGAATGAAGAACGACACGACAAAGCGCCCATTGGCCTCTAGTAAGTTCACGAAGCTCCCTAAATTTGGAGCCCCCTCATTTAATTGAGATCTTCAATTTGAGATTGGACACAAGATTCTGACTAGATCGTTTGGTAGGTCCCCTTGGCAAGTGTATGGGTGGTGTGAGCCTTGGTTGGCAAGAAGGAAGCACCGCTTAGGACACATTTAACACCAGCATAACACACACGGTCAACAACACATGTAGCTACCTCAAGTGTGTGTACTCATTCGGCCCCGCAAGTCACCGACTCTTGATCTAGGGGGGTCAAGTTTCATTTGGCCATCAGTGTCTCATGCTTCATTCTTTTATGACGGGAAACTTCATCCTTGAGGTTACAACATTAAATCAGTGTTTGGCAATCTTCCTTGCAAGGGGTATGTCCCTGGTCTCAACATGTTCACAAACAAAAGTTCTGACCTACTGGGGTGCGACACTTAGGAGGCTCTTCAAAACATTTGAGGTTATCCAACCTGTGCATGTTTGGTCTTCTGCGATTTTATTCACGGAGTTTTGGTGGAACGTCAAGATGCAAAAAGTGGAGTTAGAGACGACAAGCTCAACGATCTTCAACTTAACTTGTACGAACATGGAGTTTTTGTTTTTTTTATCTGATACTTTGGTTATTTGACTGATAAAGTCGGATCGTTTATTAAAGATGAAATTGTCATGAATTCCAAGGTAGTTTAGATTCTCATTGTTTGCTCAGGTGTAGAATGTGCCATTTATATAGGATATGATGTTTAGATGTCATCAGATTCTCTATCCCATCAATAGCTTCACCACACGGTTGTGAAAAAAATGTGAAAATGAAATACACATGACCGCTCATTTCGAAGGATCGTAGTTGGTGTGCACCTTTGTCATTGCCAACCGGCGCATAATATGTACTTGCCTACACACACTCGTGTGCCTGAAGCTAATCTTGTGGATGCTAGACATGAGAGTTCCTCCAGAGTTTTTTGGACTAATTTTGAATAGCTTTGATTCCGCCCACCACTCCTAATGTTGCCTGGACCTCACCATTGTCTCCATTGTAGTGTTAATAGCCACATGTCATATCGATGTCACTACATGTCGTACACTCCTCCGCCGAGATATGGATCCTACAAGCAAAAGATCCACACAACAAGAAGTGAGCTGGGAATCACAACCACCACTGCATGATCTGCACGAAATCCATAATTACGTCTACGAGTCGTCTGTATAGCTCAAATTGAAATTTCCCTCCTGGTCGCCATGAATGCCCATCATCACCTGTATTTTCTAGTACATATGGTTCAATTTCTTTCGTTGACGATGTTCCTCCACCAAAACCTCCAGGAAGTTTCTCTTGTTTTCTTCTTGACGATGCACTCTACGGGACATAGATTCTATAGGCTGCATTAGGTTAGTTGTGGAAATACATCACCTCCACTCTTATTTTCCATCACTTAGTACTACCACAACAGCACAACAACACGAGGCTAAATATGTAAAATTTTGAACAAAAGAATATTTTATGTGCAAAATCTCCACAAGGAACTCAACAATAATATTGTGGGTTTCAAATTGGTATGGATGTGTTTCTTGTGGCTTTCTTTCTTATGCTTCTCCCCGAGCGCAAGGTAGAGCCATCTTACAGAAAATGTCGTTTGTGCTTGGCTATCACATCAAGACAAGCATGCTTGGTTTGTGCCCAAAGGTTGGATTGCCAATGTTTAGGCAAAACAAAAGATAGACTACCAGTTTGTTGTACCAATTTGTAAAAACTTGCTAATATTTGACAAGTTTTGGAGTTGTCGAATGTTGGGGAGGATTTTTGGCTCCCAATCTAGCTATGCTTTCCATGGAGAATGTGCGGAGGTTTCCCCCACCCTCGCATGTGGCACATGCCATCATGTCTAGCAAGCCTACTCTATTTCTCATGCGCGTCTGACATAGGCCCTAAATATTGAAAAATCATAAGATATCTTGTATTGGCGGAAAGTAATATGGGATGAAACGGATATGAAATACATAATTTAAGCCCAATACGATAAGATTGAGCTAAAGACTACACCAAAGATTCCACATCTTAACATCGCAAAGTTTTAATCTCACGTGATCCTTATAATTTTGTCTCGCTGGATGGATGGCTAGATGTTTTTTTATCTGATTAACATGATGTCTCCTGGGGAGTTGCTTGACGTAGAATTTCTTAGGAATATATAATTGGTATTAGTATAGACTTGCCAAAAAAGTAATGTCACTAACCTGTTTGTTCCAAGTGGCTTTTGTGCTCCTCGAACTATGTTTCCCTGAGGTACGTATGTGTGAGCTAATTGGGCACGACTATAGCCACACATTTTGGGCCAATAACAAATTTGCAAGAAGGCATGTCTAACATGAAAGCTAGGGTGATGGCCAATGCCGCAATCACCACAAAAGACTTGAGTCTGCCGTATGCGAGTGCTACCCAAAAAAATGTCCAATCTAGATGATGGATCATCTTGTAATCTCTGAGGACTGCAACCTATGAAATTTCTGGAAGACACTATTGTCCATAAATGATTACCATTATGGAGGGAGACGGCATGCTCTAGAGCCAACCCATGTACGGGGCATATGACTTCCATCAATTTCATAGGTTGCAATCCTTTGGTCATTTGAGACGATTGTCTATTTGGGCATTCTTTTGGATAGCACACTCATATGGCAACCCTAAGTAAACACTATATCGAATACAAATGGCGAATGCACTATTTATCCATCAGCTGTAGGGCGGTATGCTAAATTTAGATGCACAGGACCAACCAAAGAAAGACTAGTACCTAAAATTTTCATGACTGAGCGCCCGATTCTCTTCACCTCACATCATATTGTAGGATGATCTATTTTTTGTTTAGAACTCGTGAACTATGCATTTTTTACGGGTCGTGAACCATGAATTTATGCTATCTGAAGTTCTACAAATAGATTATGAGGGCTAGACTTTGTGTTCTTGTGTGTGTGTGGTTAACAGAAACATGCACTATCATTCGTTGGCTTATATGCTTGACGATCACAGAATTTGAGGGCAATCATCTGCGTTGTAGGGTCCATGTGTGTGCTCTGCTCACCGATCAAACTGTACGTACCGAACCTATGAAACCTGTCACGTGGAACTAGCAGCAGTAGACGAATGCATTGCATCCTCCCTAGTTTGTTTATAATTTATTGCATAATTCCATTTTTAGGAGCTCTGCTCACTTTCCCCTCTCGCTACAGTGCTTCAGAGGCGATCTCGGAGGCGACTCGATCTCTCCCGCGACCGCCGGTTCCTTCCCCCTCCGCTGGCCGGGATGGCGGCTGGAGGGCGGGGGAACTCGGCCTGGCTTGTAGATAGTGTGTGGATAGTGGGGGTGTTGGCCGGCGGCGCTGTGGAGGCGGAGGCGGCGTCGGGGGAAATAAATTTGCTGCTGCTCCATCCCCTCTTCGGCGTGGTGCTGGGCTTCGTCGAGGAGCAGCTAGCTTTTGCTGCTCGTCGATCTGTTGATTGGACGAGCTTCAGTTTGCTCTGGCTGGCCGGCGTGCCGACGGCCGTTGACGGATCTGGCAGCAGGGCTTCCAATCGGGGCTGGCGCGGCGGCGGTGGTGACCCCGATGTGGTTTTTGTGCTCTGGCTCCGCCGCCACGGCGGCGCTCGCTCCGGCGTTCCCGTGGAGCCACGGAGCCTGTACAGGAGTGGTGCCGGCGCAGTTGTTCGTGCTGGTGTTGGCTGTTGGGCAGGGTTGGCTCGTTGGTTGCTGGGGGCGGCTTCGGCGTCTTCTCCTCGTCGTCCTCGACGGGGGAGGCTGTGGCCGGGCTCGTTGAAGTTGTGGGGCGTTGATCCACCGGTGCTCCTTATCGCCAGTGTCTCGCCGGACGCGGCGGACCTCAGGTGAACGCCACAAAGCAGATGGACTGCGAGGGACTTCTTCCGAGCTGGGTTTGGTGGCAGCTTGCCCTTCTCCTCGTCGGCGACGGCGGCGGGATGCGGACAGCGACGTGGGTGGTGGTGCAGGGACCTGGAAGGGCTGCTTTGTTGTTTTTCTTTTCTCCAGGGTTGTCCTTGCATATTTCCCTGTTCTTCGGTTCTGCTGGATGGTTCCAGTGTGTGTCGTCGTGTTTGCTGTTGTAATCTTTCTGCTGATCTAATGAACGCGTCCGATATTCTCAAAAAGTTTGTTTATAATTTAGTTTAGTTTACATAATGCAATAATCTCTCCTATCATAGAGTTGGTTTAGCATCCCAAGATTAATTTTACATAGTAGTACCACAAGGCGGTGCGTTATCTTTGACCTTTCACAACGGAAAGTCGTTAAGAGCATCCACAGCCGGACTTGGCAAATCCGGCCCCTCAAACGCCCGCGGACATTGATTGGGCATGCCTCAAAAAATACAATCCACATCTGGAAACCTCAATTACCATATCTCAAATCCATACAAACTCATGCAACTACGTTGACGCACACGCATCGTCCGGCTACTCCATCACACTACACTAAATATGCCATCGGACTACCAATTTGGCATGTTTGGCTATGGTGGAGTTCATCCACGGCTGCCCTTGCCCTTTCCGACGCCTTCTCGCGGAAGTACCGGTCGAAGACGCAGTACGGATCGAGCCAGATCTGCTCGTCGCCGGAGCTGTCCTCGACATCGCTGTTCTCCTTCTCCTCCTTCAATGGCAGTCTGGCCATGGCACGAACCGCCCGATTCTGCTCACAGGCGAGGGTGCGCGTGTTCCTCCGCTGCCGTTTCTTTACAATGCGGGCGCGGATGGCTTCCTCCTCTGCGGCCGCCCGCGCCGCCGCATCAGCCGCCATTTCCGCCGTGATACGGGCCTCGGCGGCCCTTATCCTCTCCTTCCCACGGCGGGCCACCCGTTCCCGGTGGGACTCATTCTCTGCCCGACCGGTGATAGGGAAGGAGAGGTGTTCCGGCCGGGACCGCGAGGTTCTAGCACCAGAGGACCCGAGCGCCCGGTGAGCCGACGCTGTGGCGTCGCGGCGGCCGGATCCGTCCGTCGGCCGGGCGCTGTCCTCCCGGGAGCGGCGGAGTGCAATGCGGGCTGCCATTGCCTCCTCCAACCCACACGGGACGACACCCCAGTCGACGGATCCGGACTGGTCGGAGTCCGATCCGCTGCCTGCCATGGAGGTGAAGGTCGCAAACCGTCGGAGGTGAGCTCGGGTGGCGGAGGGGAGTGGAGTGAAGTGGCTAGGGTTTGGTCCGGTGAGAGGATGGGGACAAATATAAATGGGGTCGGGTGGGCCAGCATGGGCCGGGTCCGACGTGGCGGGCGTGCCTGGGCGCGCTCGGGCGCCCCCATATCGCCCCATATTTGGGCTGGATATGGGGTGCCGGTCAGCCCGGGCGTTTGAGGGCCGTTTGAGGGGCTCGTCTGGATCCAAATTTCGTGATCGAGTAGTGATTGGGCGGCCTGCCCGAGCGTTTGAGACGAGTTTGAGGGGTCTGGTTGTAGATGCTCTAACAGAAAGGAAAACAAGAAGCTGGACTCCTCACTAAACATATATGGATTATGATCGTCTTCGTCGGCGACGCGTTTGCTCATTCGATAGTCACATTGGTTATTTGCCAGTTCTCGTGTATTTCTTGGTCGTATACATACGGGGTGGGCACGTTCTGTGTCAGCTTACGTGGCAGGGTTCATGACAGTACGTACAGACAGCACAAAACGTGCTCTGTTGTTCGACTTGAGCGGTCACTGACGGAGGGCGGTGCGCTCATAAAAAAAATTACTCTATATAGTAATCTCCCCGTCCCATAATATAGGATCATTTTGCAAATTTGCAAAATGATCTTTTGCAAAATGATCTTATATTATGGAACAGAGAGAGTACTATTTTCTGAGACGGGTTCTGACGAGATAGACACGGGGAGGAGGTGGAAGAAACTGTCCAAAATCAAAACCAATTGATCAGGAAGGTGCTCCCAAAGTTGGGTTAGCTATGCATTAATCTAGCTCGGGATCAACTACTAAATTCATTGGTTTCAAGAATCTAGCTGTACATGTAGACTTCTGTTTCGTTGCGGAAAAGCTGTATACGCAGACCTGAGAGCGAACTTTCAGCGCCGATTACCTGTAGAACCTGTCATGGGGAGCTAGCAGCAGTGGTGGGGAAATGCGATGCCTCGTTCCCAGCTCCTTAAATAATCTCTCTTCTGATCATAGAGTTTGTTCGGCGTCTCTTCTGAGGATTAAACATGCCACAAGATGCTGCTGCTGCTGCATTATTTGTACTTTCAGAACAGAAGTTCGTTAACCGATGGACGGTTCGGCCGGCTTCGATCGTGTCCAGTTGTACTTGTGTGATCGAACATAAATTCGTCTTTTACAGGTTCAGCTTGAGCGGGGTCACGGACAGACGACGGTGCGCCCCAACAAAAACCCACTCCTCCAGGTACCAACAGCAACCCAAACTTTCCTCACCGGCCGCGCATGTGACGGCTACGAGCGAAGATGCGCCGACGGTTCGGCCTGGCCCTCCTCACTTTCCTTCCCCGGCCGCCCCAGGAGGGAGGGAGGGAACAAACCGAGCTTTTCTAGGCCGGTTCCAGCATGGCCTAGCTCGCTAGCTAACCCAACTTTTAACAACAACTAAAGCCGGCTCTCATCTTGCTCTACGTCTGTGATAATTTCGTAAAGAGAAAGCACTATGATGGTGCTCTCATGGAAAATGTTGGCTGCGGACAGGGGCAGCACGAAAGGCGCCCGGTGCGGCGCCAATCATGCCCACCAGAGCGTTTGTGTCCCTCAAAAGTAGCGAGCTGGCTGGCTATCATCGGCTCTGTGTGTAGTGAGTGAACAACCACTGATCAGCCATCATCCCTTTCTGCTCATCATTTTTCCTTGGACAGAACGACAGATCATGGTATAGTGATCATGGGTTGATGCCTTTGAGAGGAACGCATAACATGGTGCAGTGGAGTGTCCATACCTGCAAGCGAGGCATTACGTTTGTACACGTTGTTTTTTTTTTGTTGGGAAGAGGAGGTTAAAATTCCCGGCCTCTACATCAATCGATGCATACAGCCATCTTTATTAGTTATTCGACAAATGTCTGATAAAAACATACATCACGCCACCCGAAGTCATCACTCACACCTAACTTGATAATGTGAAGTGCTCCCACTTTCTATATCTAAAATCGATATCGTCACCGATCCATCCACATAACGTATCGCAACCTACAGCCGGTGCAGCAAACCTAAAGCGTACATCATATGCACGCGTTTTAGAAGCCGTCATCATCATCGAACCGCTTACCCATCTTCAGGAAAGAGATCCGCATCATCCTTGCTAGTTCGACCATCCGTCGACGCCATCACGACGCCCAACGGCAGCACCTCCCTGCGCGCAAACTGCTGAGCACGTCGCAGTCGCTGCCGGTACGCCGCAGCAGCATGCCACCAAGTACCACCAGCCGACACATCTTGAAGTCTGTGAAAGATCTGTCGTGCGTAGCACCTGCCGAACAGGCATGACACAACGTAGCACCTATCGGCCAAGTATGACTTGACATCTCCACCGAAGCTTCATGCAAGACGAAGCCGCTCCACCTCCTGCCTCTATCTTTCAGCACTGCTCCACAAACAATGCTCCCAAGAGAGAAATGACACCACAGTGCAGCCATAGTCCGATCTGGCAGACCAGATTCTAGGGTTTCCCTCGGAGTAGCGTGAGTGGGTCGACAGTAGTCAGGGGCGGACACAGGGAGGGGCGAGAAGGGGTCAGACCCCTGCCAATCGCTCTTCTCCGTCAACGATTTGTAGCAGGTAGTGCGTATTATATAGCTAACATCTCTAGCAGACCCCTTAAACTGGTCAAACCCGTAAAAAATTGAGGTGCTTACAGTTTCGGTCGAAAAAACGGCCCCTAGCAGATCCCGTAAAACTCGTTCGGCCCTTAAACTTATTAAAGGGCACTGAAAATCCATCCGCGAGAACCTTATATGTACAGTTTCGAAGGCAGTATATAGTTCAGCCCGTAAACCGGTCAAACCTCGTCGGAGCAGACGCGCTGCCGCGGAACTGGCCGGAATCTACCCGGAACTCACCGGAATCCGTCGCCGCACGTCGGAATTTGCTGTCGCACGCCGGAATTTGTCGCCGCTGGTCCGAATTGCGGCCGGCTCGACCTCCACTGCCGAGGCGAGGCCGTCCACGAGCAGGGCGGAGCAGGCCACCGGCGGCTCGAATCGGGGCGGGGCGGCACCGAAGAAGGGCGGGGGGAGGAGGGCGGGACGCACGTAGTGGCGGGGAGCTCGCGCGGCCACGCCGGGGGGCACCGAGGAGCTCACGCGGCCACGCAAGGGAGAGCGCGCGCGGCGGCGGGCGGTGCCGGGCTCAATCGGGTACGGGAAGGCATGCCAGGGAGCGCGCGGTCGGGGCGGGCGGCGCCGGGGCAAGGCGGGGGCGAGGCGGGCGGCGCCGGGGCGAGCCGGGGTGCCAGGGCGAGGCACGCCGTGGCCGGAGACGGGCTCTGCCGAGAGGGAGGAAGAAGGAAAAAAAGGAAAAAATGAGCTACAGTGGGATACAGTTTTATTTACGAGGTCTGCTCTGTTCGGGACAATTTTGCACCATAAATATGGTTCACAGTGCCCCTTATACGCGTTTTTAAGGGTCAACTTTTAATAGATCCGCTAGAGATGCTCTGACAGCCGCAGCTAATTACATAATTAGCCCATTCTTTTTAGCGTAACATAAGCCCATATATAAACAATTAAATGGACCAGCACCAAAGCAGAGAAGCCCACCCAATAATCCATGTACGACGGTGGCTGGTTATTATTTTACCACGGCCCAGTGCCTAATCCATCAGTACATGCGTGTTGCCGTGTTCTGCACTTCTACTAGGTCCTTCTTCGCCGCCGCCGCTTGCTGTCAGCGTGCCCTGCTAGGGTCTAGGGTGTTTGCCATTGCCGCTGGCCGCTATTCGACACGACAACAACAACACCGGCCACCACTGATCTGCCGTACGCTGTCGGCGCACGGGCATGGGCGGGCGGCTCGACGCAGGCGGACCAAATATGGTTAGATCTCGGGTGAGCAGAATAGATGCAGGTATATTACACTGATACTAGTTATTACTCTCTCTGTTTTAAAATAATTGTAGCTCTACGTTTGTCCTAAGTAAAACTAATTTAAGTTTAATCATGTTTATAGAAAAATATGGTAAGATCTACAAAATTAAATATACATAGTGTGCTCACTTTTTAAAGATTCTAATAAAACTATGGTGTTTTAAATATTGATATATTTTTCTACAAACTTGGTTAAACTTGAAGAAGTTTAACTTAGAATAAATTTAGAGCTTCAATTATTTTAAAACAGAGGGAGTGGGATTTTTTTGATAAATTACGGCCTTAATCTGCTTAATTAATGTTTCTTATAAAAAGTAAATTAGGCTAGTAATTATGTGTCTATTTGTACTAATCAAAGATGAAGCGGAAAACATCAACAACGAATGGGGTAAATTCTTTTTCAAACCAATTGGTTCAACTTCAAGCTCCAACATTATTACTAATAATAATAGTATATTTTTATAGTTCCAAACAATAATTTTATGTATATCATCGATGCTATCATGAGACTTAATATATTGTGATATTCTGTCGTTTGCGTCAACAATGGTGTCTAGCCCCCCTCTTGTTCAAATCCTGACTCCGCCCCTGACAGTAGTTACATGATGATGTCTTCATCAAGGTAACGGCGTAGAACACCGCCATCGCCTGCCGTCGGCTCGGTTTTCACCGGCAATTATGTCTCCCTAACTCGTAGCCGGGACTAGATGACAGATCTCGAGATCCGATCACCTCTGACGGAGATGACCACCAGATCCGCCATCGCATGGAGCAGGGCACACCGATCGGCCACTGACCGAAGGCCACACCTGCATGCAACCAGCCCTCCACCAGGCCCTCCACGGCGCCCCTCCACGCCGCCGCTACCAAGTCGGACTGGACGACCCAGCCGCCTCCCAAGCCGTGCCCAGAGCCTGCCACCGCCGCGCTGGATTCGATCTCGGTCGACCGCCGCATCGCGCCGCGATCCGATCTCGGTTGCGCCACCACTCGCATCGAGATCCCACCCCACCCCACACGCGAGCAGGAGAGGAGGACCTCCACCACCGCCATCCGCCCCGGGCTTAGCCCGGTGGCGTCCTTCAACAGTGACAGTGGGAAGGGAGGGAGGAGAGGAGGGCTGCGGTGGCTAGGGTCGGGAGGACCTCCCGTGTCACCCGAGAAGGGGCGACGTGGGGGCTGGGCACTTACTTGTACATGTCCATTTGAACGCGATATAAGTGGGGTGTGGGCTCTGGCTGGTCTCTCGCGAGTGCTCCATCAATCAACAACTGAAAAAGTCTGTAAATGTTTGTCGTTTCGTTTCACAGAAACGAAAGAGATATGCCAAGCTATCACAAAAGATTTGGGCTCATGGGTCTTTATTATTAGAAAACCCTTATCTCGACCCTTGTTGAGTGCTCATATTCCCCGCCTTCGGCGACGAACTGGTGTTAAATCCCAAGTAAGCTGCATGTCGCTCGTTCTGAGATTTATTACGTCTAGCCTTGAGGGCCAAATCATTGGGCCAGCATAGTATTGTAGCACTAGTTTGACTGCTTTACATTAGTTTCTTCGGATTTTGCTTTTATTTATCTTTTGGTTTTCATTGATTTTCATTTTGTTCCATGTTTTTCTGAAGTTTACTTTGTTTTTTCTTTTTGTTCAACACGTGTCTACTTTTTTTCAAACACAATATATATATTTCGTATACACCAAGAGCACTTTTATACTCCCTCTGCAAAGAAATAGAAGATCGTTTAGATCACTACTTTAGTGATCTAAACGCTCTTATATTTCTTTATGGAGAGAGTACATGTTTAACATTTTTCAAATACACAATTATCATTTAAAAAAATACATGGTTTTGATGGGGATATTTTTTGTATACATAAAGAACATTTTGTATGCATGTTTAACATTATTTAAATACATGGTTAATATTTTTTAAATATATGTTTTTATGTCTACTTTTTTCCATACACATTGTATATTTTTCATATACATATGACACATTATTTTTATAGATGTTTAAAATTTAAAAAATATAATATTAACATTTCTGAAATATATGTTTTTGATATCAACTTTTATTCATATAAATTGTACTTATTTTTATGCATAAGGAAAAATTTGTACATGTTTAACATTTTAAAAATACAATGATAAACATATTTTTTCAAATACATGTTTTAATATCTAGTTTTTTGGGATAATTAGATTTATGCCCCTAGTTGTGTCCCACTCGTCTGTTTTACCCCTAGTTCCCAAAAGTCACCGGTTCTGTCCAAGTCACTTTGCTCCTCTTATGCTTTTGCCCTTTGACCATTTGACCGTCAGTTTGAAAACTTCATAACTAATTCATACTAAATCAGAAAAATGCAAATAAGATACCAAAATGTTCGGAAAAACATCACCTATATGTGAGTGTCATTTGCATTCATGAAAAAAGTGTTGGAAAGTGCCCATCCGAGTTTTAGCTCTAATGCAACCACCATGAATAGTAAAATTTAAAAAAGTTCAAAAAATTCAAAAAAAATTTGGTGGCAAAGAATGACAAATGCTTTAAGTGTCTGCCAAGCTTCATCAAGGAATAACATTCATGGGTGCCGCGGCAAAAAAAAAACAATCAGCACTCCAAAATAGATTATTTTTTTGCCACGACTTCCATGAATGTTGTTCCCTGATGAAACTTGGCAAGCACTTAGAACATTTGTCGTTCTTTGCCACCATATTTTTTATGATTTTTTTTAGATTTTACTATTCATGGCGGTATCAAAAGAGCTAAAACTCGGATGTGCACTTTCCAACACTTTTTTCATGAATGCAAATGACACTGACATATAAGTGATGTTTTTCCAAACATTTTGGTATCTTATTTGCATTTTTCTGATTTAGTATGAATTAGTTATGAAGTTTTCAAACTGACGGTCAAACGGTCAAAGGGCAAAAGCATAAGAGGAGCAAAGTGACTTGGACAGAACCGGTGACTTTTGGAAACTAGGGGTAAAACAAACGAGTGAGACACAACTAGGGGCATAAATCTAATTATCCCTAGTTTTTTCATACACATTGTATATTTATTGTATAAATCTGAAAATTTTATTTTATATTCGTTTAACATTATACAAATATATGTTTAAGAAATTATTTCAAGCACACGTTTTTAAACTTTTTTCAAACACGTGTTAAACATTTTTCAAATACGCGTCAAACATTTTTTTTCAAATGATATCAACATTTTCTTTAAGTTGCACAAACTTTTGTTTTACAATGCACAATTTTTTTTCAAAACATATGTACCCCCTTGGTTCACAAATATAAGATGTTTTGGATATTTGAATATTGACTACATCTGGACTCAAATGAGTGAACAAACACACTAATACATGTTTATATACATTCGGTTCAGAAAAAAAAGTTAGAACGTCTTAAATTTGTGAACGCAGGGAGTAGTTGTTTGTGGAATATATGTATTTTATAATTTTTTGAAAACATAGAATAAGAAAGACAAAAAGAAAAGAAAAAGAAAAAACGAAATGATAAAATGACACAGAGTGAAGAAATGCACAAGCCTGCTATTGGGCCGGCCCACTATGGGCGTTCCTGCAGACGACGCTGGCTTTCGTCTCGCTGCAATCGTCAGGAAGGAAGATGCAACCTTCGCTGGGGCTTCTGTTTATGTTTCGGAAGGGATTATTGATCCCAAATGTGTTGAGGCAATGGCCTGCAGGGAAGCTTTGTGCTTAAAGCAAGATATTCAAGCTGGGAAGTGCCTCATTGCATCTGATTCTGTAGATGTAGTGCGGAGCATCACTGATGGAACTCCTGGTGCAAATGCAATGGTGATTGAGGAGATCAAGACGATGAAGCTGGGCTCCTTGGATGTTGTCTTCTGCCACGAGTACAGAGAAACTAATATTGACGGTCATAATATAGCTAGGAATTCTCTAGTTCTTTCTCCAGGTCGCCATGTCTGGCTCCTGGTGCCCCCGGGTTATGTAAACTATCTAATTTCGACGTAATAAAGCTCGGGTGTTGTCGCTCAAAAAAAAAAGCCGGGGTCGTCAAATCCCTCGAAGCTTCATATTGCCAACTAATTGAAACAGCACATTAAAACATTTTCTGTGTGCGAAAATTTAAGAAATGCAATTTTTAAAAATAGTTTTAAAATATTATTATGAAATAAACTTTGTAATAAGTTGTCAGATGTTCATGATTTTGAAAAAGATATTTATCACTTAGAAAAATAAATCAAATGCACATATATTTAAATTTTGTTTATTGCAAAACAAAAGTGTTCTTCTATTTTTACATATTTGTTCATAACTTCAAAATCAAATGTTCGTACATTTCAAAATAATGTTCATGTACCTTAGAAAATATGTTTAAGTATTTTAAAATAAATTGGGTTTTTACTTCTGGTGTTCTTTGTACTGCCTTGACAGTTGATTAATAGATTAAAAGTTTTCTGGCAAAAAAAGACCACAAAAATAAGTACTCAAAATATATATTCACATATTTGTTTTAAAAGGAAATAAAACATAAAATAAAACCTAAAAAGGAAAAAAAATGAGGAAAAAATTAGAAAAGAATAATAGAAAATTAAAAGAAACAGAAAAGGAAGCATAGACCCATGGCCCGTTTTAGTGGCCAGCCCATTACCCGTGCTTAAATGAAATCCCCCCCCCCCCCTCTTTGCCACTTTACAATCAGATTCTGCATCGAGGTAAACCAATCTAGGGTTTCCTTTTCCCTCCCATATCCCTTGGCGGCTAGGATAAACTCTCTCCTTCAGGCTTCGTCGGTGAGCTCGTGGATTCGTCTCTCCTCTGCCTACCGCTCCGGCGGCCATTGGTGGGGAGGGGAATTCCGACGCCTCCATTTCGAATAGTAGTTTAGGTTAGGGTTTTTTGGTCCTCACAGTCCGGTGCTCAGGCGGATGGCGGTGCTTCTTATTTGAGTTTGTGTTCCAGGCTCCGATCCTGCTCGAGCTCATCCATCTAGACATAGTTGACGGAGCTCCGACATAGATCCTGCCGTCTCCTTGGGGTGGTGAGGTTAGAGTTTCTCGTCATGTGGCGAGATTTGGTGTCAGGTACTTCAGATCTATTCACGGGTTCAACGACGATGATTACGGCTGCGGGCCGTTGGTCCTTAAGGGCACGTGCATGAAGACTTCCCAGTTGTCATCGACAAGGTCAAGTCAGCTCCGGTAGGGTAGCGGCAACAACGGCGCGTCAGCGTCTCGTTCTGGTGGCGGTAATGGTCATTCGGTGGTCTCGAAATCTTGATGTACTTTTTATTATGTTTGAGGTGCTTTGTACTTGCGATGAACTTTGATAAAAACATGGATCATTTTTGCAAAATAAATAAATAAATCTATCAAAATAAATAAATAAATAAATGAAATGCCCCATATATCCTTCACTTAAAACAAACAACTTATTCTCAAAGTTTCTTTTTGCACGAACAACAAGATCATGGCCATTGTTCCCCTAAAAAAATGATTGTGTGCTTGTAGTCAGTTGCTAGTATATTTCATGTTACATGGCAAAATCCCAAATTAGAAGAAAACAAATATGTTGTGATGTACCTTGAGATGGTACGATGCTAATAATGCATAACTCAGCCACCAAAAGGTAACCAAAATTTCAATTAATGCCTGTTGGAAATATGAGCAATTTATCATGTGATTTTATTAACAGAAATACTAGATAAAACATGACT
Source organism: Thinopyrum elongatum (assembly GCA_011799875.1). Taxonomy (NCBI): domain Eukaryota; kingdom Viridiplantae; phylum Streptophyta; class Magnoliopsida; order Poales; family Poaceae; genus Thinopyrum; species Thinopyrum elongatum. The sequence continues at coordinate 614,263,042 of CM022298.1, forward strand.
ATAATAATAGAGATAAAACTAGTCATGCAATCTGACACAGAGAAGGTAAGTAGCATATGCATACATGAAGTAGATGATCTAGAACAAAACTTATATAGTATAGAGGCTAGAACAAGAAACGCTTGAGCAAGAAGATGTAGGATGACCATAAATAGAGAGGACACGAAGACGTACGGAACAGCGGCAGAAGCACTGGTCTTGGGGTCGGTGTCCTCGCCAGCCATGTCGTCGAAGAGGTTGTCGACGTCGGGGAAGAAGTCGTCGTTGGGGAAGTGGTCGTCGGTGTCCGGAGCGTCCGTGATGAACCGGTCAGTAGTCGCGCAGAGCGCTTCCCAAAAACCTTATCACCCTTCTCCCATACAGGACTCAAAGAGGTGGGGTTTCGGAGGCCTACTGTCCCGACCTGCGGTGCACGCCACAAGCCGGGATGGGGAAGATCGCAGGAGCAGCTCAGAGATTGGAACTCGGTGGCGAGAGGAAGAGGTTCTGGTGTGTCTCTATGAAGAGGAGCGACCTCTCTTTTATAGGCACATGAGAAGTAGGCGAGAGGGAAGCGACGGGAGGTGAAGCAATAGAGGAAGACAAAGAAAACAGACTGCAGCCGAAGAGGGGCACCATTCGGATTCAATCTCCAGTACAACAAAAATTTTCAGCTCCCGTGTGACCATTCGTATAAACGTCGTGCGTGGCAAAAATTTAGACATCGGCTCGGCTCATTCCCACGGCGCGGCGCGTCGGGACAAGGCGTGGCGTGGCGTGGCGAGGCGGGCGGCGGAGGAGGAGCGCGCGTGAATGTCCCTCTTGTTCTCATGCTCATACATGTGGGGAAACACCCTCCCTTATAAGGAGGTCCAACTCCCACCAAACTAGCAATGTGGGACTAAACTTTGGTTCCACCTCTTGCCTTGCACGAATGGGCTGAGTGAGCCTCTAGGATTTATTAGGAATTTCTGAAATTGCTATTGGGCTGGCCCAAAGTAGACTAAATTCCAGCAATCCCCACCAGATCCTAGAGGCACATAAAATTTGCCTTTAGTTCCAAAACACTGTTTTATATACCGGTACTGCAGTGGAGACTGTTAAGTTGAACTTCCACCTAGAACTCAGTGCTACACTAGTAAGCAACTTGAACAGTGGACTAGGCCTTGAACTGCAAGTTTTCTGCGAATGTAGCTTCACACAAAGACTTGAACGATACTAGGCTATCGTGGGTCTTCCCCGCGGGTGGAGCTTATGCGTCATACTCCGAGATCTTTCATGAGTTTACTAGAGAGCACCTACTCTCATAGATTGCGACGTTTAACAATCAGACTCATATAGGTGCGTTCTTCAAAAGATGTGCTGCAGGATAACATCTCTGCTTCAATGAGCCACTTAGAACACATTAAGATATACATCAACCTGCCATGCAGATTAGGAGAGTATTGAATCTTCATGGAGTGGTATTGTTAATAGTAAGGATACTCTCCTCTCAGTTGACCAACAGCTTGTCTTCCACATCTAATTCACGGGATCTCCGATCACATAGACTAGGTTACCACTGTGAACAACTCATATTGTGGGTCTCATACCCATCTGAAAGTGCAACTAATCCCCAGGTGGTTTTGGTAATTCATAACAACATATAGCTCATTGAACTAATATCCATTCAAGTTAAATATTTTAGAAAGTTCAATGATTGGCATGGCATGGACTAGAGATGTGGACCCCTCAAAATGCTAAGGACACATATTGGCAAAAGCTCAAGACTCTTCATTTCTATTTTAGTGATCCAAGATCACATTGAGTCCATAGGAAAGCCAATACTATTAAAAGGGGATGAGGTGTTGCTTAATGGTCTACTTGCTCAAAGTGCTTAGTGATATTGCTCCAAAACCCTCAGCCACTCTCTCATTCCAAATATGTCCAAAACTCAAAGTCAAACTTGGCCCCACCGATTTGATCTATCCGGCGCCACTGAGTTCAGTTGACATAGCCACTGCCAGAAACCCTAGAGAATTCGGTTACACCGATACGGATCACGGTCTCACCGAGATGGCCTTGCAAACTCTCTGTTGCCTGTTGCAATTATTTCGGTCTCACCGAAATGTGCAATCGGTCCCACCGAGTTTGCTTGGCCAACTCTCTGTTTGCTCTTTGCTGAATTCGGTCTCACCGAGTTCAAGCATTCGGTCTCACCGAGATGAGCTTTTGCCCTAGCCCTAGCACATCGGTCCCACCGAGTTGTTCCAGTCGGTCCCACCGAGATTCCTAACGTTCACATTTTGAACTAAATCAGTCTCACCGAGTTCTTCTATTCGGTCTGACCGAGTTGGGTCAAATGTGTGTAACGGTTGGATTTTGTGTGGAGGCTATATATAGCCCTCCACCCCCTTCTCCATTTGTGAGAGAGCCATCAGAACGTGCCTACACTTCCACTACTCATTTTCTGAGAGAGAACCAACTACTCATGTGTTGAGACCAAGATATTCCAATCCTACCACTAGAATCTTGATCTCTAGCCTTCCCCAAGTTGCTTTCCACTCAAATCATCTTTCCACCATAGCCAAATCTGTGAGAGAGAGTTGAGTGTTGGGGAGACTATCATTTGAAGCACAAGAGCAAGGAGTTCATCATCAACACACCATTTATTACCTTTTGGAGAGTGGTGTCTCCTAGATTGGTTAGGTGTCGCTTGGGAGCCTCCGACAAGATTGTCGAGTTGAACCAAGAAGTTTGTAAGGGCAAGGAGATCGCCTACTTTGTGAAGATCTACCCGAGTGAGGCAAGTCCTTCGTGGGCGATGGCCATGGTGGGATAGACAAGGTTGCTTCTCCGTGGACCCTTCGTGGGTGGAGCCCTCCGTGGACTCACGCAACCGTTACCCTTCGTGGGTTGAAGTGTCCATCAACGTGGACGTACGATAGCACCACCTATCAGAACCATGCCAAAAATCTCCGTGTCTACATTGCGTTTGCCTTCTCCAAACCCTTCCCTTTACCTTCATATGCAATGTTTTACTTTCCACTGCTACACTCTTAGAATTGCATGTGTAGGTTGATTGCTTGACTTGTACTAGTTGCTAAAATCTGCCAACAATTAAAATTGGGAAAAGGTTAGATTTTTATTTGGTCAAGTAGTCTAATCACCCCCCTCTAGACCTACTTTCGATCCTACAAGTGGTATCAGAGCTTTGGTCTCCATTTGCCTTGATTTCCATACCATTGGTGATCATAGCCTTGGTTTCACAACCTAGGAGAGTATGGCGTCTAGCGAGGGAAATTACCACCGTAGAGGTCCTTACTTTGATGGTACTAATTTTGCTCGTTGTAAGCATAAGATGAAAATGCATATTCTTGGTCATAACTCCGCCGTTTGGGCTATTGTGCGAATTGGCTTGCAAGGTGAATATTTCGAGGATGGAAGAGAACCGGATCGTGAAGCGTCCGCGGAAGAATTGAAGATGTTGCAATACAATGCTCAAGCTTGCGGTATTCTCTTCAATGGATTGTGCCCCGAAGAATTCAACAAAATTAGCCGCCTTGAGAATGCAAAGAAAATTTGGGATACTTTGGTTGATATGCACGAAGGTACCGAGTCCGTCAAGGAATCCAAATTGGATGTGCTTCAAAGTCAACTTGACAAGTTCAAAAGGAAGGATGGTGAAGGAGTCGCCGAAATGTACTCTAGGCTTGCTCTCATCACAAATGAGATTGCCGGCTTAGGAAGCGAAGAGATGACCGACAAATTCATCATCAAGAAGATCCTAAGAGCCTTGGATGGAAAATATGATACCGTGTGCACCTTGATCCAAATGATGCCCAACTACAAAGATCTCAAGCCAACGGAAGTCATTGGTAGAATTGTTGCTCATGAGATGTCACTCAAGGATAAGGAAGAGCTCCACAACAAGTCTAGTGGTGCTTATAAAGCTTCATGTGATGCTCCTACAACATCAAGTGAGAAACAAGTCTTCAATGAAGAATTGAGCTTAATGGTGAAGAACTTCAACAAATTCTACAAGAATAGAAGCAAAGAGAGAAGTTCCAAGTCAAGGTCCTACAATGACAAAAGATCTTCTAGTCGTGATCGCAATTGCTACAATTGTGGAAGACCCGGACACTACTCCAATGAGTGTACGACTCCCTACAAGAAAAGAGAAGATTCACCCAAGAGGAGAAGTAAAAGAGATGAGTCACCACCAAGAGAGAGAAGGAGTAGAGATGATCGTTATGAACGAAGACCCTCTCGTAGAAGCAAGGATTCGGGAAGGAAGGACAAGTCATCAAAGAGCTACACAAGACGAAGACATCAAGCTCACGTTGGTGAATGGGTATCCGGTTCCGACTCCGACAACTACTCCGAGAGAAGTTATCACTCCGACTCCGAATATACTCAAGATGAAGGTGTTGCTGGTCTTGCACCTGTGTCATCCAACTCCTACGACATATTTGACTCACCAAATGAAGGAATTGGAAGATGCTTCATGGCTAAAGGCCCTAAGGTATCACACCCCGAGTATGTTGATTTCAATAGTGATGAAGATGATTTGCTAGGTGATGATGATTTACTTGTTGACAACACTAGTGATGAAAACTATGATGAAATTGCTATTAATCATGCTAATCAAGATGAAACGAATGACAATGATAAGAAGGAGATTGAGCGTCTAACTAAATAACTAAACACTCTTAAGTTAGCTCATGAAACAACTCTAGAGGATCATCGAGAGCTTCTAAGAACTCATGAGAAGCTACGCTTCGAGAAGCTAAATTTAGAGCAAGAGCATGGGTTCCTAAAAGCAATCAATGATGATCTTCGAAAGGAGAGTTCTTCTTACATTGCCAAGCGTTTACTCTTGTCTACTTATATGCCACAAGTAAAATCTAGCAACAAGAGCAAGAAAGATTCTTCTTCTAGTAGTAACAATAATCATGTTAAAGCCAATATTGTTGCTTCTAGTAGTTCTCTTGATTCCACTAATGATTCTCTTAGCCAAGTTACACTTGAGCAAGAAAATAGTTTATTGAAGGGAATTATAGAGAAAGGTGTTTACAAGAGCCTTGCCGGAAGTAAGCAATTTGAGGGAATTGTACGCAAGCAAGGAAGGCACCGGAAGTATCAAGGTGTTGGTTTTGAACGGAAGTTCAATGCCAATGGAGTTGAGTGGGAAGAAGATCAATATCCCAAGGCGAAGTTTGTTCCTCAACAAGAGAAGTATGACCCCACTTCTTTCAAGGGAACACAAGCTCAAGATGATCTTCCACCACAAGACCACAAGCTAAAAGGCAAGGACAAGCTTCAAGAAGAGATTGATTCATTTGAAGAAGCTCCTAAGGCCATGGTCAAGTGGGTTCCCAAGACTACATCAAATTCTACTTCATCAAGTACGACTACAACTCCAAAGATTCCCATCAAGTTGATGTGGATCCCAAAGAAGAAGAACTAGAGAGTTCTTGAGGGTGACTCTGCCAACATACATCACTCATATTCATTTTGGCAAGGACAAGTGCAATCAACTTCCATATCTTGCACTATTTCAAGGAGTCACAAACCCTCTTGTTGGTAAGACAAGGGACAAGGTAACCTAATGCTTTCATGGACATCATCATATGTGTATTTCACTCTATGTCTATGGATATCCTTGTGTGTTCCTTGTGGGACTAACCCATGTAGGTATTGAAAGTGCAACTCACTCCAATGGATTGCTCCAAATGATCTACATCAACATTGAGCATCCACATCTTCAACACCTACATGAAGTCATCATCGGCAAAACCCAACGTTAGTTCATCCCTCTAAAGGGGGGATATCACATCTAGGGGGAGCTTTGCTCTAAGAATTGAGCTAAAGCAACTCTAATGATGTGAATACAACAATGCTTTATGTAAAAGTGGTAACCCCACTTGTGCTTAAATGATGAGTATGACCTATGATCAAATGTTCTCATTTGACTCCTAAGTCAATATACACATATATAGATGACCTAGTCATCGCCAATTGCTTGATAGATGCTAGAATGTCTGTGCATGCTTTGCCACATGTTTTATTTGCCATCTTATTGTGTGAGCATGTTGGTTGCATAATTTTCTCCATTCGAGGACATCCATTTGTTGCTTTGATTGTTTGGTTTTTCTTTTTGCCAAATGGATGGACAAGAATGCCTAAGTACTCCCTCTAGCTATCTATGCTTTTTCTCATCTCAATCTCTATTCATGCTACATCACAAAGTTTGAACAAAGTCGAATTCGGACCCTCCGGGTGAGGAGCACTCGGAGCCACCGATCCGTCAAGGGCTTAACTTCCAAAACCTCTTAATGCCTTTCGGTCAGACCAACTCACTCCTACTCGGTCTCACCAAACTCATTAAGTTGATCTAGGTTTTCAATCTCGGTGCAACCGATTAGAACCATTCGGTCACACCGAGTTGCAGCAACTGCTAGCAGTTTTGCATCTCGGTGCCACCGAGTAGTTCCATTCAGTCACACCGACAGCGCCTGGGTATTTATACTCTGCGTACCCGTACGGTTGAAAATCACTTCAATCGCACGAGCCCGCGCCCGAGCATTGCCGCCCCTGGTCTCCGGATCATCACCGTCGTCGCCAGTGACCTCCTGCCACTGGTCTCCGCCGCCGTCAATGGAATCCTCACCGCCGTTGCCGCTGTAGCAAGTCTGTCGCCAAGTTAGGGTATGGATTTGACCCTTTGTGCTTTCCATAACTCTGACTCCTGCACAAAGTATAATGCCCATGTTCTTCCCACGTATGAGATTGATCTATCCACCAAAAGAACTCCTTAGAATAGATTTGATGCAAAAACTTAGAGTTAGGTTTCCGCCGAACCCATCTCGGACCGACCGATCTGAGGATCTCGGTCACACCGATTGGCCCTGGCCATTGCACAAGTACAACTCGGTCTGGCCGAAGTGTACTGATCGGTGTGACCGAAATCACTTTCTCTGTGAAACCCTAGCATCTCGGAGTCACCGAACTGCATTTCGGTCTGACCAAAACTGTGTGTTTAGACTCTGTTAGTGCTTCGGTGTCACCGAGTTTGTCAAATCGGTAGCTCCGAAATGCTTTCTGCAGAAAACTAAAGTTAAGTTTTTGACTCAATATTTAGCAAAATAAGCTGCACTTTGTGATGCTCATCCACTCTATCTATATCCAACTATTCACAGGGTCAGTTTTAGCTATGTCAGAGGGCAGTGATAGTCAGAACAAATCTGAAGAGCAGCTCAACCTCAGTGAGGGCTCTAGTCCCTATAGCAGCTATGATGAGGGGAGTAGGAGCACTCCCAGCAATTTGCCTAAGGCAGCTACCAGGACCAGGAAGAAGAGAACATCTGAATCTGAGGATGAAGATTTTGTTGTTGAGGAGGAGGTGACCTCCAAGAAGAAGCAGCAGCATACTCTTCTGCATTCCAGGCTTTGTGGCAGCAGCAGCAGCATACTCTTTCTTGATGTTCCTCAGAAGTTCAAGGTAATGAGCCTGATTGTGGAAACTGTGAGGAGAACAGCTGCTGATCAGAAGAGATCTTGTGGATATGCCCCTCACATTCAAATGTTGATCAATTCCAAGATGGGAACCGGGACATATCTTCTTGACAGAGAGCATCTTCCCTTGAGGCCAGATTTTGAGGACAACGAGGTTGTCATGGATGCATCCCATCCTACTTGTGAAGAAGCCCAGGAGAAGAGAGAGAAAGCAAAGGCTGCAAAAGCAGCAAAGGCAGCAAGTGCACCAGATGCCTCCACAGTGCTACTCAAGACCAAGCAAGGTCAACTCAGTTATCTGCTTGAGGCTACAGTGAGAATTGAGAAGGGCTTGGCCACCCTGACTCAAAATCAGGAAAGTCTTGAGAGGATCATTGAGACAAATTTTCATGACCTAGATGTGAAGGTCACTGAGATACAGACCATTGTGGAGAAGCTCCAAGAAGATGCTGAGGACAGGGAGGATAGACCAACTATAGATACTTTTCAGAGAGTGCCAAGGGCACAAAGGTCATCATCAGTGCCAGTTGTAAGAGACTCCAGGACTACTACTTCAGCACCTGCAACAAACTGCCACGGTTGTACCTCCAGTGTCAACCCCTCCAGCTCCACAGACTTCCTCAGAAGCATTTGCAGATGCCCTCCTCTCCATGCCATCTATGCACACCGGAGCGACAAGCCAGAAGACCCCTTCAGGAGCTCCCGGAGATTGTGCCTAGAGTGCCGTATAGCACTATACGTTTTCAAAAATTTTGGTAACTTGTTGCCAAAGGGGGAGAAAGTGTATAGATCTTAGGCTTCGAGAGAGAGAGAGAGAGAGAGTGTTGGTTTTATTTGCTTCTCTTGCTACTTTGATCATTTGGTTGTTTGATTCCTATGCTATTTTTTTTGTTATGCTCGTGAGATACTTATGATCATGTGTTTGATCATACCATGCTTAATGTGTGGTTGCATGCTGATATGTCTCCAACGTATCTATAATTTTTGATTATTCCATGCTATTATATTATCTGTTTTGGATGTTTTATATGCATTAATATGCTATTTTATATTATTTTTTGGGACTAACTTATTAACCCAGAGCCCAGTGCCAGTTTCTGTTTTTTCCTTGTTTTTGAGTTTCGCAGAAAAGGAATGTCAAACGGAGTCCATACGGAATAAAACTTTACGATGATTTTTCTTGGACCAGAAGACACCTACGAGACTTGGAGATGAAGTCAGAAGACCCACGAGGCAACGACAAGCCGTAGGGGCGCGCCCTAGGGGGGCGCCCCCTGGCTTGTGGGCCCCTCGGGAGTCCACCGACCTCCCTCTCAGCTCTATAAATCCTCAAATATTCCATTATCAACAGAGGCATCCACGAAAATACTTTTCCGCCGCTGCAACCTTCTGTTCCCGTGAGATCCCATCTTGGGGCCTTTTTCGGTGATCTGCCGGAGGGGGATTCGATCACGGAGGGCATCTACATCAACCCTATTGCCCTTCCGATGAAGCGTGAGTAGTTTACCTCAGACCTACGGGTCCATAGCTAGTAGCTAGATGGCTTCTTCTCTCTCTATGATCTTCAATACCAGGTTCTCCTCGATATTCTTGGAGTTCTATCCGATGTAATATTCTTTTGCGGTGTGTTTGTCGAGATCCGATGAATTGTGGATTTATGATCAGATTATCTATGAATATTATTTGAATCTTCTCTGAATTCTTATATGCATGATTTGATATCTTTGTATTTCTCTTCGAATTATCGGTTTGGTTTGGCCAACTAGATTGGTTTTTCTTGCAATGGGAGAGGTGCTTAGTTTTGGGTTCAATCTTGCGGTGTCCTCACCCAGTGACATAGTAGGGGTAGCGAGGCACGTATTGTATTGTTGCCATCAAGGATAAAAAGATGGGGTTTTCATCATATTGCTTGAGTTTATCCCTCTACATCATGTCATCTTACTTAAGGCGTTACTCCATTCTTTATGAACTTAATACTCTAGATGCATGTTGGATAGCGGTTGATGTGTGGAGTAATAGTAGTAGATGCAGAATCATTTCGGTCTACTTGACATGGACGTGATGCCTATATGCATAATCATTGCCTTGGATATCGTCATAACTTTGCGCTTTTCTATCAATTACTCGACAGTAATTTGTTCACCGACCGTCTTATTTTCCCTCAAGAGAGAAGCCTCTAGTGAAACCTATGGCCACCGGGTCTATTTTCCATTATATATTTTCAGATCTATAAACCAAAAAACCCAAAAATATCTTGCTGCAATTTATTTAGTTTTACATTTTAGTAATCTTTTATACCTATCTCTATCAGATCTCACCATTGCAATTGACCGTGAAGGGATTGACAACCCCTTTATCGCGTTGGGTGCAAGTGTTTGATTGTTTGTGCAGGTGCATAGATTGGAGACTTGCTTGTACCTCCTACTGGATTGATACCTTGGTTTTCTAACTGAGGGAAATACTTATCTCTACTTTGCTGCATCACCCTTTCCTCTTCAAGGGAAAAACCAACGCAAGCTCAAGAAGTAGCAGGAAGAATTTCTGGCGCCGTTGCCGAGGAGGTCTACATCAAGCCTACCAAGTACCCATCATAAACTCTCATCTCTTGCATTACATTATTCGCCATTTGCCTCTCGTTTTCCTCTCCCCCACTTCTAAAATGATTTTCAGAAAAATACAAAATGATTTGCCTTTTTATTCCCCCTTCTTCCGTTCGTCTTTTCGTTTGCTTTTTGGTTGCTCGTGTGTTAGATTGCTTGCTTTGTCATGATGTCTCAAGAAAATACCAAATTGTGTGACTTTTCCAATACTAATAATAATGATTTTTTTAGTACTCCGATTGCTCCCGCCACTAGTGCGGAATCTTATGAAATTAATGTCGCTTTGCTGAATCTTGTTATGAAAGAACAATTTTCCGGCCTTCCTAGTGAAGATGCCGCATCCCATCTAAACACTTTCGTTGAATTGTGTGATATGCAAAAGAAGAAAGATGTGGATAATGATATTGTTAAATTGAAGCTATTTCTGTTCTCACTATGAGATCATGCTAAAACTTGGTTTTCATCTTTGCTTAAAAATAGTATTGATTCATGGAATAAGTGTAAAGATGCTTTTATTTCCAAGTATTTTCCTCCTGCTAAGATCATCTTCCTTAGGAATGATATAATGAATTTTAAGCAACTTGATCATAAGCATGTTGCACAATCTTGGGAGAGGATGAAATTGATGATAAGAAATTGCCCTACGCATGGTTTGAGTTTATGGATGATCATACAAATTTTTTATGCCGGATTGAATTTTGCATCTAGAAATCTTTTAGATTCGGCCACGGGAGGTACTTTTATGGAAATCACATTAGGAGAAGCTACTAAACTCCTAGATAATATTATGGCTAATTACTCTCAATGGCACACCGAAAGATCCTCTACTAGTAAAAAAGTGCATGCGATTGAAGAAATTAATGTTTTGAGTGGAAAGATGGATGAACTTATGAAATTGTTTGCTAGTAAGAGTGCTTCTATTGATCCTAATGATATGCCTTTGTCCACTTTGATTGAGAATAATAATGAATCTATGGATGTGAATTTTGTTGGTAGGAACAATTTTGGTAATAACGCGTATAGAGGTAATTTTAACCCTAGGCCGTTTCCTAGTAATTCCTCTAATAATTATGGTAATTCCTACAAAAATTCTTATGGAAATTATAATAATATGCCCTCTGATCTTGAGAACAATATTTAAGAATTTATTAGTTCCCAAAAGAATTTCAATGCTATGGTTGAAGAAAAATTGCTCAAGATTGATGATTTGGCTAGGAACGTGGATAGAATTTCTCTTGAGATTGATTCTTTGAAAATTAGTTCTATTCCACCCAAGCATGATATTAATGAGTCTCTAAAAGCTATGAGAATTTCTATTGATTAATGTAAAGAAAGAATCGCTAGGATGCGTGCTAAGCGAGATTGGTTTGTAAAAGCGCGTTCTTCGATTTCTTGTGAAAATAATGATGAAGATCTTAAAGTGATTGATGTGACTCCTATTGAATATTTGTTTTCTAATATAAATCTTGATAAAGATGGTACTGGAGATGAGTCAACTTTAGCTAGAAGGCGTCCCAATGATTCGGAGTTTATAAATCTTAATGCAAAAATTGATAAAAGTGATATTGGAGAGGTCAAAACTTTAAGTAGCAATGAACCCACTCTTTTGGATTTCAAGGATTTTAATTATGATAATTGTTATTTGATAGATTGTATTTCCTTGTTGCAATCCATGTTGAATTCTCCTCATGCTTATAATCAAAATAAAGCTTTTACTAAACATATTGTTGATGCTATGATGAAATCTTTTGAAGAAAAACTTGAGTTGGAAGTTTCTATCCCTAGAAAACTTTATGATGAGTGGGAACCTACCATTAAGATTAAAATTAAAGATTATGAGTGCCATGCTTTGTGTGATTTGGGTGCTAGCGTTTCCACGATCCTGAAAACTTTATGTGATGTGCTAGGTTTCCGTGAATTTGATGATTGTTCTTTAAATTTGCATCTTGCGGATTCCACTATAAAGAAACCTATGGGAAGGATTAATGATGTTCTTATTATTGCAAATAGGAATTATGTGCCCGTAGATTTCATTGTTCTTGATATAGATTGCATTCCTACATGTCCTATTATTCTTGGTAGACCTTTCCTTAGAACGATTGGTGCAATTATTGGTATGAAAGAAGGAAACATTAGATTTCAATTTTGTTAAGGAAAGGCATGGAACACTTTCCAAGAAATAAAATTAAGTTTCCATATGAATCTATTATGGGAGCTACTTATGGATTGCATACCAAAGATTACAATACCTAGATCTATTGCATTATGCCTAGCTAGGGGCGTTAAACAATAGCGCTTGTTGGGAGGCAACCCAATTTTATTTTTATGTTTTTGTTTTGCTTCTGTTCTTGAATAAAATACACATTATTACCTCTTTAGTAATTGTGTTTTGGTGTTTTAATTAGTGTTTGAGCCAAGTAAGACCTTTGGGATGGTTTACGGTGATAGTTGATTTGATATTGCTGAAAAACAGAAACTTTTGCGTCCAGTTGCCGAATTTTAATAATTCACAGAAGCGATGAAAAACTCTGATTTTTTTACAAAGATTTCTATACAATTTTTCTCTGTTTTACTAAAATTTCAGAAGTTTTGGAGTTACATAAGTATTAGAAAAATTCGGATCTTCACAGAATGTTCTGTTTTTGACAGATTCTGTTTTCTATGTGTTGTTTGCTTATTTTGATGAATCTATGGGTAGTATCGGGGGGGTATGAACCATGGAGAAGTTGGAATACAGTAGATATTACACCAATATAAATAAATAATGAGTTCACAAAAGTACCAAAGTGGTGATTTATTTTTCTTATACTAACGGATCTCATGAGTTTTCTGTTGAGTTTTGTGTTGTGAAGTTTTCAAGTTTTGGGTAAATATTTGATGGACTATGGAATAAGGAGTGGCAAGAGCCTAAGCTTGGGGATTCACAGGGCACCCCAAGTTAATATTCAAGGACAACCAAGAGCCTAATCTTGGGGATGCCCCGGAAGGCACCCCCTCTTTCGTCTTCAATCCATCGGTAAATTTACTTGAGGCTATATTTTTATTCACCACATGATATGTGTTTTGCTTGGAGCGTGTTGTATGATATGAGTCTTTGCTTTTTAGTTTGCCACAATCATCCTTGCTGTACAAACCTTTTGAGAGGGACACGCATGAATCGTGAATTTATTAGAATACTCTATGTGCTACACTTATATCTTTTGAGCTAGGCAATATGCTCTAGTGCTTCACTTATATCTTTTTAGAGCACGGCGGTGGTTTTATTTTATAGAAATTGGTGAACTCTCTTGCTTCACTTATATTGTTTTTAGAGTCTCTAAACAGCATGGTAATTTTCTTAGGTTATGAATTTAGTCCTAATATGATGGGCATCCAAGAGGGATATAATAAAAACTTTCATATAAAGTGCATTGAATACTATGTGAAGTTTGATTCCTTATGATTGTTTTGAGATATAAAGATGGTGATATTAGAGTCATGCTAGTGAGTAATTGTGTATTGGTAGAAATACTTGTGTTAAAGTTTATGATTCCCGTAGCATGCACGTATGCTGAACCGTTATGTGATGAAGTCGGAGCATGATTTATTTATTGATTGTCTTCCTTATGAGTGGCGGTAGGGGACGAGCGATGGTCTTTTCCTACCAATCTATCCCCCTAGGAGCATGCATGTAGTACTTTGTTTCGATAGCTAATAGACTTTTGCAATAAGTATGTGAGTTCTTTATGACTAATGTTGAGTCCATGGATTATACGCACTCTCATCCTTCCACCATTGCTAGCCTCTCTAGTACCGCTCAACTTTCGCCGGTGCATTACACCCACCATATACCTTCCTCAAAACAGCCACCATACCTACCTATTATGGCATTTCCATAGCCATTCCGAGATATATTTCCATGCAATTCCCACCGTTCCGTTTATTATGACACGCTTCATCATTGTCATATTGCTTTGCATGATCATGTAGTTGACATCGTATTTGTGGAAAAGCCACCATTCATATTTTTTATACATGTCACTCTTGAGTCATTGCACATCCCGGTACACCGTCGGAGGCATTCATATAGAGTCATATATTTGTTCTAAGTATCGAGTTGTAATTCTTGAGTTGTAAGTAAATAAAAGTGTGATGATCATCATTATTAGAGCATTGTCCCATGTGAGGAAAGGATGATGGAGACTATGATTCCCCCACAAGTCGGGATGAGACTCCGGATGAAAAATAAAAAAAAGGAAAAAAAGGAGAAAAAAAAGAGGCCAAAGAGCCCAAAATAAAAAAAAGAGAGAAAAGAGAGAAGGGGCAATGCTACTATCCCTTTTCCACACTTGTGCTTCAAAGTAGCACCATGATCTTCATGATAGAGAGTCTCCTATGTTGTCACTTTCATATACTAATGGGAAATTTTCATTATAGAACTTGGCTTGTATATTCCAATGACGGGCTTCCTCAAATTGCCCTAGGTCTTCGTGAGCAAGCGAGTTGGATGCACACCCACTTAGTTTCTTTTTGAGCTTTCATACACTTATAGCTCTAGTGCATCCGTTGCATGGCAATGCCTACTCACTCACATTGATATCTATTGATGGGCATCTCCATAGCCCGTTGATACGCCTAGTTGATATGAGACTATCTCCTTCTTTTTGTCTCCTCCGCAACCACCATATTCTATTCCACCTATAGTGCTATATCCATGGCTCACGCTCATGTCTTGCGTGAAAGTTGAAAAAGTTTGAGAACATCAAAAGTATGAAACAATTGCTTGGCTTGTCATCGGGGTTGTGCATGATTTAATACTTTGTGTGATGAAGATGGAGCATAGCCAGACTATATGATTTTGTAGGGATAACTTTCTTTGGCCATGTTATTTTGGGAAGACATGATTGCTTTATTAGTATGCTTGAAGTATTATTGTTTTTATGTCAATATTAAACTTTTGTTTTGAATCTTATGGATCTGAATATTCATGCCACAATAAAGAAAATTACATGGATAAATATGTTAGGTAGCATTCCACATCAAAAATTCTGTTTTTATCATTTACCTACTCGAGGACGAGCAGGAATTAAGCTTGGGGATTCTTGATACGTCTCCAACGTATCTATAATTTTTGATTGTTCCATGCTATTATATTATCTGTTTTGGATGTTTTATATGCATTAATATGCTATTTTATATTATTTTTGGGACTAACTTATTAACCCAGAGCCTAGTGCCAGTTTCTGTTTTTTCCTTGTTTTTGAGTTTCGTAGAAAAGTAATATCAAATGGAATAAAACTTTACGATGATTTTTCTTGGACCAGAAGACACCTACGAGACTTGGAGATGAAGTCAGAAGACCCACGAGGCGACAACAAGCCATAGGGGCGCGCCCTAGGGGGGGAGGGCGCCCCCTGGCTTGTGGGCCCCTTGGGAGTCCACCGACCTCCCTCTCAGCTCTATAAATCCTCAAATATTCCATTATCAACAAAGGCATCCACGAAAATACTTTTCCGCCGCCGCAACCTTCTGTTCCCGTGAGATCCCATCTTGGGGCCTTTTCCGGTGATCTACCGGAGGGGGATTCGATCACGGAGGGCATCTACATCAACCCCATTGCCCTTCTGATGAAGCGTCAGTAGTTTACCTCAGACCTACGGGTCCATAGCTAGTAGCTAGATGGCTTCTTCTCTCTCTATGATCTTCAATACCATGTTCTCCTCGATGTTCTTGGAGTTCTATCCGATTTAATATTCTTTTGCGGTGTGTTTGTCGAGATCCGATGAATTGTGGATTTATGATCAGATTATCTATGAATATTATTTGAATCTTCTCTGAATTTTTATATGCATGATTTGATATCTTTGTATTTCTCTTCGAATTATCGGTTTGGTTTGGCCAACTAGATTGGTTTTTCTTGAAATGGGAGAGGTGCTTAGTTTTGGGTTCAATCTTGTGGTGTCCTCACCCAGTGACATAGTTGTTGGAAATATGCCCTAGAGGCAATAATAAAATGGTTATTATTATATTTCCTTGTTCATGATAATTGTCTATTGTTCATGCTATAATTGTATTAATCGGAAACCGTAATACATGTGTGAATACATAGACCACAACATGTCCCTAGTGAGCCTCTAGTTGACTAGCTCGTGAATCAATAGATGGTTGTGGTTTCCTGACCATGGACATTGGATGTCGTTGATAACGGGATCACATCATTAGGAGAATGATGTGATGGACAAGACCCAATCCTAAGCATAGCACAAGATCGTGTAGTTCATTTGCTAGAGCTTTTCAAATGTCAAGTATCATTTCCTTAGACCATGAGCTTGTGCAACTCCCGGATACTGTAGGAATGCTTTGGGTGTATCAAACGTCACAACGTAACTGGGTGACTATAAAGGTGTACTACAGGTATCTCTGAAAGTGTCTGTTGGGTTGGCACGAATCGAGACTGGGATTTGTCACTCCGTATGACGGAGAGGTACCTCTGGGCCTACTCGGTAATGCATCATCATAATGAGCTCAATGTGACTAAGGAGTTAGCCACGGGATCATGCGTTACGGAACGAGTAAAGAGACTTGCCGGTAACGAGATTGAACGAGGTACGGGGATACCGACGATCGAATCTCGGGCAAGTAACATACCGATGGATAAAGGGATTTGTATACGGGATTGATTGAATCCCCGACATCATGGTTCATCTGATAAGATCATCGTGGAACATGTGGGAGCCAGTATGGGTATCCAGATCCCGCTATTGGTTATTGGCCAGAGAGGTGTTTCGGTCATGTCTGCATGGTTCCCGAACCCGTAGGGTCTACACACTTAAGGTTCGGTGACGCTAGAGTTGTAATGGGAATTGTATGTGGTTACCGAAGGTTGTTCGGAGTCCCGGATGATATCCCTGACATGACGAGGAACTCCGGAATGGTCCGGAGGTGAAGATCGATATATTGGACGAAGGGTATTGGAGTCCGAAATTGTTCTCGGAGTACCGGGTGACGACCAGCGTGACCGAAAGGAGTTTCAGAGGCCCCGGCAATCGTTGGGGGGCCTTATGGGCCAAGGGGAGGGGGCACACCAGCCCACTAAGGGGCTGTGCGCCCCTCCCACCCCATCTCACGTAACCTGGAGAGGTGGGGGCGCCTCCCCTAGGGCAGCCGCCCCTCCCGGCTTGGGGGGCAAGTTTCCTAGGGGTGGGGGTGCCCAAACCCATCTAGGGTTTCCCCTGTTGCCGCTGCCCCTCCCCTAGGGAAACCCTAGGGCGCCTCCTCCTCCCCCCTTCCCCTATATATAGTGAGGGATAGAGAGGGCTGCAACACCCCTTCCCTGGCGCAGCCCTTCCCCATCTCCAACACCTCCTCCTCCTCCGTAGTGCTTGGCGAAGCCCTGTTGGAGAAGCACGAGCTCCTCCACCACCACGCCGTCGTGCTGCCGGAGCTCTCCCTCAAGTTCTCCTCTCCCCTTGCTGAATCAAGAAGGAGGAGACGTCCCCGGGCTATACGTGTGTTGAACGCGGAGGCGCCGTCCGTTCAGCGCTTGGATCGGATCTTCCGCGATTTGAATCGCCACGAGTACGACTCCATCAACCGCGTTCTTGTAATGCTTCCGCTTAGCGATCTTCAAGGGTATGAAGATGCACTCCCTCTCACTTGTTGCTAGCATCTCCTAGATTGATCTTGGTGACACGTAGGAAATTTTTGAATTATTACTACGTTCCCCAACAGTGGCATCATGAGCTAGGTCTCTGCGTAGATTCTATGCACGAGTAGAACACAAATAGTTGTGGGCGATGATTTATTCAATTTGCTTACCGTTACTAGTCCTATCTTGATTTGGCGGCATTGTGGGATGAAGCGGCCCGGACCGACCTTACACGTACGCTTACGTGAGACAGGTTCCACCGACTGACATGCACTTGATGCATAAGGTGGCTAGCGGGTGTCTGTCTCTCCCACTTTAGTCGGATCGGGTTCGATGAAGAGGGTCCTTATGAAGGGTAAATAGCAATTGGCATATCACCGTTGTGGCTTTTACGTAGGTAAGAAACGTTCTTGCTAGAAACCCATAGCAGCCACGTAAAACATGCAACAACAATTAGAGGACGTCTAACTTGTTTTTGTAGGGTATGCTATGTGATGTGTTATGGCCAAAAGGATGTGACGAATTATATATGTGATGTATGAGATTGATCATGTTCTTTTAATAGGAATCACGGCTTGCATATCGATGAGTATGACAACCGGCAGGAGCCATAGGAGTTGTCTTAATTTATTGTATGACCTGCGTGTCAATGAAAACGCCATGTAATTACTTTAATTTATTGCTAACCGTTAGCCATAGTAGTAGAAGTAATAGTTGGCAAGACAACTTCATGAAGACACGATGATGGAGATCATGGTGTCATGCCGGTGACGATGGTGATCATGCCGCGCCTCAAAGATGGAGATCAAAAGAGCAAGATGATATTGGCCATATCATGTCACTTTATGATTTGCATGTGATGTTTATCATGTTTACATCTTATTTGCTTAGAACGACGGTAGCATAAATAAGATGATCCCTCACTAAAATTTCAAGAAATGTGTTCCCCCTAACTGTGCACCATTGCGAAGGTTCATTGTTTCGAAGCACCACGTGATGATCGGGTGTGATAGATTCTAACGTTCGCATACAACGGGTGTAAGCCAGATTTACACATGCGAAACACTTAGGTTGACTTGACGAGCCTAGCATGTACATAGATGGCCTCGGAACACGAGAGACCGAAAGGTCGAACATGAGTCGTATGGTAGATGCGATCAACATGGAGATGTTCACCGTTGATGACTAGTCCGTCTCACGTGATGATCGGACACGGCCTAGTCGATTCGGATCATGTATCACTTAGATGACTAGAGGGATGTCTATCTGAGTGGGAGTTCATTAAATAATTTGATTAGATGAGCTTAATTATCATGAACTTAGTCTAAAATTGTCTTTGCAAATTTATGTTGTTGATCAATAGCTCGCGCTGTAGCTCCCTGTGTTAATACATTCCTAGAGGAATACTAAGTTGAAAGGTTTTGTATGCAATTATGCGGACTAGGGCCGTAGTATGAGGATTGTCCTCACTGCTGCATAGAAGGCTTATGTCCTTGATGCACCGCTCGGTGTGCCAACCCCTCTAGCGTCGTCCGTGGATGTTGTGAACATCTGGCAGACACGTTCTGATGACTACTTGATAGTTTAGTGCGCCATACTTTACAACTTAGAATCGGGGCTCCAAAGGCATTTCGAACGCCATGGAACATATGAGATGTTCCGAGAGTTGAAATTGGTATTTTAGGCTCGTGCCCGTGTTGAGAGGTATGAGACCTCTGAAAAGTTCTTTGCCTACAAGATGGAGGAGAATAGCTCAGTCAGTGAGCATGTGCTCAGAATGTCTGGGTGCTATAATCGCTTGAATCGAGTGGGAGTTAATCTTCCAGATAAGATACTGATTGACAGAGTTCTCCAGACACTATCACCAAGCTACTAGAACTTTGTGGTGAACTATAACATGCAAGGGATGGAGATGATCTTGGAGCAGTTCGTGGTAGGCCGCGGAGGTAGAAATCAAGTAGGAGCATCAAGTGTTGATGGTTAACAAGACCATTGGTTTCAAAAAGGGCAAGGGCAAGAAGGGAAACTTCATGAATGGCAAGCCAGTTGCCGCTCTAGTGAAGAAACCCAAGGTTGAACCTAAAGCCGAGACTAAGTGCTTCTATTGTAAGGGGAACGTTCACTGGTAGTGGAACTACCCCAATAGATAAGAAGGCTGGCAACTTCAACAATAGTATATTTAATATACATGTTATTGATGTGTACCTTACTAGTACTCCTAGTAGCACATGGGTATTAGATACTGGTTTAGTTGCTAATATTGGTAACTCGAAACAAAAGCTACGGAATAAACGGAGACTAGCTAAGGGTGAGGTGACGATGTGTGTTGGAAGTGTTTCCAAGGTTGATGTGATCATCATCGCATGCTCCCTCTACCTTCGGGATTAGTGTTGAACCTAGATAAATGTTATTTGGTGTCTGCGTTGAGCATGAACATGATTAGATCGTGTTTACTGCAATACGATCGTTCATTTAAATCAGAGAATAATGGTTATTCTATTTACATGATAATACCTTCTATGGTCATGCACCCAAGGTGAATGGTTTATTGAATCTCGATCGTAGTGATACACATGTTCATAACATTGAGGCCAAAAGATGTAGAGTTGATAATGATAATACCACTTTCTTGTGGCGCTGCCGCTTAGGTCATGTTGGTGTAAAGCGCATGAAGAAACTCCATGCTGATGGACTTTTGGAGTCACTTGATTTTGAATCACTTGACACATGCGAACCATGCCTCGTGGGCAAGATGACTAAAACCCCGTTTTCTGGAACAATGGAACGGGCAATTGACCTGTTGGAAATCATACATACTGATGTGTGCGGCCCGATGAGTGTTGACGCACGCGGTGGATATCGTTACTTTCTCACCTTCACAAATGATTTGAGTAGATATGGGTATATTTACTTGATGAAGCATAAGTCTGAAACGTCTGAAAAGTTCAAGCAATTTTAGAGTGAAGTTGAGAATCATCGTAACAAGAAGATCAAATTCCTACGATATGATCGAAAGGGGGAGTATCTGAGTTATGAGTTTGGCAATCACTTAAGACAATGTGGAATTGTTTCACAACTGACGCCGCCTGGAACACCATAGTGTAATGGTGTGTCCGAACGTCGTAATCGTACCTTATTGGATATGGTGCGTTCTATGATGTCTCTTGCCGATATATCACTATTGTTTTGGGGTTATGCATTAGAGACAACTACATTCACTTTAAATAGGGCTCCATCTAAATCCGTTGAGACGACACCGTATGAATTATGGTTTGTCAAGAAACCTAAGTTGTCGTTTCTTAAGGTTTGGGGCTGCGACGCTTATGTGAAAAGGCTTCAGCCTAATAAGCTCAAAACCAAAGCGGACAAATGCGTCTTCATAGGATACCCAAAGGAGACGGTTGGGTATGCCTTCTATCTCAGATCTGAGGGCAAAGTGTTTGTCACTAAGAACGGGTCCTTTCTCGAGAAAGAGTTTCTCTCAAAAGAATTGAGTGGGAGGAAGATAGAACTTGGTGAGGTTGTTGAACCTTTACTTCAACCAGTGAGTAGTGAAGCGCAGAAAGATATTTCTGGGACACCTACGTCAGTTGAAGAGGAAGCTAATGATAGTGATCATGAAGGTTCGGATCAAGTTACTATCGAACCTCGTAGGTCGACAAGGATACGTACTACTCCTGAGTGGTACGGTAACCCTGTCTTAGAGGTCATGTTGTTGGACAACGATGAACCTACGAGCTATGGAGAAGCGATGGTGGGCCCAGATTCCAACAAATGGCTAGGAACCATGAAATACGAGATAGGATCCATGTATAAGAACAAAGTATGGACTTTGGTGGACTTGCCCGATGCTCGGCAAGCCATTGAGAATAAATGGATCTTTAAGAAGAAGACAGACGCTGATGGTAATGTCACCATTTATGAAGCTCGACTTGTCTCAAAGAAGTTTTCGACAAGTTCAAGGAGTTGACTGTGATGAGACTCTCTCAATCATAGCGATGCTAAAGTCTGTTTGAATTATGTTAGCAGTTGCTGCATTTTCATTTACGAAATATGGCAGATGGATGTCAAAACAAAGTTTCCTTGACGGTTTTCGTGAGGAAAGGCTGTATGTGATACAACCAGAAGGTTTTGTCGATCCTAAGGATGCTAAAAGGTATGCAAGCTCCAGCGATCCTTCTATGGACTGGAGCAAGCATCTCAGAGTTGGAGTATACGCTTTGATGAGGTGATCAAAGCTTTTGGGTTTATACAAAGTTTCCAAGAAACTTGTATTTACAAGAAAGTGAGTGGGAGCACTATAACATTTCTGATAAGTATATGTGGATGACATATTGTTGATCGGAAATGGTGTAGAATTTCTGGAAAGCATAAAGGGTTGTTTGAAAGGAGTTTTTCAAAGGAAGACCTGGGTAAAAATGCTTACATATTGGGCGACAAGATCTATAGAGCCAGATCAAGACGCTTGATAAGACTTTCACAGAGCACATACCTTGACATGATTTTGAAGGAGTTCAAAATGGATCAGTCAAAGAAGGAGTTCTTGCCTGAGTTGTAAGGTGTGAAGTGGAGTAAGACTCAAAGCTCGACCACGGCAGAAGAAAGAAAAAGGACGAAGGTCGTCCCCTATGCCTCAGCCATAGGCTCTATACGGTATGCCATGCTGTGTACCGCACCTGATGTGTGCCTTGCCACGTGTCTGGCAAGGGGGTACAAGAGTGATCCAGGAGTGGATCACTGGACAGCGGTCAAAATTATCCTTAGAGGAATAAGGAAATGTTTCTCCGTTATGGAAGTGATAAAGAGTTCGACGTAAAGGGTTACGTCGATGCAAGCTTTAACACCAATCCGGATGACTCTGAGTAGCAAACTGGATACGTATAGTGGAGCAGCCATTTGGAATAGCTCCAAGTGGAGCATGGTAGCAGCATCTACAATATGACATAAAGATTTGCGAAGTACACGCGGATCTGAATGTTGCAGACCCGTTGACTATAACCTCTCTCACAAGCAAAAATGATAAAACCCCAGAACTCTTTGGGTGTTAATCACATGGTGATGTGAACTAGATTATTGACTCTAGTGCAAGTGGGAGACTGTTGGAAATATGCCCTAGAGGCAATAATAAAATGGTTATTATTATATTTCCTTGTTCATGATAATTGTCTATTGTTCATGCTATAATTGTATTAACCGGAAACCGTAATACATGTGTGAATACATAGACCACAACATGTCCCTAGTGAGCCTCTAGTTGACTAGCTCGTTAATCAATAGATGGTTGTGGTTTCCTGACCATGGACATTGGATGTCGTTGATAACGGGATCACATCATTAGGAGAATGATGTGATGGACAAGACCCAATCCTAAGCATAGCACAAGATTGTGTAGTTCGTTTGCTAGAGCTTTTCTAATGTCAAGTATCATTTCCTTAGACCATGAGATTGTGCAACTCCCGGATACCGTAGGAATGCTTTGGGTGTATCAAACATCACAACGTAACAGGGTGACTATAAAGGTGCACTACAGGTATCTCCAAAAGTGTCTGTTGGGTTGGCATGAATCGAGACTGGGATTTTGTCACTCCGTATGACGGAGAGGTATCTCTGGGCCCACTCGCTAATGCATCATCATAATGAGCTCAATGTGACTAAGGAGTTAGCCATGGGATCATGCGTTACGGAACGAGTAAAGAGACTTGCCGATAACGAGATTGAAAGAGGTACGGGGATACCGACGATCGAATCTCGGGCAAGTAACATACCGATGGATAAAGGGAATTGTATACGGGATTGATTGAATCCCCGACATCTTGGTTCATCCGATAAGATCATCGTGGAACATGTGGGAGCCAGTATGGGTATCCAGATCCCGCTATTGGTTATTGGCCAGAGAGGTGTCTCGGTCATGTCTGCATGGTTCCCGAACCCGTAGGGTCTACACACTTAAGGTTTGGTGACGCTAGAGTTGTAATGGGAATTGTATGTGGTTACCGAAGGTTGTTCGGAGTCCTGGATGAGATCCCGGAGATGACGAGGAACTCTGGAATGGTCCAGAGGTGAAGATCGATATATTGGACAAAGGGTATTGGAGTCCGGAATTGTTCTGGGAGTACCGGGTGACGACCAGCGTGACCGAAAGGAGTTTCGGAGGCCCCGACAAGCGTTGGGGGGCCTTATGGGCCAAGGGGAGGGGGCACACCAGCCCACTAAGGGGCCGTGCACCCCTCCCACCCAATCTCATGTAACCTGGAGAGGTGGGGGCACCTCCCCTAGGGCAGCCGCCCCTCCCGGCTTGGGGGGCAAGTTTCCTAGGGGTGGGGGCGCCCAAACCCATCTAGGGTTTCCCCTGTTGCCGCCGCCGCTCCCCTAGGGAAACCCTAGGGCGCCTCCTCCTCCCCCCTTCCCCTATATATAGTGAGGGATAGAGAGGGCTGCAACACCCCTTCCCTGGCGCAGCCCTTCCCCATCTCCAACACCTCCTCCTCCTCCGTAGTGCTTGGCAAAGCCCTGTTGGAGAACCACGAGCTCCTCCACCACCACACCGTCGTGCTGCCGGAGCTCTCCCTCAACTTCTCCTCTCCCCTTGCTGGATCAAGAAGGAGGAGATCTCCCCGGGCTGTACGTGTGTTGAATGCGGAGGCGCCGTCCGTTCAGCCCTTGGATCGGATCTTCCGCAATTTGAATCACCGCGAGTACGACTACATCAACCGCGTTATTGTAACGCTTCCGCTTAGCGATCTTCAAGGGTATGAAGATGCACTCCCTCTCACTTGTTGCTAGCATCTCCTAGATTGATCTTGGTGACACGTAGGAAAATTTTAAATTATTACTACGTTCCCCAACAATAGTAGGGGTAGCGAGGCACGTATTGTATTGTTGCCATCAAGGATAAAAAGATGAGGTTTTCATCATATTGCTTGAGTTTATCCCTCTACATCATGTCATCTTACTTAAGGTGTTACTCCGTTCTTTATGAACTTAATACTCTAGATGCATGCTGGATAGCGGTCGATGTGTGGAGTAATAGTAGTAGATGCAGAATCGTTTCGGTCTACTTGACACGGACGTGATGCCTATATGCATAATCATTGCCTTGGATATGGTCATAACTTTGCGCTTTTCTATCAATTGCTCGACAGTAATTTTTTCACCCACCGTATTATTTTCCTTCAAGAGAGAAGCCTCTAGTGAAACCTTTGGCCCCCGGGTCTATTTTCCATTATATATTTTCAGATCTATAAACCAAAAAACCCAAAAATATCTTGCTGCAATTTATTTACTTTTATGTTTTAGTAATCTTTTATACCTATCTCTATCAGATCTCACCATTGCAATTGACCGTGAAGGGATTGACAACCCCTTTATTGCATTGGGTGCAAGTGTTTGATTGTTTGTGCAGGCGCATAGATTTGAGACTTGCTTGTACCTCCTACTGGATTGATACCTTGGTTCTCTAACTGAGGGAAATACTTATCTCTACTTTGCTGCATCACCCTTTCCTCTTCAAGGGAAAAACCAACGCAAGCTCAATAAGTAGCACTTGCATATATCCATGAATTTGTGTATGATCAATCACCTTTTACCCTTGGTGGTGATTGTATGTTATTTAAGTCTTATCATTTTAAGCGCTCCACCAAGATTTATGTGACATGTAAGAGTGACCCATGATCCTAATCGATTGTGCATTTGCATTCAAAAGCAATTTTTTAAATAATGCACAAATTTAGGGGGAGCTCTTCTTATCACATACTTCTCAAAGCGATGATGTATTTCATTCATATTATCATTTGTCGAAGCTTTGATCTATATGTTGTCATCAATTACCAAAAAGGGGGAGATTGAAAGTGCAACTAATCCCTGGGTGGTTTTGGTAATTCATAACAACATATAGCTCATTGAACTAATATCCATTCAAGTTAAATATTTTAGAAAGTTCAATGATTGGCATGGCATGGACTAGAGATGTGGACCCCTCAAAATGCTAAGGACACATATTGGCAAAAGCTCAAGACTCTTCATTTCTATTTTAGTGATCCAAGATCACATTGAGTCCATAGGAAAGCCAATACTATTAAAAGGGGATGAAGTGTTGCTTAATGGTCTACTTGCTCAAAGTGCTTAGTGATATTGCTCCAAAACCCTCAGCCACTCTCTCATTCCAAATATGTCCAAAACTCAAAGTCAAACTCGGCCCCACCGATTTGATCTATCCGGCGCCACCGAGTTCAGTTGACATAGCCACTACCAGAAACCCTAGACAATTCGGTTACACCGATACGGATATCGGTCTCACCGAGATGGCCTTGCAAACTCTCTGTTGCCTGTTGCAATTATTTCGGTCTCACCGAAATGTGCAATCGGTCCCACCGAGTTTGCTTGACCAACTCTCTGTTTGCTCTTTGCTGAAATCGGTCTCACCGAGTTCAAGCATTCGGTCTCACCGAGATGAGGTTTTGCCCTAGCCCTAGCACATCGGTCCCATCGAGTTGTTCCAGTCGGTCCCATCGAGATTCCTAACGTTCACATTTTGAACTGAATCGGTCTCACCGAGTTCTTCTATTCGGTCTGACTGAGTTGGGTCAAATGTGTATAATGGTTGGATTTTGTGTGGAGGCTATATATACCCCTCCACCCCCTTCTCCATTTGTGAGAGAGCCATCAGAACGTGCCTACACTTCCACTACTCATTTTCTGAGAGAGAACCAACTACTCATATGTTGAGACCAAGATATTCCAATCCTACCACTAGAATCTTGATCTCTAGCCTTCCCCAAGTTGCTTTCCACTCAAATCATCTTTCCACCATAGCCAAATCTGTGTGAGAGAGTTGAGTGTTGGGGAGACTATCATTTGAAGCACAAGAGCAAGGAGTTCATCATCAACACACCATTTATTACCTTTTGGAGAGTGGTGTCTCCTAGATTGGTTAGGTGTCGCTTGGGAGTCTCCGACAGGATTGTCGAGTTGAACCAAGAAGTTTGTAAGGGCAAGGAGATCGCCTACTTCGTGAAGATCTACCCGAGTGAGGCAATTCCTTCATGGGCGATGGCCATGGTGGGATAGACAAGGTTGCTTCTTCGTGGACCCTTCGTGGGTGGAGCCCTCCGTGGACTCGCGCAACCGTTACCCTTTGTGCACTACAAGAAATATGTCAACTTGCGACCATCACTATTGGTCACTGAATGGTCGTTGTTTTTCATTTGCGACCTTTTTATGACCAAAAACAATTGGTCAAAAGCTGACCGTCTTTAATGAAAATTAACGACCTTCTTTGGGATAAGGTCGTGGAAGACAACGACCAAAACAAAAGGTCGTTGAACCAACGACCTTTTGTTTTGGTCGCTGGCTGTCTGCCGAGGCCACGTTGGATCCGACGTGGCAATCTGACGTGTCAAAATTGTGACCAATTAAATTGGTCATTGATTTGAATCTGCCCGGTCCAATTCGATGCTTTACTTGGGCCAAGCCCAACAATTCAGCCTTTTTATATTATTTTTCCATCAATTTTTGGTCGGGTTCATGGGCCAAGCCCAATATGGCAGCCTTTTTTATTGTTGGGCCGTGGCCATTTTATCTAAACAATTTCATTTTCCTTTTTTATTAAATGGGTCCACTAGTCAGATGGGTCCCAGTTGTCAGGTTCTAGTAACGGGTTCCCATTTGTCATGTTGTGGTAAGTGGGTCGCATCTATCAGACTCATATTCTTCATATTTCAAGCAGTATTTAGATTGGCAGAGACAAAAAACACACATGATACTTAAATAAGAGCAACCAGATGACATAATACAAGCTCTATCTATGCCAATACAGAGGACCATGTGTAATACAATACTTTACAAGCTCTACAAGTGTAACAAGCTCTACAATTGTAATACAGTACCGCTTTACAAGATCCTTCCATGCGATCACAAACTACCTGCTCCTGTCATGAACAACATACTGGACTCGCTGGATGAACATAGTCAGATGAATAACATGCCGGACTCGCTCGACGACCATAGTCAGGGCTGGGAACAAACAAAACAACAACATGGCTTCCACTGTCATCCTGTTACATGAATCAGAGAAGAATCAGAAAAATGTTGGGAAACGTAGCATGCAATTTCAAAAAATTTCCTACGCTCACGCAAGATCTATCTAGGAGATGCATAGCAACGAGAGGGGGAGAGTGTGTCCACGTACCCTCATAGACCGAAAGCGGAAGCGTTTGTTAACGCGGTTGATGTAGTCGAACTTCTTCTCGTTCCGACCGATCAAGCACCGAACGTACGGCACCTCCGAGTTCTGCACACGTTCAGCTCGATGAAGTCCCTCGAACTCTTGATCCAGCAAAGTGTCGAGCGAGAGTTCCGTCAGCACGATGGCGTGGTGACGGTGATGGTGAAGTGATCCGCGCAGGGCTTCGCCTAAGCACTACGTGAATATGACCGGAGGCGTAAACTGTGGAGGGGGGCGCCGCACACGGCTAACAATTGTTGGTGTGTGTTCTAGGCGCCCCCTCCCCACATATATATAGGTGGGAGGGGGAGGGGGACAGCCATGGGGCACCCCAAGTAGGAGGAATCCTACTTGGGGGCCTAGTCCAATTCGCCCCCCCTTACCATATTTTCCGGAGGGGAAAGGAAGGAGGAGGGAGGAGAGAAGGAAGGGGGAGGCCGAATCCCTCCCCTTCCTTTCTCTCTTCCCCTCTTTCCTTCCCCTTCCTATTCAGCCTACATGGGGGGCGCAGCAGCCCATGCTGGCTGTTGCGCTTCCCCTCTTGGCCCATTAGGCCCATATAGTGCACCCCGGGGAGGGGGGGGGGGGGTGCCCGGAACCCCTTTCGGTGACCCGATATGTACCCGGTACCCCCAGAACACTTTCGGTGTCTGAATACTATCGTCCTATATATGAATCTTTACCTCTCGACCATTTCGAGACTCCTCGTCATGTCTGTGATCTCATCCGGGACTCCGAACAACATTCGGTCACCAATCACATAACTCATATAATACAAAATCGTCATCGAACGTTAAGCTTGCGGACCCTACGGGTTCGAGAACTATGTAGACATGACCGAGACACCTCTCCGGTCAATAACCAACAGCGGAACCTGGATGCTCATATTGGTTCCTGTTGGGGATGTAACTACTGGGTATGACCTGCCCAGGAGGGGCCGGGTCATGCCACTGGCGGCTTAAAGATGAAGAGGCCCGATAAGGTCCAAGAAGATATGAAGATGGCGGTTCATAGAGCAAGCCAATTGAAGGCCTAAGACCCGAAGACGACTTGAGGCCCACGGGTGTGAGCCGCCATATGTTTAAACTTGTCTTGTAAGGCAAGCTTAGTTAGAAACCGAGCCGGTCATGTTTGTGTGAGCCGGCCGGGACTCTGTAAGCCGTCGGGCGTTAACCTGTATATAAAGGGGTGACCCGGCGGCGGGTTAACTCAAGGAACAATCGATCGAGAACTAGGTCAAGCGTATTCGCTCCCTGGTAATCGAAACACAAGCAATACAACCTAAAGCAGGAGTAGGCTTTTACCTCATTGAGAGGGGCCGAACCTGGGTAAACTCTCTGTGTCCTTTGTCCCGTTTAACCCCTTCAAGCTAACCTAGTTGCGATGGCTCCACACCTAAGTCCTTTTGCTAGGGCATCTGCCGTGTTAAGTCCATGACAGTTGGCGCCCACCGTGGGGCCAGCACACGGTGGTTTCGAGTTCTTGAAGGGCAGATTCTCAGGGATCAAGGGATATGCCTTGGGCCGGATGACCAAGAGTCGCCGCGGCAGGATCTACATCGATGACGCAGGCTGGGGTCCCGAGGCCGATTCAATCGAATATGGGTACCAGGTCCCCTTCAGCGGAATCCACGTCTTCATCGGCAAGATCGGCGAGTCGGAGCCTGAGCCGGACACCTGCACCGACATCATCGAGACAGCTCGGCGCGCGCGACCCGCCATGATTCAAGCCGCTGTGAAGCACACTTTTGTTGGGTTTGTTCATGGAGCGGATGCTACCTCTTGAGCTTGCGTTGGTTTTTTCCTTGAAGAGGAAAGGGTGATGCAGCAAAGTAGAGTAAGTATTTCCCTCAGTTTTGAGAACCAAGGTATCAATCCAGTAGGAGACAACGCGCAAGCAACCGAATACCTGCACAAACAAACACCAACTTGCACCCAACGCGATAAAGGGGTTGTCAATCCCTTCACGGTTATTTGCAAAGTGAGATCTGATAGAGTAAAGTAATATTTTTGGTATTTTTGGTTTATGGAACGGAAAGTAAAAGATTGCAAAGAAAGTAAATAGGAAACTAAAATTGTAGATCGAAAACTTATATGATGGAAAGTAGAAGATTATATGATGGAAAGTAGACCCGGGGGCCATAGGTTTCACTAGAGGCTTCTCTCAAGATAGAAATTACTACGGTGGGTGAACAAATTACTGCCGAGCAATTGATAGAAAAGCGTAAAGTTATGATGATATCAAAGGCAATGATCATGAATATAGGCATCACGTCCGTGTCAAGTAGACCGAAACGATTCTGCATCTGCTACTATTACTCCACACATCGACCGACTCCTGCCTACATCTAGAGTATTAAGTTCATGAAGAACAGAGTAACGCATTACGTAAGATGACATGATGTAGAGGAATTAACTCAAGCAATATGATGAAAACCCCATCTTTTTATCCTCGATGGCAACAATACAATACGTGCCTTGCTGCCCCTGCTGTCACTGGGAAAGGACACCGCAAGATTGAACCCAAAGCTAAGCACTTCTCCCATTGCAAGAAAAACCAATCTAGTTGGCCAAACCAAATCGATAGTTCGAAGAGACTTGCAAAGATATCAAATCATGCATAAAAGAATTCAGAGAAGATTAAAATAATATTCATAGATAAGCTGATCATAAATCCACAATTCATCGGATCTCGGCAAACACACTGCAAAAGAGTATTACATCGAATAGATCTCCAAGAACATCGAGGAGAATTTTGTATTGATAATCAAAGAGAGAGAAAAAGCCATCTAGCTACTAGCTATGGACCCGTAGGTCTGAGGTAAACTACTCACGCTTCATCGGAGAGGCAATGGTGTTGATGTAGAAGCCCTCCGTGATCGAATCCCTCTCCGGCAGGATGCCGGAAAAGGCCCCAAGATGGGATCTCACGGGTACAGAAGGTTGCGGTGGCGGAAAAGTGGTTTCATGGCTCCCCTGATTGGTTTTGGGGTATTTGAGAATATATA
Source organism: Thinopyrum elongatum (assembly GCA_011799875.1). Lineage (NCBI taxonomy): Eukaryota > Viridiplantae > Streptophyta > Magnoliopsida > Poales > Poaceae > Thinopyrum > Thinopyrum elongatum. Next base: position 614,293,974 of record CM022298.1, read on the forward strand.
GGCTGAAGAAATAGGTCGGTGGAGTCACGAGGGGCCCACAAGGGTGGGGGGGGGGGGGCGCCCTCCAACCTTGTGGCCGCCTCGTGGCTTTCCTGACGTGCACTCCAAGTCCTCTGGATGTCTTCTGGTCCAAGAAAAATCATCGCGAATGTTTCATTCCGCTTGGACTCCGTTTGGTATTCCATTTCTGCGAAACTCTAAAACAAGGAAAAAAAGAGAAACTGGCACTGGGCTCTAGGTTAATAGGTTAGTCCCAAAATCATATAAAATAGCATATTAATGCATATAAAACATCCAAAACAGATAATATAATAGCATGGAACAATCAAAAATTATAGATACGTTGGAGACGTATCAAGCATCCCCAAGCTTAATTCCTACTCATCCTCGAGTAGGTAAATGATAAAAACAGAATTTTTGATGTGGAATGCTACCTAACATATTTATCCATTTAATTCTCTTTATTGTGGCATGAATATTCAGATCCGTATAATTCAAAACAAAAGTTTAATATTGACATAAAAACAATAATACTTCAAGCATACTAATAAAATAATTATGTCCTCTCAAAATAACATAGCTAAAGAAAGCTTATCCCTACAAAATCATATAGTTTGACTATGCTCCATCTTCGTCACACAAAATACTCAAATCATGCACAACCCCGGTTTCAGCCAAGCAATTGTTTCATACTTTTGATGTTCTAAAACCTTTTCAACTTTCACGCAATACATGAGCGTGAGCCATGGACATAGCACAATAGGTGGAATAGAAGGTGGTTGTGGAGAAGACAAAAAGAGGGAGATAGTCTCACATCAACTAGGCGTATCAACGGGCTATGGAGATGCCCATCAATAGATATCAATGTGAGTGAGTAGGGATTGCCATGCAACGGATGCACTAGAGCTATAAGTGTATGAAAGCTCAAAAAGAAAACTAAGTGGGTGTGCATCCAACTTGCTTGCTCATGAAGACCTAGGGCAATTTGAGGAAGCCCATCGTTGGAATATACAAGCCAAGTTCTATAATGAAAAATTCCCACTAGTATATGAAATTGATATCATAGGAGACTCTCTATCATGAAGATCATGGTGCTACTTTGAAGCACAAGTATGGAAAAAGGATAGTAACATTGCCCCTTCTCTCGTTTTCTCTCTTTTTCCTTTTTTTTCTTTTTCTCCTTCTTTTTTTCTTCTCTTTTTTTTCTTTCTTTTTCTTTATCTTTTTTTTTCTTTCTTTTTTTCTTTTATTTCCTCACATGGGACAATGCTCTAATAAGGAAGATCATCATACTTCTATTTACTTACCACTCAAAAATTACAACTCGAAACTAGAACAAGATATGACTCTATATGAATGCCTCCGGTGGTGTACCGGGATGTGCAATGACTCAAGAGCGACATGTATAAAATGATGAAAGGTGGCTTTGCCACAAATACGATGTCAGCTACATGATCATGCTAAGCAATATGACAATGATGGTGCGTGTCATAATAAACGGAATGGTGGAAAGTTGCATGGCAATATATCTCGGAATGGCTATGGAAATGCCATAATAGGTAGGTATGGTGGCTATTTTGAGGAAGGTATAAGGTGGGTGTATGGTACCGGCGAGAGTTGCGCAGTACAAGAGAGGCTAGCAATGGCGGAAAGGTGAGAGTGCGTATAATCCATGGACTCAACATTAGTCATAAAGAACTCACATACTTATTGCAAAAATCTATTAGTCATTGAAACAAAGTACTACGCGCATGCTCCTAGGGGAAGGGTTGGTAGGAGTTAACCATCGCGCGATCCCGACCTCCACACAAAGGATGACAATCAAAAAATACCTCATGCTCCAAATTTGTTACACAACTGTTACCATACGTGCATGCTTCGGGACTCACAAACCTTAACACAAGTATTTCTCAATTTCACAATTACCCCACTAGCATGACTCTAATATCACCATCTTCATATCTCAAAACAATCATCAGGAATCAAACTTCTCATAGTATTCAATGCACTTTATATGAAAGTTTTTATTATATCCCTCTTGGATGCCTATCATATTAGGACTAATTTTATAACCAAAGCAAATTACCATGATGTTTAGAGACTCTCAAAATAATATAAGTGAAGTGTGAGAGTTCATCAATTTCTATAAAATAAAACCACCGCCGTGCTCTAAAAAGATATAAGTGAAGCACTAGAGCGATATTGCCTAGCTCAAAAGATATAAGTGAAGCACAAAGAGCATTCTAATAAATCACGATTCATGCGTGTCTCTCCCAAAAAGTGTGTACATCAAGGATGATTGTGGCAAACTAAAAATAAAATACTCAAATCATACAAGTCGCTCCAAGCAAAACACATATCATGTGGTGAATAAAAATATAGCCTCAAGTAAAGTTACCGATAGACGAAGACGAAAGAGGGGATGCCTTCCCGGGGCATCCCCAAGCTTAGGCTCTTTGTTGTCCTTGAATATTACCTTGGGGTGCCTTGGGCATCCCCAAGCTTAGGCTCTTGCCACTCCTTATTCCATAGTCCATCAAATCAAACTTGAAAACTTCACAACACAAAACTCAACAGAAAATCTCATAAGCTCCGTTAGTATAAGAAAATAAATCACCACTTTGGTACTGTTGTGAACTCATTATTTATTTATATTGGTGTAGTATATACTGTATTCCAACTTTTCCATGGTTCATACCCCCCGATGCTAGCCATAGATTCATCAAAATAAGCAAACAACACAAAGAAAATAGAATCTGTCAAAAACAGAACAGTCTGTGAAGATCCGAATTGTTCTAATACTTTTTTAACTAAAAAAATTCTGAAAAATTATTACAACAGAGGAAATTTGTATATTAATCTCGTATGAAAAATTCAGGGTTTTTCAACGCTCCAGTGAATTATTAATATTCTGGGAGTGGACCTAAAAGTTTCTGTTTTTCAGCAAGATCAAATCAACTATCACCGTAAGCTATCCCAAAGGTCTTACTTGGCACAAACACTAATTAAAACATAAAACCACATCTAACCAGAGGCTAGATGAATTATTTATTGCAAAACAGAACCAAAAAAAGCAGAAAATAAAATAAAATTGGGTTGCCTCCCAACAAGCGCTATTGTTTAACACCCTTAGCTAGGCATAAAACACAAATAGATCTAGATATTATCATCTTTGGCATGCAATCCATATGTGGCTCTCATAATAGATTCATAAGGCAATTTAATTTTCTTTCTTGGAAAGTGTTCCATGCCCTTCCTTAACGGAAATTGAAATCTAATGTTTCCTTCTTTCATATCAATAATTGCACCAATCGTTCTAAGGAAAGGTCTACCAAGAATAATAGGACATGTAGGATTGCTATCTATATCAAGAACAATGAAATCTACGGGTACATAATTCCTATTTGCAACAATAATAACATCATTAATCCTTCCCATAGGTTTCTTAATAGTGGAATCCGCGAGATGCAAATTTAAAGAACAATCATCAAATTCACGGAAACCTAACACATCACATAAAGTTTTTGGAATCGTGGAAACACTAGCACCCAAATCACACAAAGCATGACACTCATAATCTTTAATCTTATTCTTAATAGTAGGTTCCCACTCATCATAAAGTTTTCTAGGGATAGAAACTTCCAATTCAAGCTTTTCTTCAAAAGATTGCATCATAGCATCAACGATATGTTTAGTAAAAGCTTTATTTTGATTATAAGCATGAGGAGAATTCAACATGGATTGCAACAAGGAAATACAATCTAGCAAAGAGCAATTATCATAATTAAAGTCCTTGAAATCCAAAATAGTGGGTTCATTGCTACCTAAAGTCTTGACCTCTCCAATCCCACATTTATCAATTTTTGCATCAAGATCTAAAAACTCCGAATTATTGGGACGCCTTCTAACTAAAGTTGACTCATCTCCAGTCCCATCTTTATCATGATTCACATTAGAAAACAAAGATTCAATAGGAGTCACATCAATCACTTTTAGATCTTCATCATTATTTTCACGAAAACTAGAAGAACATGTTTTTATGAACCAATCTTTCTTAGCACGCATCTTAGCAGTTCTTTCTTTGCACTCATCAATGGAAATTCTAATAGCTTTGAGAGACTCATTGATATCATGCTTGGGTGGAATAGATCTAAGTTTTAAAGAATCAACATCAAGAGAAATTCTATCCATGTTCCTAGCCAAATCATCAATCTTAAGCAATTTTTCTTCAATCAAAGCATTGATATTCTTTTGCGAACTCATAAATTATTTAACACTATTATCAAATTCAGAGGGCATCTTATTATAATTTCCATAAGAATTGTTGTAGGAATTACCATAATCATTAGAGGAATTACCAGGAAACGACCTAGGATTAAAATTACCTCTATCCGCGTTATTACCAAAATTGTTCCTACCAACAAAATTCACATCCATAGATTTATTATTATTCTCAATCAAAGTAGACAAAGGCATATCATTAGGATCAATAGGAGCACTCTTTCTAGCAAATAATTTCATAAGTTCATCCATATTTCCACTCAAAACATTAATCTCTTCAATCGCATGCACTTTTTTACTAGTGGAAGATCTTTCGGTATGCCATTGAGAATAATTAACCATAATATTATCTAGGAGTTTAGTAGCTTCTCCTAGAGTAATTTCCATAAAAGTGTCTCCCACGGCCGAATCTAAAAGATTTCTAGAAGCAAAATTCAATCCAGCATAAATGTTTTGTATAATCATCCACAAATTCAAACCATGAGTAGGGCAATTTCGTATCATCAATTTCATCCTCTCCCAAGATTGTGCAACATGTTCATGGTCAAGTTGCTTAAAATTCATAATATCGTTCCTAAGGGAGATGATCTTAGCGGGAGGAAAGTACTTGGAGATAAAAGCATCTTTACACTTATTCCATGAATCAATACTATTTTTAGGCAAAGATGAAAACCAAGTTTTAGCACGATCTCGTAGTGACAACGGAAATAGCTTCAATTTAACAATATCATTATCCACATCTTTTTTCTTTTGCATATCACATAAATCAATGAAATTGTTTAGATGGGATGCGGCATCTTCACTAGGAAGGCCGGAAAATTGATCTTTCATAACAAGATTCAACAAAGCGGCATTAATTTCACAAGATTCCGCATTAGTAGCGGGAGCAAATGGAGTACTAATAAAATCATTATTATTGGTGTTGGAAAAATCACACAATTTGGTATTCTCTTGAGTCATCGTGACAAGCAAGCAATCCAACACACGAGCACACAAAAAGCAAGCTGAGAAGACGAACGGAAGAGGGGCGAAGAAAAGGCAAATCTTTTCGAAAATCATTTTAGAAGTGGGGGAGAGGAAAACGAGAGGTGAATGGCGAATAATGTAATGCAAGGGATGAGAGTTTATGATGGGTACTTGGTATGTCTCGGCTTGGCATAGATCTCCCCGGCAACGGCGCCAGAAATTCTTCTTGCTACCTCTTGAGCTTGCGTTGGTTTTTCCCTTGAAGAGGAAAGGGTGATGCAGCAAAGTAGAGTAAGTATTTCCCTCAGTTTTGAGAACCAAGGTATCAATCCAGTAGGAGACAACGCGCAAGCCACCGAATACCTGCACAAACAAACACCAACTTGCACCCAACGCAATAAAGGGGTTGTCAATCCCTTCACTGTTATTTGCAAAGTGAGATCTGGTAGAGTAAAGTAATATTTTTTGTATTTTTGGTTTATGGAACGGAAAGTAAAAGATTGCAAAGAAAGTAAATAGGAAACTAAAATTGTAGATCGGAAACTTATATGATGTAAAGTAGAAGATTATATGATGGAAAGTAGACCCGGGGGCCATATGTTTCACTAGAGGCTTCTCTCAAGATAGAAATTATTACGGCGGGTGAACAAATTACTGCCGAGCAATTGATAGAAAAGCGCAAAGTTATGACGATATCTAAGGCAATGATCATGAATATAGGCATCATGTCCGTATCAAGTAGACCGAAACGATTCTGCATCTACTACTATTACTCCACACATCGACCGACTCCTGCCTGCATCTAGAGTATTAAGTTCATGAAGAACAGAGTAACGCATTAAGTAAGATGACATGATGTAGAGGAATTAACTCAAGCAATATGATGAAAACCCCATCTTTTTATCCTCGATGGCAACAATACAATACGTGCCTTGCTGCCCCTACTGTCACTGGGAAAGGACACCGCAAGATTGAACCCAAAGCTAAGAACTTCTCCCATTGCAAGAAAAACCAATCTAGTTGGCCAAACCAAATCGATAGTTCGAAGAGACTTGCAAAGATATCAAATCATGCATAAAAGAATTCAGAGAAGATTAAAATAATATTCATAGATAAGCTGATCATAAATCCACAATTCATCGGATCTTGAAAAAACACACCGTAAAAGAGTATTACATCGAATAGATCTCCAAGAACATCAAGGAGAACTTTGTATTGGGAATCAAAGAGAAAGAAAAAGCCATCTAGCTACTAGCTATGGACCCTTAGGTCTGAGGTAAACTACTGACGCTTCATCGAAGAGGCGATGGTGTTGATGTAGAAGCCCTCCGTGATCGAATCCCTCTCCGGCAGGATGCCGGAAAAGGCCCCAAGATGGGATCTCACGGGTACAGAAGGTTGTGGCGGCGAAAAAGTGGTTTCGTGGCTCCCCTGATAGGTTTTAGGGTATTTGAGAATATATAGGCTGAAGAAATAGGTCGGTGGAGTCACGAGGGGCCCACAAGGGTGGGGGGCGCGCCCTACCCCCTGGGCGTGCCCTCCAACCTTGTGGCCGCCTCATGGCTTTCCTGACATGCACTCCAAGTCCTCTGGATGTCTTCTAGTCCAAGAAAAATCATCGCGAAAGTTTCATTCCGTTTGGACTCCGTTTGGTATTCCTTTTCTGCGAAACTCTAAAACAAGGTAAAAAACAGGAACTGGCACTGGGCTCTAGGTTAATAGGTTAGTCCCAAAAATCATATAAAATAGCATATTAATGCATATAAAACATCCAAAACAGATAATATAATAGCATGGAACAATAAAAAATTATAGATACGTTGGAGATGTATCAGCGGATCTTGAGGAAGGATCTGCATCTGGCGGAGAGACGGTCATCTACTCTGATGATGAGTCCTCAACCGGTGAGACCAATTCAATGTATCAACTGCAAGACGGCGGGCTTGGGGGCTGTTCCGATGGCGACAGTATTCCGGACCCCTATGAGCCGCTGAACAGAGTCGCGATCTTCATGGCCGGCACACAATCGGTGCTGAATTCATCAACTGCGGTGGCTATGACTTCCGGTTCAATGGCTGAGGCGACGGCCGACGCGAGCGGTTCTGTGCGCCCGCCGACTCAAGTTTTGTCCGAGCTCTTAGATGCCTTGGCAACTTTGTTAGAGGCAGAGGTGACTCCGGCGACTCAATCCCAACATAAGGTGGATGTGGAAAATTGCGAGACGAGATAGCTCAAGCCAAAATTGAGCTTACCGCTAAGAATGCTAGGATGGCGATAGAACGAGCCGCCCTGGATGCTGAGTCGCAACGGATTCAAGCAGAAAATTTCTGGTTAACCTTGGACCAGAATGCATCCAACGCCGTTCTACGAAGGAGGCATCAGAGCCGTTTACCTTTGGAGTACGATGCGAGGAATCTTTTTAATACCCCTGGGGCAGGACCAAGTAACCCTCCTGAGGTGACCCGGGCTGTTGAAGCGCCCGCGGCCGGGGCGACGGCTCAACCACATGTTGTGGATCCGCCCCACTTGAATTTAACCCCGCCTCAACAAGTGCCTACAACGCCGGGTCATTTTTCTAATCATCTGGATAATATGCTTGCTGCGGCGTCACGGCTGGCGACTCTTCCAGTGCAAGGTGAGTCTCCCGTGGCGGTTGAAGCCCGGAAGGCTGTGGAGCTTCTTCAGACGGCGGTGGCTCAGCAGGCGGCTTATTCATACAGCCGCGATCGGATTCATTTGACTCCACGCCACAGTCGGAGTTACAACTGGCGTATTGAGTCACCGGCGGTTTCGAGCAGTGAACAGCACCGAAACCAACCCCATGGACATGACCCGCCATGTGCTGATAATGAGGCTCAAGCTTTGGTGGATCAGGCCAGGGCACGTCGGGAGGCGGAGCTGGCGGCTCATCAGCGGCCTCAGCATAACCCGTCGGTGTTTGTAGAAGCTGGGATGACTTCTAGGACCGTGGGCGTGCCGTGTTTGGTGCCGGCTTTGCGTAATGAGCACCTGCCCAAGGATTTTAAGGGCCCTCGCAAGGTGCCCAATTACACAGCTGATCAACCTCCAGAGGCATGGATTGAGACCTATGAGATGGCCATGGAGATGTTAGACGTCAACGACGCTGTGTGCACTAAGTATTTCACCATGATGTTGGATGGGCCGGCTCGTACCTGGTTGAAAGGATTACCTGCCAACTCCATCAGTTCATGGGCACAGTTGAAAGCACGCTTTATTCAGAATTTCAGAGATACATGTAAGCAACCCATGTCGATCATCGACCTTGACGTCTAGGCTGTTATTCACTTTTCAGATAGCATCAACGCCGGTTCAGCCGTCTTGATTTTGGAGAAAAAATGCCATTTCCTTCCCCTCAAACAGAAGCTAGGGTGGCTTAAGCGCCACTGTAATGATATGGGAGAGCTCATGGTGGCTCTCACCAAATATGCTGACTCAGATAGTACTAAAGACCCAGCGTCTGATGAAGAGAAGGCTGGCAAGGGGAAGAAGGGCGGCAATGGAAAGGGACAGCAGCACAATACGGCGGGTCAAGGTAACAACGGTAAGCGTAAGCAAACCGATGGTGGTTCAGACTTTGTGGCTAACACCAGCACGCAGAATAGCAATCAGCGCCGTAAGGGGAAATCATCAGTGCCCCGGTTTGGCGGGCCAAAGTTTAACCTGGAGGCGATAATGAATCAACCTTGTCCGAAGCACGGTTCTTAGGATAAGCCGGCCACTCATTTGTGGAAAGATTGCTTCATCATGAGGGAGTATAGAAATTCCGGTTTTTATCAGAACCATCACGGCCCAAGTGGCGGGTCAGGATCCGGCTCTCACGGGCCCGGCTTTGGAGGTGGCGGTTCAAACTCTGGTTTTCAAGGCCAAGGTAATCAAGGCGGTGTTAATCAGCAGCCCGGTCAAGGTAATCAGCAGCAGCAGTCTGGTTATCAGAGTAATCCAAAGCAGTTGAATAGTGGCCAATATCATGTTTTTACCATGAATTTGTGCAAGCGAGATCAGAAGGTTCATAAACGCGCGGTGAGCACGGTCGAGCCGGCAGTCCCTCGATACTTGCGATGGTCAAAACAGCCCATTGTATGGAGCCGTGAGGATCACCCGCTCCGAGTCGACAACCCGGGTCAACTGGCTTTGGTGGTGGCTCCTCAGGTTGGAGGATACAAGTTCACAAAGGTACTTATGGATGGAGGCAGCAGTATCAATATCCTGTACTATGATACTTTTCGCCGTATGAATTTAACAGACAAAGATCTTAAGCCGTCTTCTACTGTTTTTCACGGGGTGGTGCCTGGTAAGTCGGCGTATCCGGTGGGTAAGATAGCTTTGGAAGTGGCTTTTGGCGATGAGCAGGATTATAGAGCTGAAACATTGACATTTGAGGTGGTCAAGATCAAGAGCCCTTATCACGCTCTGTTTGGACAGCCAGCTTATGCCAAGTTTATGGCACAGCCTTGTTATGTTTATCTGCAGCTTAAAATGCCGGGTCGTAAGGGTACCATTACGGTGCATGGTGACAGGAAGATAGCTTTGGAGTGTGAAGAGGGCGATGCTGCCTACGCTGAGTCTGTTTGTGCAATAGAAGAGTTGAAATTTTACAAAGATAATGTTGACCCGGCAGATATGACCCCTTTGAAGAAGCCGACCACAGAGCATGACCCCTTGTTGAAGTTTAAGTCGGCAGATGACACCAAGCAGGTCGATTTTGTCCCTGGCGATTCATCCCAACAGTTCATTATCAGTGCCAACCTGGATCCGAAATAGGAAAGCGCGCTCATCGAGTTCATCCGTGAGAACCGGGACATCTTTGCATGGAAGCCTTCAGACATGCCAGGTGTACCGAGGGAACTCGCTGAGCACACTCTCAATATTAATCCGAAGTTTAAACCGATTAAGCAATTTCTTCGTCGTTTTAATGAAGAGAGGCGCAAGGCCATTGGTGAAGAGGTGGGCCGGCTATTGGCGGCTGGGTTTATTGTTGAAGTTTTTCATCCTGAATGGTTGGCTAACCCGGTGCTGGTACTTAAGAAAAACGGCACTTGGCATATGTGTGTGGATTACACGGACCTTAACAAGGCCTGTCCGGCTGATCCTTTTGCTCTCCCTCGTATTGATCAGATCATTGATGCTACGACCGGTTGTGAGCGTTTGAGTTTTTTAGATGCTTATTCTGGTTATCATCAGATTAAGATGGCAGTTAAGGACCAGGAGAAGACATCTTTTATCACTCCTTTTGGAGCCTTCTGCTACGTGTCTATGCCTTTTGGGCTTAAGAGTGCCCAGGTGACTTATCAGCGTTGTGTTCAGAATTGCCTCCACAGCCAGATTGGACGCAATGTTCATGCTTATGTGGATGATATTGTTGTGAAGTCCAGGAAGAAGGAGACCTTGTTAGATGATTTAAAGGAGACCTTTGACAACCTTCGGGTCTACAAGATGATGCTTAACCCGGCCAAGTGTGTCTTTGGCGTGCCCGCAGGCAAGCTCTTGGGTTTTTTGGTCTCTGGGAGAGGTATTGAAGCTAACCCGGAGAAAATCAAGGCTATCACTTCTTTGGCTAAGCCGGCATGTATTAACGACGTCCAGCATTTGGCAGGTCATATCGCGGCTTTTAAGCCGGTTTATAAGCCGCCTGGGAGAAAAGGCTATTCCCCTCTACTAGATGATGAAGAAAGCAGATTGCTTTGTTTGGAGTGATGCTGCTAATCAGGCGTTCGAGGCGCTTAAAAAACAGTTGGCTGAGCCGCCGGTTCTTGCAACTCCTATTGACAAGGAGCCCTTGCTGTTATATGTGGCTGCTAACAGCAGAGCCGTCAGCGTAGCGGTTGTTGTGGAAAGGAAGGAATCAGGCAAGGAATATCCGGTTCAAAGGCCGGTTTACTATGTCAGTGAGGTATTAATTGAATCTAAGCAAAGATACCCACATTGGCAGAAGCTAGTGTATGGAGTGTTCATGGCCAGTCGCAAGTTGAAGCATTATTTCCAAGGTCACCCTATTACTGTGGTCAGTTCTGCTCCTTTAGGGGATATTATTCAAAACAGAGAATCTACAGGCCGGGTGGCCAAGTGGGCCATTGATCTGGGACCTCATGGTTTGAAGTATATGCCTCGGACAGCCATCAAGTCTCAGGCACTTGTGGATTTCATCAATGACTGGACGGAGTTGCAGATGCCTGAGGAGAAGCCTGATAACACATATTGGACTATTCATCTTGATGGATCCAGACAGTTGGAAGGCTCGGGGGCTAGAGTTATTTTGACTTCCCCACGAGGTGACAAGTTTTGCTATGTCTTAAGGTTGATGTTCCCTTGTACTAACAATGCAGCTGAATATGAGGCCTTGCTCCATGGTCTTCGGATGGCCAAAGAGATGAATCTAAGCCGGGTCAGGTGTTTTGGTGACTCGGATCTGGTGGCTCAGCAAGTTTCAGGAACTTGGGGTTCTAAAGACCCGCTCATGGCGGCTTACCGCCGGGCGGTTGATGCTATTGCTTGGCATTTCAAAGGTTATCAAGTGGAACATGTTGATCGCCGGAAAAATGAGGCGTCTGATGCTTTGAGCCGGCTGGGGTCTCAACGTAAGCCGGTACCACCTAATGTTTTTCTTGATATTCTGAACAATCCTTCAGTTAAACTACCTACGGAAGAGGATCTTGCTATCCCTGACCCGGAGGCACAGCTGGTGGCGGCTCTTCATGCTATTCCTGATTGGACAGTTCCGTATTTGGCTCATATGACGTGGGGTGAATTACCTAAGGATGAAACTTTGGCCAGGCAAATAACCCGGCGGTCTAAGTCAATGACCATTGTCAATGGCGAGTTACACCGATGCAGTGTCACAGGGGTGTTTCAGCGATGTATCTCTCCTGAAGAGGGCCGTGAAGTTCTAAGAGAGATTCATGAAGGAGACTGTGGCCATCATGCCGGTTCTAAGTCTCTTGTAGCTAAGGCTTTTCGTCATGGGTTTTATTGGCTGACGGCTCATGCTGATGCAGAGGATCTAGTTAGCAAGTGTGACGGTTGTCAGAAATTTTCCAGACAAGCTCATGTGCCAGCTCAAGAATTGAGGATGATTCCAATCACTTGGCCGTTTGCGGTCTGGGGGCTGGATATGGTTGGGCTTTTTAAGAGATCTAAGGACAAAAAGACCCACCTGTTGGTGGCAGTTGACAAATTCACAAAATGGGTTGAGGCAGAGCCGGTCAGCAAGTGTGATGTGGCAACGGCGGTTAAATTCCTTAAAAAGGTGATTTTCCGTTTTGGCTACCCTCATAGCATCATAACTGATAATGGTACTAATCTGTCCAAAGGTGCTATGAAAGAATTCTGTCAACGAGAACATATTCGTCTTGACGTATCATCAGTGGCTCACCCCCAGTCCAATTGTCAAGTCGAAAGGGCCAATCAAGAAATCTTGAGAGGCATAAAGCCCCGTCTTATGGTCCCTTTGTAGAGGACGCCGGGTTGTTGGGTTGAGGAATTACCCTCAGTACTTTGGAGTATCAATACTACACCCAACAGATCCACGGGTTATACGCCTTTCTTCATGGTGTACGGAGCAGAGGAGGTTCTTCCCAGTGACATCCGTCACGATTCGCCCCGTGTGGCGGCTTATGTTGAAGCTGATAATGAAAAAGCACGTCAGGATGATCTCGACCTCCTGGATGAGGAGCTTGACCTTGCGGCGGCTCGTTCGGCGATTTACCAGCAAGATCTGCGTCATTATCATAGCCGTCGGGTTAAAACCCGGACCTTTCAAGAAGGTGATTTGGTGCTTCGGCTCATCCAGGATCAAACAGATATGCACAAGTTGTCCCCACCTTGGGAAGGGCCTTTTGTGGTCAGCAAGAATTTGAACAACGGGTCATACTACCTCATTGATATTCGAGATCACAAGGACTCACACACATCTGAGGAGGAGACCCGCCGGCCTTGGAACATTGCTCATCTTTGGCCTTATTACACTTGAGCTACTGGCTCTTGTGTTGTACATATTTTCATCCATGTATATATTATGATCAAGTATAATAAAGCCGGCATCCCTGATAATTCAGGGCCTCTGTCATTTCATTTCTGAGTATCTGAGTCTTTATTGTCAGTTCATAAGATCACTTGGGGGCTTCCTGCTCACTAAACATAGCTATGACTACCCTATTGATCCGACTTATACGCCTTGTTGCACATCACTTGGGGGCTTATTGTCAAAGTTAAAAGGTTACCAAAGAGAACTTGCTACAATGAGCAGTTCAAACATAGGTATCCTGCCTTGAGGGCTCATTATAGGTCACTTGGGGGCTTCCTATTCAATGAACATAGCTATTCTTACCCTCTTGATTGGCTTGGATGCCAGGTGTGAAACAACAAATTTCGGGTTATCCTACCTATATGGCTGCCACTCCGCCCAGGTTATCTGAAATGACCCGCCGTACTCTTGACAGTCAATCTTATAAAGACCCTAAACTTGTCAAAGTTAAAACGGCGGTTGGTCATGTGAGGCCAGGCTTACAGGTTTGAATGAAGGATTAACTCAGTGGCTGTGCGGCCCATGAACATCACTTGATATTGAGGCTTGGTAGCCTATGAAAGCCTTGCTTTTTCTGATTTGTTATTTTCTTTGAACATTGTTTGGGTTCATATCCTTGTACCATATTGATATATGGTTTAAAATGATTCAGGCCATGTAGCCTTAATCCTTATGACTCATATTTGAGCATATTTGGGGTTTTGATAACCCGGTCTGGCTTTGGACGATAAGTCACCAGTATATGCTGATTGTGCACTTGGAGTTATGCGCTCTAAGTTTTGGGATGTTACCCTTACTGCATATGGCACTGTAAGCCGGCGGTATGAACCAATTTCATATGTATGTGTTTACTTGTTATATGAATATGCGAGGTTTGATAACCCGCCCTGGTTATGGACTATACAGTCGCCAGCAAATTTTATATTGGACATCATGACCCGCCCTGGGATAAACCGCCAGGGCACATGTTATCTGCTTGTGTGCAGGGAATATGATAATATGACCTACATGATTGATAATATTATGAGCAAGAACAACAGATCTTCCAATACCAAGATCGGCGGTTTAAAGTATTATGCAGATAAACATGCATGATGGCATGGCAGATAACTGTTTTACACTAACCTATTAAAAGGCTTTCTGCAGCCCAGTTGATGGAAAGTTTTTCAGAACAAAATACGCCGGGTTACAATCTGAGAACCGCCTTGTGGTTCAGTTGCCCTGATCTTGGCGAGTTGAAGCTTCTGGGTCATCCAGCGTCGGTTCTTCTTCTTCCTCCAGTGGCTGGAAATCAGGCAATGTCCAATTGATGCCAGTTACGGCTTTGAATACAGCTTCATCATCTATGAGCGCGGATGGATCAATATCAGGAGCAAAAGTGTGCTTACGTGTTGGTGGAATAAGGTCCATAAATTTGTAAACCAGCGCCTTTACTTTTGCGTTTTCAACGGTATAAGCCGCCTGATACTTGGATAGATCGGTCTCCTCAGCCAGTTTGCTTGCCAAAGGACGCATTTCCCTTACACATTTGGTAAAGTCATCTGCATTAAAGGGGGACCCATCTTCTTTTAAGCTTGGACAGCCAGTGGCCAACTCCTCCGGGTCTAGCTCAGCCTGCCATGCCTTGGCCCGGCTCAGGGCGGTGATGGCACCAGCTCTGGCAGCTGACCGCTTTATTTCCTCCACCCTTTGGGGTACGACTGACAGCTTGTCCAGTGTTTCTCTAATAAGTGAAGGAGGTTGTTTAGTATGGGAGATGGCGGCTATAGGCTGTTGAGCACCGGTGTATAACTGCTCCACAAGGGTGTATGCAACTTTCAGCTTCACGCGCATATCTTGACCCAGGTTGGAATTTCTGGGGCCTGCATCAGCAAAGATATTGATAAGCCGGCCGGTGGTTGTTTTACATTGGTGGTGAAAGATTAAAGTACAAGATTGCTTACCAAAGATGGCAGATGTCATACTATTAATTTGATGCTTTAAGCTGGATAACTCTTCAGTCACCGGCTTAAGCGCAGCCTCGACGTCTTCAGCTCTTTTTAATAGAGCCGCCTTCTCAGTTTCCCAGCCGGTTCTCTCAGCACTGAAATCCTTTTTCAACTTCTCAATGTCTTCCAAAGCGGTTTTCAATTCTGATTTGGCCTTAGAAGTTTCAGATTGCTGTGTTTGGATGTTCTGCCGCAGATCCACTACTTGGGATTCTTTCATATTTAATTCAGCCTGCAAGATAAGGAGATTAAGCAGCAGTATGTGGTTATGATAATCATCTTATTTAAAGTCCCAAGCATAATACAAGTATTTTACTTGGCACTTGAGGGCTAATGTACATTGCTCTTTTTGAAGACAAATTTTTTAATGACCCGGCTAAGTTTCTTCAACTACAGCCGGCTCATGGGGGCTACATATTTGGATTTGTTCATAAATATGGTGGTAAGTCCCGGCATAGCTAGGCAGCTTAAGCCGGCCCTTGGGGGCTACGTATGCGGATTTTAGCACTACAATTTGAAGTCCCGGCTTAACCTTCCAGTTTAAGCCGGCCCTTGGGGACTACTTGTTTTGATTCAGCAGTTACATAATGCTATGGCATAGTTGCAAGATCAAAGAGGTTATCTAAGTCTACAGCATATTCAATTTTTTCATATTCAGTAGACTTGGCGGCTGACAGATATATACTTATATGAGAAGGTTTTGTTAGTGCTTACCTCAAAGCGCTCCTTCATGAGGTTAACCAGGCCGGCTTCAAAATCACGGCTGGTGTGAAGGCGGTTTAGATAACCCGCATGAATCTCGTGAGCATTGAACTGGGCATAACTCTCCAAATCCAGTTTCCACTTGCCCTTGTCAGCAGCTGAGAATTCTTCTTTGGCGCTGTGTTTAGATAAGGCGGTGGGGTTGCCTGGTGCTGTATAAGCCGTCCCAGTAACTACTACGTCTTCAGCTTCTTGAGCCAGCTGAGCGGGACTGGGCGGCTTAGCATGAGCCGGGTTAACATCCATGGAGTCCTTAGTGACATGGTGCTCTTATGGCGGCGGATCATCAATGGCTGCTTCAGAGGTTTGATGCAAAGATTCAGATAATGTCTGCTTCTCCGGGTCAGCAGCTTTGGGATCTTCAGCCAGTTTATTCACTTTCGGCTTCTTGCTGGGCTTGGCTATAGCACTGAAAATAAAACACATGACGGGGTTAGTATATCAATTGAGTAAGTGTTAAAGCAAATAAGCTTAATGTTCTCACCCGGGTACGGTTTTGAAAAGAGGAATCTGAGTTCCAGTTGAGTCGCCGGAGGAAGAGTGAGGAGTTCCCTGATAATTTGAGTCGGACGAATTAAGTGGTTGGCGAATAAGACCCGCTTTTGGGTAAAAAGAGATTGGATTCCGAGGCACCTCTTTTCGGCGTTTTCGAGGAGCCGGTGTATTGGGTAAACCGGAGAAAAGTTCTCCACCTCCACTGTTCCGGGTTGTGCGGCGAGCTTCATGCTGCTGTTTCTTCAAAATAAAGTTGGGATCCAAGTAAGCTAAAGGATGAGAAAATCTTACTTTCCGGCTCACTTTCCGAGTTCTTTGTCTTGATAAAGGCTCTAAGTCGGAGGAAATGATAGTTACCTCTTCAACATCCGCCTGACTTCCTTCCGTGTCATCCTGAGAATTTTCAGTGTCAATGAGGTGTATAAAGAAAGAGCCAAGGGAGTCAAGTTTTACCTCCGACTCATCGTCATTCAAAGCAAATAGCTCGGAGGTGTTCGTTTTCTTCGTGGCGGGCTTTTTGGGAGCCTTATGCTTTGTGCTGGTCTTCTTGGCCGGTTTATCCTGAAGCTTCTTGCTCCAGAAGGGGGAATCAGCGTGCAGAAGTTTAAATATTAATGAGAAGGTAGATTGACAAATAATGATTTAGTGAAAGTTGTTTGAAAATACTTACAGCTGGCGGCTTGTTGAGGGTGCAGAAGGGGTTTAGCCCCACTTTGCTACAAGTCTCTAAACTCTCGTTGAGCAGAGTCTTGGTCATATCGTTGATCTGTTTATCTTCTAGACGGATTGAAGAGTAACGCAGCGGATCTTTGACATCGCCGGTATACTCACACATTAAGCTGGATCAGCGGCTTAAAGGCAAGATCCTCCATGCGACCCAGCAACGAACCAGATCGACTCCAGTCAGACCATTGGCCATCAAGGCTCTGATCTTTGAAAATATGGGCATGTATTTGGCCCGTTCTTCTGTGCTGATCCGTTCTGGGAGAGGATGTCTGTTACTAAGCCGGCTTTCACGGTAGCCTGGCAGAGGATTTTCGCCTTCTGGAGAGGTGTCTTTGCAATAGAACCAAGTCTGGTTCCAGTCCTTAGGATGGCTGGGAGGTGCGGCAGCAGGAAACGTGGCTTCTTTTCGCCTCTGAATTGAAATGCCCCCTAGCTCTAAGCTGGGCCCGTCTGTGAACTCGGTCTGGCATTTCAGGTAATAGAATTCCCTGAACAATTCGACAGTGGGCTCTTGTTGAAGGTACACTTCGCAAAAGACTTGGAAATTGCAGATGTTTGAAACAGAGTTGGGCCCGATATCTTGAGGATGGAGTTGGAAGAAATGCAACACGTCACGAAAGAATTTTGAGCCGGGTGGAGTGAACCCCCAGAGCATGTGATCAGTAAAAACCACAACTTCGCCTTCTTTCGGGTCAGGGGTGGTCTCGTTTCCTGGGACTCTCCAGTGGATGACGTTCTTTGCGGCTAAAACGCCCACCTGAACATGTTCGTTCAGCATCTGCTCGGTAACCCGGGAGGCAACCCAGTTGCATGAAGTAATAGTTTTGGTCATTTTGTTGATGAAAGCCTAGAAAAGAAAATGTTGCCGGATTAAGGTTATGCTCTTAAACTGTCCAGTGATCAATAAGTAAGTGTGTTATGCAAGGCCAATTCATATGTAGAGGGTATGTGCTATAAACGTTAGCATGGTTAAACCAGAAGATGATGCCGGGTTGTACAGATTCTGAATGTACACTGGCGGCTTAAAAGGGGACTAATGGTATATCGCGGGTTACGGCCTATCTTATAAGCCGCCCGCATGGCTGCAGTATTACAGATCTATAAGTGAAATTTTGCTAGGTGATGGACAAACAAGTTCCACAGATCAGTTCTATTATTTTGGATCTACAGCAGTTCAGAAAATAAAATAAATTCTAAACCTAAGGTCGTGACAGTGGGAGAACTCATGTGCTCGGATGGGATCTTATACAGAAAAAGTATTTTCTGCGATTGGAAAGGGATGTTAAACTACTACCGCGCGAACTTCAGTATCATGTTCATATCAAACTACACAAATCTAGAGAGGAAAATGAGGAACAGTGAAGAACACTGATGAACGGTGGGAACCCTAATGCAGATCTGCTTCGGGGAAAAGTGAATACTTACTGATGCTGATGAACAGTGGAGGTGCACCGCAGTTCTCTGATCCGTTCAGGTCGATGCAGTGGCCGGAGTTGAGGACGCTGGAGGAAGACGGCGGCGGCGGAGCTCGGGTTTGCTGAGGCGTCGCAAGGAGGAAGACGAAGACGAGGGGGCAGGGTAAAAAGTGAAAAGAAGGACCCCTGTTCCTATTTATAAGGAAGTGGATAGATGGCATGCGCGGGAATCGAGGAGGCTGAAAAATGGTTATGTGGCTATGTGGACGCCTCGATTTTCAGAAAGTCCATTAAGATAAAGATCTATTGAGATATCCATTGGCTTTGTGCGAAGTTAATGCGCAATGATGCCATGGCGGGTTGACACGATTCTGAGATGTGACGTCATGGCGGGTTACAGTGAATTGGAAAGGAATTGATAAAGGAAGATTCTGCTAAGTCAAGTGGTGAAGATTGATGTGAACCAGTTCAAATCAACCTGGGGCCTAATGTTGGGGACGTAACTACTGGGTATGACCCGCCCAGGAGAGGCCGGGTCATGCCACTGGCGGCTTAAAGATGAAGAGGCCCGATAAGGTCCAAGAAGATATGAAGATGGCGGTTCATAGAGCAAGCCAATTGAAGGCCCAAGATCCGGAGACTACTTGAGGCCCACGGGTGTGAGCTGCCATATGTTTAAACTTGTCTTGTAAGGCAAGCTTAGTTAGAAATCGAGCCGGTCACGTTTGTGTGAGCCGACCGGGACTTTGTAAGCCGCCGAGCGTTAACCTGTATATAAAGGGGTGATCCGGCGGCGGGTTAACTCAAGGAACAATCGATCGAGAACTAGGTCAAGCGTATTCGCTCCCTGGTAATCGAAACACAAGCAATACAACCTAAAGCAGGAGTAGGCTTTTACCTCATTGAGAGGGGCCGAACCTGGGTAAACTCTCTGTGTCCTTTGTCCCATTTAACCCCTTCAAGCTAACCTAGTTGCGATGGCTCCACACCAAAGTACTTTTGCTAGGGCATCTGCCGTGTTAAGTCCAAGACAGTTCCCACATATTCTACGAAGATCTTTATCGGTCGTATCGTAATGACAACATATGTTATTCCCTTTGTCATCGGTATGTTACTTGCCCGAGATTCGATCGTCGGTATCTTCATACCTAGTTCAATCTCGTTACCAGCAAGTCTCTTTACTCGTTCCGTAATGCATCATCCCGCAACTAACTCATTAGTCACATTGCTTGCAAGGCTTCTTATGATGTGCATTACCGAGAGGGCCCAGAGATACCTCTCCGATACTCGGAGTGACAAATCCTAATCTCGATCTATGCCAACCCAACAAACACCTTCGGAGATACCTGTAGAGCATGTTTATGATCACCCAGTTACGTTGTGACGTTTGATAGCACACAAGGTATTCCTCCGGTATCCGGGAGTTGCATAATCTCATAGTCAAAGGAATATGTATATGTCATGAAGAAAGCTATAGCAATAAAACTGAACGATCAATATGCTAAGCTAACGGATGGGTCATGTCCATCACATCATTCTCCTACTGATGTGATCCCATTCATCAAATGACAACACATGTCTATGGTTAGGAAACTTAACCATCTTTGATTAACGAGCTAGTCTAGTAGAGGCTTACTAGGGACTCGGTGTTTTGTCTATGTATCCACACATGTATCAAGTTTCCGATTAATACAATTCTAGCATGATTAATAAACATTTATCATGATATAAGGAAATATGAATAACAACTTTATTATTGCCACTAGGGCATATTTCCTTCAAAAAACTGGGGCAAATATATTATGAACATACCATTCAAGAAAAGGACATTTATTTAGAATGATAACACAAATTGAGCTAATACCAATATGAATATGCATGGCTCAAGTGTGGGTCATGCAAAAAACTTCACTGCAACACATTGCGCCTAAAACAAAATACCATTCTACTAACACGACCATCCAGTCAACTGGCAAGATCTAACAAAACTAGTCAGTGCACGCATACTAACATCACAAAGGGAGGAGATAATAAAGGGAACCGAGAGAGATACCTGTGGATGAAAGCGTCAACGATGATCTGGATTCAGTGCATCAGTGAGGAGGTGGATGATCTCCATGGCGTGCTTGATGATACACACGACCATGATCTTCTTGCCGCTGCTGCATCCGTTTGCTCGATGATAGGGTACCAATGCATCCAAGTAGAACAAAATCACCATCATTAACCCATAGTGTGAAGTATAAGCTAAGTATATATCAAGTGACAGTGAAAACAAGTTGAGAAAAACACTGAAAATAATTATTTAATGTCATGCAGAGTTCAAACTGAATAAAAATATGCATGCCAAGGTGAAATATTACAAAGAAAGCACTCATCAGGTAGCAGTGCATACAAAATCTCTGTGTTAGCAGTAGTAAATACTCTCTGTGTTGGCAGTAGTAAAAACTCATGTAGTACCAAATTCAAAGATTTTATGTTGTAGCTAACAAAGTATGAAACAATAGTTAACAAGTCTGAGTCATAGAAGCTAGAAGTGTCCCTTCAGAGAGACGAGAACTTAGAATTGAGGCATGGATCATATTCTAAACAGTATCAACACCATGGCAGTAACAAATTAATAGTAGCAGGACATCAATGGGGCACAACTTAGTTAGCTACTAATGTTCACCAAATTAAAAGATTTTATGCTCTAGCTAACAAAAATATAATACCATGCTTAGGAACTCAGAGCGAGAAAAAGTATGTGCCGCTTAAGAGATACCAAAATCGATACTGATCAAGCATAAAAACAGGTAGATATCATATAATTATCATCACAATCATACATTGAATTCATTAAAGGCTGCAGATTCATTTCTTAGACATAGAATTGGAAAATCACAAGAATAGCAGATTAACCAATGTGTACAAATAACACAAGGAGATCACCATCACATAGCAAAGGAAGAGTGGGACAGACCAAGGACTTACGTTGTGGACAGATCAAAGATGCCTCCTCTTCCTCGGTGGACAGATCAAAGAACTAACAACTATAGACCATACATAAGGATCAGTGTTAGCAGAATTAAGATATATTTGTACAAGGCAATCACGGGTACCAATCCAGTGCAAGTTAATAGAGAAAATATGTCAAAGTTATTCAGATTTACTAATGTGTTTTTCATACTACCAAAATTAAAGATAAAAGATGTGTACTGATTCAACACTGCAAACTGATTTCTGAAAGCTTTACTCTGTAGATAAGTGAACTGGGCTATGCTTTTTGTTGACTCTAGTGCGTATAAAGTTGACACAATGGCACAAGAGTAGATGGTAAACTACTGCACTTATATATATCCATCTAAGAAAGGACCGATGGAAGTTGGGATCCCAACTTATTCAAATTAGAGAAGTTCGTTTAACTTGCACAATCCAGAGAGAAATATGTCCATTCTCGGAACAGGAAGGAAAGACACCGATATAAGCAAGAATTTACAACAAAGTAGACATTAATTATAACATAGCATCTCTAGCTATGTTGTTGTTTGCATATTAAAACCAGTAGTTTTCCATAGACGCAAATACAGAAGTACCATGCTTGAGATAAAATAAAAACAGAATCTACAAAGCTTGGAGCATATGATATAGTAATTGGCATACTGATTTTTTGCAGATAAGCATCAAATTGGCAAAGATAGTAACAATACAATATTGGGTGAACTTCCTCAAACAATTATCTAATGAGTATACAATTCTACTCTTCCAAGGTACATTGTGTTGTTGTTTCTATGCAAGTAGATTTCTCTTAAGGTTCATTATTGCTAGAACTTGGTTGCTAACTTTATAGTAGATGGTAAGTAGTTGTGCATCTCCTGCAAAATAGAAAACAAACTTAGTGAGATGCCAGATCCATCCAAGATTTGTATGTTGCATAGACATGATCCAATTATCATGATACAATGACCATCGTGTAAAATGAAAGGCATGTGCTGCTCATTACAATTATTTTAAGCTGAGTGTTTCTTTCTTCTCTTTGATTTATGCAAGCGGAGATGTAGCAGGCAGGGAGGCAGGGAGCCATCACATATGCATATATGTATGAAGCAGAACATGAACATAGCAACATCTAATTAACTTGATTGCCTTGCAGATGACACACAAGATGAAGAGCACTTGGACAGAAGCTACTATACTTGTGGTTGTAATTAACCTAATCTAATCTAACGGGGATAGCATCACAATTCACAAGCAAGAAATGGTGTGGTCTTGAAAGAAAGAGAGGCAGAGGAAGGAAGGAGATGAGGTCATACCTCGCAGGAGATGTTTCGGGAGGGGGCTCGGAGATGGCGTCGGGGTGGTGGTGGAGCTGCGTCCTCCATGGCATCCTCACGTCCATGGCGTCATCCCCTCCATGGCATCCTCTCCTCCGTGGTGTGCCTGCAGTCGGTTCCATGGCCGGGTTTCCTTCCAGCGCCATGGCCTTGGCGTGCATGAGGAAGAGGTAGAGGGAGAGGAAGCAAATCAAATCACAGGAGCAAGGCAAAAGGGAAGATGACAAGTACATCCATGGAAGAATGAGGGATCCGGTGCTGCACCTCGTTCCGGCAGCTTGATCTGGATCCGGCGCTCAATCTGGATCCGACGCTCGATCTGGATCCGGTGTTGCCTCACCTCTCGCTCGATCTGAGCAGCGGCGCGCGGCCAGACCACCAGTGCATACTTGCCGTAGCGACGGAGGCGTCGCCGGCGCAGGTTCAGGCTCAGGCTTAGCCTGTCGTGGCTCTATTGGGCGTGGCTTCGGAAGAGCCGCGGAGGCAAGAGCTTGGAGGCGGGCGGTAAGAGCAAGGGGAAGCGGAGGAGGAAGCTGATGCTGCTCCTGCTCAGGTCGTTGCAGGTCGAGAGCAGCGGCGCTTGGAGGGGTTGGGACAGGAAATTGATCAATGAGCTGCTGGTGGTTCTTTGGTCCCTTAGAATGACACCAAACCGAGCTATCGGGCAGACTCCCTTCTCCCTAGTCTATCGGGCAGAAGCAGTTATCCCCACGGAACTCATTTACGGGTCACCTCGAGTGCTTGCCTACGATGAAGTAGCGCAGGAACATCACATGCGTGACGACGCCGTGCTTCTCGAGGAGAACCGTCTCCGGGCTGCTACGCGTGCTGCATGCTATCAGCAAGCCCTGTGTCGCTATCATAGCCACAGGGTTCATGCCCGGTGTTTTGAGGAAGGCGACCTTGTCCTTAGGCGCGTTCAGTCCGCCAAGGGTACAAACAAGCTGTCGCCGAAGTGGGAAGGCCCTTACCGGGTAGTATGAGTCACCAGACCTGGCGCAGTCCGTCTGGAGACTGGAGATGGCATTCAATTGCAAAACTCATGGAATATTCAGCATCTCCGCAAGTTCTACCCGTAAGGCGCGGCTGCTGGGCCCTGCCCGGCAGCCACCCTTTTGTACAGGCCTTGCCTCAGCTGCATGTAACCCCTTGTACAAAGCCAGGCGCAGACCTTGAGCAACAGAGAAATAAATGAAGTGTCGGGGGCCCCCGACAAGTTGCGTGCATGCATAAGCATATCATAAGCATCGCATGATTCATGTAGATAGGTTGCATGATCATGTAGATAGATTGCATCTGGCATCATCTTCATTTGCATAAACTGCAGGCTCCTGCCGTGGACTTAGTCCTAGGAAGAGGATGCGAAGACAAGCCAGCACTGCGGTCTCCGGCAAGCCAAACAGATAAGTTCCATCTCTTATCCATACATGTTCCGTGAGTAGGACTTGTGCATATGAAAACCTTGCCGCCTCGGAAACAAAGGTGCTCCCATCTACTAACACGAATGCTGCTTCGGTCAGGATGGTCGTAGTGGCCTTTGGCTGAAAGGGGTTGGCGTGGGGCTGGTCTCTCCCAATGGGTTCTGTGCCCGGCAGGCTCAGCCTCACGGCAGCAGTCCTATGGGGTGCCGGCAAGGTAGCTTACCGGGATCCACTTGTTTACGTGAAAGTATTGAGGCGTTTCACCTCTGCATGGATATCGTACATGCACAAGTGCCCGGCAAAGCTTATCTTTTTCATTAATATGCTGATCAACAAGTACAAATCTCACAGAACATAAACATGGATACGAGAGATTACATTATTTGAACTAAAATTTGGCAAGTGCCTACAGATTTAAGATTAAAAAAAGATAAGTGCCCCGTAATGCCTTTTCTTGTCCCTCTCCTCCTAGGCATGGCGGTAGAAGGCGAAGAGGGCAAAAGGAGTGCCTGGGCAGAAGCTCAGCCTGACCCTATCGGGCTCCAGGAGAGGTTGCCAGGCGGGGGTGAGAGGGCGTGGACGAAGGCGACGGGGAAGAGACCGGCGAAGACGACCCGTCAACCACCACCGGAAACTGACCCAAGCTCAGGTTAATGAAGAAGCAAAGAAAATCTCAAAGGGCGGAGCCGCCCTTGCATTTCTGCCTATGCACTGGTTAGGGCCTACCCCGACGACGCCCAGCGGCGCGTTCGTGCCTGGCCCGGGGGCTCGTGTCGGTGCAACAGACCCTGGGTCCATTGCACGGACTGTGCACAGGCCAGAGACAAGATTACAAGACCAAGATCAGACCAAACAAGGAGGATCAATTCCTTTGAAGGATCCAAGTGCAAATCGAGAAGGACAAAGTGAGCCAGAGGAACAAGGCATCGCTAAGGGAAGGATCTACCTTGCCGGGCAGGCGAGCCTGGCAGGGTTGGGTTTTGCCCTGGAAGCAAGCTCCCAGATCGTCCCGGCAGGCCTGCCGGGGCTGGCGGAGGCAAGCCACTGCACCGCTCCACCTCACGAGCAACGCAAGTCATTAATCAAAGCGGTGTCGAGCTCCAAGGTGACTAAGTGGCTGCCTTTTGCCACATGGCAGCCACTTCCTACAGCAAACACCTCTATATGACACCCGTCCTGAGACGTGTCAAGCGAGTAGGCGCGAAGCTGGCAAAACCTGCCGGGCGGGCTGTGATGTGACACTGAGCGACGCATTTAATGCGCTCTATCAGCCTGCAGAGTTAGATATGATAGCACTGTTAGCTATCTAATCAGTACGCAAAGACTGATTTGCCACTGTGGTGACCCCTTAATCTATTAAAGGAGGCCCATGGCGACCATAGAAAGGGTTGGACCCTCGCAAATTCATACGCGCGTAGCCACTCTCGCCCCCAGAGCGACCTTGCCGGGCGAGTGTGCTGCGTCCACCACCATTACCCACCATCAATCTACCAAAGCAGGAGTAGGGTTTTACGCCTCACGGCGGCCCGAACCTGGGTAAAGACTACCCGTGTGATCTCTGCCGGGCTACGCGACGCTTCTCCCATAGGTGGCCGTGGTTTCCCACGACAATTACTGTTGTCAGTTAGCTGCTGATGCCATCTATTGACATATACAGGTAGTACTGTTTTTAATTCTATTGGCATGTTTGTATTGCTGTATATAGTTGCTAGGTTGTGTCTTGGGCCAGCTGGACTCATAGTGACAACTGTGCCCCTTCAATTATAACTTTGCAAATGAGCTGGTGCTATTGTTATGGTGTTTGTGGTTGTTACTTGTTGAGCTGGTGTTGTTGTTGTTTGTTGGATTTGTGAGCTATGACTTTCACCTCTTGCAGTACATATATCCTGGACATACTCCACTCTTGGACTTGATATACTACAGCTATTCTCCCTTGATACTTGATCATGTACTGTTCCTTTTGTTTCTAATCTGCACATTTGGTCATGTACTTGGCTTTGCTGGTTTTCTATTGGAAACTTCTCATTAAGGGTATTTGGGCTAGTTCCAAGTAGGCCTAAGTGCCAGCTCATATAATAATGCATTTTCCAAAGGGAATGCAACATTTCTAACGTAACATACTCCCTCTTCCTGTATTGTTTCTTTTGCAGGTCTTGAACTTGAGGAGAAGATTATAAGAAGATCAAGAGAAGAACTAGAAAAGGATTTAGTCTAGGTTTAGTTTAGGTTTACTAAATGTATAGTAATAAAATGTAATTCCTGAATGTAATTCCTAAATACTTTGTATTTGTATTTATAGTAATAAAATGTATTCCTGAATACTTTGTATTCGTATTTATAGTAATAAAATGTATTGTTTCTTTTATCCAGATTGAAAGCTTTGTAATATTGCTTTCCACAAATTCATTTATTAATAAAGTTTCTTTTATTCCTTGTTGGATCAAACCAAGTGCTATCCAGACACGTAAGATGAAATTGACACATGGATATGACACGTAGGCAAAAATTGACACATAGACATGACACATAGGCAAAATCGATGAGGTGGCGCTCAATCATATAAATGCATCCATGTTTACAATGTCATGACCATCTAGATTGGTCGTAATCAGCTAGAAATAAGGCAACGGACCAGTGATGTCTACTTTATGACCATATTGTGTAAGGAAATAACGACCTTTCTAACCAAAATGGTCGTAATGGTTTAGGGTTTGGAGCCCCCCGAACAACTTATGACCAGTTGGTCTCAAATGGTCGTAGATTCACGACCATTTCTTCCAGGGTCACTGACAGAAGGTCACAAGTTGACATATTTCTTGTAGCAGTGGGTTGAAGTCTCCATCAACGTGGATGTACGATAGCACCACCTATCGGAACCACGCCAAAAATCTCCGTGTCTACATTGCGTTTGCCTTCTCCAAACCCTTCCCTTTACCTTCATATGCAATGTTTTACTTTCCGCTGCTACACTCTTAGAATTGCATGTGTAGGTTGATTGCTTGACTTGTACTAGTTGCTAAAATCTGCCAACAATTAAAATTGGGAAAAGGTTAGATTTTTATTTGGTCAAGTAGTCTAATCACCCCCTCTAGACCTACTTTCGATCCTACACCATCTCCTTCGATGCATTATCTATCACATTGTGTGATAGACCCTTAGTAAAAGGATCTGCCAGATTTTTAGACGTTCGGATATAATCCAATGCAATAACTCCGGAGTTTTTCATTTTTCTGACAGACTTTAACCTTCTCTGAACGTGTCTTGATGACTTCATGTTATCCTTTAAGCTACTCACTTTCGTGATCACAGTTTGATTGTCGCAGTTCATAAGGATACCCGGTATAGGTTTCTCAACAACCGACAAGTCATTCAAGAGCCGGCGAAGCCAATCTGCTTTGACCGTAGCTGTATCTAGTGCTGTGAGCTCTGCTTCCATTGTTGACCTCGTTAAGATGGTCTACTTGCAAGACTTCCAAGAAACAGCGCCACCTCCATGAGTGAATACATATCCGCTCGTGGCCTTTATCTCATCAGCATCAGAGATCTAGTTTGAGTCACTATACCCTTCCAGTACCTTTGGGTACCCAGTGTAGTGAATTCCATAACTCGCAGTGCCTTTCAAGTAACCCATAACTCTCTCTAGAGCTTTCCAATGCACATCTCCTGGTTTTGAGACAAACCGGTTCAGTTTGCTAACAGCAAAAGAGTTGTCTGGTCTTGTAGCACTGGCTAAGTACATAAGCGAGCCAATAATCTTAGAATATTTCAATTGATCTCTAGTAACTCTTCGATTCTTTCGAAGCAACACGCTAGCATCATACGGTGTTGAAGAGGGCTTGCATTCATTGTAGCCAAAGTGACTCAAGATCTTTTCCACATAGTGAGATTGAAGCAATGTAATCCCACCATCATCATCTCTCAACAACTTGATGTTCAGAATGACATCAGCCACTCCTAAATCCTTCATCTCAAAACAACGAGATAGAAAATCCTTGACCTCCTTAATAACATTCAGATTTGTTCCGAAAATCAGTATGTCATCAACATACAAGCAAAGGATAACTCCCTCGCCCCCACCATGCGATAGTACACACATTTATCAGCTTCGTTTACAACAAAGCCTGCAGCTGTTAAAGTTCTTTCAAACTTCTCATGCCACTGCTTGGGTGCTTGCTTAAGTCCATATAAAAACTTCAGCAACTTGCACACTTTTCCTTCCTGACCATCTACTACAAACCCATCTGGTTTTTCCATATAAATTTCCTCGTCCAAAGCAGTCTTAACATCCATTTGATGAACGAGAAGACCGTGTGAGGCAGCTAGTGAAAGTAGTACTCGAATAGTTGTCAGTCGAGCCACAGGTGAGTAAGTATCAAAGAAATCTTCGCCTTCCTTTTGGGTATAACCCTTGGCCACGAGCCGTGCCTTGTACTTCTCAATAGTACCATCAGGCCTAAGCTTCTTCTTGATTACCCATTTGCACCCTACAGGTTTGCACCCATAAGGACGATCAGTTATCTCCCAAGTTTGATTTGCCAAGATGGAATCCATCTCACTACGGACCGCTTCCTTCCAGTAATCAGCATCTTCGGATTCATAGGCCTCTGAAATAGAACTGGGAGTGCCATCTATGAGATACACAAGAAAATCATCACCAAAGGACTTAGCAGTCCTCTGTCTCTTGCTCCTAGTAGGAACTTCATTGTTCTCCTCCACAGGATTTCCAAAGTGTTCCATCGAAGTGGCAGGTTCAGTAATTGTAACCAATTCCTGATTCAATGAACTAGGCATCTCCTGATTTGATGAGCTAGCCATATCCTTCATGGGAAAGATATCTTCAAAGAAAGTCCCATCATTCGACTACATGATTGTACCGACATGCATGTCAGATACCTCAGATTTTACAACCAAGAATCTATAGCCAATGCTATGAAAAGCATATCCCAGGAAAACACAATCCACGGTTTTTGGTCCCAGCTTGCGCTTCTTTGGAATTGGCACATTGACTTTCACCAAACAACCCCAGGTTCGTAGATAAGAGAGCTTTAACCTTTTCTTTTCCCATTCCTCGAATGTAGTTATCTCTTTGTTCTTTGTGGGAACTCGGTTTAGGACATGACATGCAGTCAATATCGCCTTCCCCACCATGCCTTGGAGAGACCCAATGTGTCTAACATGGTGTTAACCAAATCAATTAGAGTACGGTTCTTTCTTTCGGCTACCCCATTTGACCAAGGTGAATAGAGAGGC
This sequence comes from Thinopyrum elongatum, assembly GCA_011799875.1. Lineage (NCBI taxonomy): Eukaryota > Viridiplantae > Streptophyta > Magnoliopsida > Poales > Poaceae > Thinopyrum > Thinopyrum elongatum. Next base: position 614,323,632 of record CM022298.1, read on the forward strand.
GTCCTCTCATGGATTATACCATGTTCCGCACAAAAGGAATCAAATTCATTTGAGAAATACTCTCCACCACGATCGGACCTAAGCCTCTTGTTCTTTCGATCAAGTTGGTTTTCTGCTTCAGCTTTATAGATCTTGAAATAGTTCAAAGCCTCATCCTTAGATTTCAGAAGATACACATGGCAGTATTCAGTAGAGTCATCAATTAATTTCATAAAATACTTCTTTCCACCTTTTGTCAAAACACCATTCATTTCACAAAGATCTGAATGTATGAGCTCTAGTGGTGCAAGATTTCTTGTTTCCGCAGTCGTGTGAGACTTACGAGGTTGCTTAGCTTGCACACAAACTTGACACTTAGATCCCTTGACAGTGGTGAAACTAGGGATTAAGTTTAATTTGGCTAGTCGCGACATGCAACCGAAATTAACACGACAAATATGTGAATGCCACACATTTGATTCACTATTGTTGCAAACATGATTAACAACTTTACTGCAAACATTTGAAAAGGATAAACGGAATAGGCCTCCTGACTCATAGCCTTTACCAACAAAAGTTCCATACTTGGACATTACAAATTTATTCGGCTCAAAGACAAGCTTGTAGCCATCTCTACACAGAAGAGATCCGCTAACAAGATTTTTATTGACGGAGGGGACATAATGCACGTTCTTCAGCCGCACGATCTTCCCCGAAGTAAACTTTAGAACGACCATGCCAACACCACGAACAGAAGCACTTGAACCATTGCCCATCAGCACGGTGGAAGTCCTTGCAGTCTAATAAGAAAAAAACATGGAAATATCACCGCATACATGCACATTAGCACCCGTGTCAATCAACCAATCACGAGAATGACCTACCGAAAGAATAGTGGGAAATATGTTGGGAAACGTTGCATGGAAAACAAAAAAATTTCTACGCACACGCAAGATCTATCAAGGAGATGCATAGCAACGAGAGGGGAGAGTGTGTCTACATACCCTCGTAGACCGTAAGCAAAAGCGTTTGTTAACGCGGTTGATGTAGTCGAACTTCTTCGCTCTTCAACCGATCGAGTACCGAACGTACGACAACTCCGCGTTCAGCACACGTTCAACTCGATGACGTCCTCCGCCTTCTTGATCCAGCAAGACGGCGAGGTAGTGGATGAGTTCCGGCAGCACAACGGCATGGTGACGGTGACGGTGAAGTGATCACCGTAGGGCTTCGCCTAAGCACTACGAAAATATGACCGAGGGTGTAAACGGAGGAGGGGGGCGCCACACACAGCTAAGCAATTGTTGTGTTTGTGCTAGGCGCCCCCTTCCCACATATATATAGGTGGGGGGAGAGGGGAGAGGCCAAGGGGCGCCCCAAGTAGGGCCGAATCCTACTTGGGGACTTCCCCAAGCTCCGCCCCCCTTCCATATATGAGTACGGGAGGAAGGCAGGAGGAGGAGGCGCTCCCCCCCCCTTTCCTTTCTCTCACGAGGAGGGAAAGGCAGGAGGGGCCACCCCTCCCCTTTCCTTCCCCTAGGGGCCAGCCAGCCATGTAGAGGGGCGCACCAGCCCCTAGTGCGCTGGTCTGTCCCCTCCTTTGGCCCATTAAGCCCATACACTTACCGGGGGTGTCCGGAACCCCTTCCGGTGACCCGATGATTACCCGGTGCACTCCGAAACTATTCTGGTGTCCGAATACCATCGTCCTATATATCAATCTTTACCTGTCGACTATTTTGAGACTCCTCGTCATGTCCATGATCTCATCCGGAACTCCGAAAAACATTCGGTCAACAAATCATATAACTCATATAACACTATATCGTCAACGAACGTTAAGCGTGCGGACCCTACGGGTTCAACAACTATGTAGACATGACCGAGATGCCTCTCCGGTCAATAACCAATAGCGGAACCTAGATGCCCATATTGGTTCCTACATATTCTACGAAGATCTTTATCGGTCGAACCGTTATGACAACATACGTAATTCCCTTTGTCCGTCGGTATGTTACTTGCCCGAGATTCGATCGTCGGTATCCTCATACCTAGTTCAATCTCGTTACCGGCAAGTCTCTTTACTCGTTCCGTAATACATCACCTCGTAACTAACTCCTTAGTGATTTCCTTGCAAGCTTATGATGTGTATTACCAAGAGGGCCCAGAGATACCTCTCCGATACTCGGAGTGACAAATCCTAATCTCGATCTATGCCAACTCAACAAACACCTTCGGAGATACCTGTAGAGCATCTTTATGATCACCCAGTTACATTGTGCCATTTGATAGCACACAAGGTATTCGTCCGGTATCCGGGAGTTGCATAATCTCATAGTCGAAGGAATATGTATTTGACATGAAGAAAGCAATAGAAATAAACTGAACGATCAATATGCTAAGCTAACGGTGGGTCTTGTCCATCACATCATTCTCCTAATGATGTGATCCTGTTATCAAATGACAACACATGTCTATGGTTAGGAAACCTTAACCATCTTTGATCAATGAGGTAGTCTAGTAGAGGCTTACTAGGGACACGGTATTTGTTTATGTATTCACACATGTATTTAAGTTTCTGATCAATACAATTCTAGCATGAATAATAAACCTTTATCATGATTAAGGAAATATAATAATAACCATTTTATTATTGCCTCTAGGGCATATTTCCATTAGTCTCCCACTTGCAATAGAGTCAATAATCTAGTTTACATCGTCATGTGATTAGCATCCATAGTTCACATCGCCATGTGACCAACACCCAAAGAGTTTACTAGAGTCAATAATTTAGGTCACATCGCCTTGTGATTAATACCCAAAGAGTACTAAGGTATGATCATGTTTTGCTTGTGAGAGAGGTTTAGTCAACGGGTCTACCACATTTAGATCAGTATGTATTTTGCAAGTTTCTATGTCTACAATGCTCTGCATGGAGCTACTCTAGCTAATTGCTCCCACTTTCAATGCGTATCCAGATTGAGACTCAGAGTCATCTGAATCGTTGTTAAAGCTTGCATCGACGTAACCCTTTACGACGATCACTTTATCACCTCCATAACCGAGAAATATTTCCTTAGTCCTCTTAGGTAACTAAGGATAATTTTGACCGATGTCCAGTGATCTACTCCTGGATCACTATTGTACCCCCATGCCAAACTCATGGCAAGGTACACAATAGGTCTTGTACACAGTATGGCATACTTTATAGAACCTATGGCTGAGGCATAGGGAATGACCTTCATTCTCTCTCTATCTTCTGCCGTGGTCAGGCTTTGAGTCTTACTCAACTTCACACCTCACAATACAGGCTAGAACTCCTTCTTTGACTGATCCATTTTGAACTTCTTCAAAATCTTTTCAAGGTATGTACTCATTGAAAATCTTATCAAGCGTCTTGATCTATCTCTATAGATCTTGATGCCTAATATGTAAGCAGCTTCACCGAGGTCTTTCATTGAAAAATTCTTATTCAAGTATCCTTTTAATCTATCCAGAAACTCTACATCATTTCCAATCAACAATATGTCATTCACATATAATATCAGAAATGCTACAGAGCTCCCATTCACTTTCTTGTAAATACAGGCTTCACCGTAAGTCTGTATAAAACCATATGCTTCGATCACCTCATCAAAGCGTATATTCCAACTCCGAGATGCTTGCACCAGTCCATGGATGGATCGCTGGAGCTTGCACACTTTGTTAGCACCTTTAGGATCGACAAAACCTTCTGGTTGCATCATATACAATTCTTCTTTAAGAAATCCATTAAGGAATGCATTTTTGCCGTCCATTTGGCAGATTTCATAATTATAAAATGCGGCAATTGCTAACATGATTCGGACAAACTTAAGCATCGCTACGGGTGAGAAAGTCTCATCGTAGTCAACCCCTTGAACTTGTCGAAAAACTTTTGCGACAAGTCAAGCTTTGTAGATAGTAACATTACCATCAACGTCAGTCTTCTTCTTGAAGATCCATTTATTCTCTATGGCTTGCTGATCATCGGGCAAATCCACCAAAGTCCATACTTTGTTCTCATACATGGATCCTATCTCAGATTTCATGGCCTCAAGCCATTTATCGGAATCTGGGCTCATCATAGCTTCTTCATAGTTCGTAGGTTCGCCATGGTCTAGTAACATAACTTCCAGAATAGGATTACTGTACCACTCTGGTGCGGATTGTGCTCTGGTCAACCTACGAGGTTTAGTAGTAACTTGATCCGAAGTTTCATGATCATCATCATTTGCTTCCTCTCTGCTTGGTGTAGGCATCACAAGAACGACTTTCTCTGATGTACTACTTGAAGGAAATATGCCCTAGAGGCAATAACAAAGTTGTTATTTTATATTTCCTTATTCGTGATAAATGTTTATTATTCATGCTAGAATTGTATTAACCGGAAACTTGATACATGTGTGGATACATAGACAAAACATTGTGTCCCTAGTAAGCCTCTACTAGACTAGCTCGTTAATCAAAGATGGTTAAGTTTCCTAACCATAGACATGTGTTGTCATTTGATGAACGGGATCACATCATTAGGAGAATGATGTGATGGACAAGACCCATCCGGTAGCTTAGCATAATGATCGTTCTGTTTTATTGCTACTTCTTTCTTCATGTCAAATACATATTCCTTCGACTATGAGATTATGCAACTCCCGGATATCGGAGGAATGCCTTGTGTGCTATCAAACGTCACAACATAACTGGGTGATTATAAAGATGCTCTACAGGTATCTCTGAAGGTGTCTGTTGGGTTGGCATAGATCGAGATTAGGATTTGTCACTCCGAGTAACGGAGAGGTATCTCTGGGCCCTCTCGGTAGTGCACATCATAAGAAGCCTTGCAAGCAAAGTGACTAATGAGTTAGTCACAGGATGATGTATTACAGACTCAGTAAAGAGACTTGCCGAAAACGAGATTGAACTAGGTATGAAAATACCGACAATCGAATCTCGGGCAAGTAATATACCGATGGACAAAGGGAATTACGTATGTTGTCATAACGGTTCGACCGATAAAGATCTTTGTAGAATATGTGGGAACCAATATGAGCATCCAGGTTACACTGTTGGTTATTGACCGGTGAGGTGTCTCGGTCATGTCTACATAGTTCTCGAACCCGTAGGGTCCGCACGCTTAACGTTCGATGACGATTTTGTATTATATGAGTTATGTGATTTGGTGACCGAATGTTGTTCGGAGTCCCGGATGAGATCACGGACATGATGAGGAGTCTCTAAATGGTCGAGACGTAAATATTCATATATAGGACGATGATATTCAGACACCGGAAGTGTTCCGGGGGTACTGGGTACATATCGGGTCACCGGAAAGGGGTTCCGGGCACCCGCGGCAAAGATATGGGCCTAATGGGCCAAGAGGGGAAACGCAACAGCTAGCAGGGGCTGCTGCACCCCCCATATGGGCCGCACCTTAGGAGGAAGGAAAGGGTGGAAGAGAGAAGGAAGGGGAGGGATTCGGCCTCCCCCTTCCTTCCCTCCTCCCTCCTCTTTCCTTCTCCCTCCGGTGGATATGGTAAGGGGGGAGGCCGAATTGGACTAGGGGCCCAAGTAGGATTCCTCCTACTTGGGCGCCCCCTTGGCTGCCTCTCCTCCCCTCCAACCTATATATACGTGGGGGGGGGGGGCACCGCTAGAACACAAAAACCAATAACAGTTAGCCGTGTGCGACGCCCCCCTCCACAGATTACACCCTCGGTCATATCTTCGTAGTGCTTAGGCGAAGCGCTGCGCGGATCACTTCACCATCACCGTCACCACGCCGTTGTGCTGACGGAACTCATCTACTTCCTCGACACTTTGCTGGATCAAGAGTTCGAGGGACGTCATCGAGCTGAACGTGTGCAGAACTCGGAGGTGCCGTACGTTTGGTGCTTGATCGGCCGGAACGAGAAGAAGTTCGACTACATCAACCGCGTTGTCAAACGCTTCCGCTTTCGGTCTACGAGGGTATGTAGACACACTCTCCCCCTCTTGTTGCTATGCATCTCCTAGATAGATCTTGCATGAGCATAGGATTTTTTTTGAAATTGCATGCTACGTTTCCCAACAGTGGCATCAGAGCCAGGTCTATGCATAGATGATATGCACGAGTAGAACACAAAGAGTTGTGGGCGGTGATAGTCATACTGCTTACCACCAATGTCTTATTTTTATTCGGCGGTATTGTTGGAAGAAGCGGCCCGGACCAACCTTACAAGACCACGTTCATGAGACAGGTTCCACCGACAGACATGCAACTAGTTTTGCATAAAGGTGGCTGGCGGGTGTCTGTTTCTCCAACTTTAGTTGAATCGAATTTGACTACGGCCGGTCCTTGTTGAAGGTTAAATTACCAAACTTGACAAAACACCATTGTGGTTTTGATGCGTAGGTAAGAACGGTTCTTGCTAGAAGCCTGTAGCAGCCACGTAAAACTTGCAACAACAAAGTAGAGGATGTCTAACTTGTTTTTGCACGGCATGTTGTGATGTGATATGGTCAAGACATAACGTGATATACGTTGTTGTATGAGATGATCATGTTTTCTAAAAGTTATCGGCAACTGGCAGGAGCCTTATGGTTGTCGCTTTATTGTATCAAATGCAAACGCCATGTAATTGCTTTACTTTATCACTATGCGTTAGCGATAGTTGTAGAACAATAGTTGGCGAGATGACCACGAAGCAACGATGGAGATCAAGGTGTCAAGCCAGTGACGATGGATATCATGACGATGCTTTGGAGATGGAGATCAAAAGCACAAGATGATGATGGCCATATCATGTCACATATTTTGATTGCATGTGATGTTTATCCTTTATGCATCTTATTTTGCTTAGAACGACGGTAGCATTATAAGATGATCCCTTCACTAAATTTCAAGGTATAAGTGTTCTCCCTGAGTATGCACCGTTGCGATAGTTCGTCGTGTTGAGACACCACGTGATGATCGGGTGTGATAGACTCTACGTTCAAATACAACGGGTGCAAGACAGTTTTTGCACATGCGGAATACTCGGGTTAAACTTGACGAGCCTAGCATGTACAGACATAGCCTCGGAACACTGGAGACCGAAAGGTCGAACGTGAATCATATAGTAGATATGATCAACATAGAGATGTTCACCATTGATGACTACTCCATCTCATGTGATGATCGGACATGGTTTAGTTGATTTGGATCACGTATCACTTAGATGACTTGAGGGATGTCTATTTAAGTGGGAGTTCATTAGTAATTGGATTAATTGAACTTAATTTATCATGAACTTAGTCCTGATAGTATTTGCATATATATGTTGTAGATCAATAGCTCGCGTATAGCTCCCCTGTTTTATTTTGATATGTTCCTAGAGAAAACTAAGTTGAAAGATTATAGTAGCAATGATGCGGACTGGGTCCATGATCTGAGGATTATCCTCATTGCTGCACAGAAGAATTATGTCCTTGATGTACTGCTAGATGACAGACCTATTGCAGGAGCAGATGCAGATGTTATGAACGTTTGGCAGGCTCGATATGATGACTACTTGATAGTTTAGTGCGCCATGCTTTACGGCTTAGAACCAGGACTTCAAAAACGTTTTTGAATGCTACGGAGCATATGAGATGTTCCAAAGAGATGAAATTAGTATTTTAGACTAATGCCTGTGTCGAGAGGTATGAGACCTCTGACAAGTACTTTGCCTACAAGATGGAGGAGTATAGCTCAGCCAGTGAGCATGTGCTCAGAATGTCTGGGTACTACAATCGCTTGAATCAAGTGGGAGTTAATCTTCCAGATAAGATAGTGATTGACAAAGTTCTCTAGTCACTATCACCAAGCTACAAGAACTTCGTGATGAACTATAATATGCAAGGGATGACGAAAACGATTCCCGAGCTCTTCGCGATAATAAAATCGGTGAAGGTAGATATCAAGAAAGAGCATCAAGTGTTGATGGTTGACAAGACCACTAGTTTCAAGAAAAAGGGCGAGGGAAAGAAAGGGAACTTCAAAAAGAATGGCAAGCAAGTTGTCACTCCCATGAAGAAGCCCAAAGCTGGACCCAAGCCTGAAACTGAGTGCTTCTACTGCAAAGGAAATGGTTACTGGAAGCGGAATTGCCCCCAAATACTTGGCGGATAAGAAGGATGGCAAAGTGAACAAAGATATATTTGATATACATGTTATTGATGTGTATTTTACTAGTGTTCATAGTAGCCCCTGGGTATTTGATACCGGTTCAGTTGCTAAGATTAGTAACTCGAAACAGGAGTTGCAAAACGAACAGAGACTAGTTAATGACGAGGTGACGATGTGTGTTGGAAGTGATTCCAAGGTTGATAAGATTACCATCGCACACTCCCTATACCTTCGGGATTAGTATTGGACCTAAATAAATAAATGTTATTTGGTGTTTACGTTGAGCATGAATATGATTGGATCATGTTTATTGCGATACGGTTATTCATTTAAGTCAGAGAATAATTGTTGTTCTGTTTACATGAATAAAACCTTCTATGGTCATACACTCAATGTAAATGGTTTATTGAATCTCGACCATAGTGATACACATATTCATAATATTGATGCCAAAATATGCAAAGTTAATAATGATAGTGCAACATACTTGTGGCACTGCCGTTTAGGTCATATTGGTGTAAAGCGCATGAAGAAACTCCATGCAGATGGACTTTTGGAATCACTTGATTATGAATCATTTGATACTTGTGAACCATGACTCATGGGCAAGATAACTAAAACTCCGTTCTCCGGAACAGTGGAGCGAGCCAATGACTTATTGGAAATAATACATGCTGATGTATGCGGTCCGATGAGTTTTGAGGCACGCGGCGGGTATCGTTATTTTCTGACCTTCACAGATGATTTGAGCAGATATGGGTATATCTACTTAATCAAACACAAGTCTGAAACGTTTGAAAAGTTCAAGGAATTTCAGAGTGAAGTGGAGAATCATCGTAACAAGAAAATAAAGTTTCTACGATCTGATCGCAGAGGTGAATATTTGAGTTACGAGTTTGGCCTTCATTTAAAACAATGTGGAATAATTTCACAACTCACGCCACCTGGAACACCACAGCGTAATGGTGTGTTAGAACGTCGTAACCGTACTTTATTAGATATGGTGCGATCTATGATGTCTCTTACCGATTTACCACTATCGTTTTGGGGTTATGCATTAGAGACAGCTGCATTCACGTTAAATAGGGCACTGTCTAAATCCATTGAGACGACACCGTATGAACTGTGGTTTGGCAAGAAACCTAAGCTGTCATTTCTTAAAGTTTGGGGTTGCGACACTTATGTCAAAAGGCTTCAGCCTGATAAGCTCGAACCCAAATCGGAGAAGTGTGTCTTCATAGGATACCCTAAGGAAAAAATTGGGTACACCTTCTACCACAGATTCAAAGGCAAAATCTTTGTTGCCAAGAATGGAACCTTTCTAGAGAAGGAGTTTCTCTCGAAAGAAGTGAGTGGGAGGAAAGTAGAACTTAATGAGGTAATCATACCTTCTCTCGAATTGGAAAGTAGTTCATCAGAGAAAACCGTTCCCGTGATGCCTACACCAACTAGAGAGGAAGCTAATGATGATGATCATGAAACTTCAGATCAAGTTACTACAGAACTTCATAGGTCAACCAGAACACGATCCGCACCATAGTGGTACGGGAATCCTGTACTGGAAGTCATGTTACTAGACCAAGGCGAACCTACGAACTATGAAGAAGCTATGATGAGCCCAGATTCTGACAGATGGCTTGAGGCCATGAAATATGAGATAGGATCCATGTATGAGAACAAAGTGTGGACTTTGGTGGACTTGCCCGATGATCGGCAAGCCATTGAGAATAAATGGATCTTCAAGAGGAAGACGGACGCTGATGGTAGTGTTACTATCTACAAAGCTCGACTTGTCGCAAAAGGTTTTCGACAAGTTCAAGGTGTTGACTACGATGAGATTTTCTCACTCGTAGCAATGCTTAAGTCTGTCCGAATCATGTTAGCAATTGCCGCATTTTATGAAATCTGGCAAATGGATGTCAAAACTGCATTCCTTAATGGATTTCTTAAAGAAGAGTTGTATATGATGCAACCAAAAGGTTTTGTCAATCCTAAAGGTGCTAACAAAGTGTGCAAACTCCAGCGATCCATCTATGGACTGGTACAAGCATCTCGGAGTTGGAATATACGCTTTGATGAGGTGATCAAAGCATATAGTTTTATACAGACTTACGGTGAAGCCTGTATTTACAAGAAAGTGAGTGGGAGCTCTATAGCATTTCTGATATTATATGTGGATGACATATTATTGATTGGAAATAATATAGAATTTCTGGATAGCATAAAAGGATACTAAAATAAGAATTTTTCAATGAAAGACCTCGGTGAATCTACTTAGATATTGAGCATCAAGATCTATAGGGATAGATCAAGACGCTTAATAGAACTTTCACAAAACACATACCTTGATAAGATTTGAAGAAGTTCAAAATGGTTCAGTCCAAGAAGGGGTTCTTGCCTGTATTACAAGGTGTGAAGTTGAGTAAGACTCAAAACCCGACCACGGCAGAAGATAGAGAGAATGAAAGTCATTCTCTATGCCTCAGCCATAGGTTCTATAAAGTATGCCATGCTGTGTACCAAACCTGTTGTGTACCTTGCCATGAGTTTGTCAAGGGGGTACAATAGTGATCCAGGAGTAGATCACTAGACAACGGTCAAAATTATCCTTAGAGGACTAAGGAAATGTTTCTCGGTTATGGAGGTGATAAAAGAGTTCGTTGTAAAGAGTTACGTCGATGCAAGCTTCTAAGTCTCAATCTAGATACATATTGAACGTCGGAGCAATTAGCTAGAGTAGCTCCATGCAGAGCATTGTAGACATAGAAATTTGCAAAATACATACGGATCTGAATGTGGCAGACCCGTTGACTAAACTTCTCTCACAAGCAAAACATGATCACACCTTAGTACTCTTTGGGTGTTAATCACATAACGATGTGAACTAGATTATTAACTCTAGTAAACCCTTTGGGTGTTGGTCACATGGCGATGTGAACTATGGGTGTTAATCACATAAAGATGTGAACTATTGGTTTTAAATCACTTGGCGATGTGAACTAGATTATTGACTCTAGTGCAAGTGGGAGACTGAAGGAAATAAGCCCTAGAGGCAATAATAAAGTTGTTATTTTATATTTCCTTATTCATGATAAATTTTTATTATTCATGCTAGAATTGTATTAACCGGAAACTTGATACATGTGTGGATACATAGACAAAACACTGTGTCCCTAGTAAGCCTCTACTAGACTAGCTCGTTAATCAAAGATGGTTAAGTTTCCTAACCATAGACATGTGTTGTCATTTGATGAATGGGATCACATCATTAGGAGAATGATGTGATGGACAAGACCCATCCATTAGCTTAGCATAATGATCATTTAGTTTTATTGCTACTGCTTTCTTCATGTCAAATACATATTCCTTCGACTATGAGATTATGCAACTCCCGGATACCGGAGGAATGCCTTGTGTGCTATCAAATTTCACAACATAACTGGGTGATTATAAAGATGCTCTACAGGTATCTCCAAAGGTGTCTGTTGGGTTGGCATAGATCGAGATTAGGATTTGTCACTCAGAGTATCGGAGAGGTATCTCTGGGCCCTCTCGGTAATGCACATCATAAGAAGCCTTGCAAGCAAAGTGACTAATGAGTTAGTCACAGGATGATGTATTACGGAACAAGTAAAGAGACTTGCCGATAACGAGACTGAACTAGGTATGAAGATACCGACGATCGAATCTCGGGCAAGTAACATACTGATGGACAAAGGGAATTACGTATGTTGTCATAACGGTTCGACCGATAAAGATCTTCGTAGAATATGTGGGAACCAATATGAGCATCCAGGTTCCGTTGTTGGTTATTGACCAGAGAGGTGTCTCGGTCATGTCTACATAGTTCTCGAACCCGTAGGGTCCACACGCTTAACGTTCGATGACGATTTTGTATTATATGAGTTATGTGATTTGGTGACTGAATATTGTTCGGAGTCCCTGATGAGATCACGGACATGACGAGGAGTCTCGAAATGGTCGAGAGGTAAATATTCATATATAGGACAATGATATTCGGACACCGGAAGTGTTCCGGGGGTACCGGGTACATATCGGGTCACTGGAAAGGGGTTCCGGGCACCCCCGGCAAAGATATGGGCCTAATGGGCCAAGAGAGGAAACACAGCAGCCAGCAGGGGCTGCTATGCCCTCCATATGGGCCGCACCTTAGGAGGAAGGAAAGGGGGGAAGAGAGAAGGAAGGGGAGGGATTCGGCCTCCCCCTTCCTTCCCTCCTCCCTCCTCTTTCCTTCTCCCTCTGGTGGATATGGTAAGGGGGGGAGACCGAATTGGACTAGGGGCCCAAGTAGGATTCCTCCTACTTGGGTGCTCCCTTGGCTGCCTCTCCTCCCCTCCAACCTATATATACGTGGGGGGGGGGGGTGGGGGGTCACCGCTAGAACAAAAAAACCAATAACTGTTAGCCGTGTGCGGCGCCCCCCTCCACAGATTACACCCTCAGTCATATATTCGTAGTGCTTAGGCGAAGCCCCGCGCGGATCACTTCACCATCACCGTCACCACGCCGTCGTGCTGACGGAACTCATCTACTTCCTCGATACTTTCCTGGACGTGTGTAGAACTCATCTACTTCCTCGATACTTTCCTGGATCAAGAGTTCAAGGGACGTCATCGAGCTGAACGTGTGTAGAACTCGGAGGTGCCATACGTTCGGTGCTTGATCGGTCGGAACGAGAAGAAGTTTGACTACATCAACTGCGTTATCAAACGCTTCCGCTTTCGGTCTATGAGGGTACGTAGACACACTCTCCCCCTCTCGTTGCTATGCATCTCCTAGATAGATCTTGCGTGAGCGTTGGAAATTTTTAAAATTGCATGCTACGTTTCCCAACACTACTTTCCAATTCAAGAGAAGGTACAATTACCTCATCAAGTTCTACTTTCCTCCCACTCACTTCTTTCGAGAGAAACTCCTTCTTTAGAAAGGACCCATTCTTAGCAACAAAGATTTTGCCTTCGGATCTGTGGTAGAAGGTATACCCAATAGTTTCTTTCGGGTATCCTATGAAGACGCACTTCTCCGCTTTGGGTTTGAGCTTATCAGGCTGAAGCCTTTTGACATAAGCGTCGCATCCCCAAACTTTTAAGAAACGACAACTTAGGTTTCTTACTAAACCACAGTTCATACAGTGTCATCTCAACGGATTTAGACGGTGCACTATTTAACGTGAATGCGGCTGTCTTTAATGCATAACCCCAAAACGATAGTGGTAAATCGGTAAGAGACATCATAGAACGCACCATATCTAATAAAGTACGGTTACGACGTTCAGACACACCATTATGCTGTGGTGTTCCAGGTGGCGTGAGTTGTGAAACAATTCCACATTGTTTTAAATGAAGGCCAAACTCGTAACTCAAATATTCGCCTCCGCGATTAGACCATAGAAACTTTATTTTCTTCTTACGATGATTCTCCACTTCACTCTGAAATTCTTTGAACTTTTCAAATGTTTCAGACTTGTGTTTCATCAAGTAGATATACCCATATCTACTCAAATCATCTGTGAAGGTCAGAAAATAACAATACTCGCCGCGTGCTTCAACACTCATCGGACCGCATACATCGGTATGTATTATTTCCAATAAGTCATTAGCTCGCTCCATTGTTCCTGAGAACGGAGTTTTAGTCATCTTGCCCATGAGGCATGGTTCGCAAGTATCAAATGATTCATAATCAAGCGATTCGAAAAGTCCATCCGCATGGAGTTTCTTCATGCGCTTTACACCAATATGACCTAAACGGCAGTGCCACAAGTATGTTGCACTATCATTATCAACTTTGCATCTTTTGGCATCAATATTATGAATATGTGTATCACTACGATCGAGACACAATAAATCATTCACATTGGGTGTATGACCATAGAAGGTTTTATTCATGAAAATAGAACAACAATTATTCTCTGACTTAAATGAATAACCATATTGCAATAAACATGATCTAATCATATTCATGCTCAACGCAAACACCAAATAACATTTATTTAGGTTCAACACTAATCCCGAAGGTAGAGGGAGTGTCCGATGGTGATCGTATCAACCTTGGAATCACTTCCAACACACATCGCCACCTCGCACTTAACTAGTCTCTGTTTACTCTGCAACTCCTGTTTCGAGTTACTAATCTTAGCAACTAAACCGGTATCGAATACCCAGGGGCTACTATGAACACTAGTAAGGTACACATCAATAACATGTATATCAAATATACTTTTGTTCACTTTGCCATCCTTCTTATCCGCCAAGTATTCGGGGCAGTTCCGCTTCCAGTGACCATTTCCTTTACAGTAGAAGCACTCAGTTTCAGGCTTGGGTCCAGCTTTGGGCTTCTTCATGGGAGCGACAACTTGCTTGCCATTCTTCTTGAAGTTCCGTTTCTTTCCCTTGCCCTTTTTCTTGAAACTAGTGGTCTTGTTTAACCATCAACACTTGATGCTCTTTCTTGATTTCTACCTTCGCCGATTTCAGCATCGCGAAGAGCTCGGGAATCATTTTCATCATCCCTTGCATATTATAGTTCATCACGAAGTTCTAGTAGCTTGGTGATAGTGACTAGAGAACTCTGTCAATTACTATCTTATCTGGAAGATTAACTCCCACTTGATTCAAGCGATTGTAGTACCCAGACATTCTGAGCACATGCTCACTGGCTGAGCTATTCTCCTTCATCTTGTAGGCAAAGTACTTGTCAGAGGTCTCATACCTCTCGACACAGGCATGAGTATGAAATACCAATTTCAGCTCTTGGAACAACTCATATGCTCCGTGGCATTCAAAACATTTTTGAAGTCCCGGTTCTAAGCCGTAAAGCATGGCGCACTAAACTATTAAGTGGTCATCTTATTGAGCTTGCCAAACATTCATAACGTCCGAATCTGCTCCTACAATAGGTCTATCACCTAGCGGTGCATCAAGGACATAATTCTTCTGTGCAGCAATGAGGATAATCCTCAGATCACGGACCCAGTCCGCATCATTGCTCCTATCATCTTTCAACATAGTTTTCTCTAGGAACATATCAAAAATAGGGGAGCTACATCGCGAGCTATTGATCTACGACATAGATATCCAAAACTATTAAGACTAAGTTCATGATAAATTAAGTTCAATTAATCAAATTACTAATGAAATCCCACTTAAATTAACATCCCTCAAATTATCTAAGTGATACATGATCCCAATCAACTAACCCATGTCCGATCATCACGTGAGATGGGGTAGTCATCAATGGTGAACATCTATATGTTGATCATATCTACTATATGACTCATGTTCGACCTTTCGGTCTCCAGTGTTCCGAGACCATGTCTGTACATGCTAGGCTCGTCAAGTTTAACCCAAGCATTCTGCATGTGCAAAACTGTCTTACACCCGTTGTATGTGAACGTAGCGTCTATCACACCCGATCATCACGAGGTGCTTCGAAACGACGAACTTTGGCAATGGTGCATACTCGGGGAGAACACTTTTATCTTGAAATTTAGTGAAGGGATCATCTTATATTGCTACCGCCGTTCTAAGCAAAATAAGATGCATAAAGGATAAACATCACATGCAATCAAAATATGTGACATGATATGGCCAGCATCATCTTGTGCTTTTGATCTCCATCTCCAAAGCATCGTCATGATCTCCATCATCACCAGCTCGACACCTTGATCTCCATCGTTGCGTCGGGGTCGTCTCACCAACTATTGCTTCTATAACTATTGCTAACGCATAGCGATAAAGTAAAGCAATTACATGGCGCTTGCACTTCATACAATAAAGAGACAACCTTAAGGCTCCTGCCGGTTGTCGATATTACAAAACATGATCATCTCATACATCAACATATATCACATCATATCTTGACCATATCACATCACAACACGCCCTGCAAAAACAAGTTAGACGCCCTCTACTTTGTTGTTGTAGGTTTTACGTGGCTGCTACGGGCTTCTAGCAAGAACCGTTCATACCTACACAAAAACCACAACGGTGATTCATCAAGTTTGTTGTTTTAACCTTCTTCAAGGACCAGCCGTAGTCAAATTTGATTCAACTAAAGTAGGAGAAACAGACACCCGCCAGCCACCTTTATGCAAAACTAGTTGCATGTCTGTCGGTGAAACCGGTCTCATGTGCGTGGACATGTAAGGTTGGTCCGGGCCGCTTCATCCCACAATACTGCCGAATCAAAATAAGACGTTGGTGGTAAGCAGTATGACTATCACCGCCCACAACTCTTTGTGTTCTACTCGCGCATATCATCTACGCATAGACCTGGCTCGGATGCCACTGTTGGGAAACGTTGCATGGAAAACAAAAAAAATTCTACGCACACGCAAGATCTATCAAGGAGATGCATAGCAACGAGAGGGGAGAGTGTGTCTATGTACCCTCATAGACTGTAAGCGGAAGAGTTTGTTCACGCGGTTGATGTAGTCAAACTTCTTTGCGCTCCAACCGATCGAGTACCGAACGTACGGCACCTCCGCGTCCAGCACACGTTCAGCTCAGTGACATCCTCCGCCTTCTTGATCCAGCAAGATGGCGAGGTAGTGGATGAGTTTCGGCAGCACGACGGCATGGTGACGGTGATGGTGAAGTGATCTCCGCAGGGCTTCGCCTAAGCACTACGAAAAAATGACCGAGGGTGTAAACGGTGGATGGGGGCGCCGCACACGGCTAAGCAATTGTTGTGTCTGTGCTAGGCGCCCCCTTCCCACATATATATAGGTGGGGGAGAGGGGAGAGGCCAAGGGGCGCCCCAAGTAGGGTCAAATCCTACTTGGGGACTTCCCCAAGCTGCGCCCCCCCTTCCATATATGAGTGCGGGAGGAAGGCAGGAGGAGGAGGCGCCCCCCCTTTCCTTTCTCTCACGAGGAGGGAAAGGCAGGAGGGGCCACCCCTCCCCTTTCCTTCCCTTAGGGCTGGCCAGCCATGTAGAGGCGTGCACCAGCCCCGTACTGGGCTTGTCTGTCCCCTCCTTTGGCCCATTAAGCCCATACACTTACCGGGAGTGTCCGGAACCCCTTCCGGTGACCCGATGACTACCCGGTGCACTCCGCAACTATTCCGGTGTCCGAATACCATCGTCCTATATATCAATCTTTATCTCTCGACCATTTCGAGACTCCTCGTCATGTCCGTAATCTCATCCGGGACTCTGAACAACATTCGGTCACCAAATCATATAACTCATATAACACTATATCGTCAACAAACGTTAAGCGTGCGGACCCTACGGGTTCGAGAACTATGTAGACATGACCGAGACGCCTCTCCGGTCAATAACCAATAGCGGAACCTGGATGCCCATATTGGTTCCTACATCTTCTACAAAGATATTTATCGGTCGAACCGTTATGACAACATACATAATTCCCTTTGTCCGTCGGTATGTTACTTGCCGGAGATTCAATCATCGCTATCCTCATACCTAGTTCAATCTCGTTACCGGCAAGTCTCTTTACTCGTTCTGTAATACATCACCTCATAACTAACTCCTTAGTCATTTGCTTGCAAGCTTACGATGTGTATTACCGAGAGGGCCCAGAGATACCTCTCCGATACTCGGAGTGACAAATTGTAAGTGCATCTAGTGCCCCTTAGTGATTTTGGTGTATTGAAGACTTATAGGTTAAGGGACTAATGTGTTTGTGAGTGTACACAGGTCTATAAGTCTATGAGGAGTTTGTTATTTACGATGAATGTCGACCCCTAAAAATGAATGTCTTCAACTGAAGACTTTGGTTTTCTTGAAGACTTTGAAAGTGAAGAAATTGGTGTGACCCTGAAGACTTGATATTCATGCGAGGATTATGAAGCGTGAAGACTTTTGTTTTCGTAGTTTCATTTTCTTCTTCTTGAGTCATAGGAAACACCGTACTGTTAAAGGGGGTCGAGGTAAAACTAAGGAAAAATTTCCAAGTGATGCTCAACTCAAAATCCTACACCTACCCAATCCTTTCGAGTGAAGCCATTGGAAATCTCATACAGTTTAGTCAAGTTCTTCAGTGACAGAGACGAAGTTCTTCTGTTCTCTGAGGAATTTGTTCTGACTGAGGAGTTAGGAATTCGCCAGTGCGGATTGCCTACAAGTGAGGAACATGATAGCCCTGAGGAATTTGATACTCAAATTTCCGACCGTTGCTGTGCTACGCGCCAGCTGTCCAAATATCCTACCCACCTAACGGTCATATCATTGAAGGGCATTTATGTCTTATCATGTCGGGCTGCTCCCTAGGCTATAAATAGCCGCCCCCTTCAACCACTAGCTGGTGGGCTGCTCCAAGAAATAGATTGACACTTGTCATTTAGAGCATCCCATCCTCCGAGGACTTTGAGCGAAAATCATCAAGTGAGGAAAAACCCAAAAACCCAAACACCTACAAACCCAAAGTGATTGAGCATCACTGAAGAGATTGTTCCTGTGTGGAACCGACGCTTGTTACCTTTGAGGACTGTGCATCCTCCAGACGGTTAGGCGTCATGGTCTAGAGCATCCAAGAGGAAATTGTGGATTGCCGAGTGACCGAGTATGTGAAGGTTTGGAAGTCACCTGAAGACTTACCACGAGTGGTTGGGCGAGGTCTGTGTGACCTTAGCTCAAGGAGAATACAGTGAGGACTAGGTGTCCTGGACTGTGTGTTCAGGACTGGGTGTCCGGGACTGTGTGTCCTCAGGTTTAAATACCTAGCCGCTCCAACCAGACGTACAACTGTCACAGCAGTTGGAACTGGTCTACCAAATCAGTGTCTTCACCGAGCTACTGGTTCTATTTCCTCAACCCTTTCATTTCCTCGCATACTTGCTATGTATTTGATCATTACTGTTTGAAGACTTTGTCTGAAGACTTTCTCAATTTCCTCAGTTCAAATTCTTCAGTCAGTTTGTCTTCAGCCTGCTTATCCTGTGTTTACGCTACTCGTACTCTGTGCTTGTTTTTATTTCATCATGATGACTGTGCTACTGCTCTGTTATGCTTGCATCTGAGTCCTCATTCCGCTGCTAAGTAGTTCGTCGCTTAGGAATTTCTTCACCTTGAAATTCCTCAGTGACGAATTTGTAAAAATCGCCTATTCACCCCCCCTCTAGTCGATATAACGCACTTTCACAAATCCTAATCTCGATGTATGCCAACTCAACAAACACCTTCGGAGATACCTGTAGAGCATCTTTATGATCACCTAGTTACGTTGTGACGTTTGATAGCTCACAAGGTATTCCTCCGGTATCCGGGAGTTGCATAATCTCATAGTCGAAGGAATATGTATTTGACATGAAGAAAGCAATAGCAATAAACTGAACGATCAATATGCTAAGCTAACGGATGGGTCTTGTCCATCACATCATTCTCCTAATGATGTGATCCCATTATCAAATGACAACACATGTCTATGGTTAGGAAACCTTAACCATCTTTGATCAACGAGCTAGTCTAGTAGAGGCTTACTAGGGACACGGTATTTTTTTATGTATTCACACATGTATTTAAGTTTCCGGTCAATACAATTCTAGCATGAATAATAAACCTTTATCATGATTAAGGAAATATAATAATAACCATTTTATTATTGCCTCTAGGGCACATTTCCATCAAAATATACCATACCCAACATCCTTCATGTCAGTGTCACCATTGACAACATTAGCGGTCTTGCCGCCTTTCCCAAGATGACGCTTGTCAGAACGATTAGGGCAACTAGGAGCCCAATGGTCAGGATCTACGCACACATGACAACACCTTTCTTCTTGTCATTCTTCTTCTTGAAGGTGGTGTGCTGTACAGCCTTGTTCTTCCCATCAAACTTTGCTTTACCATCAAACTTGCCCTTGTTCTTGAACTTGTGGGGCTGGAAGTTTTTCTTCTGTACCAGATTGTCACTAGATCCTCCCTCAATACCTCGAGCACATGTGTCTTTTGCTCTCGCCTTTTCTTCCACATCAAGAGTACCAATGAGATCCGGAACGGAAAACTCCTGCCTCTTATGCTTCAGTAAGGTAGCAAAGTTTCTCCACGAGGGAGGAAGCTTAGTGATGTTGCCTCCGGCAACAAACTTGTCCGGTAACATACAATTGAAGTGCTCAAGTTCTCTAGCAAATGACTGTATCTTGAGAGCTTGCTCAACCACGGAGCGCTCATCAGTCATCCTGTAGTCATAGAATTGCTCCATGATGTACAGCTCAGTGTCGGCATCTGAGACCCCAAACTTGGCCTCGAGTGCGTCCCACATATCTTTTCCATTGTCAATTGACGCATAAGCATCAACTATGTTCTCACCAAGAACACTCAAGAGAGCAGCCTTAAACAGGGTATCCATTTTCTAAAAAGCTTGTTCCTGTTGAGCATCATAATCTCCTTCAGGTTTGCTAAGAGTAGCGTCATAGCAACTCATGGTTTGAAACCATAAGACCGCTCTCACGCGTCACCTCTTATAGTGGATGTCCTCAAACATAGGAGGTCTCATGGAAGTAGCAAAACCACTCGGGGTAAATTGCCTATAATAAGGTTTTTGGATTGTTGGAAATATGAGCAATTTACCATGTGATTTTATTAACAGAAATACTAGATAAAACATGACTATAATAATAGAGATAAAACTAGTCATGCAATCTGACACAGAGAAGGTAAGTAGCATATGCATACATGAAGCAGATGATTTAGAACAAAACTTATATAATATAGAGGCTAGAACAAGAAACGCTAGAGCAAGAAGATGTAGCATGATCATAAACAGAGAGGACACAAAGACCTACGGAACAGCGGCAGAAGCACTGGTCTTGGGGTCGGTGTCCTTGCCAGCCATGTCGTCGAAGAGGTTGTCGACGTCGGGGAAGAAGTCGTCGTTGGGGAAGTGGTCGTCGGTGCCCGGAGCGTCCGTGATGAACCAGTCAGTAGTCGCGCAGAGCGCTACCCAAAAACCTTATCACCCTTCTCCTGTACATGACTCAAAGAGGTGGGGTTTCTGAGGCCTACTGTCCCGACCTGCGGTGCACGCCGCAAGCCGGGATGGGGAAGATCGCAGGAGCAACTCAGAGATTGGAACTCGGTGGCGAGAGGAAGAGGTTCTGGTGTGTCTCTCTGGAGAGGAGCGACCTCTCTTTTATAGGCACAGGAGAAGAAGGCGAGAGGGCAGCGACGGGAGGTGAAGCAAAAGAGGGAGACGAAGCGAACAGACTGCAGCCGAAGAGGTGCACCGTTCGGATTCAATCTCCATTACAGCAAAACGTTTCAGCTCCCGTGTGACCATTAGTATACCCTTCATGCATGGCAAAAATTTAGACATCGGCTCATTCCCGCAACCCGGGGCGCGGCACGTCGTGATGAGGCGTGGCGTGGCGGGCGGCGGAGGAGGAGCGCGCATGAATGTCCCTCTTCTTCCCATGCTCATACATGTGGGGAAACACCCTCCCTTTTAAGGAGGTCCAACTCCCACCAAACTAGCAATGTGGGACTAAATTTTGGTTCCACCTTTTGCCTTGCACGAATGGACTGAGTGGGCCTCTAGGATTTATTAGGAATTTCTGAAATTGCTATTGGGCTGGCCCAAAGTAGACTAAATTCCAGCAATGCCAACATCATCATTAATACAATTTATATTTGCTACACCCAAAGTTCAAAGTCAAAATCTGATCTAAACTTGAAAAGGCAAAACAGAAACACTATTGTAAATAAAGCAGATAAACTATGAGACTTAGGCTCTATTTGGACTGGGTGTAATTATTGTGTGCTCTCCTGTATTTAGCTCAACAATTACACACAATCAAGACGGCAAAATATCCTATGATACCAACCATCACACGATACCATGATACTATGTCACAAAAATCGAATTTATATGTTTCAAAAAATTCTAAGAAAAATTATGAATGTTCACAAGACATATGTCTACTAGCCCTAAAAAATTCAGATTCAAAATCGAAATACATATTGAGAAATAAAAAAGGCAAATTCAGCATGAATAGTGTAACAAAAAGACAAAAACAGAAATCTCACTATTCACATGTGGATTTGTCTTTTTGTTTCTCCATGTATATTTTGATTTTGGATTTGAAATTTTTAGGGATTGTAGGAACATGTCTTGTGCACAATCATGATTTTTTCGGAATTTTTTGAAACATCAAAATTTGGGTTTTTAAACATGGTATCATGTGATATCTTCCCCAATCAAGACATGCCCATTCTACCAAAATAAGAATAATCCAACATGCCAATGGGGAACGAAACACCAAGTTTTTCATCCTACAGAAATGCGGGGGAGACGCGAACCAATGTGTTTCTTGAAAATGGAGAATTGATTATCTTTCACATCTACATCCAGATGATCCACACAACCGCAATTCATTGCATTTGAAGTGCAAGATGCGTCCACTATCGACATAGCGGTGATTTTTCCTTTTTGCGAACACACAGCGGTGATTTTTCATGACTTTATATACTGGCAGCACTGTAGCATTCAGAGATGGTAGCGACTGATATTCTTTTGTACTGAATTTGGTTAGCTGAACCTTATTATATGAATATTTTTAATTTGTTGAGCTGAACCATTTCCTTTTTTTTTTTGAATTTGTGGAGCTGAGTCAGCACGTCTGACAAGTACCCGTACCGAACAGCCACACGACTACACGAGTACACGACAAGAGTACAAGAAACAGCTTACAAAGCTTCTGCAGCAACCTTATCTGACGGGTGCACAATGGAGGTGCCGTTTGCTAAATCCTCTCCACAAAGAATAAACTCATTTTTATATGCAATCCAAACGGTCAACACGGTGAATAATTCTCACGTGCTCCTACGGTTAACTCACCAGTTGGATTATCGAACGGCCGATTCGTCGCGAATTTGCACGTGTGACATTTCCTCTTTTTTTTTGTTGAGGATACGTGTGACATTTCCTGCGGGGAACTGATCTCACGTTACAGATGGCGCCAAGCTGCAATCTCCGTCAGGTTCAACGAATGCCAGCTCAGATCACTTGGGCGTGTGCTACAAATAATTAAGTTTCCAATCTTATCTGAAACCGAAGAGGAAGTTTCCTTCAGGTCGTTCGTTTACCATAGCACGCAATGTGCTTATGCATCGTGGAGTGTCTTGGCACAGGGGGCAGTAACAGTGTCATCTTCAGATGAATACGGTAGTCTTGGCGTATTTGCAGCATCCTTGTCCGCTGACAAATTGTATGGGAAACTCTTACCAGAATATGTTCAACTTGTTATTTTCTTGACAAAACAACCCATACGTTCACACACACGCAAGCACACTCACCTTATGAACGTACACATGCACACATTTTACTCCTATGAGCACCTTCATAGATTGAGCTGACAGATTTTGAGATTGATGAAGTCGTCGCAGACACCTTGTAGTTGATGGGCATGCCATATACCAATGAAAAAATATCGCCGAGCCCCATATTAAATCTACTCCTTCTATTCACTTTTATAAGATATTTTAGACAATCAGACAACGCCCAAAATAGTTCAAGGTAAGCTGTGTAAAACATCTTATAAAAAAGAATGCAGTAGAAAAAGTAAGCACCTATGAAAAGTCTAGAACTTCAACCTAGATGAACAGGTTCCCTCACAGGAACCAAACCAGCCGAGTTATGCTGACTTGCTCACTTTGCAAAATAAGCACGACTCGACTGCAACCTCAGCCTCCTACTCCCTCCATTCCTTTATCTAAGGTGTATTATTTTCAGCACGGTGACCAAGGCACATAATTATGCACTAGTTAGGACAAAATTACCCTTCTCTAATTTGTAGATTAGCGGCAAGTAAATCATTTAGGCTAGGAAAGAAAGAGATACACACAATCGGGAGAAAGATAGTTTCCTTTTCTTTCTCTACAAGGAGAGATACATGCAATCAGGGGAGAGATATTTTCCTTTTTCTGCAGGGCCAAGATCGGAATTACGAGGAATTAGAACAAATGCACCTTACATTGTGGAATTTTATCAAAAAACAAATACACCTTATATAAAGGAACAGAGGGAGTATCTGCTAAGGGCATCTACAGTCGGGCGACCCAAATCCGTCTCAAACGTCCAGACGGATGGCCCGTTCAGTGACCGGTCAGAAAAATCCGACCCAGACGGGCCCTCAAACATGCCTTAAATGTCCGGGTTGATTAGCACCCCTCATATCCGGCCCAAATGTAGGACAGATATGGGGCGTCTGGGCGCGTCCGTTGTTGGGAATATGCCCTAGATGCAATAATAAATTGGTTATCATCATAATGTCCCGTTTATAATAATTGTTTATTATTCATACTGGAATTATATTGACCGGAAACTTAAATATATGTGTGAATACATAGACAATACTGTGTCCCTAGTGAGCCTCTACTAGACTAGCTTGTTGAACAAAGATGGTTAATGTTTCCTAAATATAGACATGAGTTGTCATTTGATAACTGGATCACATCATTAGAAGAAAGATGTGATGGACAGACCCAACCATAAGCTTAGCAACAAATCGTATCGCTTAGTTATTTGCTACAGGTTTCTTCATGTCAAGTCTCTGTTCCTTAGACCATGAGATCATGTCACTCCCAGACACCGGAGAAATAACTTGTGTGCTATCAAACGTCACTTCATAACTGGGTGATCATAAATATGCTCTACAGGTATCTCCGAAGGTGTCGGTTGGGTTGCATGGAAGACTCGGATTTGTCGCTTCGTGTGATGGAGAGATATCTCTGAGCCCTTTCGGTAATACAACATCAAAAGAAGTTTCATGTGACTAATGAGTTTAGTCACGGGATCTTGTATTACGGAACAAGTAAAGAGACTTGTTAGTAACAAGATTGAACTAGGTATGGAGATACCGACGATCGAATCTCGGGCAAATAACATACCGTCGGACAAATGGAACTGCATACAGGATTAACTGAATCCTCGACATCGTGGTTCAAACGATGAAGATCTTCGTGGAATATGTAGGAACCAATATGGGCATCCAGATTCCGTTATTGGTTATTAACTGGAGAGGTGTCTTGGTCATGTCTACATAGTTCTTGAACCCGCAAGGTCGCACGCTTAACGTTCGTTGACGATAGAGTAGTATTGTGATATTTGATGTTGGTAACCGAATTTTGTTCGGAGTCCTGATGAGATCCCAGACATCACGAGAAGTTTCGGACTAGTCGAGAGGTAAAGATTTATATATGGAAAGTTGTTTTCAGGGTTCCGAAAAAAGTTCGATTTTTTCGGTATTATACCGGGAAGCTTCCAGAAGGTTCTGGAGGATTCCGGAACTCTACAAAGGGTTCCACCACGTCCCATAGGCCAGCATGGTCTGAGGGGGGACGCCCTGGCCTACATGGGCCAGGCGCAGCAGCCCCTAAAGGCCCATGTGGCTAGGACATGATGGAGAAGGAGTAGGAGTCCAACTCCCCCCCCCCTTGGCGCCAGCCCTGGGAGGAGAAGGGCTGGACTCCTAGCCCCTCCACACCTATATATTGAGGGGAGGGGGCGCACACCACAGCCCCGCAGCCCCCTCTCTACCTCAGGAAAAACTACACGCCCGCATATCGCTTAATGAAGCCTTGCCGGTATTCCGACTCCACCACAAACATCACCACCAAGCCATCGTGCTGGTTGTGATCCCATCTACTTCTCCGCCTTCTTTGCTGGATAAAGAAGGAGGAGATGTCACCGAGCCGCATGTGTGCTAAACAGGGAGGTGTCATCCGTTTGGCACTAAATCAGTTGGATCGTGATTGGATCGTGAAGAGTACGACTACATCAACCGCGTTAAATACGATTTCGCTTTCGGTCTACGAGGGTACGTAGACACACTCCCCTCTCTTTGCTATGCATCTCCTAGATTAGATCTTGGGTGTTCATAGGAATTTTTTTGATTTTCATGCAACGTTCCCCATCAGTGGCATCATGAGCTAGGTCTATGCGTAGATGATATGCACGGGTAGAACACAAAGTAGTTGTGGCCGTTGATGTTCAAATTGCTTAATTCCTTTGTCTTATTTGGATTCAACAGTATTGTGGGATAAAGGGGCTCAGACCAACCTTACTTGTCCATGTACAAGAGACCGGTTCCACTGACTAATGCAACTTGGATTGCATAAAAGTGGCTTTGCGGGTGTCTGTCTCTCCCACTTTAGTTGAATCTGATTTGACAACGACGGTCCTTGTAGAAGGTTAAAAGGCAATTTGTGTATCAACGTTGTAATTTTGCGTAGATAAAAACGTTTCTTATAGTTTGCCCTAGCAGCCACGTAAAAATTACAGCAACAAAGTAGATGACGTCTAACTTGTTTTTGCAGGGCATGTTGTGATGTGGTATGGCCAAAGCATGATGTGATATATGTTGATGTATGAGATGATCATGTTTTGTAATAGGTTCACGACTTGCATGTCGATGAGTACGGCAACCCGCAGGAGCCACAGGGTTGTCTTTAATTTATTGTATGACTTGCATGTCGATTCTTAAACGCCATGTAATTGCTTTACTTTATCGCTATGCATTATCAATAGTCGTAGAAGCAATAGTTGGTGGAGACAACCACTTGAAGGCACAATGATGGGGATCATGATGATGGATATCATGGTGTCATGCTGGTCACGATGGAGATCATACCGATGCTTTGGAGATGGAGATCAAAAGCACAAGATGATAATGGCCATATCATGTCACATATATTGATTGCATGTGATGTTTATCTTTTTATGCATCTTATTTTGCTTAGGACGACGATAGCATTATAAGATGATCCCTTCACTTAATTTCATGATAAAATGTGTTCTCTCTAAGTATGCACCATTTTTAAAGTTCGTCATTTCAAAGCACCTCATGATGATCGGGTGTGATAGACTCTTCGTTTGCATACAACGGGTGTAAGCCAGTTTTGCACATGCAGAATACTTGGGTTAAACTTGACGAGCCTAGCATATATAGACATGGCCACGGAACACGGCGGACCGAAAGGTCGAACATGAGTCATATAGCAGATATGATCAACATGAAGATGTTCACCATTGATGACGAAACCATCTCACGTGATGGTCGGACATGGGTAGTTGATTTTGATCATGTAACACTTAGACAACTTGAGGGATATCGATTTAAGTGGGAGTTCACTAATAATTTGATTAACTGAACCCATTATCATGAACATAGTCTAATTGTCTTTGCAAATTAATGTTGTAGATCAATGGCTCGCGCTGTAGCTCCCCTGAATTTTAATGCGTTCCTAGAGAAAGCTAAGTTGAAAGATGATGGAAGCAACTATGCAGACTGGGTCCTTAATTTGAGGATTATCCTCACTGCTGCACAAAAGGCTTATGTCCTTGATGCACCGTTAGGTGTGCCACCCGCTCCCTCAACTGTAGATGCTATGAACATCTGGCAGACTTGAGTTGATGACTACTCGATAGTTCAGTGCGCCATGCTATACGACTTAGAACCGGGGCTCCAAATACATTTTGAGCACCACGGGGCATATCGCATGTTCCAGGAGCTGAAATTGGTATTTCATGCTCATGCCCGGGTCGAGAGGTATGACGCCTCCGACAAGTTCTTTAGCTAAAAGATGGAGGAGAACAACTCTGTTAGCGAGCACGTACTCTAAATGTCTAGGTACTTCAACCGCTTGAATCAGTTGGGAGTTAATCTTCCGGATGAAGTAGCGATTGACAGAGTTTTTCAGTCACTACCACCAAGCTACAAGGGCTTCACGATGAACTATAAAATGCAAAGGATGGAGAAGATGATCCCTGAGCTCTTCACAATGCTTAAGGCTCGGAGGTAGAAATCAAGAAAGAGCATCAAGTGTTGATGGTCAACAAGACCACCAGTTTCAAGAAGAAAGGCAAGGGAAAGAAAGAGAACTTCAAGAAGAATGGCAAACCAGTTGCCGCTCCCATGAAGAAACCCAAGGCTGGACCCAAACCTGAGACTTAGTGCTTCTATTGCAAGGGGAATTGACACTGGAAGCGGAACTGCCCCAACTACTTGGCAGATAAGAAGGCTGGCAACATCAACAAAGGTATATTTCATATACATGTTATTGATGTGTACCTTACTAGTGCTCGTAGTAGCACCTGGGTGTTTTATATTGGTTCGGTTGCTAATATTTGTAACTCGAAACAGGAGCTACGGAATAAACAGAGACTAGTTAAGGACGAGGTGACGATGCACGGTTGAAATGGCTCCAAGGTTTATGTGATCGCTGTCGGCACGCTCCCTCTACATCTACCTTCGGGATTAGTTTTAAACCTAAATAATTGTTATTTGCTGCCTACGTTAAGCATGAACATTATATCTGGATCTTTTTTATTGCGAGACGGTTATTCATTTAAGTTAGAGAATAATGGTTGTTCTATTTATATGGATAATATCTTTTATGGTCATGCACCCCTTGTGAATGGTTTATTCTTGTTGAATCTCGATTGTAGTGATACACATATTCATAATATTGATGCCAAAATATGCAAAGTTAATGATGATAGTACCACATGCTTGTGGCACTGCCGCTTAGGTCATATTGGTGTAAAGCGCATGAAGAAACTCCATGCCGATGGACTTTTGGAATCACTTGATTATGAATCATTTGAAACATGTGAACCATGCCTTATGGGCAATATGACTAAAACCCTGTTTTCCGGTACGACGGAGTGGGCAAATGACTTACTGGAAATAATACTACTGATGTATGCGGTTCGATGAGTGTTGAATCACTCGGTGGATATCGTTATTTTCTTACCTTCATGAATGATTTGAGTAGATATGGGTATATTTACTTGATGAAACACAAGTCTGAAACATTTGAAAAGTTCAAGGAATTTCAGAATGAAGTGGAGAATCATCGTAACAAGAAAATAAAGTTTCTATGACCTGATCATGGAGGCGAATATTTGCGTTATGAGTTTGGCACGCATTTAAGACAATGTGAAATTGTTTCACAACTCACGCCACCTGGAACACCATAGCGTAATGGTGAATTCAAACATCATAATCGTACTTTATTGGATATGGTGCGTTCTATGATGTCTCTTACCATTTTTTCCACTATCGTTTTGGGGTTATGCATTAGAGACAACAACATTCACTTTAAATAGGGCACCATCTAAATCCGTTGAGACAACACCGTGTGAATTATGGTTGGCAAGAAACCTGAGCTGTCGTTTCTTAAAGTTTGGGCATGCGACGCTTATGTCAAAAGGCTTCAGCTTGATAAGCTTGAACCCAAAGCGGAAAAGTGCGTCTTCATAGGATACCCTAAAGAGACCATTGGGTATACCTTCTATCACAGATCCGAGGGCAAGATCTTTGTTGACAAGAATGGGTCCTTTCTAGAGAAGGAGTTTCTCTCAAAAGAAGTGAGTGGGAGGAAAGTAGAGCTTGATGAGGTAATCATACTTCGTCTCGAATTGGAGAGTAGCACATCAAAGAAAGAAGTTTCCGTGATGCCTACATCAGCTAGAGAGGAAGCTATTGATGATGATCATGAAACTTCAGATCAAGCTGCTACTGAACTTCGTAGATCGACCAGGGTATGTTCCGCACCAGAGTGGTATGGTAATCCTGTCCTGGAAGTCATGTTGTTAGACAACGGCGAACCTACGAACTATGAAGAAGCAATGATGAGCCTGGATTCCGACAAATGGCTTGAGGCCATGAAATTCAAAATAGGATCCATGTATGAGAACAAAGTATGGACTTTAGTGGACCTACCCGATGACCGGCAGGTCATTGAGAACAAATGGATCTTTAAGAAGAAGACACATGCTGATGGTAATGTCACTGCCTATAAAGCTCGACTTGTCGCAAAGGGTTTTCGACAAATTCAAGGAGTTGACTAGGATGAGACTTTCTCACCCGTAGCGATGCTTAAGTCTGTTAGAATTATGTTAGCAATTGCCGCATATTTCGATTATAAAATCTGGTAGATGGACTTCAAAACAGCGTTCCTTAACGGGTTCCTTAAGGAAGAGTTGTGTATGATGCAGCCAGGAGGTTTTGTCGATCCTAAGGATTCTAACAAAGTATGCAAGCTCCAACAATTCATCTATGGACTGTGCAAGCATCTCAGAGTAGGAATATATGCTTTGACGAGGTGATCAAAGTTTTTGGTTTTATACAAACTTACGAAAAATCTTGTATTTACAAGAAAGTGAGTGGGAGCTCTGTAGCATTTCTAATACTATATGTGGATGATATATTATTGATTGGAAATGATATAGAATTTCTGAAAAGTATAAAGGGTTATTTCAACAAGAATATTTCAATGAAAGACCTAGGTGAAGCTGCTTACATATTGGGCATTAAGATCTATAGAGATAGATCAAGACACCTGATAGGACTTTCACAGAGCACATACCTTGACAATATTTTGAAGAAGTTCAAAACAGACCAGTCAAAGAAGGGTTCTTGCCTGTGTTGCAAGGTGTGAAGTTGAGTCAAACTCAAAGGCTCTCCACGGCAAAAGAAAGAGAAAGGATGAAATTCATCCCCTATGCCTCAACCACATGCTCTATAATGTATGCCATACTGTGTACCAGACCTGATGTGTGCCTTGCCATAAGTCTGGCAGGGAGGTACCAAAGTAATCCAGGAGTGGATCTCTGGACTGTAGTCAAAATATCCATAAGTACATCAAGAGGACTAAGGACATATTTCTCATTTATGGAGGTGATAAAAAGCTCGTCGTAAAGGGTTACGTCGGTGCTAGTTTTGACAGTGACCGGATGACTCAAAATCTAAGAACGGGTACGTATATATTCTGAATGGTGGAGCGGCCAGTTGATGCAGTTCCAAGAAGAGCGTCGTAGCGGGATCTACATGTGAAGCGGAGTATATAGCTGCTTCGGAAGCAACATAGGAAGGAGTCTGGATGAAGGAGTTCATGTTCGATCTAGGAGTTGTACCTAGTGCGTCGGATCCGACGACTCTCTATTGTGACAACACCAGCGCCATTGCCATTGCCAAGGAGCCAAAGTTTTACAAGAAGACTGAACACATCAAACACCGTTTCAACTCCATACATGATCACATTAAGGATGGAGACATAGATATTTTCAAAGTACATACGGATCTGAATGTGGCAGACCCGTTGACTAAACTTCTTCCATGAACAAATCATGATCAGCACCAAGACACCATGGGTATTAGATATATTACAATGTAAACTAGATTATTGACTCTAGTGCAACTGGGAGACTGTTGAGAATATGCCCTAGATGCAATAATAAATTGGTTATTATCATATTTCCCATTCATGATAAATGTTTATTATTCATGTTAGAATTGTATTGACCGGAAACTTAAATACATGTGTGAATACATAGACAACATCATGTCCCTAGTGAGCCTCTACTAGACTAGCACTTTGATCAAAGATGGTTAAGGTTTCCTAAATATAGACATGAGTTGTCATTTGATAACAGGATCACATCATTAGGAGAATGATGTGATGGACAGACCAAACCGTAAGCTTAGCAACAGATCGTATCGCTTAGTTATTTGCTACAATTTTCTTCATGTCAAGTATCTGTTCTTTAGACCATGAGATCATGTCACTCCCGGACACCGGTGTAATACCTTGTGTGCTATCAAACATCACTTCATAACTGGGTGATCATAAAGGTGCTCTACAGGTATCTCCGAAGGTGTCTGTTGGGTTGCATGGATCGAGACTGGGATTTGTCGCTCGGTGTGACAGAGAGATATCTCTGGGCCCTCTCGGTAATACAACATCATAAGAAGCTTCATGTGACTAATGAGTTTAGTCACGGGATCTTGTATTACGAAACGAGTAAAGAGACTTGCCAGTAACGAGATTGAACTAGATATGGAGATATCGACGATCGAATCTTGGGCAAGTAACATATCGCCGGACAAAGGGAATTGCATACATGATTAACTAAATCCTCGACATCATGGTTCAACCGATTAAGATCTTCCTGGAATATGTAGGAACCAATATGGGCATCCAGGTTTCATTATTTGTTATTGATCGGAGAGGTGCCTCGGTCATGGCTACATAGTCCTTGAACCCACAGGATTGCACGCTTAACGTTAGTTCACGCTAGAGTAGTATTGGGATATTTGATGTTGGTAACCGAATGTTGTTCGTAATCTGGGATGAGATCCCGGATGTCACGAGGAGTTTCGGAATGGTCGAGAGGTAAATATTTATATATGGAAAGTTGTTTTTAGGGTTCCGGAAGAAGTTCGGTTTTTTCGGTATTGTACCGAGAAGCTTCTAGAAGGTTCTGGAGGATTCTGGAAGTCCACAAAGGGTTCCACCATGTCCCATAAGCCATCATGGGCTGAGGGGGGATGCCCTGGCCTACATGGGCCAGGCACACCAGCCCCTAAAGGCCCATGTGGCTAGGACATGATGGAGAAGGATTCTGAGTCCAACTCCTCCCCCTTGGCGCCAGCCCTAGGAGGAGAAGGGCTGGACTCCTAGCCCCTCCACACCTTATATTGAGGGGAGGGGTGCACCAAAGGCACACCACAACCCCGCTGCCCCCTCTATACCTCCGGACAATTTACACGCCCGCGTATCGCTTAGCGAAGCCCTGCCGGTATTCCAACTCCACCACCACCATCACCACAACACCGTCGTGTTGGTTGTGATCCCATCTACTTCTTCGCCTTCTTTGCTGGATCAAGGAGGAGACGTCACCGAGCCGCACATGTGCTAAACTCGGAGGTGCCCTTCGTTCGGCACTAGATCAGTTGGATTGTGATTGGATCACGAAGAGTATGACTACATCAACCATGTTTAATACGCTTCCGCTTTCGGTCTACGAGGGTACGTAGACACACTCCCCTCTCGTTTCCATGCATCTCCTAGATTAGATCTTGGGTGTTTGTAGTAAATTTTTTTATTTCCATGCAACGTTCCCCATCATCCGCCACATCACAAATTGCACCAACCCCTACTCCCGTCTCCCTCCAACCTTTCCCGCGTCCGAGCCCTCGCTGTCTGCCACCTTTGCTCCCCATACTCACCACCGGGCTTGATCCTCTGCCCTAGATGTCGTCCAGCCCATACCCGACCGCCGCGATTGAGGTTGCGTCCGCCTCATCCATCGGCATCCTGTCCTCGACTTCATCGTGCAAGCCGAAGAACATCGCCCGGAGGAACAGGCGACGCTGACAACAAGAGACCTAAGTGGCGGCATAGCAGGAAGCGGATGCTAACATGGACGAGCAGCTGCCCCCCCCCCACCATCGTGCCCGAACCTCGCGCCCTGTCCATCCCGCCACCGACAATGATTGTGCTGCCGGACCAGGTTGGGACAGAGGAGGATCGGTCGGCTGGTTGGGGCATTTCAGGGAGCTTTCCATCCACGCAGATGCCTTTGGTGGACGTCTGTCAGTCGCCGCAGCTCATTCGGGCGCGGAGAAGCATGGGCACCAGCGGTGCCTGGGCTGCCATGACATGTTGGACAGAATGACACAACAAGACTCGGTATGTTCTTGTTGCTCCTATCCGATCAACTTTGCATATGCCATGTTCAATGTTTTTACATAGACCGCTAGTTTATTTCGGACATGATGAATGCTTGCAAACCATGATCATTTAGGAGTTGTTCATGTCAGACATGATCAATGATAATCAAGGTTCGACCCAAATGAACTACGAATTGGGGGATCCAACTTGCCCTTCATTTCAAGTTGGGACAACATAAAATCCCAAACCAAACAAGAAGAAGAAGGCAAAGACAGCAAAGGCAAGAGGTTTGACATTCTCAAATTTTGAGGATATCTTGTTGGTTAAATCTTGGTTGGCCACAACAATTGATACAATATGCGGCACCGAGAAAAAGGAAGTATTGGGATAAGATTTAGGAGGAATATCATGAACAAAAGGAATATGTGGAGCCGCATCCTATCGTCACCAACCGCAATGTGGCATCTCTCCAACATCGTTGGGGGATTATTCAAGGGGAAGTAAATAGGCACGTCGGCTCCTACTCACAAGTGACCGGCTGCCCTCAAAGTGGGATAGGAGTGGCAACTCAGGTAAGCTACTTCATCTTGTCATCATTTGCATATGCTTATTTTTTGCATTCTCATGGACATACATATTTTGTTTGCTAGACGGCGGTGGCGGCTGTCGGTGTCAGAACCAGCGGATCTCCGGTAGGGGGTCCCGAGCTGTGGATCTTGGATCAATGGAGAACAAGGGACTAGGGACACGATGTTTACCCAGGTTTGGGCCCTCTCTAAGAGGTAAAACCCTACGTCCTGCTTGATTATATTGCTTGTGTATATGAGGATTACAGATTCGATCTACCACGAGATCAGATGAACTAAACCCTAGACTAGTAGGATGATGATTGTTGTTCTAGCGTCTATGAACTAAACCCTCTGGTTTATATAGACACTAGGGGTACTAGGGTTACACATGGTCAGTTACAAAGAAAGGATAAACATGCCGAATCTTCTTATCTTGACTTGGAGGACACACCAAGGCACCAAAAAACCTCCTGTCCGGATACGGGGTCCCCACTTATGTTCGGCCTCCAAACATTAACATCACGGCCCATCAGTCCGGCCTCAAGAGATAGGTCGACAGGCCGAACACCCCCTAATCCAGGACTCCCTCAATAGTCCCCGAACTTGGCTCCAACGCCGGTGCTTCAATGTTTCTTGAGATCTCGATATACCCAATGCCTCCGGCTTGCGGGGTGAGTTCCTCCGTCTTCTTCAACAAAGTTCCTAAAGCTTTCTGAGTTAGAATCCGACCATGTGCTAATCAGGTAGTGTCCGAAATCCAAACTGCAGATATTACTTAGCCCCGAAGGTTAACTGCCCAAGTGTGAAGAATAGGCTGACAACTTTTCAGCGAAGGGTCACACCTGGTCATATATATATATATATATACCGATCCGTTGCAAAAACACGATTCGCGTTTTGAGCAGTGCCTCTATTGTCACGTCCCATCGAGGTGGAGATCGTACCCGTTTTTAATGGGATATGATCAATGATTTCAATTCCTCCATTCGTGCATAATGTCACAATAATATCGGGAAGTGGCGAGGCCTGTGGCATCGTTAAAGTCCTATTGGCATTCACAACAGTTTATAAAAGAGAAACAACCACCGCTTATCTGGGCATGCCTTCTCCTTCCTCTCGCCATCGCTTTCCCCATCAGCAGAGCTCCAGCGCCCCCAAATTTTGTCTCCTCAAGCGTCCCTCCCCCTCCACTCCCCAGAGCTAGCCATGGCCGGATCCGGTGCCAAAGGCAAGTGGGAGGCCTCCAACGTCACCAACGATGATATCGAGGACTTGAAGCGCACCGGTTACCTCCCGGCCAGAGTTGCTCACCGTGCCCCAGAGGAGGGCCAGACCGTCCCCATGCCTTGTCCAGGCAAGAGGGTGGTATTCATCCCTCACTTCATCTGAGGGTTGGGCTTTCCTATCCACCCTTTCTTCAGGGGGCTCATGTTCTTCTACGGGCTGGATTTTCATGATCTGACCCCGAATTCCTTCCTCCATATTTCAGCCTTCATCGTCGTCTGTGAGGCCTTCTTGCGAGTCCGGCCGCACTTCGGCTTGTGGCTAAAGGTTTTCAACATCAAGCCGAAGATAGTCAACGGCCAGCAGGTGGACTGCGGCGGGGCAATGATTAGCAAGTTTGCCCGGGTCGAGTGGCCGGGGGACACGCTCATCGAGACTGTCAAAATTTGGCAGAAGGAGTGTGATATGTCCATTTTGCATGATGCTTTTATGTTGATATTTATTGCATTGTGGGATGTTATTTCACATTATGGTACAATACTTATGCCTTTTCTCTCTTATTTTACAAGATTTACATGAAGAGGGAGAATGCCGGCAGCTGGAATTCTGGACCGGAAAGGAGCAAATCTGAGATACCAATTCTGCACAACTCCAAATGTTCTGAAACTTTACGGAGAATTATTTTGGAATATATAAAAAATATTGGGCGAAGAAACTACAGAGGGGGACCCACCAGATGGCCACAAGCCTGGGGGGCGCGCCCTACCCCCAGGGCTTGTGGGCCCCCTGGCCATCGTGCGGTGCCCATCTTCTAATATATGGAGGGTTTTGACCTAGAAAAAATAAGAAGGAAGCTTTCGGGACGAAGCGCCGCCTTCTCGATGCGGAACCAGGGCAGGAGCAATCTAGGGCTCCGGCGGAGCGATTCTGCCTAGGAAACTTCCCTCCGGGAGGGGGAAATCTAAGCCATCGTCATCACCAATGATCCTCTCATAGTGGGAGGGTCAATCTTCATCAACATCTTCACCAGCACCATCTCCTCTCAAACCCTAGCTCACCTCTTGTATTCAATCTTTGTCTCAAAACCTCAGATTGCTACTCGTGGGTTGCTAGTAGTGTTGATTACTCTTCGTAGTTGATGCTAGTTGGTTTATTTGGCAGAAGATCATATGCTCAGATCCTTAATGATATTCAGTACCCCTCTGATCTTGAACATGAGCATGCTTTGTGAGTAGTTATGTTTTTCCTGAGGACATGGGAGAAGTCTTGTTATAAGTAATCATGTGAATTTGGTATTTGTTCGATATTTTGATGAGATGTATGTTGTCTTTCCTCTAGTGGTGTTATGTGAACGTTGACTACATGACACTTCACCATGATTTGGGCCTAGGGGAAGGCATTGGGAAGTAATAAGTAGATGATGGGTTGCTAGAGTGACAGAAGCTTAAACCCTAGTTTATGCGTTGCTTTGTAAGGGGCTAATTTGGATCCACATGTTTCATGCTATGGTAAGATTTATCTTAATTCTTCTTTCATAGTTGCGGATGCTTGCGAGAGGAGTTCATCATAAGTGGGAGGCTTGTCCAAGTAAGGACAACACCCAAGCACCGGTCCACCCACATATCAAATTATCAAAGTAACGAACGTGAATCATATGAGCATGATGAAAACTAACTTGACAGTAATTCCCATGTGTCCTCGGGAGCGCTTTGCTTTATATAAGAGTTTGTCCAGGCTTATCCTTTGCTACAAAAAGGATTGGGCCACCTTGCTGCACCTTTGCTATACTTGTTACTTGTTACCCGTTAAGAAATATCTTACTACCAAACTATCTGTTACCGATAATTTCAATGCCTGCAGAAAATAACTTGCTGAAAACCGCTTGTCATTTCCTTCTGCTCCTCGTTGGGTTCGACACTCTTACTTGTCAAAAGGACTATGATTGATCCCCTATACTTGTGGGTCATCAGAGTGGTTCTATATCACAGAGCCACGGGATGCGGCCTGGACGATGGCTCCCGAATTCAGATCCGGACCCCCAGCGAGGCTAACCTCGTGGACCAAGAAGAGTCCCTACTGGGGGTCCACGACGAACGTGGAGGGGCTATAGAGGCGCATCTCCAATATGATAAAAGCAGGTGCTCGGCTGACCAACGTGGTCCAGTTGATGCTCTGCCACCGCCTCCTCCCCTGCCAACAAAGGGCCACCCCAATGTGGTCCTATGAGCTCACGGATCCGATCACCATACAGTATTTCTATGGAACCACCCATGACAAACTATGGAAGACGATGTTTAAGCCTCAAAAGGCATGGCCAAACAAGAAGGAGGACATCGGCCTTGACGCCGAGCACCCGCCGAAGGAGGTAGCAGAGTTTTATCCGTTTTACAGTCCGGATGTTATTATTTTTTTGGTATAGGGGAGTTAATCCCCGTTTTCTTGTTTCCACAGGGCTGGCTTGAGAAGGCCAAAATGATCGATAGACCTGCCCCGCTACCCGAAGATCCCCGATCAGCCCAGCTGGAGGAGATGCTGACCGTGGCGCCGTACAAGGCACCCGAGAAGCGGGAGAAGAAGAAGTAGGCGCCGGAGGCTAGGGAAGACCTCCGACCGAGGAAGCCCCCGGGCAGCAAATCGGGCGACACCCAAACTCCCTCTGCCCAGGAGGGGGAGTAGGAAGATGATGATGATGAGAGCAGCTCCTCTCGTTCAAAGAAGAGAGCGGCGTCGCAGGACGCTGAGGAGGAGGAGCCCCCTCCTGTCCCGAACGAAGAAGTAGCACCGGCCAAAGCTGATCCTTCCTGGCGACAGTTCGGACTCCGATAAGGAGTTTGTGGCATCCGAAGAGGTTCCGGAGAGGAACCCCAGGGTTAAGCCCCCTGTTGAAAGGTACGAATTTGGATGCTCCTCAGGTGTTTGTTTTGATATAATATTGTTGACAACATGTGTGCCCTTTTATGTTACAGTCCATCGCGCACCCATCCTGCTGACCAGACCTCAAAGGGGACTTCTTCGCCAGCCGAACTGGCGGAGAGCGGGTCTGCATTGCGCTCCGCACCTCCTCCTGTCGTCGGGGAGACCGAGGAGGTGTTATCCCAAAGGACCCCTCCCGACCCGAACACGGGAGGTGGTGGCGACGAAATTATGGCCGAGGTTAACACCTCGGCCCCTGAAGACCATGAGGAGGGACCCCTCCTAGTGAACAAAGAGGGGGAGCTCGGTCAATCCGAGCCCTCCCAAAAGATGGCCTCGAAGCCCCCAAGGCCCCGGAAGCGTCAATTCCACCTTCCACCGGAGGAGGAGCCGAGGCCCCGCCGCCAGTGCCGTATACCGGCGACTGAGTTGTGTCTGGGTGGCCTGAGGTGATGGAGGAGGCTTTGAACAACTCCTCCATCGTTGCGGAGCACCGCGCCTTAATGGGCGTGGTGCGGCAAGGTATTTGGTCCGTTAACAGCGGACTGAAGGAAGCCTTTGGTGGCCTCCTGACGGGCTTCGAGGTAAGCCATGTAATGTTCCTTTCATGAAGAGAATATTTTGAACAGGATTGACATCCCATGTAGATAGCAGCCCCCGAGACTTTGTCAGGTTTCGAAGAAACCTGGCAGAGGATCAAAAAATGATGAAATCGAGAGTCTGAGCTATGTGATTTTTTTGTTATTGCAGGCCTCATCTCTTGCGGTGGCTGCTAATGCTGCAGTGCTGGATGAGATGAATAGGAAGCTCAAGAGCTTTGATGAAGAGCTTGACGTCGTCAACAAGCGATTTGACGAGGTGGAAGGTGAGTCCGGTCGAGACTTTTCGTTTCTTTTATCTATCAAGGTGTTCGGGATTAGCCCTAAGCAAAAAGGTGTTCGATTATGTGTGCAGCTGCCACCGCGGAGGTCGAGGGCCTTAGGGACGAACTGAAGAAGGTCAAGGAAGCGGCAGCCAAACACAAGGCGGTGGCTGATCGAGCAGCCACCGAACTTAAGACGCTGAAAACAGTTTGTGAGAAGCACGAGGCCAGAGTGGCCGAAGTGCAGCAAGAGCTCAAGGATGCCATCACTAAATGTGAGGACCTTGAGCAGAAAAATAAGGATCACACTACCGAACTGTCTAGGATAGGGCAGGAGATTCAGGAGGCTAGTACGGAGGTGCGAGGCGCCCGAGAGGAGCTCTGCCAAGTGAAGCAGATTGCAGATGGTAAGCCATACTTACTGCAAAGTATCTTTGGTGGTCAGAAGTTCGCGTTGCTCACACAAGTCTAGCGTTCTTCAGGCGCGTTTGTGGAGATTCCGAGGAGTGCGGCAGATGCGGCAAGGCAATATGCAACTCAGGAGGGTGATGCCGAACATAGATTGTTCTGGGCGCAGTTCCAAGCGCCTGAACACCCTCCCCTCCTTAGAAACCAGATGAAGCAGCTGATGGAGCTGCATCGGATGGCAGAGCCAGCCATGAAGGACCTCTGTGTTCGGTTGTGGCCCACAGAGCCCATACCGAGCAGCTACTTTGGCCTGGTGTAGAAGCTGCGTGACGCGTCCTCCCGGGTTGACGTTGTGAAGCACTCCGCCTGCATCGAGGGGGCACGGATGGCCTTCGCGAAGACTATGGTGCACTAGCCAAAGATCAAGCCAGTTGAGATGACCACCTCCCCCCGCCTGTTGGAAAGGAGCATCGCTGTCGCGAGCAGTATTTCTCCATTGTTATGGATGGTTCTCGGGCGATAGAGGACCAGTGTCCCAAAGATGTAATCCTTGAGTAAACTTATCATGTAGCGACAGTTAGACTTTTTGCTTAATGCGGCCCTTCGTATGGTTTATCATACTTGAATCTGTTTTAGTTTTAT
The DNA here is from genome assembly GCA_011799875.1 of Thinopyrum elongatum. NCBI lineage: Eukaryota > Viridiplantae > Streptophyta > Magnoliopsida > Poales > Poaceae > Thinopyrum > Thinopyrum elongatum. The sequence continues at coordinate 614,363,815 of CM022298.1, forward strand.
TTTGACTCTTGTGCGGCCGTTTTGAATATGAAAGTTGCCAGTCATCGACTTCAGCACCCATGTAGATGCTACAAGGGGTGTTTCGCCCTCCGCAGTATAACCCTTAGCCGACGTCTCGGTGCCCGGAGGCGGTAGCGTGTGAGGGGAACAAGGCAATCAGACTATGCGGTATTATTACCTTCACTTAGCCATAGGAGCTTGACTGCGGGGGCTGGTGACTAGCCCCCAGTGTGATATTCAGGAGATCCGAGGTATATACTTGTATCACTTGGCTTGGTCGAAGACACAAACCCTTCGTATTACATGGCGTAATCGCCAAAGATTTTTATTTTAACACTTGTTATCGGATCACCGACCGGTTCTCGCTTATTATGACAGTCAGTTTTTGGCTTTCTCCACTGAGGTACGTAGCCAGACTAGCCGGGAGTACAATCGAAGTGGTTCTCCCTTTACCTTCTTAGCCGAACGAGCGGAACATAAGGAGGTAAGCACAGGAGCCGGGCAACCCAACTATTGACCCAAGACATTACACGGAACCGATGCATATAATGCAATACCCGAGATGCCGAACACGCAAAGAAAGAAAAGGTGTCGGACTTGAGGCATAGGGTGATATTATGGTCAAGCCCCCGGTCTATTACCCGATTATTGCCTGAAGGAAAAATTGTGCCAAACTAGCTTATAGTGGCATCGAAGAGCGAAAGAAAGGTGCAATAGAAAGACTGCAAGAGGACCGTAAAAATTGGTCCGTATTACAAAAGAGCTCATGACGTCTATTCGTACAATTCGAACTGCTGAAGCATCTGTTACAGGCACTTTATAAGAAAGAGAAAAAGTTTTACAGATGAAAGGTTTACACAAGGCCTTGAAGCGTGGGTTGATATCCCTATTGTGCCCTGCTGCATGTCTGCGCCTTTGCTTCTGTTGGGGAAAGAACTCCGTAGAAGGGTTGAAGGTCGGATGACGGGCCCTTGACCGGGATCCGTGAGAGGTCGCCGAGCTGTTCTAGCTTAATTCCATATTGGTCCGTAGGTGTAGTTGTTCGATGTCCGAAGACGCGCAGGACCATAGTTCGGTTGAGCCGAATACTTGGTTTCGATTTGGTCCCCACAGCGTCCCATGGTATTTTAAGTGTGAAGTTGTGCTGACGAGGCACATAATGTTCGAATTGGGTGGGTATGCTATGGGGGGGCGTATCCCTATTTACGCCAAACGCAGGGATGTTTCTCAAACGGAGATAGGGCTCAGGCCCGTTTCCTTGCTTCCCGTGCCTTGACGACGGGCTGACAATGGGCCCCTTCGATATTGGTTTGTACTTTCACCGCTTGGGCCGCTATATGTTCTTCAGTTCGGAGTGAGCGTTCCGTATTACCATTAACTGTGATGACGCCCTTAGGTCCGGGCATCTTTAGCTTTAAGTATGTGTAGTGGGGGGAAACATTGAAACGGGCGAACGCCGTCCGGCCCAGGAGCGCGTGATAACCGTTGCGGAAGGGGACGATGTCGAAGATCAAGTCTTCATTGCGGAAGTTGTCAGGGGAGCCGAACACCACTTCCAAAGTCAAGGTGCCCGAGCAGCAGGCTTCCATGCCTGGGATTACCCCCTTAAAGGTGGCGTTACTAGGCTTGATCCTTGACGGGTCAATGCCCATTTTCCTCATTGTATCTGCATAAATCAGATTGAGGCTGCTGCCCCCGTCCATGAGGACTCTAGTGAGGTGATAGCCATCGATGATGGGGTTGAGAACCAGGGCCGCCGACCCTCTGTGACGGATACTGGTCGGATGGTCCCTGTGGTCAAAGGTGATTGGGTATGCCGACCATGGATTGAATTTCGGGGCTACATGCTCTACGGCGTAGACATCCTGAAGTGCTTGTTTCCGCTCCTGCTTGGGTATATGGGTGGCGTAGATCATATTCACCGTCTTTATCTCGGGAGGGAATTTTTTCTGGCCTCCATTGCTCGGCCTGCGAGGTTCTTCGTCGTCCTTGCTGCAGGGGCTTTTGCCTGTGTCCTCGGCTGTGATCTTGCCGTCCTGTTTGATTACCCAACATTTTGCGGTTGGTGGGCTTTTCAGACGTGACGTGGATCTGGCAGGGTCTATCCAGGATTGTGTCCAACTTGGTGGGTCCATCCTGTTTCCCCTTAGAGGGTTTCTTCCGCGGTCCTGTTTTGGAGTTGCGGAAGCCGGCATTCACTGTCGTGTCTTCGGCTTCGCTGTTGTTGTGGCGACGCTTGTTTCTGTTGCACCGTGGTTTTCCATTGCCGTCCGAGACTTCTGAAGTGCCGGGATCTTCTGGGTTGGTGCTTCTACGAGCCAACCAACTATCTTCCCCGCGCAAAAGTGGGTCATGAGAGAGGTGAGTGCTGCCATCATCTTCGGCTTATCCTGGCCGAGCTGGCGCGCTAGCCATTCGTCTCGGATACGGTGCCTGAATGCGGCTATTTCTTCTCCATCTGGATAGTCGACAGTTTGGTTCTTTTTGGTCAAAAACCGATTCCAGAATTGTTGGGCTGATTCTCTGGGCTATTGGACCACGTGGGTTATGTCATCGACATCCGGAGGCCGGACATAAGTGCCTTGAAAGTTAGATCGAAAAGCATCCTCGAGCTCTTCCCAACTCCCTATAGAGTTTTCGGGGAGGCTATTGAGCCAATGCCTGGCTAGTCCTTTGAGCTTTAATGGCAAATACTTTATGGCGTGGAGGTCATCACCTCGAGCCATATGAATGTGGAGAAGAAAGTCTTCGATCCACATGGCCGGGTCTGTGGTCCCGTCGTATTGTTTGATGTTTACGTGTTTAAACCCTTCGGGGAGCTAATGCCGCATTACCTCGTCGGTAAAGCACATCGGGTGAGCGACGCCCCTAACTCGGGCTACGTCGCGCCGTAGATCGGCGGCCGTATCGGCCCGGTGCTGCTCCCGAATTCTATCATTTCGGTTGTGCCATCATTGGTACCCGTCCCGTCTAGCCGGGGCATAATCTCAAGATCCGTAAATGGATCGTGTCTGTATTGGTATTCTGGTTGTGCCGCCTCCTTGCCTTTATGGCGAGGGGGAGCAGGTGGGTATTCGGCCTCTCCAACCGGCCTGTCCCTTCCTCGAGGGGGGCGGTCGGGCTGGTCTGCCTTTGTGTATCTTGGTGGTGCGGGCGCAAGGGCCTCGTCGTCGAATTGTGGTAGCAACTTCTGCTTTGGGTAGCTTTTAGTCTGCTGCTGGTAGCCGTACCCTTATTCGGTTGCGAGGACTTTAGTCCATCTATCATTGAGGGTGTTTATTTCGGCCTTCAGCTGCTGCTGCTTCTTCTTTAGGCTCCGTGTTGTGGCTATGACCTATTGCTTGAACCGCTCCTGGTCCAATGGATCTTCTGGAACGATGAAATCTTTCGCTCTGAGGCTGACCTCCTCCTCGAAGGGAGGCATATAGTTGATGTCCTCGGAATCATTGCGGTCTAATACGTCTCCAATGTATCTATAATTTTTCCTTGTTCCATGCTGTTATATTATCATTCTTGGATGTTTTACAATCATTCTATAGCAACTTAATATCATTTTTTGGGACTAACCTATTGACATAGCGCCCAGTGCCAGTTGCTATTTTTTGCTTGTTGTTTACTCCACAGAATATCAGTACCAAACAAAGTCCAAACACAGCGAAACTTTTTGGAGAATTTTTTTGGACCAGAAGACACAACATGGGCCAAAGAAGTACTAGAGGGGAGGCCCGAGGTGGGCACAACCCACCAAGGCACGCCCATGGGGGGTTGTGCCCCCTCGATGGCCTCCCGCACCGCCTCTTCACCCTATAAATCCCAAATTATTCCAGAAACCCTAGGGAGTCAACGAAAGACAATTCCAGCCGCCGCAAGTTCCAGAACCCCGAGATCCAATCTAGACACCATCACGAAGGGGTTCATCATCCTCATTGGCGCCTCTCCAATGATGTGTGAGTAGTTCATCATAGACCTATGGGTCCGTAGGTAGTAGCTAGATGGCTTCTTCTCTCTTTTGATTCTCGATACAATGGTCTCTTGGATATCTATTTGATGTAACTCTTTTTTGTGGTGTGTTTGTTGGGATCCGATGAACTTTGAGTTTATGATCAGATCTATATCCATGAATATTATTTGAGTGTCCTTTTGATCTCTTATATGCATGATTGAATCTTTGGTTTAGTTAGGCCAACTAGATCGATTTTTCTTGCCATGGGAGAGGTGCTTTGTGATGGGTTCGATCTTGCGGTGGTCTTTCCCAGTGACAGAAGGGGCAGCAAGACACGCATGTATCGTTGCTATTAAGGATAACAAGATGCGGGCTATTCCTACATGAATAGATCTCATCTACATCATGTCATCGTTCTTATTGCATTACTCCGTTTTCCATGAAATTAATACACTAGATGCATGCTGGATAGCGGTCGATGTGTGGAGTAATAGTAGTAGATGCAGGCAGGAGTCAGTCTACTAATCTTGGACGTGATGCCTATATATTGATCATTGCCTTGGATATCGTCATAATTATTCGATCTTCTATCAATTGCCCAATAGTAATTTGTTTACTCACCGTATGCTATTTTCTCGAGAGAAGCCACTAGTGAAATCTACGGCCCCCGAGTCTATTCTTTATCATATTTGCTTTGAAATCTATTTTTATTTGCTTTTATTTTCAGATCTATTATTCCAAAAACCCAAAAATACCTTGTTGCACTTTTTTTACTTATTTTATTTCGCGTTTTATCTTGATCTATTTATCCAATCTACACAATTTTTATCCCGTCAACTTGACAATTCCTGGCGCCGTTACCTGTAGAGGGATTGACACCCTCATAATTGTCGGGTTGGAAGTATTTGTTCTTTGTGTGCAGGTACCGTTTGCATAGTGTTGCTTGGTTCTCCTACTGGATTGATACCTTTGTTTCATAACTGAGGGAAATACCTACCGTAGCTATGCTGCATCATCACTTCCTCTTTGGCGAAATACCGACGTAGTTCAAGTGACATCAAAAGGAATTTCTGGCGCCGTTGCTGGGGAGACATCATCAACATCTATCAGGTTCCTAATCACAAATCTCATCTCCTTGCAATTTACATTATTTGCCATTTGTCTCTCATTTTCATCTCCCCCACTTCACAAAAAATTGCCTTTTTATTCGCCTTCTTTTTCGTTTGCCTTTTTCTCGTCAGATCTCTTGTTTGCTTGTGTTACCATGTGCCTTTTATTTTCATGCATCTTCGCTTGCTGAAAATCTATTGATATGGATCCTCATCCACTTGCTAATCTTTTTAAAAGATCTAATTATTATGAACCAATTGCTAGTGAATTGAGTGCACTTGATTATCTCTATGAAGTTTTGCTTGAAATTCAAGAATCTGAAGATTGTGATGACGTGTTGGAAGAAGAAATTGATAAAGTGATTCATGATACCTCTTTCAATGAAAAGAATGATTGCAATGATGTTATTATAAATTCTATTAATGTCAATTGTGTTAATGATATGCAAAACCCCAGGATGCTAATTTTGATATGTCCACTACTTATTGTAATGATCCTGATTGGGGTGATTCTTCTTATGATCTTGAAAATTTATTTGAGCCTCATGATGAATATTTTATTGATAATAATATTTGCAACAATATTAAAAGTGGGTTTGTAAGAGTGTCACTCTAGGTAAAAATAATCCCACATATTTGGAGAATTATCAATCTTGTGAATTTTTTTTATAAAAGTGGGTTTGGAGAGGTCATGACTTTAGTTGATGTTAATGCCACTATTTTGGAAGACTATAAGAATTTTATGCATGTGGATCATGGAGAGAAAATTTTATATGATAGCTATATTATTGAATTTGATTATGATCCTACATGTAATTATTATGAGAGATAAAAATATGGTTGTGGAAATCTTCATGTTACTAAATTACCTCTCTTCATGTTGAGATTGCTATTGTTTCTTTCTTCTTCCTTGCATATGCTAGATCTTGCTTGTCTTGCCAATTCATTTTCCTATAAAATTCCTATGCATAGGAAGTATGTTAGACTTAAATGTGTTTGTCACATGTTCTATGATGCTCTCTTTGTGTTTCAATTATTATCTTTCATGTGAGCATCAATAAAATCTCAAGCCTATCTTGATGGCTATAAAGAAAGAGCTTGTTGGGAGGCAACCCAATGAATAAAATTTATTTTTGCCATTTTCTTTCTGTTCTTGAGTGTTTACAAAATTATGCCTCTATTATGATTGTGTTTTTTATGTTTTAATTAGTGTTTGTGCCAAGTAAAAGCCTTTGGGATAGCTTTGGTGATAGTTGATTTGATCCTGTTGAAAAACAGAAACTTTTGCGTCCAGTAACAGAACTGTTTAAATTCACAAAAGCGACGAAAAATTATTAATTTTTTACACAGGATTGATATACAAATTTCATCTGTTGTCCTATGTTTTCAGAATTTTTGGAGTTACAGAAGTATGAGAACAATTCGCATCTTTACAGACTGTTCTGTTTTTGACAGATTCTGTTTTCTTTGCATTGTGTGCTTATTTTGATGATTCTATGAATCGTATCGGGGGGTATAAGCCATGGTAAAGTTAGAATACAGTAGATATAATGCAATAACAAAATTTGAATGTGTTTGCTACAGTACTTAAAGTAAAGATTGATTTTCTTATACTAACGGATCTCACGAAGGTTTTGTTGAGTTTTGTGTGATTGAAGTTTTCAAGTTTTGGGTGAGATCGCGATGGATGAAGGAATAAGGAGTGAAAAGAGCCTAAGCTTCGGGATTCCCCATGGCAACCCAAGTTAATATTCAAGGAGAACCAAGCAACTAAGCTTGGGGATGCCCCGGAAGTCATCCCCTCTTTCTTCTAACGACCATCGATATTTTAGTTGGAGCTATATTTTTATTCGTCACATATCATGAGTTTTGCTTGGAGCGTCTTGTATTATATGAGTCTTTGCTTGTTTTGCTTTCTATTTTGTCACAAGTATCCATGCTCGACACACTTATTTGAGAGAGCCAAAATTATGCTATGATTTGTTAGAATTGCTCTATATGCTTCACTTAAATTTTTTGAGCTATGGAATTGCTCTAGCGCTTCACATATATCTTTTTGAGAACGGCGTGCTTTTTTTTTTGAAGAAATGCTCTCATGCTTCACCTAGATTTATTTGAGAGTTAGTAAATTTTTGAAGAAATTCTCTCATGCTTCACTTATATTATTTTGAGAGTTGAAATTTTTTATGCTCATGTTCTTCACTTAGATTTGTTTGAGCTTGTCAAAAGCAATTGCAATATATGAAACTAGTCCCAAAGTGATAGATATTCAAGAGGGATATAATAAAAACTTTCATGAAGATCATCGGACAAAATAAACTTGATTCTTTGTCATAGTTTTGAGATATGATGATAGTGATATGTGAGTCATGTTGGTGAGTAATTATGCTTTAGTAAGAATATTGGTGTTAAGGTTTGTGATTCCCTATGAAAGCATGAAAGTCATTAGTTATGCAATGAAATTACATCCTACTTGTGGTGCATTATTCGGTGTTAGTTATGCTTAATGCTCATTTATGTGATTTTTTGTTTCTTAGTTGGTTGCTTCTCAATCTTTTTGCTAGCCTCCACTTGTACTAAGTAGAAATACTACTTGTGCATCCAACATCTTTAAACCCAGTTTTGCCATATGAGTCCACCATACCTACCTATATGCGGTATTCCCGTGCCGTTCTAAGCAAATTTGTATGTGCCATCTCTAATTTTCAAAATGAATTTCCTTTTTGTGTGCTCGTACCGCTCATGAAGCGGCAGGGGGTGGCCAATATTTTCCATGCTAGATGTGTTATTCTCAAGATGAGTGTTTATTCACTTGTCATTTAACGAGAGTGCGGCGGTAATAGAGATACCCAGTCCCGAAATGAAAAAGAAATTTACTTTATGTTGTCAAATAATAAATTCCTTGGAAAGTGTTGGTATGGATGGTACCCGTGGATACGGCTAGCCGTGGAATGTGAAAGAATGGTGGAAAAGGAATAAACTTTATTTTCTGTTTGGGAACCGCCTATGATATATCTAGCGTGGAAAATTTTGGAAATTACTCGGTCGTTTTCGTTGACGGGAAAAGTATGCCTCTCAATTTTTTTATCTCTCAATTTAAGCCTTGAGCTCTGGCACCTCTACAAATCCCTACTTCCCTCTGCGAAGGGCCTATCTATTTACCTTATGCAATTTTATTTTTATTTGAGTCTCCATCTTCTCTTATAAAGCACCAACTAAGGGGCACTATGATCATACTTGAGCATTGGATGTAGCTAACATGCGAGTGTGTTTCATGGATGGATCAATGATTGAGCATGATGGGCTAGGGATAACTTTCTTTAGTGTTGATATTTTGAAAGACATGGTTGCTTGTTGATATGCTTGAGTATTGAAATCTTCATGTCAAAACTAGACTATTGCTTTGAACCATATAAAACTCCAAATTTCCATGCTACAAAAGAAAAGAATATGTGATGAACATGTTAGGCAACATTCCACATCAAAAATTCTGTTTTTATCATTTACCTACTCGAGGACGAGTAGGATTAAGCTTGGGGATGCTGATACGTCTCCAACGTATCTATAATTTTTGTTTGTTCCATGCTGTTATATTATCATTCTTGGATGTTTTACAATCATTTTATAGCAACTTTATATCATTTTTTGGGACTAACCTATTGACATAGTGCCCAGTGCCAGTTGCTGTTTTTTTGCTTGTTTTTTACTTCGCAGAATATAAGTACCAAATTGAGTCCAAACAAGGCGAAACTTTTTGGAGAATTTTTTTGGACCAGAAGACACAACATGGGCTAAAGAAGTACCAGAGGGGAGGCCCGAGGTGGGCACAACCCACCAGGGCGCGCTCAGGAGCCCAGGCGTGCCCAGGGGGGTTGTTCCCCCCTCGGTGGCCTCCCGCACCGCCTCTTCACCCAATAAATCCCCAATTATTCTAGAAACCCTATGGGAGTCGACGAAACACAATTCCAGCCGTCGCAAGTTCCAGAACCACGAGATCCAATCTAGACACCATCACGGAGGGGTTCATCATCCTAATTGGTGCCTCTCCGATGATGCGTGAGTAGTTCATCATAGACCTATGGGTCCGTAGGCAGTAGCTAGATGGCTTCTTCTCTCTTTTGATTCTCAATACAATGGTCTCTTGGAGATCTATTTGATGTAACTCTTTTTTGTGGTGTGTTTGTTGGGATCCGATGAACTTTGAGTTTATGATCAGGTCTATATCCATGAATATTATTTGAGTCTTCTTTTGATCTCTTATATGCATGATTATTTATAGCCTCGTATATCTTCTTCGAATCTTTGTTTTAGTTAGGCCAACTAGATCGATTTTTCTTGCCATGGGAGGAGGTGCTTTGTGATGGGTTCGATCTTGTGGTGTTCTTTCCCAGTGACAAAAGGGGCAGCAAGACATGCATGTATCGTTGCTATTAAGGATAACAAGATGGGGGCTATTCCTACATGAATAGATCTCGTCTACATCATGTCATCGTTCGTATTGCGTTACTCCGTTTTTCCATGAACTTAATACACTAGATGCATGTTGGATAGCGGTCGATGTGTGGAGTAATAGTTGTAGATGCAGGCAGGAGTCGGTCTACTAATCTTCGACGTGATGCCTATATATTGATCATTGCCTTGGATATCGTCATAATTATTCGATCTTCTATCAATTGCCCAACAGTAATTCGTTTACCCACTGTATGCTATTTTCTCGAGAGAAGCCACTAGTGAAATCTACGGCCCCGGCTCTATTATTTATCATATTTGCTTTAAGATCTATTTTTATTTGCTTTTATTTTCAGATCTATTATTCCATAAACCCAAAAATACATTGCTGCACTTTTTTGTTACTTATTTTATTTCACGTTTTATCGAGATCAATTTATCCAATCTACACAATTTTTATCCCGTCAACTTGACAATTTCTGGCGCCGTTACCCGTAGAGGGATTGACAACCCCTCATAAGCATCGGGTTGCAAGTATTTATTCTTTGTGTGCAGGTATCATTTACATAGTGTTGCTTGGTTCTCCTACTGGATTGATACCTTGGTTTCATAACTGAGGGAAATACCTACCGTAGCTGTGCTGCATCATCCCTTCCTCTTTGGGGAAATACTGACGTAGTTCAAGCGACATCAAAAGGAATTTCTGGCGCCGTTGCCGGGGAGACATCATCAACATCTATCAGGTTCCTAATCACAAATCTTCTCTCCTTGCAATCTACATTATTTGCCATTTGCCTCTCGTTTTCATCTCCCCCACTTGACAAAAAATTGCCTTTTTATTCGCCTTCTTTTTCGTTTGCCTTTTTCTCGTCAGGTCTCTTGTTTGCTTGTGTTACCATGTGCCTTTTATTTTCTTGCATCTTCGCTTGCTGAAAATCTATTGATATGGATCCTCATCCACTTGCTAATCTTTTTAAAAGATCTAATTATGATGAACCAATTGCTAGTGAATTGAGTGCACTTGATTATCTCTATGAAGTTTTGCTTGAAATTCATGAATCTGAAGATTGTGATGAAGTGTTGGAAGAAGAAATTGATAAAGTGATTCATGATACCTCTTTCAATGAAAAGAATGATTGCAATGATGTTATTATAAATTCTATTAATGTCAATTGTGTTAATGATAAGCAAAATCCCAAACTTGGGGATGCTAATTTTGATATGTCCACTACTTATTGTAATAATTCCCGGTCTTCGGACTTAGTTCTGGTTTTCGAGCTCAAAGCCGGCCGCGAGATGAGAGCCGATCCAGAGATCAGATCAGGGAGAGGCCCCGAGGTTGATGCTTCGGGATTCATGGGCGTCCCAAGTGAAGTTTAGAAGCCGGTGAAGGTCAGATCGCCCCGAGCGTTGGTAACTCACTCCAAGTTACCGAATCTGATCTGATGCTCAGGGGCGAAACTGTCGACCTGGTCGAGATGACCAGTCGAGTCGGCATGTAGCACGATGCTGCTGAACGCAAAAAGTTGCTCGGGAACAAAGATGTCCCTAGTGCCGATGCCGTCTCCGATGATCAGGTGAGCCATCGATACTTCGGCGATCCAACAACAGAACTCTCAATGAAAGCACCAATGTCAATGTCAGAACTGGCGGATCTCGGGTAGGGGGTCCCGAGCTATGGATCTTGGATCAATGGGGAACAAGGGACTAGGGACACAATGTTTACCCAGGTTCGGGCCCTCTCTAAGAGGTAAAACCCTATGTCCTACTTGATTATATTGCTTGTGTATATGAGGATTATAGAGTCGATCTACCATGAGATCAGATGAACTAAACCCTAGACTAGTAGGATGATGATTGTTGTTCTAGCCTCTACGGACTAAACCCTCTGGTTTATATCGATACCAGTGGTACTAGGGTTACACATGGTCGGTTACAAAGAAAGAATAAACATGCCGAATCTTCTTATCTTGACTTGGAGGACACACCAAGGCACCAAAAAACCTCCTGTCCGGATACGGGTTCCCCACTTATGTTTGGCCTCCAAACATTGACATCACGACCCATCAGTCCGGCCCCAAGAGATACGCCGACAGGACGAAGACCCCCTAATCCAGGACTCCATCAGCGGCAACTATGTATCACGAAACGGAGAAGAAGGCATTTTGTTTTGGCCATTGTTGGATCATACTGAATGGCCGATCAAAGTGGACACACCTCGTCGTCAATCTTAAGGCCGATAAGAAGAGGAATGATGGCTCAAGCTCCCACCAATCAATTGGGTTGGACGAAGAAGAGGAAGCTATTGTCATGGAGAATGGAAGAGCCACCGTGCCAAAGGATAACTGACAAGTCATGGGAAACAAGTGGGAGAAGGCAAGGGCCTCCCGAGACACCGCGGCTACAAAAATGTCCTCCACAAGTACGGGCATTTTTTCGATGAGGTAGATCAAGAAAGAGGAGAAGTACATGCTCATATTGGATTGTGACCAAGCGAGGGCGGATAAGATGTTGGAATTTGAGAGGGAGAAGATCGAGTTGGGGAAGTAAGAGGTGGTGATCAAATGGGAGCTCAAGAAACCCAAGACATTTGGCGAGATTGAGCCATGTTGGCAGACGAAAGCCTCTTGGATGAGCATGCCAAGAAGTGGCTTGTGGAGAAAAAAAAGAGATCAACAAGCGTAGGGAGTACGAGGCGGCGAGGGCGGCTATGGTAGCAATGGAGGATGCGACAAAGATGCAGGCAGGGAATGCAGCAAGGATGCAGGCGGAGCATGCAGAGCTGGAGGCAAGGATGGCGGAGGAGCAAGTGGTATGGATGGCGTCTGGCGAGTGATCGGGCCAGCCAGCGACTGATCTGTCATGCTCGGACATTGATTTCATTTTGGCATATTCGAATTGTTGAACTATGATTTGTTTTGCTTTATCGTATTTGTTATGAACTGTTGAATTCAGATGATTTGTATCGTATGATCGACATGCATGGCCTGCATGGATTTGAGAATCCACATTTAAGGTGTGTGGTTGTGGGACAATACAAATAAGGGGCCATCCAACATTGTCCGCAGACACTCCTGCGGGCATATAGGGTGCCAGATTTGTCAAGTCCAGCTGTACATGCTCTAACTACAGCAGCTAGAAGTATTCCTCACCAAAAAAATTAAATAGCAGCTAGAAGTCGACTCATTTACGACGTGTGAACCAGACATCGATGCATTTGCTGGGAATGATCTGGCTTCCACTGGTTAACTAGTAGAATGCCCATGCGTTGCCACGAGCTTTTTTTTACTTGCTGCATATATAAACACAATGCATGTCAAATTTCACGTGTATTAAAACTATAATTCAACGACGTATACTATCACTTCTGACCTTTTTCTGCAGGTGCTATCTATGAAATGACCGATCATCTCACGGAGCATGTCCATTTTTATTATTCATTTAGAAGAAAAACACGGAGGATCTTGTTCACTTACAAAATACATATTCCAAAATGCCACAACTAGAAATTTGATTGCATTACACAATTGTGTGGCAAACTATTACATATGAATTAGGGGCTTGGAACCATATAGGTTACAATTTAGGAACTACTTCAGCAAAATACCAGTTTGTAACTACTCCCTCGGTTCCAAATTAGTTGAAATTTTATCATCGCAAGATTCTAGTATGAAAGTTTAGTAGTTTATCATTATAAGATTCAAATTTCAAAAACATCTTTAAATTATGGTGAGAAACTGATGTAGAACTACATAGAATCGAGAATAAAAGTTGTCACTTAACTAAGAGTGCTAATAGTCAAAACTCATTGAAAATGTTTGGCAAATGGAAAGAGGATTGCAAGAACAGAGATTATGGATTATCAAACTACAACAAGTCGCTTCCATTTTTACGAAGCTCAACTATGGAATGATGGAGCAGCCTCAAAAAACTTCATTGCTAGAAGAATATTAGAATCTTCAGTTTTGACAAAAAACAAGCACTTTTGACACCATGAGCATATATAGGTATGTAACGCATAGCAAGCAAGTATGATCTTAGTACTCCAAGATTTTGTTATGATAATCATTCATAAAATATCCCACATAAAACTGTTCTTTTTCTTGATCAGGTGATGCTACACATTACCATTCTTGGAGTCATCTAGCTTCATAATATTCTTATATTTCTTGAATATGCAGCGTCCATGTTTTCTTTTGTCCCATCACGCAGACCAATACAATATCATGGCTATAGAGTACTAATCCAAAAGAAGTAGAGAAGCATATATATCTTTCAAGGAGAATATAGCTAAACCCAAACAGGAAATTGTACCCCTTAGATATGGATTTTTTAGGTTGTACAACTAGATAATCCACACTGCTATTTTTTATCTACATAGCAAGAAACAAAACAAAACTGTACAAAGGGGTTGTATAGCAAAAGAGGAAACTAACTTACAAAAAAGATTGAAAGGGAAAGAAAATAAAATACTAGATGAAGCAAACAACCCCCTGAGAGAGGAAAGACACTCGTTAAGAATGTCGATGCTTTCTCATACCTTCTACTTACGTTGACAAAACACAGAAAACTGCATCAGATTGCCAATGGTAGAAATGCTAGCAGATAATTCAATTTTAGATATTTGACATTCGTGGAAACTAATGCTAAGTTGAAGTGGCACATGCAAAAATATTGAATTGTTTTGCTCCTAACAAATTAATGCATCAATCAGCTCACACACGCATATGTTGTCAGTGTGCTAACTAAAAACTAAATGAATGGGAAGGGACTAACCCATGACTATTAAACTGAAAGTGAAATCAATAAATCTATCATGTACGTGTTCAACTTTCCACTTACAAGCTCTCCTCAGAACGACCTTACTAAATAATGAAGCATCAGACCAACTTGAATAATCAGACCAGAAAATCCAAAAGAATGAGAAGAAGGGAATCAGCTAACCTATTTATAGGCACCAAATTTTGTCGATTGATGGAGAAATCTCAAATGTTATCAAGAAAAGGTTGCGACACCGAGCCTGAAGGACCTACAATGCAACAACAAACAACATATTTAGAATCAAGAACTTGCATATCAGGAGTCTCTTGTGACTAATCTGGAGAATGGCAGGAAGATGTACATGAACTATGAGAGGGAGAAGCATGGGACTATAGCGTGGGCCGACGACAGATGATCCAGCAGGGTCCCAATCGACAGTATGTCAGCCTGAGAGATGAACGCGACAGCGGTGGCAAATCTGTGGGTCGCCTGCATCGGTTACCTCAGACCATTGCAGGTCACGGAGGGAAAGCATGCGACATCAGTGAATGAAGAACCTCAGATACAACCTAGGTCAATGGGATGTTGCTCCTTACCATCTTCCTGTTGCTCAGAATCCCGTTTTCAGATTACAGTCAATTAACAATATGTCAAACCAACATAGAGGAATACTCACCTAAAAAAGGGTTCAATTATTAGACAAATGGTTCCAAAGTGCGTAATTTTAATCAAGTGTAAAATGTAACTGGACAATAAATTTTATAGTTTACACCGAAAAGAAGGAACGTCCATAATCAGGCATACTTGGAACTTGTGATAATAGTATAGACATTTTCTTATATATATATATATACATATATATATATATATAGTAGCACTATTCTAATCCCAGGATTAGAATAACTATATGGATCACGGTGCGCCCTATATAGACGCGATTAGCTGTTCCTGATATCACGTAGAAGAAAAAAAAATCCCAACCAACCGTCCCACCTCCCGCACCTCTCGCCCTCCCCTGGATCCCGACCGACCCACCCTCCTCCGGATCCCGACCCCCTACCGGGAGACAGCGGCCCCGCCCCTGAACCCTCGCACCTCATCCCGCGCGCCGTCGCCGTCGCCGCCGCCACTGACCCCGCGCGCCGCCGCCGCAACCGCTGACCCCGCGCAGTGCCGGCCCCACCCCTCATCCCACGCGCCGCCGCCACCGAACCTATGCGCCGCCGCCGACACTGTCCCCACGCGCCGCTGCCGCAGCCCCTGACCCGCACGCCGCCGCCGCCACCGTGCACCCCAGCTCGTCGGCGCCGCCCCGGACCCCATGCGTCGCCGTCTCCACCAACCCCCACATCGCCGTTGCCGCCACTTCCAGCACGCCGCCGCAAACTGCCACCCCCGTGACAGCCTGCACGCATGGATCCGGCAAGATCCCGGTCAGACTGGGCTAGGGATGACCTTCGCAGGCGCTGTGGTCACTGCGGGCTGCGCCCAACCGTTGCCGTGGACTGCTCCTCTACGCTTCCTCACGGCTGCACATATAAATTCAGTAGCCATCCATTCCATCTCTCTCTCTCTGTCTGAAATTCCTATGAACCTTGTTAATTTGATGAGGTGGTTTGTTCATAGCAGGCACATGTACTTTGCATGGTGCAATCCCGAATAGAAAAGAAAAAATGCATGGACTTTATTTTTCGTTTTTTGTAATCTTGCTCTTCAGGTGTTCATGTGTGTAACCAAACAAAAAAACTGAACGCATCTTGTGCTTGTTTTGGCCGTATGTTCTGCAGCCCGGTCTCGTAAAAAAACAAAAACAGAACGACATTTGTTCGGAACATCAAACGAGTTCGAAAAAATCTTTAGAAGTTCAGATAGAACAAAAAAACAAGTTCAGGTAGAACACAAGTCCCGAGCTCCACCTCTCCCATCATACTCTCTGTTTGTTTTGTTCTTCAGTGGCAACAGCAAAAAGTGAATGAAGATATCATCTCCCAGAAAATGGATATATAAAAAATATTGTATTACTGTGAAAAATTTTGACTTCTAATTTTTTTTCGTTATGCAAAGGGTCAACATGTTATGTTCGGGAAGGTCAAGTATATTACAAAACTAGGATTTTCTCGTTACTATTAGAAATAATCCAAGAAGTCCAAATTTAAAAAATAGTGCAGTTCGATATTTGTAAAAAACTTAGATTTTCCTTGTTACTAAAGAATAAAATGATGAAGTTCAAATTAAAATAAAGGAGTAGTTTGATGTACACGAAAAACTCAAATTCTTTCCGTTCTCTATGGAAAATAAAAGCATGAAGTTCAATTCAAAAAAAAAAGTTTGATGCTTATTTAAAAACATATTTATTTCTAAGAATAAGGCTAAGAAGTTCAAATTAAAATAATAGAGAAGTTTGAACTATATAAAAAACTCAGATTTGTTGCAAGAAGTTCACGTGCACCTCCGTGCACGGTTCAGAATTTATATTGCGGGACGTCCGACCTCCTATTACATGTTTTGAAATGGCAAAAAATGACATCCGACCTTCAATTGCGTGTAATTCAACGTATACACAAAAATGTGACAGAAGTTCATAGTGAAAACAACGAGAAGTTCAAGTACTGCAAGGAATGCATTTCAGGTGAAAATAAAAATATAGAAAAATAAAAGCTTAAAAGGTTTGTTGATAGAAGTTCAAGTACTCTGTCAGGGGAAGTTCAAAAATTCTTGCGAGAGAGGTTCGCCTTGTATTTCCATGTTCAAAAACACAAAAAAAAATTGTTTTTTGCATTTTAAAAATAATTCTCTCAATCCACAAAGAAGTGCAGTTATTATTTGGGAGCAATTTCATTTCAAAAAGAAACTAAAAAATCAAATTATAAAAACGAAAAAAGTTCATGTACTACATGGTGTGTGTTTAATATGAGAAAAATGAATAAAAAGGCAAGGTCCAAATTTTTTGTTGCTATAAGAAAGTTAAAAATTTATTGTGAGAGAGGTTTGTACAAAAGGAATATCATTTGTGTAACACTGACGAATGGATGAGAAAATTACAAACGAAAATACATCATAGAAGTTCAACATGAAAACAGCATGAAGTTCAACTACTAAACTGAATGAATTTCAAATGAAAAACTTTTAAAATTGTCGTGAGTATGAAAAAATGATCAACACGGGAAAGTTGCGTTTTTACAGTAGCTTTCCATCGGTATGTCACTTGCTCAATTCCGGTGAGTGGATGGAGAGCTACGAGCAAAAAAAGCACGTGAAAAACATAGTGAAGTTCAAGTAGACATGCCGAGAAGTTCAAGTTCTTCACGCGGTGCATTTTCGAAGAATCTGTTTCGCGATAAAGGCAGAACGCATGATCTCGTTGTTTTCAAAATTACTTCAAAACAACTAGGAATCAGAGAAAACCATCTACATGAAAAAGTTTCACATTTTCCGTAGCTTTTCAACGGTATATTATCTGCCCCGTTCCGATAAAGTTTGTAGAAATTACGGCCAAAAAATGTTTCTATCCATTTTCAAAATTGACTTAAAACTGTAAGTAATTGGGAGAAACAATATATACCAAAAAATTTCGCATTTCCTCAAGCTTTCCAACGCCATATCATTTGCTGCATTCGGACGTACGGTTAAAAAATTAGCTCAAAAATACGAACTCAGTGGAACTTGTACCATTTTCTAAATTACTTTTAAACCGTTTAAAATTAGAAAAAACTTTCAACATGAAAAAGTAGCACATTTTCATAAGCTTTCCAACGCCATATCATTTGCCTCAATTGGATTAGCGGTTTAGAAGTGGTATCGAAAATACAAACTCGGTTGTTCAGTTTGCGAAATTTTACGATTTTCCAAATTACTCTTTAACCATAGGGAATTAGAGAAAACTTTCAACATGTGGAAGGAGCGGTTTTGCAGCAGCTTTCCAACGCCATATTATTTGCCTCATTCCGTTAAACGGTTTAGAAATGCGATCGAAAATACGATTCACGTTTTTTGTATGAAGAAAAAACGGTTTTCAAAACTGCTCTTAAACCGTTTAGATTTTGACAAAAATTCAACTTGGGTCGTGACCATCGTGTGCACATCTTTCCAACGGTATATTGCAAGTCTCATTTGGACAATGTTGCGGGAAGTTCAACCTGTCACCAAGGGAAGTTCAGGTCGAACAACTCAGGCAGTAAAATTGCAACAGACGCAAGTTCATCATGTCCCAAGAGAAAATCCGACAACGAGCGAGATTCCTATTTATAACGGGCATTTAGTTGCTAAAAACCATTTCCAGATTACACTTACATCACATAGAACACGACTGACTAGAATAATTCGCGCGGGGAGATACGGTTGCGAAGATAGCCCGAAGGTTGGGTTCCTACAGAGGGAAGTTCAGGTTGTGTAACTCGGGAAGTTCAACCCGTGATCAGAATAATATTCTGGTCCCGTGATCAGAATAGTGTTTATGTGTGTGTGTGTCTATATATATATATATATATATATATATATATATATATATATATATATATATATATATATATATACCACCATGAGTTTGAGATAGGGTTATGTGAAGAGGAAGTCATAGGTGAAAAATGTTTTGGTTTTGTGGGAAAATACGGAGATGCGGTATAGCTGAGAAGAAAGAAAATCAAGGGGGATGAGGAGGTCCTTTGTTCGATGGGGAGACACGGTATAGCTGAGATGCGATATACCAACGAAAGTACTAACCGAAAGGGGATAGAAACTACTGATCAAGGGCCATAACTTGGTGAAACTCTTATGCAAGCCTTTCTAATCATAAATCTTCGATACTTGGTTCAATTACATGAGAGGAAAATATAGAAGAAGAAACAAAAAATGCAGCATTTTAATTTTAAGAAACCCATATAGCCTAGGAATATAAAAATATTAGTATTGGATCTCTAGCTTAGACCTCTATGTATTTTCACATTTTTATAAATTACTTATGAGTAGATGCCAATCTAAAGATGTAAAAATAGACTTGAGTATTTACAAAACACATCACATGCTTGGAAAAACTAAGTTAGTTCCTTGCATATTTAGTTGAAGAACCACATGCCACAACCAAATATGATATGTGGAACTTATATACTTCATACCAACTAACATTCTACTACAAATGGATGACTAATAGTTGAAAATCACGAAATCTCTAATCTTATCAGGGAAACTAAAAATCAAATAAAGAGACATGCATTATTGCTCATATTGTTAGAGATATATGTACCCACACTCATATAATAACTACGATAAGCCAGTTTGTACACTTTGAACAATATTATTATTGTTCCCACACATGTTTGCATGCTTTATATAGGGGCACATAATGTTAGCTAAACATTACGACCTATTGTTTGTTGTTCCTATGTCAGTTTTGTCCGATTCTCATTGAATCAACCAAACTCAACGTAGCTAGGTCCATAATTTTCAACGACAATGCTTAAGAAAACAATTGGCAATGCACGTGAAAAGAAAGTGAACTGTAAGCTTACAATTTATAGTCCCCGGTCCATTTGCGCCAACCCCAATATTGCCCCACTTCAACGGAAAGAAATCTGAAACACAAATTTGAACTAATGAAAAGCTTTTAGATGCTTATTCTCCGCAACGTCCAGTTCTTAAAAATCCGCAAAAAGAATATTAATCTTTTTGAACTCTAACGCGAAAGTAATACTACACATCTGATGGTTCTATCACTAAAGTTGAGTTCACTCATTCAAGATAAGGAATAGTATCTATCAGGTAGGCCACATGCATTCTGGTGTTTAGTGTCCTTTGCTAACTTTGTGAAGAAACAACCAATTAGTACTTTGAATCTTAGATTCTTTTTAGCCATAGAAAAAAAATGGTCGTATGTTTTTTGCAAGAGCTGGGATTGTATTCTTCTTACATGAACCTAAAATTACATGGAAAGTTGTACATCACGACACCAAAATACATAAAAATAGATGTTAGTTGCAAAACTAACTCTACTACCTCTATTGTTTAAGAGAGTTTGCTTAGAAAATTATATATTCATACAGGATCTCCAGTATACATCTTTCAACACCATTTTTTTAATTGGCGATGACAAATCTATACGTAGTGTATGAACATGATAGGCTGAAGTACTTTAGGCCAACTCTAACCGATCCCCTAAAACTTAGTGGAGTAAAAGGCTTAGTGGAGTATATATACTCCACTATGTTTTGGCCGGACCTAGCCGATCCCCTAAATATAACGGAGTAAATTTTTGTTTTTCTAAACTTTGCAATTCTAGTATAAATTGCAACTACATATTAGCACACATAAAGAAACTAAACATAAATTTGAATGTTCAACCAAATTACGTATATAGTTTACAAACCGAATTCAAAGTTTACAAATCAAATTTAAACACATCGAATGGTTCAAATGTAGCAAATAGCATTTCATAGAACAACTAGGACTCGCTTAGACATTGCCAATGATGCTCAACAAGATCTTGTTGGAGCTGAGTATGAACTTGACGGTTCTTGATCTTGCGATGCTCCTCAAGGAATGTCAAGACCTGTTTGTATCATACTCTGGCTCAACCGGAGTCCCGTTGGTGATGTACCAAAAGTTCTCAGGCATATTTCTCTCATCTTCAATGATCATGTTATGCAATATGATGCAACAAGTCATGACTCGCCATAGAACCTTCGAGTAATTGTGGGAGCTTCACCTTGTATAAGCCTGGAAAACAGAGGTGATCTCGATATCACATTCAAGTAATTGTGAGAGCCAGGTAGACCAAAGAATGAATGCCATATCCAAAGATCCTTCGATGCAACTACCTCAAGAATGATCGTTGGATTGTTGATGTCGCCTTTGTACTGTCCCTTGCAACCTACATGACAATTCTTCCATCTCCAGTGCATATAGTCAAGTGATCCAAGCATCCCTGGCCATCCTCTTGCTTCACTCACTACTGCAGGATGGTCCAAATGCGATAGTCAAATCAGAGACCCTTCGACGAAACTGTGTGCGATGCATCAATCACAAACGGTGATGTAAAAAAACCGTCAAAAAATGCAAAACGTTTGTGATGGCGGCGACATCAAACACGGTTCATATTAGATTTGCGTGTGCGATGAGTGGCAAACGTTTAATCCAGAAGAACTGTTTGCGATGATGCAGAAAAACAGAAACGGACAGCCAGATGAGGGTGTGTGCGATATACGGCATACAGTTCACTAGGATGAACTGTGTGTGATTAGGCAACACAATGGAAACGGTTCAACTGAACAAGATGTGTGTGATACGCGGCAAACAGGGCCGTAATCAGAAATGTGTGCGAAGACCAATAATAACACAGATGATTGCTGCTAATAAGCCGTGTGATTTGCTCTATCTATAGAAGAATAACATGTATATATACATAACTGAAATAAACATCCAATTAAATAAGTGACTATACAGATCATTCGCACACACCTCAATAAACAATTGCATGCATTCTAAAGTAGGAGAAACGACCGTCTAGTCATCTACTTCTTGTGACGCTCCCGCCACTACTCTGTGGCTTGATCCCTCGTCTGCGGCAGGAAGAAGACACTTCCTCATGTCAACAATATGCCTGTACATCTCGAGCTTGTGTACGCATCCTTGGCCGTGTACTTGACGTGTTGTTCATCCAGTCTCTCATGCCAAATGTTACTAGATCAACAAATGTCAATCTTTCCAGTTTGACAAATGGCAACATACCCAATATGACAGATGCAAATCTGACCAAATTGTTTGTACGTGGTTGCACACGGGTCATCCAGAACAACCATTTGCGTTGAAGGGATGCACAAATCCTGCTCAGCACATTTTCTCTTGGCTTAGTGCCGAAGTCTGGATTTGCATACCGTATTCAATATGAACCGTTTGCGTTGAAGAGATGCACAAATCCTGCGCTGCGAATTTTCCCTTGACTTAAGGGGAAAGACCATAGCTCTCACTTTGCATATGGGTGTTCTATCTAAAACGTTTGCGATCAAGAGCTGCACAAATCCTGCTCAGCACATTTTCCCTTGGCTTCCTGGGGAAGCTGTCGGTTTGCATACGGGTGTTCTAACTAAAACGTTTGCGATGAGTGTTTTTTATTTAAAAACCATTGACGTTTTTTCAGAAGAAAATTGTTTGATAAGTCTGTACATTAAGAGAGAAAAACGTAAGTTCGTTCAAACCATATCTTTCATTCAGTCACACTGCGAATTTATATTCATATGATCGAGATACAGTATTAAACCCCCAAAAAAACTATTTCCGGCGGCGGCGGATGCGGCGTGCCGCACCATCGTTGTCGTTGTCGTCCTCCGGGACGCCGTTGTTGAAGTCTTCAAGGCAGCACAGAATGTTCTTCACTTGTAAATCAAACATCATGTCGTCGCGTGATCGACGGGCGGGGCGCGGGAGGACGGTAACTGGCGGCGGTGAGAGGTAGCGGTCGACGGCGGCGTACCATGCCGCTGAGGGGGCACGCGCATGGGCATGGGCGCGGCGGGTGCAGCCAAACGCATGGGGACCGGCGCCGCGGTGGGTGGAGGGGCGCGCACGGGCACGGGCACGGGCGCTGGCGCTGGCATGTACACGAGCTCGCACGGGTCCGCGGAGACCTCGCTGACGCCCGCGGCTTCCAGCTCTGCGATAGTGCTCGGCGACCAGCCCGTCAATGCTACGGGGATGGTCGCTGGCGCGGGCGCGGGGATGGAAGCTGGGACGGGAGCGGGGGCAGCAACCGCCGCGGCCAGCTCGTTCAGGGCCATGTCCATGAGGCCCCATTCCTTTTTATTTTCTATCTCCTCCGGCTCGGAGTCGCCTTCACCAAACTTGAAGACTAGTGGCAGATGATCCTTCTGCGCCATGGCGTTGGTGGAGGTCTGCGGGAGGGAGGGGAATGGGAGGCGAACAGTAAGGCCGCCCGTATTAAACAGCGGCTCGGGCGCCATTAATAGAGAGGAAGGCGGGCGGCCATGGAAGTCAAAGGGCTCGCTTCCTAGTGAGCCTGCGCAGCGTACAGCTCGCACGCTTCCCGGTGAGCCTGCGCATTGGAGGACAACTTCCATGCCTCTTGGTCAGCCTGCGCACCGGACTACGCTCGCACGCCTCCCGTTCAGTCAAGCAGTTGTCCGCACGGCACCTCCTATAACCATTAAAACCAAGACACGTGGCGTCATGTGAATGGTTAACAGAACGCACACGATTTGAATTATACAAACGTTTGAGATATTAAAGTGGCAGCTATTTTTTCAAAATGCCTTTGTTGGCTGTTATTCGAGTGCGCCTTCTCTCAAAATGGACATGAAAAATACCACAGCATGTCGGGTGCCATTCCATGATAGCATGCCAAGTTTCATGAATTTCAGACGAGTTTTGGATTTACTAGAATTTAAAAACAAAGTATCTCAACGTTTTGCCGGCAATCAACAGTGCCCTGGTGTTTGAAATTCATTCCCATTTCTTGCATGGGACCTAAGCATGCACCCAAGGACACAGATTTGATTTTTCAACCAATTTGTATGCACTGGAGCATGTGCATGTAGTTCAAATTTGAATTATGCACATAAAATGCCTAGAAAACCCAGTTAATGTATAAAAATGTCCAAACGAACCCCGAAAAATTCCAAAATTTAACACAACACTCCTGTTGTTCTATGTTGACACTAGAAAATTTTTGAAAGCAATAAGAGGCAACGGATATCGTTTCGTCCCCAAAGGTGGCACGTTCCCTACCGAAACCATCAGGCTTGTTGTGAGAAGCTCTCGTTTGTGAGAAGCTTATACCCAAACCTACCCCAAATGGGACAAAAATTTTACCATGGCATGTTGATGCCGCTCCATGATAGCAGGCCAAGTTTCATGAATTTCAGACAATTTTTGGATTTACTAGAATTTAAAAACCAGGTATCTCAATGTTTGCGAACGAGTGACGGTGGCAGGGTGTTTGACATTCATTCCCATTTCTTGCATGGGACCTAAGCATGCAACCAAGGACACGGATTTGAATTTCAACCAATTTATATGCATTAGAGCATGTGCCTGTAGTTCAAATTTGAATTATGCACATAAATGCATAGAAAACTTAGTTAATGTATAAAAATGTCGAAACGAGCCCCGAAAAATTCCTAAAATTAACACAACACTCATGTTGTTCTATGTTGACACTAGAAAAAAAAATTGAAATCAAGAAGAGGCAACGGATATCGTTTCGTCCAGAAAGGTGAAACGTTCCCTACCGTAACCATGAGGCTTGTTGTGAGAAGC
This sequence comes from Thinopyrum elongatum, assembly GCA_011799875.1. Lineage (NCBI taxonomy): Eukaryota > Viridiplantae > Streptophyta > Magnoliopsida > Poales > Poaceae > Thinopyrum > Thinopyrum elongatum. The sequence continues at coordinate 614,388,340 of CM022298.1, forward strand.
TCTGGTTTGTGAGAAGCTTATATACCCCAGCCTACCCCAAATGGGACAATATTTTTACCACTGCATGTTGATGCCGTTCCATGCTAGCATGTCAAGTTTCATAAATTTCAGACGCGTTTTCGATTTACTAGAATTTAAAAACCATGTATCTCAATGTTAGCGGCCGAGCGACGGTGGCAAGGTGTTTGACATTCATTCTCATTTCCTGCATTGGACTTAAGCATGTAACCAAGGACACACATTCCAATTTTGAACCAATTTATATGCACTGGAGCATGTGCATGTAGTTCAAATTTGAATTACGCACATGAATGCATAGAAAACTCAGTTAATGTATAAAAATGTCCAAGCGAACCCCGAAAAATCCCAAAAATTGACACAACACTCCTGTTGTTCTATGTTGACACGAGAAAAAATTTGAAAGTAAGAAGAGGCAACAGATATCGTTTCGTCCCCCAAGGTGGCAGGTTCCCTACCGAAACCATCAGGCTTGTTGTGAGAGAAGCTCTGGTTTGCGAGAAGCTTATACCCAAACCTGCCCCAAATGGGACAATATTTTTACCACGGCATGTCAATGCCGTTCCATGATATCATGTCAAGTTTCATGAATTTCAGACAAGTTTTCGATTTACTAGAATTTTAAAACCATGTATCTCAATGTTAGCGGCCGCCCGTTCAGGATGACCCGTGAACGGCGTCTTGGTCATTTTCCCCATTAAGCAAGCTTCACATGTGTCAAATGATTCAAAATCAAAGGACGGTAAAACTCCATCTTTATGGAGTCTTTGCATGCGTTTCTTTCCAATGTGGCCAAGCCGACAGTGCCACAAGAAAGTGGCGGTGGAATCAGCCTTCTTAAGGCGTTTAGCATTCACGTTAAAGACATCATTTCCACATTCAAGATTTAGTATGAAAAGGCCCCCAACAATGGGTGCAAATCCATAAAACATATCCTTACAATAAAGTGAACAACCATTGTTCTCAGACTTGTATGAATACCCATCATGTACTAAACATGATCCGGAGATAATGTTTCTACACAACAGTGGAACAAAATAACAGTTACTTAGTTCTAAGATAAATCCTGAAGGGAGACGTAGAGGCATAATGCCAACGGCTTGAGCGGCGATCCCAGCGCCGTTCCCGACGCGCATCACGACTTCATTCTTTTCCAGCTTGCGCACCTTCTGAAGCCCCTGTATCGAGTTGCAAATGTGAGCAACCGATCCGGTATCAAATACCCAAGACTTAGAATTTTCGCTAGCAAGCAAAACGTCAATGACATTAACTTGTATAACAATTATACCTTTTCCGGTTTTCCCAGACTTCTTATCTTCCAGATACTTCTTGCAGTTTCTCTTCCAGTGTCCTGTGCCCTTGCAGTAGAAGCACTCAGTTTCATTCTTGGCTCCGCCCTTAGAGTTGCTTTGGGATCCGGTCTTACCGGCGCCCTTGCCCTTCTTTGGCTTGCCTTTCTTCTTTTTGAAACTGGCGGTTTTATTCACAAGCAACACTTGCTTGCGATTTTTCCGCAGTCCTCCTTCTGCAGTTTTCAGCATGGCGAGCACCTCTTCCGGTTCCTTCTCCATCCCACTCATGTTGTAGTTTAATACAAAACCGTCGTAAGACGGGGGGGAGTGAAGAAAGCAACATGTCCATCGTATGGCCAGGTGGAAGTGGAAATTCCAGGGTTTTAAGCCTTTCAGCATAGCCAATCATTTTGACCACGTGTTCGCCAACTGAACTACCCTCAGCCATCTTGCAATCCATCAAAGCCTTCATGATATCAAATCGTTCAGACTTTGCGGTTTCCTTGTACAGAGCATCCAATTCCCGGATCATATCACGGGGTTTATGGAATTCAAAACGTTTTTGAAGGTCTGTACACATGCAAGCTAGCATGAGGCACTGCACTAAGTTGTGATCATCATCCTTAGTGGCCCAGACATTTTGTTCATCTTCCGGGGCCTCTGCCACCGGTTTAGCTGGAAGAGCATTTTCAAGCACATACAGTTTCTTAGCGCTCCTGAGGACAATCCTCAGGTTGCGGACCCAGTCCGCATAGTTGTTTCCAGTCGCAGTTAACTTCTCTTTCTCTAACAATGGGCCTAAGTTGAACGCGGTGTTGCGAGCCATTTGATCTACAACGGAAAACACAGGTTTCACTTAGACTTTGTTTATAATGAAATTTACACTAGTGAATAAACAGTTTTATTCTAAAGTGCGCTCCCACTCAAATCAATATCTCTCATAATTGATTGTGAGTGATTCAAGACACAAATTTCAATTCAACGCCATTGATGGTAGCATCACTGATGGCGAGAACTTCAATCGTTAGGCAAACTTGCCAATCACATCTCTATGTGACTCTTGTTCATCTTTCGATGCGTGTGTTCCGAGCTCATGACTTTCATGCCTGAACATCAAGATAACCAAGTGATCTTGCTGCGAGGTCTCAACTCACCCGCCTCACACTTCTCTAATCGTTCGTGCCCATGTTAGCATGTGACACCCCGAAGAGATAGGTGCCATGACGGTGCTACACTTGGGAGAACACTAACTACTTGATATTTTAAGTGAGAGATCACCCTAATAAAAGCGACTACCACGCAATCAAGAAGGGTGCATCAAGAGGGATAAACATCTCAGGCAATTCATAATAGCATGATATGGTATAGCCTCTTCTGACGGAGAAGTCAAGTATTCTTCGTCTTCGGCATTTGCGTCGGTGTTCACCTTCGCGAAGATTGCCACCACCTTGTCAATGCATCAGATAATATCGCCATCTCCATAGCGGATAGAATTAAATGCATTACTTAAGGTTGACACGCAGGTCATTAAAGTGCAATCATATGGCTCCAGCCATCATGCCGAATCATGACACGCAGGTCATGTTAATTACATCATATAGTCATCTCATACATAATCAAATTGAATATGAGACTTGCTATACCACATCACATGCAAACCATCCTGCAAAACCAAGTTAGACGCCTCTAATCGGTTTATGCAAAATTTTATTTTACGTGGCTTCTAAGGTTTTGACTTAAACCGCAGCTACCAACGTTTTATCATCAAGTATGATTATTCAAGTCGCTAGATTAACATCTCGGGGTGTATGAAACACGAGATAATTAAATCTCGAGCCCCATACTAAACTTCGTCATACGCATGACCCCCGTGCAGATCATATCTGCAATGCCCTTTCATCTGCGAATTTCATCTTTCTTCTGACTATGGCAGAACCCAAAGAACTGATAGCACTTCCATGATCAATCAGGATCATGGATTGCCAGAACTTTGTCAAATTCCACCATGCTATCTCGAGATTGAGCAAACACAAATTCTAGGGAAGCAACAAGAACATCGGGTAACAGATTTCATCTGTCACCCGCATAAATAATTTTCAGCAATAGATCTTATCTACTACCTAATTATATTATGCAATACCCATACATCTCCATGTATTCTAGATCGTAACCTGCATCTACGCATAGCACGGCTCTTGATGCCACTGTTGGGGAACGCGACAGAAAACAAAAATTTTCGGTATAGCGAGCACGCCCAGGACCACTATGGAGACTGCATACAAGGTTTGATCTGATCCGTACCGACTCGAAGCGCAGCGGAAGAAGAGTCGGTGGAGATCGTTGGTGCAGATCCCCGCAGCTAGGATTTACAACCTCCCAACCGCGAGGATGTACTCCCTCGCCAGACAGCCCTTCGGGAGGCGGTCGGACAGTCCCCCGGACGATGTCGCAGACAGCCCTTCGGGAGGACCCTCGAAACTCGAACGGAGACTCGGACAGCCCTTCGGGAGGACACTCGAACAGCCACTCGGGCAAAAGACCGAAACTACGACCTCTCTATGGGGTTGCACACATACGGTGTCAGCTATCCGGCAGGGCTTCGCCGTCCAGAACTAGTTCCTGCCGGAACCCAGACAGCCTTTCGGCTCTACGAAACTCTTTTCGTGGGAGGGAGAGAAGAAGCCAGATAATGCATGGCATGTGTATGAGAGCAAGGGATGAGGAGAATGGCAGCCACTTCTCCTCCTTTTATAGGCCAAGGCAAGGGGTGGGGTGGGGGAGAAAATACCAAAATACCCAAGCTACATGTCCCACATGAGGGGTAATATGGTAATGCAAGTGGAGCACAAAGGGGACACCCAAGGGGGCCCCTACTTGGCCGGCCACAACCTTGCCCCCTCCCATGGGGGGGGCCCCCCAACAAGCCACCAACATGTCTCCCTTGAACAAGGGTGCTCCCTAGACAAAAAGCCACCAAACATGCAACCCCCGATTCGTGGGATCTTGTCCCCTCGCGCTGAGACAAGATGTTTTCCGCGAAACTTTTTTCTGAAAAATTCCAGAAAGTCCCAGAACATTTCTGGCACCCTCCAAAATTATTCCAGGAATTTTTCGAAACATTTTCGGTATGGTAGTTTTCATCAGCGAAAAGCAACAACAGCGGTTACGGAAGTTTCGGAACATTTCCGGTTTTTTTTTTCTGAAAATTCCCAGAAGTTCCCAGACCAATTCTGGCATCCTCTGAAAATTTCCATGCGATGCCGAAACCCTTTTTGACCTAATAATATATTCCAAAACAACTTTTTGGTTTTACCGAAACTCTTTCGGTGTTCTCTCTCTCCGGAACTCTTCCATTGTCTCCGAAACTTTTTCGGTGACTTTCTCTCAGACTCCCTGTCTAGTATTCAGCAGATAGATGACCCTTAAGCGTGTGACCCTATAGGTTCGGTGAAGCATAGACATGACCTGGAACCCTTTCCAATCAATGATCAACATCGGAGCCGTGGACACCCATATTGACCCCTATACCCACACGAATGAATATTCGAGTGAACCTCCAGTTGCCGTGTGCTATTCCTGTTGCTTCGCGATATGTCACAAACACCCGAGGTGAGATTTATTGCATTCTTGTGGATCAACAATTTGTCCATCATGCAAGTTACCTCGTTACCGGTTTTGTTCTCTTTTCTCGTTTCCGTGTTTCGGCATCCCAGTGATCAAATCACAAGGTGTCTGGCCAGACGATGATGGATACCGTAACACCGAGAGGGCCCGAGTATGTCTCTCCATCGCCGGAGGAGCAAATCCCAATCTTGAGCTATCTCGTTACTTGCCATACTTTTCCGTGAACCCGTAAGCCGCCGTAATAGCCACCCAGTTACGGATGACGTTTAACAAACCCCAAAGTTCACGAAGCAAGCACGAAGGAACTCGATACTCTCATGGTCTAAGGAATTATGCAAACATTAACTATCTCTGTGTTATTAACCATAACTTGTGACGAATGTATCTCATAGCATAACATCATATTGGGTCGATTCAACACAAGTGTTCTATCAACATCGTGCCCTCAAAATTGCTGGCATAGCCATGCCCATGATCAGGAAAACAGGATCATCATGCAATACTTGAGCCAGTCTTAGAGGCAAGACTAGGAATACATTTTACCGTTTATTATACCACACGTGCACATGAGTTTCCCTCCGAGCCTCGTGTTATTGCAGACTCGAGAATCATAGCAGTTATAGCATGGAACATAAACATTCATTACAAACTTGGAGATACAAAATAACGGTTGTTACTGCCTCTAGGGCATATCTCCTACACACCTTCCACCCAAATCACCGACCCCTCCACCAAATAAGCGCCGCCCTAAGCCATGGTGCACACAGTATAGCCAGGAGCTCAAGGAGCATTTGGCAGCGAAGAAGCAAATCGCGGCCGCACGCACGGATGAGGTCGCGATGGCTGCAATTCGTGCCGACCCCCAGATCTTGGAGGAGCACCTTGCCATTTGCTAGCTACGCCGGTTAAGCATGCTCGGTTTACCCGTTGCGTGTGTTGCTCCTGCCTTTCCTTAACAAATTCTAGTGAATTGTGCTATCTAATTTTACCATGCAATCTGTTGCTCTAGTGTATATGTTCTATATGTCGTGCAGTGTGGTGCTCACTTATTAACTGTTTGGTTAATTAGTTATCATCTTCAGTTAACTGTTTGGTTCAATTCTGCAAATGTGATGTTCAATTCTTCAGGCTGCAATTTTGTATTGTCTTCCATGTGAGAAATAAATCAAATTTATCTTTACAAAATACATGAGAAACGAATACAATTGCTATATTTCCAAGTTGTCAAGCATGCTTGGTTGGTTATACATTGTGCAATGTGGTGCTCAGTTAATGTTTGGTTCATTTGTTGTGGTGTTTAGTTAACAGTTTGGTTCAATTCTGCAATGCGATGTTCAATAGTTGTGGGTGCATTCTGTTATTGTATACCATGTGAGAAGTAAATCGAATTTGGCTGAACTAAATACATGAGAAACAAATACAATTGCTATATTTCCAAGTTGTTAAGCATGCTTGATTTGGTTAACTGTCTGATCTTCTATTAGGAGTATGTTATATTGAGCAATGTGGTGCTCAGTTAATGTTTGGTTCATTTGTTGTGGTGTTTAGTTAACTGTTTGGTTCAATTCTGCAATGCGATGTTCAATTGTTGTGGGTGCATTCTGTTATTGTATACCATGTGAGAAATAAATTAAATTTGGTTGTACTAAATACATGAGAAACAAATACAATTGCTATATTTCCAAGTTGTTAAGCATGCTTGGTTTGGTTAACTGTCTGAATCTTCTATTAGGAGTATGTTATATTGTGCAATGTGGTGCTCAGTTAATGTTGGTTCATTTATTGTGGTGTTTAGTAACTGCTTGGTTCAATTCTGCAATGCGATGTCCAATTGTCGTGGGTAGAATTTGTTATTGTTGTGCATGTGAGGAATAAATCGAAGTTGGCTGCACTTAAAACATGAGAAACAATACAAGTGCTATTATTCCTAGTTCTTAATCATGCTTGGTTGGATAAATGGGTTTTCCATGTGGCTTGAATTAATCTAATGAATCTGTAATGTGCTTATTTTTCATCAACATATTTTACTGATATCATGCGAAACCTTACTTAACCTGATGACTAACTACCTTATATGTGTTGCAGGAAACAAGGGAAGCACTGAGGTTTACAATCAAGGTTAGCACGTGCATGGTCCGTTGTCTAGTAGCACATTATTGTGCAATTGCAGGAACCATTCTAATATTTAGGTTTTAACAATTTGGTCTTGCACATGTATGTCCTGCTGTCAGAGGTTTTGACCCACTGTTTGACCCTTTTTGCATATGGGAAATGAGTTGTCCATGAATATCAATCAAGTCAAGAAACTCAGAAAGATTGTTAGGATAAAGAAATTAGCGAAAAAAAACAACAAGATCTTGTCTGCACAATGAAGAGAAATCAGTTCACTACAAGTGGTACTAACTATTATACCTTGCCTTTTTTTATTCCTTGCCCCATTTCCAATATAGAGAAGATATTTATGCACATCCTTGTTTTCAGGCTTTCCAAAGCAGTTCACTGATGATTACCTCTCAAACCACCTCTATGGTCAGGAGGCGAGGAAGGTTTTCATACAACACCCATGGTTCAATATTGAAGTGTTCCTGAAGAGGACAAAGGATGGACGGTCAATCATCCACAGGCATGGTCTAAAGTTGCAAAGACCTTCAACATGAATGAAGGCTCAATATTCGCCTTTCGCTTCAGCAGTTTTCCAGATGAGATGCATTTTCTATGTACCGTCTATGATGCTAATTTTGAAAGGTTCTAGATGCTGCCTGTGAAGCTTGGTGTTGGTGCAATTGTGTAATGGGGTAGCTGAGTGCTGAAGTCATATCATGTTGTACTCTGATGTATTTCAATTATGAAAATGGCTTCCTAATATGGAAATGAAATATATTATGTGTTAATATGAATGTCAATTAAATTAATAATGGATTATCAATAATAGGCCAATTAGCTGCTAATTGTAATTGGGTTTTTCTATTGCAAACGGTTATTGAGAAAACACCGTGGGCGATGACCTCAGGCAACGCACATAGTTTCTAGGAAATAACCGTGTGGATCAATGAACAATCACACACAACATTCTCTTGAAAACTGTTTGCGTTAGGCCACCTGCGCAAACGTTACCACATAAAAACTGTGTGTGATGGACAGCCTTTGGGACCACAGTTTCTACTACGCACCGTGTGTGATGCATTCAATAACGCAAACGATAAAATTGTTAATATCGTGTGCAATGGCAACGCTATCACAAATGATTTAACAGGGGAAATTGTGTGTGATTGTACCTGCGACCGGACACTTTTCCTTGGAGCGACTGTGTGGATGTATATACGAACAGAAACGTTTAGCGGGGACTGAGTGTGGGATGTACTTACGATCGGAAACGATTTCGCTTGTATAATTGTATTTTTAGCACTACGTAAGTATAACCATTTTGATCGCTCGCCGGTCACACACGAACCGGTCGCACACGACCTCATTTTGCCGAGCGTGGTGCCAGGAGGGCATATCCCCGACGGTTTCTGGGTCGTGTGGAAAGGACCCCCCTATCGCAGTCACTCACTAGGTGACGGTTCAGAACGCGTCACGGAAAGGGGTTAAAAACCATTTGATAGCACCTCGATTTACCAGTGATTCTCAGTCACCAGCCTCTGGGTGTCTTCCTCGGTTGGTGCTCTCAAGTACTCCGGGCCAAAGACATGAATCAATGCTTTGGCGAACCTTTGAACATCCTCCAAGATTGTGTCTTCGCCAATGGTACATAGTCATCAATTGCACCGGCAGAACACCATATGCCAAGACTTGAACAATCGCAATGCATTTCATCAGAGGGCTTGCACTGATCTCTCCACTGCATTTCTTCGGAGCTTGAAACAGTCATCCTATCTCGCAACGGCTTTTGCAATGGTCAGAAAAAGACTAGTGACATCCGAAAGCATCGGCGAAAGTACTTCACCGGATAGGTTGGATTTGGATCAATCTTTCATGATCTTGGCATGGCCCCCCCTCTATCACGGTTGATGTGTATGCGGCCAAATTGTGATCATCTCCTCGGTCGCCGAACATAATAATTGGAAATCATGCCTAAAACGGTGTCAAAGTCATCGTCATCTTCTTCCTCCTCTCAAATGACAACGAGTCCTCCAACGCCATCTCTCTCAACCTCTTCATACAATCCAAATGGTTCGGTTCAATCCAAACGGCTCGGTTCAAAGAGAAAACAACAAAAAAAAACTCACCTAGGCAATTCTTCGAACACTTGGGGGGGCGGTGGTGGTGCAAAAGCCGGTTGGCGTGGTTTAGACCGAACCGGGTAGCGGCTGGTGACCTGCAGCGGTGCGCAAGCAAGGTGAGATGCGACGGCCACTAGAAAAAGAAGAAAACTCGAAAGAAATCAGATGAATCAACAATGGCGACGACGGGTGGCGTTTCACCTTGATTCCGGCAACGGACGACGGGGGCCGAATGGGCTGGCCGACAGGCAGAACGACAGCGGAGGGCAAGGGATGGAACGAGGTAGCAGCGGGAGGCACGCCGGCAAAAATGCAGTGGCGGCGCGACGCAAGAGAGAGCTGCAACGTTTTACTCAGCCGCCAATCAATGGAGTAAAAATAGAGAATTTTGGGGCCGGAGTAAAAATATACTCCACTAACCGCGATGAGGGATCGGCTAGGTGCTGGTTACTGGAGTAAAATCAAAATTTTACTCCCGGTTATAGGGGATCGGTTAGAAATGCCCTAATATTGTGTAAACTAATTAGTATGCCTGAAACCACCACACGTGTGGCACCCAAACCATACATACATGATGTTACAAAACTATCCCCTACAGTCCTCACCACATTAATCAGCATCATAATTGACACATGGATTCAACTTTTGTTGTTGGTGGATGGCAGACGATCATGGAGATATCTAAATTAAAGTAGAATAAGGTATAGTACATGCCAACCATCCAACGTCCTCGCTGATCACACCTCGCCGTTTGCGAAGCGGTCCATGTCGTGCATCAATGTTAAGCTGGTGCACATCAATCTGAGCCCCTATTTGCAGCCGAGGCTGCTCCCAGTACCCATGCATCCCTTGCTGCCGGAGGGAAGGGATACTCATCACATAGCATAGAGGAGGCAAGGCCCCCATGGAGGTTGAAGGAGAGGGGGTGCTGGAGAGGTCGAGGTCGAGCTAGGGCACAGGGTGGTGACACTAGTACAGCGAGGTGCTATACAAACGGTTTTTTAACCCCTTTCCACGAAGGCATTTGGAACCGTCGCCTAGTGAGTGACGCGATAGGGGGGTCCTTCCCAACGACCCAGAAACTGTCGGGGATATGCCCTCCTGGCACACACGCTCGGCAAATGAGGTGTGTGCGACCGCGAGCGATCAAATATGGTTAACGTATAGTAGTGCTAAAAAAATTTCAATTATACACGCGAAATTGTTTCCGATCGTAAGTTCATCCCACATAGTTAGTCCCACTAAACCTTTCCGTTCGTATAGACATCCCACACAGTCACTCCAAGAAAAACGTTTCTGTTCGCAGGTACATCACACACAATATTCCCCGTTAAATCGTTTGATTTGAATTACTAATGGGGTCACAGCTGAAAGGATGGTGTTTGAATTGCTAGAACTTTTATCTGCAGTGAACATGCAACTATAGGTGTGTCGTCAAAAAATTGGAATTATTCCGGGTTCGTTTGGACATTTTTATACATTAACTTGGTTTCTAGGCATTTCAGGTGCACAATTCAAAATTAAACTACATGCACATGCTCCGGTGCACCAAAATGGGTTGTAAAATGATATATGTGTCCATGGGTTGATGCTTATGTCCCATTCAAGAAATGGGGATGAATTTCAAACACCACGGCACCGTGGCTCTCCGGCAAAAGTTGAGGTGCTTCTTTTGTAATTCTAGTAAATACAAAACTCGTCTGAAAATCATGAACCTTGGCATGCTATCATGGAACGGCATCAACATGGTGGGGTAAAAAATATTGTCCCATTGGTGCGGTTATGGTATAAGCTTCTCACAAACCAGAGCTTCTACAAGAAGCCTCATGGTTCCGTTAGGAAACGTGTCACCTTTTGTGGACAAAATGAATTCGTCGCCTCTTTTCTTTCAATTTTTTTCCTGATGTCAACATAGAACAACAGGAGTGTCGTGTAAATTTTGGATTTTTTCGGGGATCGTTTGGACATTTTTATATGTTAACTGAGTTTTCTAGGCATTTATGTGCATAATTCAAAATTGAACTACATGCACATGCTCCAGTCCTAAAAATGGGTTGCAAAATCAAATGTTTGTCCTTGGTTGCAAGCTTAGGTCACATGCAAGAAATGAGAATGAATGTCAAACACCTTCACACTGTCGCTCGGCCGCTAACATTGAGATACATGGTTTTAAAATTCTAGTAAATCGAAAACTCGTCTGAAATTCATGAAACTTGACATGATATCATGGAACGGCATCGATATGCCGTGGTAAAAATATTGTCCCATTTGTGGCAGGTTTGGGTATAAGCTTATCGCAAACCAGAGTTCTCTCACAACAAACATAATGGTTTCGATAGGGAATTGCCACCTTGGGGGACGAAACAATATCTGTTGCCTCTTCTTACTTTAAAAATTTTCTCGTGTCAACATAGAACAACAGGAGTGTTGTGTCAATTTTTGGGATTTTTCGGGGTTCGCTGGACATTTTTATACATTAACTGAGTTTTCTATGCATTCAGGTGCATAATGCAAATTTGAACTACATGCACATGCTCCAGTGCATATAAACGGGTTGAAAAATCAAATGTGTGTTCTTGGTTGCAACCTTAGGTCCCATGCAAGAAATGGGAATGAATGTCAACACCCTTTGCCACCGTCGCTCGCCCGCTAACATTGAAATACATGGTTTTAAGATTTTTAGTAAATCAAAAACTTGTCTGAAATTCATGAAAATTGACATGCTATCATGGAACGGCATCAACGTGCAGTGGTAAAAATATTATCCCATTTGGGGCAGGTTGGGGGTATAAGCTTCTCACAAACCAGAGCTTCTCGCAACAAGCCTCATGGTTACGGTAGGGAACGTTTCACCTTTCTGGACGAAACCGATACCCGTTGCCTCTTCTTCATTTTAATTTTTTCTCTAGTGTCAACATAGAACAACAGGAGTGTTGTGTTAAATTTTGGAATTTTTCGGGGTTCGTTTGGACATTTTTATATATAATTGAGTTTCAATGCATTTATGTGCATAATTCAAATTTGAACTACAAGCACATGCTCTCATGCATATAAATTGGTTGAAAATTCAAATCTGTGTCCTCGGTTGCATGCTTAGGTCCCATGCAAGAAATGGGAATAAATGTCAAACACCCTGCCACCGTCACTCGGCCGCAAACACTGAGATACCTGGTTTTTAATTCTAGTAAATCCAAAACTAGTCTGAAATTCATGAAACTTGGCATGCTATCATGGAGCGGCATCAACATGCCATGGTAAATTTTTTGTCCCATTTGGGGTAGGTTTGGGTAAAGCTTCTCACAACAAGCCTGATGGTTTTCGGTAGGGAACGTGCCACCTTGGGGACGAAATGATATCCGTTGCCTCTTATTGCTTTCAAAAATTTCTGTGTCAACATAGAACAACAGGAGTGTTGTGTTAAATTTGGAGGATTTTTCAGGGTTCGTTGGACATTTTTATACATTAACTGGGTTTTCTAGGCATTTTATGTGCATAATTCAAATTTGAACTACTGCACATGCTCCAGTGATATAAATTGTTGAAAATCAAAATCTGTGTCCTTGGGTGCATGCTTAGGTCCCATGCAAGAAATGGGAATGAATTTCAAACACCAGGGCATGTTGATTGCCGGCAAAACGTTGAGATACTTTGTTTTAAATTCTAGTAAATCCAAAACCGTCTGAAATTCATGAAACTTGGCATGCTATCATGGAATGGCACCCGACATGCAGTGGTATTTTGTGTCCATTTTGAGAGAAGGCGCACTCGAATAACAGCCAACAAAGGCATTTTGAAACAAATAGCGCCACTGTAACATCGCAAACGTTTAGATAGAACACCCGTATGTAAACCGACAGCTTCCCCAGTAAGCCAAGGGAAAATGTGCGAGCAGGATTTGTGCAGCTCTTCGTCGCAAATGTTTTATATAGAACACCTTTATGCAAAGTGAGAGCTATGGTCTTTCACAGTAAGCCAATGGAAAATCGCCGCGCAGGATTTGTGCATCTCTTCAACGCAAACGGTTCAGATTGAATAGGTATGCAAAGCGAGACTTCGGCGCTAAGCCAAGAGAAATTTGGAAGCAGGATTTGTACCTCTTCACACGCAAATGGTTTTTTTCAGATGACCCGTGTGCAAACACGTACAGACAATTTGGTAAGATTTGCATCTGTCATATGGGTATATTGCCATTTGTCAAACTAGAAAGATTGACATTTGTTTTTCTAGTAACATTGCCATTTGTCAATCCTTGTAACACTGCGATTTGTCAAAATATGCAGCTAAAAATCACTAGCACTATCTAATTTTTGCAACTAAAATTCAATAATTAAGCATATATTTCATTCATAGATTGTGCAGTCCTTCTTAATTTATACTAACAGTTCAACTCGACAGCGAACCGACCAAACTTTTCTCCAATTGTTGCCAACCACGTACTGAAATAGCAGTTCAACTATATATACTAGCTAATTTAAGTACGTTGTACAGTTCCACCACATCTATAGTCAGATGAACTGAACAAAATAGCCCCTAAATACTACTACTACTACTACGGAGGGGCTTTGTACTAATTCCGGCAGCCTCTCCTCTGTCGAGCGCGCTCAGTAAGAGGAAGAGGAGGAGGAGCCTACCGACGAGCTGGACAACTGCAAAACGGTGCCTGCGCTGCTGCACCTTCAGCGACGTCACCTCGAACACCCTCTGCCGCTCCAGATGACCCCTCTCGAAGTGGCCGGACTACTCATAGATCTCCTGATTCTCGCCTCTGCGTCGGCGTGTGCTGGCGGCCACGGCTACGGTAAGGCTCTTTGCGTGCTCGACGAGGCACTCCTCCTCCTCCCGCAGGAACTTGATGTAGGGGAGGCGGTGTGGAGTACCTCCGCCCTTCTTGGGCGGCGGTGGCGAAGCGGGGGTGATGATCCCGGCGGTCGACGGTGGCTGGCGGCCACGGCGCCGACGATGGGGTGGCGGGACCTCGCTTGGTCCAGTGGCAGAGCGGGTGATGGCACGGTGGCCGGCAGTTGGGTGGCGGCCACGACAGCCACCTCCCGCCTTCGGGCCGTGACGGTGGAGCGAGCGATGGCCCCGGCTTTGACGGGTGGTGTGGCGGCAACGGCGGCCGGCAACAGTACCGAAGGGCAGCAGCGGTGGAGCGTGTGGTGGGTGTTCCGCGCACACCCAACAGGGACGCCACGCGCACTACACTACGCGGGGACTGCGCCGCCGCCACGGTGTAGCCTCCCTGCTGGAGCTGCCCTCTGATGACGACGGAGTGGCTGAGCGACGGCGACAGACCGGTGGCATTGCGGATTGTGGGAGAAGCAGACGAGATAAGCTACAGGGAGGGAGGGGAAAATGCGACGCAGGACTCGCCGGCCGTGAGTGTTATATAGGGTAGGTGAAGCATTGGGATTTTGGGGGATTTCACCGAGTCGGGCCAGAAGCTTGCGGGTTGCGCGGGAACGGGCTCACCACCGTTTGGCCAAAAGAACGCCCCCGCGCGCTGCTCAAGCTTGTGCTCGAAGCGTTGGGGAGGGGGTGACAAGACGTGTGAGAGGAGCACGAAATGACACGTACCACGGTTAATAAAAAAACATTGCGATTAATTACCTACTATACCCCGTCCTGATTTAAAGTAGGATAACTAATAAAATATGAATGCATGTCGCCAAAGTTATATCGTTGGATTCGTATTTGAACTTAGTTTCCAGTTATATAATTTTGTAACATGCATTAACATTTTGTTGGTTAAATTTAAGGTTTATATACCAGTAAGCGTTTGCCCACAACACCCACGGCTTATTCCATCACAAACAGCTCAGATGGATCAACTGTATGCCACGTATCGCACACGCAACTCTAATCTGATTCGTGCTTGATGTCTCCGACATCGTTCGCACATGTTCGTCTTATTTGCCACGTATCACTGTGCCGGCCTCTGCTCGCGTTCCCTCGGCAAGCTCTGCTCGCCGTTAGGCGCCGCAGCGCTCTTGTGCTCGCCGTTAGGCATCGCGGCGCGCTCTGCTCGCGTCCATCGGCGCGCTCGGCTTGTGGACAGCTTTTCCTTGCGTGTTCAACTGCTATATGCATATATATGGTTGCTCGCCGTGAGGCGACCGCGGAGCGCTCTGCTCGGTCCCTCCGCGCGTGCTCTGCAGTGGTTGGGCTGTGCACGATCACGTCGGGGGCCCCATATGCATGCGGTTGTGCCTCGGCGTCGCCACGCGATGCAGTTACGTGCGGCACGATGAAGTTACGCGCTGCAAATTAGAACTGCCATCAGGGCGTCCGATATTCCAGGCCGTCCGGCTTCCCCTTTAATTCCCGCGGCCATTATAACCTTAGTCTCTTCAACCTTTCGATCGGCCCCCAACACAACAAGCACCCCCACGACGACACATAGAGAGGGGAGTCTAGCGGCGCTCCAATGGAGTTCAGTGAGCATAAGTGGAGACCCATGCGAGGGAGAAGGATCTCTCGGTGGTGTACACCATCAATCCGGCCGTGGTAGATGACTACATCAACACCGTTGAGCAGTTGCTTGCTCGAGACAAGTCAAGGTGGTCGGATCGACCTCCGAGTACACCGCCGGTCGTCCCAACATAGATCAGAAGGTTGTCGTCGCCCAGTTGTACGTGCGTAATCATGTCCCATCTACCACTACTGCATGGCCACAGAGCCTTCCGACCGTTTCGTAGGTTGTCAACAGCACCGACTACAAGTTGGCTACGGTGGAAACCACCGACAATGTAAAAGCGCTCAGGGTTACGGGCTTGGCCTGCAAGAACCTTGTCGAAATCCGTGAGCACTACAGGATCTGGGGCACACGAAGAAGGACTCCCTGGTTGAACTCGCCTCGGCCATCATCGACCCATCTACGAAAAGATGAAGCAGGATGCCAACAGAACACGTCCCGTATCCTGGACACGGGCCTAGATGTGGCAACTTGATGAACCTCACCTCAGGTTCTCGGCCAAGAGCGTGTACACATGCTACGATGCACAGGCGGATCGTTGACATGAGGAAGTGCTCGTTACCGAAATCGACGAGGCCGGTCGAGCCACAAGAGAGCGAGTAGCGGCAAGCGTCATAAGAAGTAGATGATGATCAGATGATCGTTTATCCTAGTTAATCATGCATGTAATATATAGTTTACTTGGTGTGTGTGGAAATGTCATGTGTATAGTAGCCACCTATGTAATTATGCATGTATAGTTTACTTTGGTGTGTGCAAATGCCGTGGCTGTAGTAGCCACCTATGTAATTGGATGTTAATTTGGTTATGCAACCATGCCTTATAAGTGTGTATATATATAATGTTTGTTGTTCTGTGCAATCCCATCGCACAACACACATGTCTTATTAGCAGCAATCGTCTGTGTTATTATCGGTTTTCGCACACATTTCTGATACAGACCTGTTTGCCGCGTATCACACACATCTTGTTATTGAACCGTTTCTGTTCTCTTGTCTCAACGCAAACAGTTCATCCGAGTGAACCGCATGCCGTATATCGCACACACCTTGATCTGGCTGACCGTTTCTTTTGTGTTGCCTAATCACAAATAGTTCATCCGAGTGAACCGTATGCGTATATCGCCACACACTCATCTGGCTGCCCGTTTCTTTGTTCCTCCTAATCGCAAACAGTTAATTGAACTGAACCGTATGCCCTGCATCGCAACGCAACTAAAATCTTAACCGTGTTTGATGATCTGTCATCGCAAATGTTTTGTACCTTTTTGACGGTTTTTTACACCACGTTTGCGATTATTGCATCGCACCAGTTTCATCGAAGGGTCTCTGATCGTAGTGTCGCGTTAGCAGCATCCTGCAGTAGTGTGACGGCCTCATGGAGAGACGAGCCGCCGTGTTTGTTCGGTAGAGGAAAAGAGATCTTGCGAAGGAGTTCGACTGCCAGATCAGAGGGTAGCAAGCATTATGTTTCCTGATTTTGAGAGTGATTTCTTTCCATGTGAGGTGGGTTGCCTCGAAAAAATTTGTGGGGTGTGGGGGTAACTTCCTTCAATTTTCCGATTTTGAGGTGATTTTTTTTATGTGAGGTGGTTGCCTCGAAAACATTGATGGGGTGTGGGGCAGCTTCCTTCGGTGATGATAACAAAACGAAGCGAAACGGGGTGGGGGGGGGGGTACGAAGCGACGATACACCTACCAACTCCATAATTAGGAGTAGAGATTAGGTCTATTAGTACTCTATGAATCTGTGTTTTACTACAAGTGTTACATTTTGTCGCGTATATGGTGTCATTCCCCGTGTGTTAGCTACTTCATAGCGAGATTTTCTCTTTGGCAAGTCATTACGCCAGGACGTTTAAGACATCATTTGAATTATTTTTTTTGACAATAGGTGAATTTTATTGACTTAATGAAGCATCAAGAGGATACAAACATAATGACACCACATCCGGCCTTGTATAGCTAGGATGTTCACAGCCAACACTAAACGCACACACGCAAATGAAAAAAACACGCTGGCAAATAGCAAAGTCATATAAGACCAAAGCGATGCTTAAGCGAGAGAAAACAAAAAATTTCCCAAAGTGATCAACTCCGTGATCGTAAACTACAGTTATGACCATATCCACACCAACCATCTCATGACATCACAAGAACAACGAGGTTCTTCAACGACAACGCCTTCAGGAAGGGAGCGACGATCAAGCCCGCCGTCACCGCATCAACCACCAAAGGCTAGATTTTAGGTTTTCACCTGAAGAACCAGTCCAACTGTCAAAGCATATTGAACAATGCCTTCAATACGGAAACGACGCAAAACGTCGCCATTGTCAGTTATAACCAACTTGGATCAGACCTAAGATTTCACCCCGGAGCTCGTCGAAGTCAATCATGTGTTGTTGCCACCACTTTCCGCAATCCAACAGCTACATGGTGCTGGCTAGAACCTGCCGCCATTACTGCACAACCATACCCTTTGCGTCAAGCCATCTATATAGTTGCATCACAACCGTCAAAGATAACCACCGGATCTGGAGAAGGGAACTCTCACGAAGATCTTCTATGGCACCATAATCAGCAGCAGGTCGCCGCTGCAATTCGATGGTGTCACCGTTGCCATCGTAATCGTTGGAGATGGAGAAGCCGGATCCGGGAAATCATACCTTCATTCGATGATGGACAACCTGATTCAGTTTGTCTATCAAGTCGAGCTAGTACTCACAGCAACCACCGCCGTCCTATCCAACGGCCGCTGCCAGCCGCCCGCCCCTAGTGATTACAAGTCGCCAGCTACCATAATGGAAGATGCCGCTGCAGCCGAATCCAACGGTCGCTGACTGAGCAAGGGCTTGACATGGGCGCTCATCACCGACTCTGAACTGGGCATGGGAAGTCGTTGCAAGCCCTCGTCGAAAGGACCAGCCCTCATCGGCTCCTCATCTGGACCCGATCAGATCTGGGTAGACGAAATCACAAGGCATAGGTGGGGAGGAGGGCTGGAGGCTGATGCCTACTCCTGGCCAGACTCCATGAGCTAGATCGGAGCTCCTTCGGTTCCTGACGGTTGACGGAGAACTGCCAGCCGACGTTGACTCACTTGGGAGGAGAAGTAAACGACCTCGGACGGAGCAAAGGAGAGAAGCCCCGCCGCCGCCCTACACCGCGTGGGGTGTTTTGCCCAGCGGCTCCGACTGACGGCGGCGAGGGGTTGGAGGAGGCGGAGGTGTGGCGGCCGATCTGAATCGCTCCCGTGTCCCTACTGGGTCTACTGGGTCCCTTTGAATTTGAATTACTTTTTGGTTAGTCTATCTTTGTAGAATTGCAAAATGCAAAGAACTGGGATGGTCCTTCTATCATCTAAACAAATGCTATGTAAAACTAGCTATGAGATGCTAGACCCTACCCCTCCGTTCCTAAATATATGACGTTTTGGTAGTTTAATTTGAACTACCAAAATGTCATATATTTAGGAATGGAGAGTACTGTGTTCTTTTTTTTGTTTTCCTTCCATTTTCCATTTTCTTTTGGGGCTAGAAATGAGAGAGTCGCGTCACTTCACCTAGGGATGAAAATGGAGTGGAAACTTTCGGTTTTTTTCGAGGGAAAAATGGAAATGGAGGGGAAATATGGACAGAAACGGAAACCGAAATTTGCAAACGGAAGTGGAAATGGAATTTTGTTGCGGAAACGGAAAAAAATGGAACGGGTTTTCCGGAGGAACAAACGTGGAAACGGAACTTTCCATTTCCGTGAATATGCAATTTCCGTTTGACTATAGACATATGGCTTCTTTGTAGCCCAACCACACAAAACAACACACAATGACACAATGGTAGAATGAAACATTTGAGGCCTAACTCCTACTACCACACATGTACCCAGTTTGACCAATATGTAATTGTTCAGTACTACTACAATACTACGCTATTGTGCTAACATAATGATATTATTTGTAGCCATTTTAACAATTCATTAAATTTGTTGTTTTTGTGTGTTTTCTCTATGATTCAAGTGGTTTTTAAGTTCCGGTCAATACCCCCTTATGTTCCATGTCTACTTTGTATTTGCTCCGTGTCCGTTTTCGTTAGTATCTGTTTCCGTCTTCATTTTCGAGGTTTTTATATTCGTTTCTGCTTCTGCAAAAATATATAAAAACAAATATGGTAGCACTCAGTTTTGTCCGTTTCCGCTCCGTTTTCCCCTAACTTCACCTATAAAGCAACGTTCTACTATAACTTATAAAAAAAAAAGTAAGTTAGTAGTAGATGCTAGTGTATTTGTTGCTTCCATTTTTCTTTTGCTTTGGGAGCTATTGATGTGAGGGGCTGGGGTCTGCCTACCTTGCCTCACAGCTTCCGTTAACATCACACGCTGATTGGCTACTTGCCACATAATGGCTGCTACCATCCCCATTGAATTTGTTTGAGGAATTTAGACCATCTGCCTACGGGGAGCTGGTAACCACCGCCGACTGCCTCTCAGGGAGATCTGGCCTGACGTGTTTGACATGGCCTTTTGTTCAGGTGCATCCATCACACACGCCTCCTGCTTGCATATGCATCTCCTGAGTTTTGACTTGTGTGTGGCATGGCAGGATCGATCGTCCCGGCTAGATCTGCTCCTACAGCTGCAGGCTCATTCTTAATGCTCACTAGATCTCCTCCCTGAAAAGGACCGACATGACTATCTCCCTCCTGAGAAGAGTGGACAACCTGTACTACCACAGTACTCCTAATGTTATCAGTGATCAGAAGTCAGACAGCAGCAGCTGATTTTGTTCGTTTCAGAGAGTAGACTTTTTTTTAAAGTCTATATATACTTTTCTTCCGGAGTTTTTGTTCAGAGTTCAGACTTGACATGTAGTACTGTACGGTGCCTGCATCTCCTGAATCGGGCAAAAGGGTGTGGCAGAAATAGAATACTGATTCGTTAGACACAGAACAAACAGTATCATTTTACCCACTTGTCACTGAACTGAAAAGGACGTGCACGTAGCTACCGTTGCTATCGTGATTGTATCGAAACATAAGTTAACTAGAAAATATTCTGACTTGTTTTGTACTTCAAATAGACCATAAACATATATATATATATATATATATATATATATATATATATATATAATATATATATATATAGCCTACGAGGCTTAAGCAAATCATACTTCCATAATCTTTTTTTTCTATCCCTTCTAACATGGTATCAGCAGAATCGATCCAACCCTAGCCACCGCCCGCCGCTTCTGCCCCGCGCCGCCCCTGAGGCAGTCGGTCTCCATGACCGCATCGAGGGCAGCGCCGCACGTATCTAGGGTTCGTTCGCCGGTGTGTGACCGGTTGCCCTAGAGAGTTTTTTTTTTCCTATCTCTTGATCCGGATTTTTTCTCTTTCACCGGTTGTTTTGATCGGCGTTTACTTTTTGTTTTTTCGATCTAAGATCGGTTTGCGTCGCCCGCCGACGTCATCGACCCCGCGCCTTTACTCCGACATCGGCATCGACTCTACACCGGCGCTTCGTCATCAACCGCCCGGCAAGGCTGGACGCGCCGCCCCAAGGGACGTCTTCGTGCGTCGCTGCCGTTCGCTCGTCGCGCGGTCTCCCATTGGGACCTTCTTCATCGTCAACGCTCGGGACATCACCGACAACGTCGCCATCGACTCCGATCTACGCGTCGTCCCCACTGGCACGCACAGCGTTGCCATTGGTCTAATCAAACGATCACGCGCCTATCTTCGCCAGCACTACCTGCACACGCCTACTGCCATCAAGCCACAGGTTGCCGTCGCGCCGTCCATTCGACCGCTGCGTCGCCGCCCCAAGGTCTTCCCGTTGGCTGCCCCGACTCGCGTGGCGCCCGCCGACGCCCCTTCGGCTCTCGCGTCACGGCCCCGTTCCACGCCGCCGCCCCAAGATCCTCCCGCGACTACCCCTAGCTGCCACCGCCTTTGCGTCACCCCTTAGAGCAGACGCGCCGCGGCACGCGGTCCACGCCGCTTCCCGTCGGGTCGTCGCCCCCGCCAGTGGTCTCCACGCGCTGCCCCAATCCGCGAGCCGCCGCTAACCACCGCCTCTTCGGGCTGTAGCGCCGGGCAAGCAGTAGTGACAGCCACGAGGTCCTTCCCGCTGTCGCCCCGACTGCCCTCCCCTGCTGCTGCGTCGCCCCTTCGGCCGTAGCGCCGGCCCGCGGCACTCCGCTGTCACCGCGCGTCGACTTCCCATGGTATGCGCCGCGCCCTCCTCGGCGCGGAAGCCACCGTTTCGCGCCGGTTTTCGTCACGCTGTCGGGTTCCTCGTCCTACTTCGAGAGCAGACGCCCGCGCTCCTAACCAAGCCGTCGCCGCCGTCGTCAGGCCGCCGCCGCACTCTTCTTCAGTCCCGCCGCTGCTACCCCGTAGCCGCCACTGACCGTCAACTCCCTTCATCTCGTCCAGCACCGCAGCATCGCTAGGTCGCCGTTACTAACCCGACCAACTTCGTCTACTCCGACCACCTTGGTGACATCGGCCCCACGGTATTGGCGTCACAACCGTCGTCGAGTCTCCTTCTCTGCTGGCTTCTCCGACTCCTCAACATAGCGTACAACTCGGTGTAGGTCCCTCGTCTACGCAGTCCGGTGCTGGAAACCAATGCGTGCCTTCGTCCCGACGTGTCCCCGGGCCTGGGAATTCCTAGTGCTCCGGGCAAAGACATGAATCAATGCTTTGGCGAACTTTACGAACATCCTCCAAGATTGTGTCTTCGCCAATGGTTACATAGTCATCATTGCACCGGCAGAACACCATATGCCAAGACTTGAACAATCGCAATGCATTTCATCAGAGGGCTTGCACTGATCTCTCCACCTGCATTTCTTCGGAGCTTGAAACAGTCATCCTACTCGCAACGGCTTTTGCAATGGTCAGAAAAAGACTAGTGAACATCCGAAAGCATCGGCGAAAGTACTCACCGGATAGGTTGGATTTGATCAATCTTTCATGATCTTGGCAGGCCCCCCCTCTATCACGGTTGATGTGTATGCGGCCAAATTGTGATCATCTCCTCGGTCGCCGAACATAATAATTGGAAATCATGCCTAAAACGGTGTCAAAGTCATCGTCATCTTCTTCCTCCTCTTCAAATGACAACGAGTCCTCCACGCCATCTCTCTCAAACCTCTTCATATCAATCCAAATGGTTCGGTTCAATCCAAACGGCTCGGTTCAAAGAGAAAAAACAAAAAAAAACTCACCTAGGCAATTTCTTCGACACTTGGGGGCGGTGGTGGTGACAAAAGCCGGTTGTGCGTGGTTTAGACCGAACCGGGTGCGGCTGGTGACCTGCCAGCGGTGCGCAAGCAAGGTGAGATGCGACGGCCACTAGAAAAAGAAGAAAACTCGAAAGAAATCAGATGAATCAACAATGCGAACGACTGGTGTGGGTTTCACCTTGATTCCGGCAACGGACGACGGGGGCCGAATGGGCTGGCGACAGGCCAGAACGACAGCGGGAGGGCAAGGGATGGAACGAGGTAGCAGGGAGGCACGCCGGCAAAAATGCAGTGGCGGCGCGACGCAAGAGAGAGACTGCAACGTTTTACTCAGCCGCCAATCAATGGAGTAAAAATAGAGAATTTTGGGGCCGGAGTAAAAATATACTCACTAACCGCGATGAGGGATCGGCTAGGTGCTGGGTTTACTGGAGTAAAATCAAAATTTTACTCCCGGTTATAGGGGATCGGTTAGAAATGCTCCTAATATGTGTAAACTAATTAGTATGCCTGAAACCACCACACGTGCTGGCACCCAAACCATACATACATGATGTTACAAAACTATCCCCTACAGTCCTCACCACATTAATCAGCATCATAATTGACACATGGATTCAACTTTTGTTGTTGGTGGATGGCAGACGATCATGGAGATATCTAAATTAAAGTAGAATAAGGTATAGTACATGCCAACCATCCAACGTCCTCGCGTGATCACACCTCGCCGTTTGGAAACGGTCCATGTCGTGCATCAATGTTAAGCTGGTGCACATCAATCTGAGCCCCTATTGCAGCCGAGGCTGCTCCCCAGTACCCCATGCATCCCTTGCTGCCGGAGGGAAGGGATACTCATCACATAGCATAGAGGAGGCAAGGCCCCCATGGAGGTTGAAGGAGAGGGGGGTGCTGGAGAGGTCGAGGTCGGAGCTAGGGCACGGGTGGTGACACTAGTACAGCGAGGTGCTATACAAACGGTTTTTAACCCCTTTCCACGAAGGCATTTGGAACCGTCGCCTAGTGAGTGACGCGATAGGGGGGTCCTTCCCAACGACCCAGAGAAACTGTCGGGGGGTATGCCCTCCTGGCACACACGCTCGGCAAATGAGGTCAGTGTGCGACCGCGAGCGATCAAATATGGTTAACGTATAGTAGTGCTAAAAAAATTTCAATTATACACGCGGAAATTGTTTCCGATCGTAAGTTCATCCCACATAGTTAGTCCCACTAAACCTTTCCGTTCGTATGACATCCCAACAGTCACTCCAAGAAAAACGTTTCTGTTCGCAGGTACATCACACACAATATTCCCCGTTAAATCGTTTGATTTGAATACTAATGGGGTCACAGCTGCAAAGGATGGTGTTTGAATTGCTAGAACTTTTATCTGCAGTGAACATGCAACTATAGGTGTGTCCAAAAAATTGGAATTATTCACGGGTTCGTTTGGACATTTTTATACATAACTTGGTGTTCTAGGCATTTCAGGTGCACAATTCAAAATTAAACTACATGCACATGCTCGGTGCACCAAAATGGGTTGAAAATGATATATGTGTCCATGGGTTGATGCTTATGTCCCATTCAAGAAATGGGGATGAATTTCAAACACCACGGCACGTGGCTCTCCGGCAAAAGTTGAGGTGCTTCTTTTGTAATTCTAGTAAATACAAAACTCGTCTGAAATTCATGAACCTTGGCATGCTATCATGGAACGGCATCAACATGGTGGGGTAAAAAATATTGTCCCATTTGGTGCGGTTATGGTATAGCTTCTCACAAACCAGAGTTCTACAAGAAGCCTCATGGTTTCCGTTAGGAAACGTGTCACCTTTTGTGGACAAAATGAATTCGTCGCTCTTTTCTTTAATTTTTTCCTGATGTCAACATAGAAACAACAGGAGTGTCGTGTAAATTTTGGATTTTTTCGGGGATCGTTTGGACATTTTTATATGTTAACTGAGTTTCTAGGCATTTATGTGCATTAATTCAAAATTGAACTACATGCACATGCTCCAGTCCTAAAAATGGGTTGCAAAATCAAATGTTTGTCCTTGGTTGCAAGCTTAGGTCACATGCAAGAAATGAGAATGAATGTCAAACACCTTCACACTGTCGCTCGGCCGCTAACATTGAGATACATGGTTTTAAATTCTAGTAAATCGAAAACTCGTCTGAAATCATGAAACTTGACATGATTATCATGGAACGGCATCGATATGCCGTGGTTAAAAATATTGTTCCCATTTGTGGCAGGTTTGGGTATAAGCTTATCGCAAACCAGAGTCTCTCACAACAAACATAATGGTTTCGATAGGGAATTGCCACCTTGGGGGACGAAACAATATCTGTTGCCTCTTCTTACTTTAAAATTTTCTCGTGTCAACATAGAACAACAGGAGTGTTGTGTCAATTTTGGGATTTTTCGGGGTTCGCTGGACATTTTATACATTAACTGAGTTTTCTATGCATTCAGGTGCATATGCAAATTTGAACTACATGCACATGCTCCAGTGCATATAAACGGGTTGAAAAATCAATGTGTGTTCTGGTTGCAACCTTAGGTCCCATGCAAGAAATGGGATTATGAATGTCAACACCCTTTGCCACCGTCGCTCGCCCGCTAACATTGAAATACATGGTTTTAAGATTTTATAATAGTAATCAAAAACTTGTCTGAAATTCATGAAAATTGACATGCTATCATGAACGGCAATCAACGTGCAGTGGTAAAATATTATCCCATTTGGGGCAGGTTGGGGGTATAAGCTTCTCACAAACCAGAGCTTCTCGCAACAAGCCTCATGGTTACGGTAGGGAACGTTTCACCTTTCTGGACGAAACCGATACCCGTTGCCTCTTCTTCATTTTAATTTTTTCTCTAGTGTCAACATAGAACAACAGGAGTGTTGTGTTAAATTTGGAATTTTCGGGGTTCGTTGTGGACATTTTTATATATAATTGAGTTTCAATGCATTTATGTGCATAATTCAAATTTGAACTACAAGCACATGCTCTCATGCATATAAATTGGTTGAAAATTCAAATCTGTGTCCTCGGTTGATGCTTAGGTCCCATGCAAGAAATGGGAATAAATGTCAAACACACCCTGCACCGTCACTCGGCCGCAAACACTGAGATACCTGGTTTTTAAATTCTAGTAAATCCAAAACTAGTCTGAAAAATTCATGAAACTTGGCATGCTATCATGGAGCGGCATCAACATGCCATGGTAAATTTTTTGTCCCATTTGGGGGGGGTAGGTTTTGGGTAAAGCTTCTCACAACAAGCCTGATGGTTTTCGGTAGGGAACGTGCCACCTTGGGGACGAAATGATATCCGTTGCCTCTTATTGCTTTCAAAAATTTCTGTGTCAACATAGAACAACAGGAGTGTTGTGTTAAATTTGGAGATTTTTTCAGGGTTCGGTTGGACATTTTATACATTAATGGGTTTTTCTAGGCATTTATGTGCATAATTCAAATTTGAACTAATGCACATGCTCCAGTGATATAAATTGTTTGAAAATAAAATCTGTGTCCTTGGGTGCATGCTAGTCCCATGCAAGAAATGGGAATGAATTTCAAACCACCAGGGCATGTTGATTGCCGGCAAAACGTTGAGATACTTTGTTTTAAAATTCTAGTAAATCCAAAACGCGTCTGAAATTCATGAAACTTGGCATGCTATCATGGGAATGGCACCCGACATGCAGGTGGTATTTTGGTGTCCATTTTGAGAGAAGCGCACTCGAATAACAGCCAACAAAGGCATTTTGAAAACAAATAGCTGCCACTTGTAACATCGCAAACGTTTAGATAGAACACCCGTATGTAAACCGACAGCTTCCCCAGGTAAGCCAAGGGAAGGGAAATGTGCCGAGCAGGATTTGTCAGCTCTCGTCGCAAATGTTTTATATAGAACACCTCTTTATGCAAAGTGAGAGCTATGGTCTTTCACAGTAAGCCAATGGAAAAAATCGCCAGCGCAGGATTTGTGCATCTCTTCAACGCAAACGGTTCAGATTGAATAGGTATGCAAAGCGAGACTTCGGCGCTAAGCCAAGAGAAAATTGGAAAGCAGGATTTGTACCTCTTCACACGCAAATGGTTTTTTTCAGATGACCCGTGTGCAAACACGTACAGACAATTTGGTAAGATTTGCATCTGTCATATGGTGTATATTGCCATTTGTCAAACTAGAAAGATTGAACATTTGTTTTTCTAGTAACATTGCCATTTGTCAATCCTTGTAACACTGCGATTTGTCAAAATATGCAGCTAAAATCACTAGCACTATCTAATTTTGCAACTAAAAATTCAATAATTAAGCATATATTTCATTCATAGATTGTGCAGTCCTCTTAATTTATACTAACAGTTCAACTCGACAGCGAACCGACCAAACTTTTCTCCAATTGTTGCCAACCACGTACTGAAATAGCAGTTCAACTAGATATACTAGCTAATTTAAGTACGTTGTACAGTTCCACCACATCTATAGTCAGATGAACTGAACAAAATAGCCCCTAAATACTACTACTACTACTACGGAGGGGCTTTGTACTACATTCCGGCAGCCTCTCCTCTGTCGAGCGCGCTCAGTAAGAGGAAGAGGAGGAGGAGCCTACCGACGAGCTGGACAACTGCAAACGGTGCCCCCTGACGCTGCTGCCACCTTCAGCGACGATCCACCTCGAAACACCCTCTGCCGCTCCAGAGACCCCTCTCGAAGTGGCCGGACTACTCATAGATCTCCTGATTTCTCGCCTCTGCGTCGGCGTGTGCTGCGGACGGCCACGCTACGGTAAGGCTCTTGCGTGCTCGACGAGGCATCCTCCTCCTCCCGACAGGAACTTGATTGTAGGGAGGAGGGGCAAGTAGTGTGGAGCTTTTGAACCTCCAGCCCTTCACTTGGGCGGCGGTGGCGAAGCGGGGTGATGATCCCGGCGGTCGACGGTGGGCTGGCGGCCACGGCGCCGACGATGGGGTGGCGGGAAACCTCAGATGGTCCAGTGGCAGAGCTGGGTGATGCCACGGTGGCCGGCAGGTGGGTGGCGGCCACGACAGCCACTCCCGCCTTCGGGCCGTGACGGTGGAGCGAGCGATGGCCCCGGCTTTAGACGGGGGTGTGGCGGCACGGCGGGCCGGCAACAGTACCGAGGGCAGCAGCGGTGGAGCGGTGTGGTGGGTGTTCCGCGCACACCCAACAGGACGCCAGCGCACTACACTACGCGGGGACTGCGCCGCCGCCACGTGTGTGTAGCCTCCCTCGGAGCTGCCCTCTGATGACGACGGAGTGGCTGAGCGACGGCGACAGACCGGTGCATTGCGGATTGTGGGAGAAGCAGACGAGATAAGCTACAGGGAGGGAGGGGAAAATGCGACGCAGGACTCGCCGGCCGTGAGTGTTATATAGGGTAGGTGAAGCATTGGGATTTTGGGGGATTTCACCGAGTCGGGCCAGAAGCTTGCGCGGTTTGCGCGGGAACGGGCTCACCACCGTTTGGCCAAAAGAACGCCCCCGCGCGCTGCCAAGCTTGTGCTCGAAGAGTCTGGGAAGAGGTGGGTGACAAGACGTGTGAGAGGAGCACGAAATGACACCGTACCGCCACGGTTATAAAAAAACATTGCGATTAATTACCTACTATACCCCGTCCTGATTTAAAGTAGGATAACTAATAAAATATGAATGCTGTCGCCAAAGTTATATCGTTGGATTCGTATTTGAACTTAGTTTCCAGTTATATAATTTTTGTAACATGCATTAACATTTTGTTGGTTAAATTTAAGGTTTATATACAGTAAGCGTTTGCCCACAACACCCACGGCTTATTCCATCCACAAACAGCTCAGATGGATCAACTGTATGCCACGTATCGCACACGCAACTCTAATCTGATTCGTCTTGATGTCTCCGACATCGTTCGCACGTAGTTCGTCTTATTTGCCACGTATCACTGTGCCGGCCTCTGCTCGCGTTCCTCGGCAAGCTCTGCTCGCCGTTAGGCGCCGCAGCGCTCTTTGCTCGCCGTTAGGCATCGCGGCGCGCTCTGCTCGCGTCCATCGGCGCGCTCGGCTTGTGGACAGCTTTCCTTGCGTTGTTCAACTGCTATATGCAATATATGGTTGCTCGCCGTGAGGCGACCGCGGAGCGCTCTGCTGGTCCCTCCGCGCGTGCTCTGACAGTGGTTGGGCCTGTGCACGATCACTCGGGGGCCCCATATGCTGCGGTTGGCCTCGGCGTCGCCACGCGATGCAGTTACGTTGCGGCACGATGAAGTTACGCGCTGCAAATTAGAACTGCCATCAGGGCGTCGATATTCCAGGCCGTCCGGCTTCCCCTTTAATTCCCGCGGCCATTATAACCTTAGTCTCTTCAACCTTTCGACGAGCCCCCAAAACACAACAAGCACCCCCACGACGACACATAGAGAGGGGATGTCTAGCGGCGCCCAATGGAGTTCAGTGAGCATAAGTGGAGACCCATGCGAGGGAGAAGGATCTCTCGGTGGTGTACACACAATCGGCCGTGGTAGATGACTACATCAAACACGTTGAGCAGTTGCTTGCTCGAGACAAGTCACAAGGTGGTCGGATCGACCTCCAGTACACCGCCGGTCGTCCAACATAGATCAGAAGGTTGTCGTCGCCCAGTTGTACGTGCGTAATCATGTCCCAATCTACCACTCTGCATGGCCACAGAGCCTTCCGACCGTTTGCGCTAGGTTGTCAACAGCACCGACTACAAGTTGGCTACGGTGGAAACCACGACAATGTAAAAGCGCTCAGGGTTACGGGCTTGGCCTGCAAGAACCTTGTCGAAATCCTGAGCATACAGGATCGGGGCACACGAAGAAGGACTCCCTGGTTGAACTCGCCTCGGCCATCATCGACCATCTACGAAAAATGAAGCAGGATGCCAACGAAACACGTCCCGTATCTGGACAGGGCCTAGATGGGGCAACTTGATGAACCTCACCTCAGGTTTCGGCCAAGAGGCGTGTACACATGCTACGAGATGCACAGGCGGATCGTTGACATGAGGAAGTGCCGTTTACCGAAATCGACGAGGCCGGTCGAGCCACAAGGAGAGCGGTAGCGGCAAGCGTCATAAGAAGTAGATGATGATCAGATGATCGTTATCCTAGTTAATCATGCATGTAATATATAGTTTACGTTGGTGGTGTGAAATGTCATGTGTATAGTAGCCACCTATGTAATTATGCATGTATAGTTTACTTTGGTGTGTGCAAATGCCGTGGCTGTAGTAGCACCTATGTAATTGGATGTTATTTGGTTATGCAACCATGCCTTATAAGTGTGTATATTATAATGTTTGTGTTCTGTGCAATCCCATCGCACAACACACATGTCTTATTAGCAGCAATCGTCTGTGTTATTATCGGTTTTCGCACACATTCTGAATACAGACCTGTTGCCGCGTATCACACACATCTTGTTATGTGAACCGTTTCTGTTCTCTTGTCTCAACGCAAACAGTTCATCCGAGTGAACCGCATGCCGTATATCGCACACACCTTGATCTGGCTGGACCGTTTCTTTTGTGTTGCCTAATCACAAAAATAGTTTCATCCGAGTGAACCGTATGCCGTAATAGCACACACTCATCTGGCTGCCCGTTTCTTTGTTCTCCTAATCGCAAACAGTTAATTGAACTGAACCGTATGCCCTGCATCGCAACGCAACTAAAATCTTAACCGTGTTTTGATGCATCTGTCATCGCAAATGTTTTGTACCTTTTTGACGGTTTTTTACACCAACGTTTGCGATTATTGCATCGCACCAGTTTCATCGAAGGGTCTCTGATCGTAGTGTCGCGTTAGCAGCATCCTGCAGTAGTGTGACGGCCTCATGGAGAGACGAGCCGCCGGTTTGTTCGGTAGAGGAAAAGAGATCTGCGAAGGAGTTTCGACTGCAGATCAGAGGGTAGCAAGCATTATGTTTCCTGATTTTGAGTGATTTCTTTCCATGTGAGGTGGGTTGCCTCGAAAAAATTTGTGGGGTGTGGGGGTAACTTCCTTCAATTTTTCCCGATTTGAGGTGATTTTTTTTATGTGAGGTGGGTTTGCTCGAAAACATTGATGGGGTGTGGGGCAGCTTCCTTCGGTGATGTGATAACAAAACGAAGCGAAACGGGTGGGGGGGGGGGTACGAAGCGACGATACACCTACCAACTCCATAATTGGAGTAGAGATTAGGTCTATTAGTACTCTATGAATCTGTGTTTACTACAAGTGTTACATTTTGTCGCGTATATGGTGTCATTCCCCGTGTGTAGCTACTTCATAGCGAGATTTTCTCTTGGCAAGTCATTACGCCAGGACGTTTAAGAACATCATTTGAATTATTTTTTTGACAATAGGTGAATTTTATTGACTTAATGAAGCATCAAGAGGATACAAACATAATGACACCACATCCGGCCTTGTATAGCTAGGCATGTTCACAAGCCCAACACTAAACGCACACCACGCAAATGAAAAAAACACGCTGGCAAATAGCAAAGTCATATAAGACCAAACGGATGCTTAAGCGAGGAGAAAACAAAAAATTTCCCAAAGTGATCAACTCCGTGATCGTAAACTACAGTTATGACCATATCCACACCAACCATCTCATGAACTCACAAGAACAACGATGGTTCTCAACGACAACGCCTTCAGAAGGGAGACGACGATCAAGCCCGCCGTCACCGCATACAACCACCAAAGGCTAGATTTTAGGTTTTCACCTGAAGAACCAGTCCAACTGTCAAAGCATATTGAACAATGCTCAATACGGAAACGACGCAAAAACGTCGCCATTGTCAGTATAACCAACTTGGATCAGACCTAAGATTTCACCCCGGAGCTCGTCGAAGTCAATCATGTGTTGTTGCCACCACTTTCCCAATCCAACAGCTACATGGTGCTGGCTAGAACCTGCCGCCATTACTGCACAAACCATACCCTTTGTGTCAAGCCATCTATATAGTGCATCACAACGTCAAAGAAACCACCGGATCTGGAGAAGGGAACTCTCACCGAAGATCTTCTATGGCACATAATCAGCAGCAGGTCGGCCGCTGCAATTCGATGGTGTCACCGTTGCCATCGTAATCGTTGGAGATGGAGAAGCCGGATCCGGGAAATCATACCTTATTCGATGATGGACAACCTGATTCAGTTTGTCTAATAAGTCGAGCTAGTCTCACAGCAACCACCGCCGTCCTATCCAACGGCCGCTGCCAGCCGCCCGCCCCTAGTGATTACAAGCGCCAGCTACCATAATGGAAGATGCCGCTGCAGCCGAATCCAACGGCGCTGACTGAGCAAGGGCTTGACATGGGCGCTCATCACCGACTCTGAACTGGGCATGGGAAGTCGTTGCAAGCCCTCGTCGAAAGGACAGCCATCATCGGCTCCTATCTGGACGATCAGATCTGGGTAGCCGAAATCACAAGGCATAGGTGGGGAGGAGGGCTGGAGGCTGATGCCTATCCTGGCCAGATCCATGAGCTAGATCGGAGCTCCTTCGGTTCCTGACGGTTGACGAGAGAACTGCCAGCCGACGTTGACTCACTTGGGAGGAGAAGTAAACGACCTCGGACGGAGCAAAAGGAGAGAAGCCCCGCCGCCGCCCTACACCGCGGGGTGGGGTGTGTTTGCCCAGCGGCTCCGACTGACGGGGCGAGGGGTTGGAGGAGGCGGGATGGCCTGTGGCGGCCGATCTGAATCGCTCCCGTGTCCCTACTGGGTCTACTGGGTCCCTTTGAATTGAATTACTTTTTGGGTAGTCTATCTTTGTAGAATTGCAAATGCAAAGAACTGGTGATGGTCTCTATCATCTAAAACAAATGCTATGTAAACTAGCTATGAGATGCTAGACCCTACCCCTCCGTTCCTAAATATATGACGTTTTGGTAGTTTAATTTGAACTACCAAAATGTCATATATTTAGGAATGGAGAGTACTGGTTCTTTTTTTTGTTTTTCCTTCCATTTTCCATTTTTCTTTTGGGGCTAGAAATGAGAGAGTCGCGTCACTTCACCTAGGGATGAAAATGGAGTGGAAACTTCGGTTTTTTTCGAGGAAAAATGGAAATGGAGGGGAAATATGGGCACAGAAACGGAAACCGAAATTTGCCAAACGGAAGTGGAAATGGAATTTTTTTGTTGCGGAAACGGAACAAAAATGGAACGGGTTTTCCGGAGGAACAAAGTGGAAACGGAACTTTCCATTTCCGTGAATATGCAATTCCGTTTGACTATAGACATATGGCTTCTTGTAGCCCAACCACACCAAAACAACACACAATGACACAATGGTAGAATGAAACATTTGAGGCCTAACTCCTACTACACACATGTACCCAGTTTGACCAATATGTATTGTTCAGTACTACTACAATACTACGCTATTGTGCTAACATAATGATATTATTTGTAGCATTTTAACAATTCATTAAATTTGTTGTTTTTGTGTGTTTCTCTCTATGATTCAAGTGGTTTTTAAGTTCCGGTCAATACCCCCTTATGTTCCATGTCTACTTTGTATTTGCTCCGTGTCCGTTTTCGTTAGTATCTGTTTCCGTCTTCATTTTCGAGGTTTTATATTCGTTTCTGCTTCTGCAAAAATATATAAAAACAAATATGGTAGCACTCAGTTTTACGAATACAATTGCTATATTTCCAAGTTGTCAAGCATGCTTGGTTTGGTTATACTTGTGCAATGTGGTGCTCAGTTAATGTTTGGTTCATTTGTTGTGGTGTTTAGTTAACAGTTTGGTTCAATTCTGCAATGCGATGTTCAATAGTTGTGGGTGCATTCTGTTATTGTATACGTGAGAAGTAAATCGATTTGGCTGAACTAAATACATGAGAAACAAATACAATTGCTATATTTCAAGTTTGTAAGATGCTTGATTGGTTAACTGTTGATCTTCTATTAGGAGGTATGTTATATGAGCAATGTGGTGCTCAGTAATGTTTGGTTCATTTGTTGTGGTGTGTTAGTTAACTGTTTGGTTCAATTCTGCAATGCGATGTTCAATTGTTGTGGGTGCATTCTGTTATTGTATACCATGTGAGGAATAAATTAAATTTGGTTGTACTAAATACATGAGAAACAAATACAATTGCTATATTTCCAAGTTGTTAAGCATGCTTGGTTTGGTTAACTGTCTGATCTTCTATTAGGAGTATGTTATATTGTGCAATGTGGTGCTCAGTTAATGTTTGGTTCATTTATTGTGGTGTTTAGTTAACTGCTTGGTTCAATTCTGCAATGCGATGTCCAATTGTCGTGGGTAGAATTTTGTATTGTTGTGCATGTGAGGAATAAATCGAAGTTGGCTGCACTTAAAACATGAGAAACATATACAAGTGCTATATTTCCTAGTTCTTAATCATGCTTGGTTTGGATAAATGGGTTTTCCATGTGGCTTGAATTAATCTAATGAATCTGTAATGTGCTTATTTTTCATCAACATATTTTACTGATATCATGCGAACCCTTACTTAACCTGATGACTAACTACCTTATATGTGTTGCAGGGAAACAATGGGAAGCACTGAGGTTTACAATCAAGGTTAGCACGTGCATGGTCCGTTGTCTAGTAGCACATTATTGTGCAATTGCAGGAACCATTCTAATATTTAGGTTTTTAACAATTTGGTCTTGCACATGTATGTCCTGCTGTCAGAGGTTTTGACCCACTGTTTGACCCTTTTTGCATATGGGGAAATGAGTTGTCCATGAATATCAATCAAGTCAAGAAACTCAGAAAGATTGTTAGGATAAAGAAATTAGCGAAAAAAAACAACAAGATCTTTGTCTGCACAATGAAGAAGACATCAGTTCACTACAAGATGGTACTAACTATTATACCTTGCCTTTTTTTATTCCTTTGCCCCATTTCCAATATAGAGAAGATATTTATGCACATCCTTGTTTTCAGGCCTTTCCAAAGCAGTTCACTGATGATTACCTCTCAAACCACCTCTATGGTCAGGAGGCGAGGAAGGTTTTCATACAACACCCATGGTTCAATATTGAAGTGTTCCTGAAGAGGACAAAGGATGGACGGTCAATCATCCACAGGCACTGGTCTAAAGTTGCAAAGACCTTCAACATGAATGAAGGCTCAATATTCGCCTTTCGCTTCAGCAGTTTTCCAGATGAGATGCATCTTTCTATGTACCGTCTATGATGCTAATTTTGAAAGGTTCTAGATGCTGCATGTGAAGCTTGGTGTTGGTGCAATTGTGTAATGGGGTAGCTGAGTGCTGAAGCTATATCATGTTGTACTCTGATGTATTTCAATTATGAAATGCTGCTTCCTTAATATGGAAATGAAATATATTATGTGCTTAATATGAATGTCAATTAAATTAATAAATGGATTATCAATAATAGGCCAATTAGCCTGCTAATTGTAATTGGGTTTTTCTATTGCAAACGGTTATTGAGAAAACACCGTGGGCGATGACCTCAGGCAACGCACATAGTTTCTAGGAATAAACCGTGTTGGATCAATGAACAATCACACACAACATTCTCTTGAAAACTGTTTGCGTTAGGCCACCTTGCGCAAACGTTTACCACATAAAAACTGTGTGTGATGGACAGCCTTTGGCACACAGTTTCTACTACGCACCGTGTGTGATGCATTCAATAACGCAAACGATAAAATTGTTAATATCGTGTGCAATGGCAACGCTATCACAAATGATTTAACAGGGGAAATTGTGTGTGATGTACCTGCGACCGGAAACATTTTCCTTGGAGCGACTGTGTGGGATGTATATACGAACAGAAACGTTTAGCGGGGACTGACTGTGTGGGATGTACTTACGATCGGAAACGATTTCGCTTGTATAATTGTATTTTTTAGCACTACTGTACGTATAACCATATTTGATCGCTCGCCGGTCACACACGACCGGTCGCACACGACCTCATTTTGCCGAGCGTGTGTGCCAGGAGGGCATATCCCCGACGGTTTCTGGGTCGTGTGGAAAGGACCCCCCTATCGCAGTCACTCACTAGGTGACGGTTCAGAACGCCGTCACGGAAAGGGGTTAAAAACCATTTGTATAGCACCTCGATTTACCAGTGATTCTCAGTCACCAGCCTCTGGGTGTCTTCCTCGGTTGGTGCTCTCAAGTACTCCGGGCCAAAGACATGAATCACTGCTTTGGCGAACCTTCGAACATCCTCCAAGATTGTGTCTTCGCCAATGCGTACATAGTCATCAATTGCACCGGCAGAACACCCATATGCCAAGACTTGAACAATCGCAATGCATTTCATCAGAGGGCTTGCACTGATCTCTCCACATGCATTTCTTCGGAGCTTGAACCAGTCATCCTATCTCGCAACGGCTTTTGCAATGGTCAGAAAAAGACTAGTGCACATCCGAAAGCATCGGCGAAAGTACTTCACCGGATAGGTTGGATTTGGATCAATCTTTCATGATCTTGGCATGGCCCTCCCCTCTATCACGGTTGATGTGTATGCGGCCAAATTGTGATCATCTCCTCGGTCGCCGAACATAATAATTGGAAATCATGCCTAAAACGGTGTCAAAGTCATCGTCATCTTCTTCCTCCTCTTCAAATGACAACGAGTCCTCCAACGCCATCTCTCTCAACCTCTTCATCTACAATCCAAATGGTTCGGTTCAATCCAAACGGCTCGGTTCAAAGAGAAACAAACAAAAAAACTCACCTAGGCAATTCTTCGAACACTTGGGGTGCGGTGGTGGTGCAAAAGCCGGTTGGCGTGGTTTAGACCGAACCGGTGAGCGGCTGGTGACCTGCAGCGGTGCGCAAGCAAGGTGAGATGCGACGGCCACTAGAAAAAGAAGAAACTCGAAAGAAATCAGATGAATCAACAATGGCGACGACGGTGGCGTTTCACCTTGATTCCGGCAACGACGACGGGGGCCGAATGGGCTGGCCGACAGGCAGAACGACAGCGGAGGGCAAGGGATGGAACGAGGTAGCAGCGGGAGGCACGCCGGCAAAAATGCAGTGGCGGCGCGGACGCAAGAGAGAGCTGCAACGTTTTACTCAGCCGCCAATCAATGGAGTAAAAATAGAGAAATTTTTGGGGCCGGAGTAAAAATATACTCCACTAACCGCGATGAGGGATCGGCTAGGTGCTGGTTACTGGAGTAAAATCAAAATTTTACTCCCGGTTATAGGGGATCGGTTAGAAATGCCCTAATATTGTGTAAACTAATTAGTATGCCTAGAAACCACCACCACGTGCTGGCACCCAAACCATACATACATGATGTTACAAAACTATCCCCTACAGTCCTTCACCACTTAATCAGCATCATAATTGACACATGGATTCAACTTTTGTTGTTGGTGGATGGCAGACGATCATGGAGATATCTAAATTAAAGTAGAATAAGGTATAGTACATGCCAACCATCCAACGTCCTCGCTGATCACACCTCGCCGTTTGCGAACGCGTCCATGTCGTGCATCAATGTTAATGCTGGTGCACATCAATCTGAGCCCCTTATTTGCAGCCGAGGCTGCTCCCAGTACCCCATGCATCCCTTGCTGCCGGAGGGAAGGGATACTCATCACATAGCATAGAGGAGGCAAGGCCCCCATGGAGGTTGAAGGAGAGGGGGTGCTGGAGAGGTCGAGGTCGAGCTAGGGCACAGGGTGGTGACACTAGTACAGCGAGGTGCTATACAAACGGTTTTTAACCCCTTTCCACGAAGGCATTTGGAACCGTCGCCTAGTGAGTGACTGCGATAGGGGGGTCCTTCCCACACGACCCAGAAACTGTCGGGGATATGCCCTCCTGGCACACACGCTCGGCAAAATGAGGTCGTGTGCGACCGGCGAGCGATCAAATATGGTTATACGTATAGTAGTGCTAAAAAAATTTCAATTATACACGCGAAATTGTTTCCGATCGTAAGTTCATCCCACATAGTTAGTCCCCACTAAACCTTTCCGTTCGTATAGACATCCCACACAGTCACTCCAAGAAAAACGTTTCTGTTCGCAGGTACATCACACACAATATTCCCCGTTAAATCGTTTGATTTGAATTACATAATGGGGTCACAGCTGCAAAGGATGGTGTTTGAATTGCTAGAACTTTTATCTGCAGTGAACATGCAACTATAGGTGTGTCGTCAAAAAAATTGGAATTATTCAGGGTTCGTTTGGACATTTTTATACATTAACTTGGTTTTCTAGGCATTTCAGGTGCACAATTCAAAATTAAACTACATGCACATGCTCCGGTGCACCAAAATGGGTTGTAAAATGATATATGTGTCCATGGGTTGATGCTTATGTCCCATTCAAGAAATGGGGATGAATTTCAAACACCACGGCACCGTGGCTCTCCGGCAAAAGTTGAGGTGCTTCTTTTGTAATTCTAGTAAATACAAAACTCGTCTGAAATTCATGAACCTTGGCATGCTATCATGGAACGGCATCAACATGCTGGGGTAAAAAATATTGTCCCATTTGGTGCAGGTTATGGTATAAGCTTCTCACAAACCAGAGCTTCTCACAAGAAGCCTCATGGTTCCGTTAGGGAAACGTGTCACCTTTTGTGGACAAAATGATATTCGTCGCCTCTTCTTCCTTTCAATTTTTTTCCTGATGTCAACATAGAACAACAGGAGTGTCGTGTTAAATTTTGGATTTTTTCGGGGATCGTTTGGACATTTTTATATGTTAACTGAGTTTTCTAGGCATTTATGTGCATAATTCAAAATTGAACTACATGCACATGCTCCAGTCCATAAAAATGGGTTGCAAAATCAAATGTTTGTCCTTGGTTGCAAGCTTAGGTCACATGCAAGAAATGAGAATGAATGTCAAACACCTTCACACTGTCGCTCGGCCGCTAACATTGAGATACATGGTTTTAAAATTCTAGTAAATCGAAAACTCGTCTGAAATTCATGAAACTTGACATGATATCATGGAACGGCATCGATATGCCGTGGTAAAAATATTGTCCCATTTGTGGCAGGTTTGGGTATAAGCTTATCGCAAACCAGAGCTTCTCTCACAACAAACATAATGGTTTCGATAGGGAATGTGCCACCTTGGGGGACGAAACAATATCTGTTGCCTCTTCTTACTTTTAAAAATTTTCTCGTGTCAACATAGAACAACAGGAGTGTTGTGTCAATTTTTGGGATTTTTCGGGGTTCGCTTGGACATTTTTATACATTAACTGAGTTTTCTATGCATTCAGGTGCATAATGCAAATTTGAACTACATGCACATGCTCCAGTGCATATAAACGGGTTGAAAAATCAAATGTGTGTTCTTGGTTGCAACCTTAGGTCCCATGCAAGAAATGGGAATGAATGTCAAACACCTTTGCCACCGTCGCTCGCCCGCTAACATTGAAATACATGGTTTTAAGA
This sequence comes from Thinopyrum elongatum, assembly GCA_011799875.1. Lineage (NCBI taxonomy): Eukaryota > Viridiplantae > Streptophyta > Magnoliopsida > Poales > Poaceae > Thinopyrum > Thinopyrum elongatum. The sequence goes on from CM022298.1 coordinate 614,427,650, forward strand.
TTTTAGTAAATCAAAAACTTGTCTGAAATTCATGAAACTTGACATGCTATCATGGAACGGCATCAACGTGCAGTGGTAAAAATATTATCCCATTTGGGGCAGGTTGGGGTATAAGCTTCTCACAAACCAGAGCTTCTCGCAACAAGCCTCATGGTTACGGTAGGGAACGTTTCACCTTTCTGGACGAAACCGATACCCGTTGCCTCTTCTTCATTTTAATTTTTTCTCTAGTGTCAACATAGAACAACAGGAGTGTTGTGTTAAATTTTGGAATTTTTCGGGGTTCGTTTGGACATTTTTATATATTAATTGAGTTTTCAATGCATTTATGTGCATAATTCAAATTTGAACTACAAGCACATGCTCTCATGCATATAAATTGGTTGAAAATTCAAATCTGTGTCCTCGGTTGCATGCTTAGGTCCCATGCAAGAAATGGGAATAAATGTCAAACACCCTGCCACCGTCACTCGGCCGCAAACACTGAGATACCTGGTTTTTAAATTCTAGTAAATCCAAAACTAGTCTGAAATTCATGAAACTTGGCATGCTATCATGGAGCGGCATCAACATGCCATGGTAAATTTTTTGTCCCATTTGGGGTAGGTTTGGGTATAAGCTTCTCACAACAAGCCTGATGGTTTCGGTAGGGAACGTGCCACCTTTGGGGACGAAATGATATCCGTTGCCTCTTATTGCTTTCAAAAAATTTCTAGTGTCAACATAGAACAACAGGAGTGTTGTGTTAAATTTTGGAATTTTTCAGGGTTCGTTTGGACATTTTTATACATTAACTGGGTTTTCTAGGCATTTTATGTGCATAATTCAAATTTGAACTACATGCACATGCTCCAGTGCATATAAATTGGTTGAAAAATCAAATCTGTGTCCTTGGGTGCATGCTTAGGTCCCATGCAAGAAATGGGAATGAATTTCAAACACCAGGGCACTGTTGATTGCCGGCAAAACGTTGAGATACTTTGTTTTTAAATTCTAGTAAATCCAAAACTCGTCTGAAATTCATGAAACTTGGCATGCTATCATGGAATGGCACCCGACATGCAGTGGTATTTTTCGTGTCCATTTTGAGAGAAGGCGCACTCGAATAACAGCCAACAAAGGCATTTTGAAACAAATAGCTGCCACTGTAACATCGCAAACGTTTTAGATAGAACACCCGTATGTAAACCGACAGCTTCCCCAGTAAGCCAAGGGAAAATGTGCCGAGCAGGATTTGTGCAGCTCTTCGTCGCAAATGTTTTATATAGAACACCTTTATGCAAAGTGAGAGCTATGGTCTTCCACAGTAAGCCAATGGAAAATTCGCCGCGCAGGATTTGTGCATCTCTTCAACGCAAACGGTTCAGATTGAATAAGGTATGCAAAGCGAGACTTCGGCGCTAAGCCAAGAGAAAATTTGGAAAGCAGGATTTGTACCTCCCTTCAACGCAAATGGTTTTTTCAGATGACCCGTGTGCAACCACGTACAGACAATTTGGTAAGATTTGCATCTGTCATATTGGGTATATTGCCATTTGTCAAACTAGAAAGATTGACATTTGTTTTTCTAGTAACATTGCCATTTGTCAATCCTTGTAACACTGCGATTTGTCAAAATATGCAGCTAAAAATCACTAGCACTATCTAATTTTTGCAACTAAAATTCAATAATTAAGCATATATTTCATTCATAGATTGTGCAGTCATTCTTAATTTATACTAACAGTTCAACTCGACAGCTGAACCGACCAAACTTTTCTCCAATTGTTGCCAACCACGTACTGAAATAGCTAGTTCAACTATATATACTAGCTAATTTTAAGTACGTTGTACAGTTCCACCACATCTATAGTCAGATGAACTGAACAAAATAGCCCCTAAATACTACTACTACTACTACGGAGGGGCTTTGTACTACTTCCGGCAGCCTCTCCTCTGTCGAGCGCGCTCAGTAAGAGGAAGAGGAGGAGGAGCCTACCGACGAGCTGGACAACTGCAAAACGGTGCCTGCCGCTGCTGCACCTTCAGCGACGCTCACCTCGAACACCCTCTGCCGCTCCAGATGACCCCTCTCGAAGTGGCCGGACTACTCATAGATCTCCTGATTCCTCGCCTCTGCGTCGGCGTGTGCTGCGGCCACGGCTACGGTAAGGCTCTTTGCGTGCTCGACGAGGCACTCCTCCTCCTCCCGCAGGAACTTGATGTAGCGCGCAAGGTCGCTGACGCATGTGCGAGCCTCCACCTCCGCCTCCCTCCTTCGGGCGGCGGTGGCGAAGCGGGTGATGATCCCGGCGGTCGACGGTGGGCTGGCGGCCACGGCGCCGACGATGGGGTGGCGGCCACGACCACCACCTCCCGCCTTCGGTCCACAGTGGCAGAGCGGGTGATGGCCACGGTGGCCGGCAGTTGGGTGGCGGCCACGACAGCCACCTCCCGCCTTCGGGCCGTGACGGTGGAGCGAGCGATGGCCCCGGCTTTCGACGGTGGTGTGGCGGCAACGGCGGCCGGCAACAGCTACCGACGGGCAGCAGCGGTGGAGCGTGTGGTGGGTGTTCCGCGCACACCCAACAGGGACGCCACGCGCACTACACTACGCCGGGGACTGCGCCGCCGCCACGGTGTAGCCTCCCTGCTGGAGCTGCCCTCTGATGACGACGGAGTGGCTGAGCGACGGCGACAGACCGGTGGCATTGGCGATTGTGGGAGAAGCAGACGAGATAAGCTACAGGGAGGGAGGGGAAAATGCGACGCAGGACTCGCCGGCCGTGAGTGTTTATATAGTAGGCTGGTAAGCATTGGGATTTTGGGGGATTTCACCGAGTCGGGCCAGAAGCTTGCGCGGTTGCGCGGGAACGGGCTCACCACCGTTTGGCCAAAAGAACGCCCCCGCGCGCTGCTCAAGCTTGTGCTCGAAGCCGTCTGCGGCAGCGGGGTGACAAGACGTGTGAGAGGAGCACGAAATGACACGTACACATACGGTTAATAAAAAAACATTTGCGATTTAATTACCTACTATACCCCCGTCCTGATTTATAAGTAGGATTTAACTAATAAAATATGAATGCATGTCGCCAAAGATTATATCGTTGGATTCGTATTTGAACTTAGTTTCCAGTTATATAATTTTTGTAACATGCATTAACATTTTGTTGGTTAAATTTAAGGTTATATACCAGTAAGCGTTTGCCCACAACACACACGGCTTATTCCATCACAAACAGCTCAGATGGATCAACTGTATGCCACGTATCGCACACGCAACTCTAATCTGATTCGTGCTTGATGTCTCCGACATCGTTCGCACAGTTCGTCTTATTTGCCACGTATCACTGTGCCGGCCTCTGCTCGCGTCCCTCGGCAAGCTCTGCTCGCCGTTAGGCGCCGCAGCGCTCTGTGCTCGCCGTTAGGCATCGCGGCGCGCTCTGCTCGCGTCCATCGGCGCGCTCGGCTTGTGGACAGCTTTTCCTTGCGTGTTCAACTGCTATATGCATATATATGGTTGCTCGCCGTTGAGGCGACCGCGGAGCGCTCTGCTCGCGTCCCTCCGCGCGTGCTCTGCCAGTGGTTGGGCCTGTGCACGATCACGTCGGGGGCCCCATATGCATGCGGTTGTGCCTCGCGCGTCGCCACGCGATGCAGTTACGTGCGGCACGATGAAGTTACGCGCTGCAAATTAGAACTGCCATCAGGGCGTGCCGATATTCCAGGCCGTCCGGCTTCCCCTTTAATTCCCGCGGCCATTATAACCTTAGTCTCTTCAACCTTTCGATCGCGCCCCACAACACAACAAGCACACCCACGACGACACATAGAGAGGGGATGTCTAGCGGCGCTCCAATGGAGTTCAGTGAGCATAAAGTGGAGACCCATGCGAGGGAGACGGATCTCTCGGTGGTGTACACCATCAATCCGGCCGTGGTAGATGACTACATCAACACCGTTGAGCAGTTGCTTGCTCGAGACAAGTACAAGGTGGTCGGCATCGACCTCCAGTACACCGCCGGTCGTCCCAACATAGATCAGAAGGTTGTCGTCGCCCAGTTGTACGTGCGTAATCATGTCCTCATCTACCACTACTGCATGGCCACAGAGCCTTCCGACCGTTTCGCTAGGTTTGTCAACAGCACCGACTACAAGTTGGCTACGGTGGAAACCACCGACAATGTAAAAGCGCTCAGGGTTACGGGCTTGGCCTGCAAGAACCTTGTCGAAATCCGTGAGCACTACAGGATCTGGGGCAGCACGAAGAAGGACTCCCTGGTTGAACTCGCCTCGGCCATCATCGACCCATACTACGAAAAGATGAAGCAGGATGCCAACAGAACACGTCCCGTATCCTGGCACGGGGCCTAGATGTGGCAACTTGATGAACCTCACCTCAGGTTCTCGGCCAAGAGCGTGTACACATGCTACGAGATGCACAGGCGGATCGTTGACATGAGGAAGTGCCTCGTTACCGAAATCGACGAGGCCGGATCGAGCCACAAGCAGAGCAGTAGCGGCAAGCGTCATAAGAAGTAGATGATGATCAGATGATCGTTTATCCTAGTTAATCATGCATGTAATATATAGTTTACTTTGGTGTGTGGAAATGTCATGTGTATAGTAGCCACCTATGTAATTATGCATGTAATAGTTTACTTTGGTGTGTGCAAATGCCGTGGCTGTAGTAGCCACCTATGTAATTGGATGTTTAATTTGGTTATGCAACCATGTCCTTATAAGTGTGTATATATATATATGTTGTTGTTCTGTATGCAATCCCATCGCACAACACACATGTCTTATTAGCAGCAATCGTCTGTGTTATTATCGGTTTTCGCACACATTTCTGATTACAGACCTGTTTGCCGCGTATCACACACATCTTGTTATATTGAACCGTTTCTGTTCTCTTGTCTCAACGCAAACAGTTCATCCGAGTGAACCGCATGCCGTATATCGCACACACCTTGATCTGGCTGACCGTTTCTTTTGTGTTGCCTAATCACAAATAGTTCATCCGAGTGAACCGTATGCTGTATATCGCACACACCTTCATCTGGCTGCCCGTTTCTTTGTTCCTCCTAATCGCAAACAGTTAATTGAACTGAACCGTATGCCCTGCATCGCACACGCAACTAAAATCTTAACCGTGTTTGATGCATCTGTCATCGCAAATGTTTTGTACCTTTTTGACGGTTTTTTACACCACCGTTTGCGATTATTGCATCGCACACAGTTTCATCGAAGGGTCTCTGATCGTAGTGTCGCGTTAGCAGCATCCTGCAGTAGTGTGACGGCCTCATGGAGAGACGAGCCGCCGTGTTTGTTCGGTAGAGGAAAAGAGATCTTGCGAAGGAGTTCGACTGCCAGATCAGAGGGTAGCAAGCATTTATGTTTCCTGATTTTGAGGTGATTTCTTTCCATGTGAGGTGGGTTGCCTCGAAAAAATTTGTGGGGTGTGGGGTAACTTCCTTCAATTTTTCCCGATTTTGAGGTGATTTTTTTTATGTGAGGTGGGTTGCCTCGAAAACATTGATGGGGTGTGGGGCAGCTTCCTTCGGTCGATGATAACAAAACGAAGCGAAACGGGGTGGGGGTGGGGGTACGAAGCGACGATACCACCTACCAACTCCATAATTAGGAGTAGAGATTAGGTCTATTAGTACTCTATGAATCTGTGTTTTACTACAAGTGTTACATTTTGTCGCGCTATATGGTGTCATTCCCCGGTGTTAGCTACTTCATAGCGAGATTTTCTCTTTGGCAAGTCATTACGCCAGGACGTTTAAGACATCATTTGAATTATTTTTTTTGACAATAGGTGAATTTTATTGACTTAATGAAGCATCAAGAGGATACAAACATAATGAACACACATCCGGCCTCTGTATAGCTAGGATGTTCACAGCCAACACTAAACGCACACACGCAAATGAAAAAAACACGCTGGCAAATAGCAAAGTCATATAAGACCAAAGCGATGCTTAAGCGAGGAAAACAAAAAATTTCCCAAAGTGATCAACTCCGTGATCGTCAAACTACAGTTATGACCATATCCACACCAACCATCTCATGACATCACAAGAACAACGAGGTTCTTCAACGACAACGCCTTCAGGAAGGGAGCGACGATCAAGCCCGCCGTCACCGCATCCAACCACCAAAGGCTAGATTTTAGGTTTTCACCTGAAGAACCAGTCCAACTGTCAAAGCATATTCGAACAATGCCTTCAATACGGAAACGACGCAAAAACGTCGCCATTGTCAGTTATAACCAACTTGGATCAGACCTAAGATTTCACCCCGGAGCTCGTCGAAGTCAATCATGTGTTGTTGCCACCACTTTCCGCAATCCCAACAGCTACATGGTGCTGGCTAGAACCTGCCGCCATTACTGCACAACCATACCCTTTGCGTCAAGCCATCTATAGATTGCATCACACCGTCAAAGATAACCACCGGATCTGGAGAAGGGAACTCTCACGAAGATCTTTCTATGGCCACCATAATCAGCAGCAGGTCGGCCGCTGCAATTCGATGGTGTCACCGTTGCCATCGTAATCGTTGGAGATGGAGAAGCCGGATCCGGGAAATCATACCCTTCATTCGATGGATGGACAACCTGATTCAGTTTGTCTACTCAAGTCGAGCTAGTACTCACAGCAACCACCGCCGTCCTATCCAACGGCCGCTGCCAGCCGCCCGCCGCCTTAGTGATATACAAGTCGCCAGCTACCATAATGGAAGATGCCGCTGCAGCCGAATCCAACGGTCGCTGACCTGAGCAAGGGCTTGACATGGGCGCTCATCACCGACTCTGAACTGGGCATGGGAAGTCGTTGCCAAGCCCTCGTCGAAAGGACCAGCCCTCATCGGCTCCTCATCTGGACCCGATCAGATCTGGGTAGACGAAATCACAAGGCATAGGTGGGAGGCTGGAGGGCTGGAGGCTGATGCGACTCTCCTGGCCAGGACTCCATGAGCTAGATCGGAGCTCCTTCGGTTCCTGACGGTTGACGGAGAACTGCCAGCCGACGTTGACTCACTTGGGGAGGAGAAGTAAACGACCTCGGACGGAGCAAAGGAGAGAAGCCCCGCCGCCGCCATACACCGCGTGGGGTTTTGCCCAGCGGCTCCGACTGACGGCGGCGAGGGGTTAGGGAGGAGGCGGAGCCCTGTGGCGGCCGATCTGAATCGCCTCCCGTGTCCCTACTGGGTCTACTGGGTCCCTTTGAATTTGAATTACTTTTTGGTTTAGTCTATCTTTGTAGAATTGCAAAATGCAAAGAACTGGTGGATGGTCCTTCTATCATCTAAACAAATGCTATGTAAAACTAGCTATGAGATGCTAGACCCTACTCCCTCCGTTCCTAAATATATGACGTTTTGGTAGTTTAATTTGAACTACCAAAATGTCATATATTTAGGAATGGAGAGAGTACTAGTGTCTTTTTTTTGTTTTCCTTCCATTTTCCATTTTTCTTTTGGGAGCTAGAAATGAGAGTCGCGTCACTTCACCTAGGGATGAAAATGGAGTGGAAACTTTCGGTTTTTTTCGAGGAAAAATGGAAATGGAGGGGAAATATGGAAACAGAAACGGAAACCGAAATTTGCAAAACGGAAGTGGAAATGGAATTTTGTATGCGGAAACGGAAACAAAAATGGAACGGTGTTTTCCGGAGGAACAAACGTGGAAACGGAACTTTCCATTTCCGTGAATATGCAATTTCCGTTTTGACTATAGACATATGGCTTCTTTGTAGCCCAACCACACAAAACAACACACAATGACACAATGAGTAGAATGAAACATTTGAGGCCTAACTCCTACTACCACACATGTACCCAGTTTGACCCAATATGTAATTGTTCAGTACTACTACAATACTACGCTATTGTGCTAACATAATGATATTATTTTGTAGCCATGTTAACAATTCATTAAATTTGTTTGTTTTTGTGTGTATTTCTCTATGATTCAAGTGGTTTTTAAGTTCCGGTCAATACCCACTTATGTTTCCATGTCTACTTTGTATTTGCTCCGTGTCCGTTTTCGTTAGTATCTGTTTCCGTCTTCATTTTCGAGGTTTTTATATTCGTTTCTGCTTCTGCAAAAATATATAAAAACAAATATGGTAGCACTCAGTTTTGTCCGTTTCCGCTCCGTTTTCACCCCTAACTTCACCTATAAAGCAACGTTCTACTATAACTTATAAAAAAAAAAGGTAAGTTAGTAGTAGATGCTAGTGTATTTGTTGCTTCCATTTTTCTTTTGCTTTTGGGAGCTATTGATGTGAGGGGCTGGGGTCTGCCTACCTTGCCTCACAGCTTCCGTTAACATCACACGCTGATTGGCTTACTTGCCACATAATGGCTGCTACAATCCCCACTTGAATTTGTTTGAGGAATTTAGACCATCTGCCTACGGGGAGCTGGTAACCACGCCGACTGCCTCTCAGGGAGATCTTGGCCTGACGTGTTTGACATGGCCTTTTGTTCAGGTGCATCCATCACACACGCTCCTGCTTGCATATGCATCTCCTGAGTTTTGACTTGTGTGGCATGGCAGGATCGATCGATCCCCGGCTAGATCTGCTCCTACAGCTGCAGGCTCATTCTTAATGCTCACTAGATCTCCCTCCCTGAAAAGGACCGACATGACTATCTCCCTCCTGAGAAGAGTGGACAACCTGTACTACCACAGTACTCCTACTGCTTATCATGTGATCAGAAGTCCAGACAGCAGCAGCTGATTTTGTTCGTTTCAGAGAGTAGACTTTTTTTTAAAGTCTATATATACTTTTCTTCCCGGAGTTTTTGTTCAGAGTTCAGACTTGACACTGTAGTACTGTACGGTGCCCTGCATCTCCTGAATCGGGCAAAAGGGTGTGTGCAGAAATAGAATACTGATTCGTTAGACAAGAACAAACAGTATCATTTTACCCACTTGTCACTGAACTGAAAAGGACGTGCACGTAGCTACCGTTGACTATCGTGATTGTATCGGAAACATAAGATTAACTAGAAAATATTCTGACTTGTTTTGTACTTCAAATAGACCATAAACATATATATATATATATATATATATATATATATATATATATATATATATATATATATATGCCTACGAGGCTCAAGCAATTATCATACTTCCATCAATCTTTTTTTCTATCCCTTCTAACATGGTATCAGCAGAATCGATCCAACCCTAGCCACCGCCCGCCGCTTCTGCCCCGCGCCGCCCCTGAGGCAGTCGGTCTCCATGACCGCCATCGAGGGCAGCGCCGCACGTATCTAGGGTTCGTTCGCCGGTCGTGTTGACCGGTTGCCCTAGAGAGTTTTTTTTTTCCTATCTCTTGATCCGGATTTTTCTCTCTTTCACCGGTTGTTTTGATCGGCGTTTACTTTTTGTTTTTTCGATCTAAGATCGGTTTGCGTCGCCCGCCGACGTCATCGACCCCGCGCCTTTACTCCGACATCGGCATCGACTCTACACCGGCCGCTTCGTCATCAACCGCCCGGCAAGGCTGGACGCGCCGCCCAAGGGACGTCTTCGTGCGTCGCTGCCGTTCGCTCGTCCGCGCGGTCTCCATTGCCGGACCTTCTTCATCGTCATCGCTCGGGACATCACCGACAACGTCGCCATCGACTCCGATCTACGCGTCGTCCCCGCCATGGCACGCACAGCGTTGCCATTGGTCTAATCAACCGATCACGCGCCTATCTTCGCCAAGCACGTACCCTAGCACACGCCTACTGCCGATCAAGCCACAGGTTGCCGTCGCGCCGTCCATTCGGACCGCTGCGTCGCCGCCCCAAGGTCTTCCCGTTGGCTGCCCCGACTCGCGTGGCGCTCCCGCCGACGCCCCTTCAGGCTCTCGCGTCACGGCCCGCGGTCCACGCCGCCGCCCCAAGATCCTCCCGCCGACTACCCCGTAGCTGCCACCGCCTTTGCGTCACCCCTTAGAGCAGACGCGCCGCGGCACGCGGTCCACGCCGCTTCCCGTCGGGTCGTCGCCCCCGGCCAGTGGTTCTCCACGCGGCTGCCCCAATCCGCGAGCCGCCGCTACACCGCCTCTTCGGGCTGTAGCGCCGCGGCACGCAGTCCACGCCACGCCGAGGTCTTCCCGCTGTCGCCCCGACCTGCCCTCCGCTGCTGCGTCGCCCCTTCGGGCCGTAGCGCCGCGGCCCGCGGTCCACTCCGCTGTCACCGCGCGTCGACTTCCCATGGTATGCGCCGCGCCGCCTCCCTCGGCGCGGGAATGCCACCGTTCGCGCCGGTTTTCGTCACGCTGTCGGGTTCCTCGCCTACTTCGAGCAGCAGCGCCGCGCTCCTAACCAAGCCGTCGCCGCCGTCGTCAGGCCGCCGCCGCCACTCTTCTTCAGTCGCCGCCGCTGCTACCCCCGTAGCCGCCACTGCCCGTCAACTCCCTTCATCTTCGTCCAGCACCAGCTCATCGCTAGCGTCGCCGTTATCTACCCCGACCACTTCGTCTACTCCGACCACCTTTGGTGACATCGGCCCCACGTCGATTGGCGTCACAACCGTCGTCGAGTCTCCTTCTCTGCTGGCTTCTCCGACTCCTCAACATAGCGTACAACTCGTGTAGGTCCCTCGTCTACGCATGTCCGGTGCTGGCAACACCAATGCGTGCCTTCGTCCACGACGTGTCCCCGGGCCTGGCAATCCTAGTGCAGCGCTTCGTCTACTTCGTCTTCGTCCGTCTACGCATGCCCGATGCTGGCAACACCGATGCGTGCCTTCGTCCATGATGTGTCCCCGGGTTTGGCAAACCCGGCGTGGTGTCTCATCAACACCGTCTTCTTTCCGGTGCACCACTACTTCGACACCACTGCGCCCATGACTAACTCGGCGCCTCCTTGCGCCCGCGGCTCCATGGAGACTTCCTCGACACCGGCTACCCCGACTCGACATCGACCACGGCATTTTTCGCACGGCTACCTCGAGCACGGCTACACCACCCTACGTTCTCGGCTCCTTCGACAACGGCACAAATGGCTACCACCTTGCTTGAGCAACCTTGTCGGTTTGTACTCCAGCCACGACTTCCGTGATGCATCGACCGTTACGACTGTGGGTGGGTGTACGTCGGCTTGCCTTCGGATTCTTCTCCAGTCTCACCATCTACGTCGCTACCGTTGTGACTGCGGGGGGTTGTTGAGTATCATGATTGTATTAAAAACATAGGATATACTACGAAGTATTCTGCCTTGTCTTGTACTCTGAGTAGAAGTACTCATATATATATATATATATGTCCATAAGGCTCAAGCAATTATCTTAATTCCACCAATCTCTTTTTCTATCCCTTCTAACAGCTACAGAGAGAGCTGAGAAAAGGGGTATGTGCGATGGACTTGTCAACTGCCGACTGCCGACGGCGACAACAGTAGGCGCCATTTCTTCACCTTCTCCTCCACCGGGAATTTACCAAAACAAGGATGAAAAGGCACAGGTTCCACTTGTAACAACTCTTTTGTTTCAGCTGCAAAGTCGATGGCGATCGATGGACACTGCATACTGAAAGTGAAAACCAACTTCAACTTGCGCCATCTCTTTTTGAGGGAGGTTGTCACCATCTTTTTCTTTGCCATCTTTTAACTCAACCAATCCATCCATCCTTTAGGCAGTCGGGGGTTGCCGGACGTAAAAAAAGTCACTGACATGGTCTCACCAGTCAGAGTAACACAGTAAGAAAAGGTGTTCTGCTGGATCGGTTGTCTGCCATGGGAATATGGGATGCGAGCGATGGCCAAGAACACGCGAACGAACGAACGGGCTCATGGTCGTCCGGTGTTTGTCAGAGGTCAGGAGACAGTGTTAGTTTGGCAGTTTTGGATTAGCCCTCTGGCTGAGGACACACCATTCTTGGCTTGACAATTGACATGTCCGTGGATCACGATAGCTCGCCGTCGCCGTATTGGCGGTCGCCGTCGGTTTTATCCGAAGTTTCTGAGGGCTGGGACGGAAGCAGACGGATAGATCGACGCGACGATCCATGGACCATGAATCTGAGTATCTGGCCGTAGTATCACCTGGTAGGCTGTTACTGTTTGACCGAGACCTGAGAGATAGGGAATATCCAGAGTAGCAATGAATAATCACCGGCCGATTTTCTAATTCTGAACATACGACTGGTTCAAAAGAATTTGCATCATCTACAGTAGCCATCGTCGTTGCGTCGGACTCTACTTTCGTGGTGACATGCTCACAAAGGGGTCCTTGGCTGGCGAGATCTCCTCCTCTATTAATACCGGCCCCGGCCCCGGCCCCGGCCCCATTGCGTTCTTCTCTATCTATCCAATCTTTTTTCTTTTCTGCCCGTTTCTCAGCCTCTGGGAGGACGAAAATGAGCAGCTCGATGAGCATGGTGGAGGCAAGGCTGCCGCCGGGGTTCCGGTTCCACCCGAGGGACCACGAGCTCGTGCTGGACTACCTCTGCCACAAGCTCTCCGGCGGTGGTGGCGGCGGCGGCGGCTGCGTGGACATGGTCGACGTCGACCTCAACAAGTGCGAGCCATGGGAGCTTCCAGGTACGATCTCTCATCCCTTCCATCATGCACCCAGCAGAAGGAAAACATTCAGTTTTGGACGGCAAAAAAAGAAAATGACCATAAATATGGCTTCGCCCGGGTTCGAACCGGAGACCTTCAGTGTGTTAGACTGACGTGATAACCAACTACACCACGAAACCTCGGTGCTCACTGTTCGATTAGATATTATTAGTAATAGATGCGATAGCAGCAACCTTGAATCATTGCGTTCAGTTCAATAACTGCTGATTTTAGTCATCCTGCTCGTCGTCTCTTACCCATTGTTGCATGCACGCAGACGCGGCCTGCGTGGGCGGCAGGGAGTGGTACTTCTTCAGCCGGCACGACCGCAAGTACGCGACGGGACAGCGCACCAACCGCGCCACGCACACCGGCTACTGGAAGGCCACGGGCAAGGACCGCGTCATCACCGGCGACGGCGCGGCGGCGGTCGTCGGGATGCGCAAGACGCTCGTCTTCTACCGGGGGAGAGCCCCCCGGGGAACCAAGACCGAGTGGGTCATGCACGAGTTCCGCGTCGAGGGCCGCCCGCCGCCGCTCCACCACAGCTCCCTGCCGCCTCTCCTCGAGGTACGTGTGCCACTTCTGCACTTCAAATAAAAAAAAAAACTTCTGCACTTCACGCACGCCACACGTTTTGCTGACTGTCGCGGATCGACGGCTCGCATGAGTTGCATGTTTGCGCAGCCATTCTATCTCGGATACCTTTTGTCAATGTTTTGCGTGACTAGGAACAAGCCGGGGGAGCCTGTATGCATGAATTAAGCCCTGTTTGGATTGTTATTTTCTTTTCAAATACCCGTGTACAAAATACAGACCTCGGGCGGTCGTTTTGTTTCCAGCCGGAAATTGTTCAGCGGCCAGTAAAATACAAGTGTAAAGTGTAAACTAAACAACCCCGAATTGAAATACAACCATCCCAAACGCGGCCTTAGGAGTTTGCCTGCCAGCGTGTGCCATTCTAAATTAGTTTTACAGTTGATTATGTACGGAGGAGTCAGACAGTAATAGTACTCGTTGATTATGTTTTTCAGTTATCACAAGAAATGGAATCCGGCTCCCCTTTGGGAGGGAGGCGTATAGAGAAAATGTACTCACTGATTGGGCTTAGCCTTTCGGTATTATTTCACTCCCCCCGGACGCAGAGTTTCTGCACCCGAGCTCAAATGAGCTCTGGTGAATAGTAAAATCAAAACAAAATAATAAAAAATTTAAAAAATTCCAATTTTTTTTTGGGTGAAACATTGACAAAAGTTTTAACTGCTTGCCAAAACTCGTATTGAAATCACATTCCTAGAAGGCGTGGCAAAAAAAAAAAAACAAAATCGGTACTCTGAAAATGCTACTTTCAAAAGCATTTTGGAGCACTGAATTTGTTTTTTTGCCACGCCTTACAGGAATGTGATTCCGTGATGAATTTTTGCAAGAACTTAGAACTTTTGTCAATGTTTCTCCAAAAAAAATTGGAATTTTTTCAAATGTTTTTGATTTTTTTTCGATTTTACTGTTCACCGAGCTCATTTGAGCTCGGAAGCAGAAAGGGTCCAAATTTCGTGTTTTGACCCTTTTCGTATACTATTTCGGGATCTGACCCCCGCTGAGAAAAGTTTCGGAATTTGACCCTTTTCCTACCGCCATACCGCCAAGCCCCTTGGCGGTAGGCTGTTATACCCTACCGCCAAGGGGTCTGGCGGTAGGCCCTGGGCACGCTCTGTGTTGAAAACTTAGAACTTTTTGGCGGTAGGGTGTCCAACCCTACCGCCAAGGGGCATGGCGGTAGGCTATTATACCCTACTGCCAAGGTGCCTGGCGGTAAGAAAAGGGTCAGATCCCGATTTTTTTCCCAATGAGGGTCAGATCCCGAAATAGTATACGAAAAGGGTCAAAACACGAAATTTAGCCGCAGAAAGGTACTTTCGTCCCCCCCCCCCCCCCCCCTCGTGCAGAGGAAGGTAGCTTATTCGTCTGTTGCATATAGTTGAACCTTGCTAATTTTGACCGCCAGATAAAATATTTCTATTGTATTCTGTACGTGCTGAGTCCATCCCGATAAGATAAACTACGTATACTTACGGCGACTATACATGCCACTAGGCAATCATTGTTGGTGACCTGGTCTAGGTTATCGAAATGCAAATAAGGTATACCGTACACACATAGTATGACATATCACCAACATGTCGTTCCAAGGTTTGTTGAAGGCACCCGCAAAAAAAAAGGTTTGTTGAAGGCAACGTCCAAGGTTGTTCGCTTGGCGCCGTCGCCGACTCGCCGTACATCAGCGCGGCATTAAACAACGCGATACTGAGAAAAGATCTGACCGTCTCGTCATCATTTTTGCTTCATCCGAATTTGACTTCCTTTTTTCTGTTAGAGATGAAGCTCAAGTTGACAAAAAATGTTTTGATAATGGCATCAAGTTGCTATTTTCTTTTGTTAGCAAGAACATGTGGCTATTGTTGGAAATATGAGCAAATTACTACGAGATTTAATCCGAATAAACAGAAGATAAACCATGACAGCAATAGCAGAGATTAAACTAACCATGCAAAACTAGCATAGTAGATGAATAGATCACATCTAGGGCACATACTAGAAACATGAATTCTACCACGATCTCGAACAAGAAGGATAGAATCACATACGGTGCAGCGGGAGCAGCACCGCCGGCGTTGAGGTTGTCGCCCATGTCGTCGAGGATGAGGTTGCCGAGGTCGGGGAAGAAGTCGTCGTTGGCGAAGTCGTCGCTGCCAGCAGTCGCGCGAGTGCGCTCCCCAAAAACCTGATCGCCCCTCTCCCGTACAGGATCACGAGAGGCGGGGTTTCGGAGGCCTGCTGTCCCTTCTCGCGGTGCACGCCGGAAGGAGGGATGGAGAAGACTTGCGTGGCGGCGCAATGATCTGGAACGGTGGTGTGAAACCATACGAAGCGGCGGCGGCTAGGGTAGACGTCTGCCTGACTATATAGTGCGGGCCGGGTAGGTCGTGGGAGTAAATCCCACGTCCGAGTCGCGATCCAAAAGAATCGGAAACGGTTCAGTAATTAACGCGTCCGTTAATTATTAATTAATGACTCATTAATTTTTCCCAAGCAGCAAAAATATAGACAACGTGCATAGCTCTGTCCTCGGCTCGGCTCAATCCCGCAACCCGCGGCGCGTCGTGACGTGACGTGACGAGGCGAGGCGTGGCGTGGCGAGGCGAGCGAGGAGGAGGAGCGCGCGTGTAGGTCTCCTCTTCTCATGCTCTGACAAGTGGTAGAAGAGCTCACCTTATAAAGAGGTGCAAGTCTCACTCAACTTCCGGGGTGGGACTAAACTTTAGTCCCACTAACACCACTCACAAGCTATGCATGAATGGGCCAAGAGAATTTCAGAATTTTAGTTGGGCTTTGGGCCAAAGGCCTACTAGCAAATTCCAACAATCCCCCACAAAGTCTCATTGGCACATCTCATCACTTAGTTCCAAAACATTGTTTATATACCGGTGCTCAGTGGAGACTGTAAAGTTGAACTTCCACTTAGAGATTTATGCTACACTAGATCACAACTTGAATAGTGGACTATGCCTTGAACTACAAGTTTTCTGCGAGACTAGTTTCACACAAATTCTTGACCGATACTGGGCTGCCGCAAGGCTTCCCCGCGGGTGGAGCGTATACGTCATACTCCAGGGCCTTTCATGAATTTATTAGAGAACACCCAATTCTCACAGGCTGCGACGTTAACAGTCAAATTCATATAGGTGTGTTCCTCAGGAGATGCTCTGCAGGACAACATCTCTGCTTACCCGAATAAGCCACTTGGAACACATTAAGATAAGTATCAACCTGCCATGCAGATCAGGAGAGTATTGCATCTTCACGGAGTGGGATAATTAATATAGGGATACTCTCCTCCCAGCTGACTAACAGCTTGTCTCCCACTTCTACTTCACGGGATCTCCGATCACATAGAATGGGTTACCACTATGGACAACTCATGCGGTGGGTCTCAAACCCATCTCCATCGATGCATTATCTATCACATTACGTGATAGACCCTTTGTGAAGGGATCTGCCAAGTTTTTCGACGTTTTGATATAATCCAACGTAATAACTCCGGAGTTCCTCAATTTTCTGACAGATTTTAGTCTCCTCTTCACATGCCTTGAGGACTTCATATTGTCCTTAGAACTGTTTATCTTGACGATCACAGTTTGATTATCACAGTTCATCAGGATAGGGGGTATTGGTTTTTCAACCACAGGTAAGTCCATCAAGAGCTCACGAAGCCACTCTGCTTCAACAGTGGCAGTGTCTAATGCTGTGAGTTCTGCTTCCATAGTTGACCTCGTTAAGATGGTCTGCTTGCAAGACTTCTAGGAAACAGCGCCACCACCAAGTGTAAAAACATAACCACTTGTGGCCTTAATCTCATCAGCATCAGATATCCAATTTGAGTCACTATAACCCTCCAGTACCCTTGGATACCCGGTGTAGTGAATCCCATAGCTCGTAGTGCCTTTCAAATAGCGCATAACTCTCTCAAGCGCATGCCAATGATCATCTCGTGGTTTTGACACAAACCGACTCAGTTTGCTCACAGCAAAAGAGATGTCAGGCCTCGTGGCACTCGCCAAATACATAAGCGAACCAATAATCTGAGAATACCTCAGTTGATCCTTAGCAATCCGTCAATTCTTTCGAAGCAACACACTAGCATCATATGGAGTTGGGGAAGGCTGGCAGTCGCTATACCCAAAACGACTCAAGACCTTTTCCACATAGTGAGACTGAAGCAGTGTAATCCCACCATTCTCATCTCTCAACAGCTTGATGTTTAAGATAACATCAGCTACTCCTAGATCCTTCATCTCAAAGCAACGAGATAAGAAATCCTTAACCTCATTGATTAAATCAAGTTTGGTTCCAAAGATCAGTATGTCATCGACATACAGACAAAGAATAACTCCTTCGCCCCCACCATGGCGATAGTACACACACTTGTCACCATCGTTTACTACAAAGCCGGCAGCAGTTAATGTTCTTTCGAACTTCTCATGCCACTCCTTAGGAGCTTGCTTAAGGCCATATAAAGACTTTAATAACTTGCACACCTTTCCTTCCTGACCAGGTACTACAAAACCATCTGGCTGATCCATGTAAATTTCCTCCTTCAACTCTCCATTAAGGAAAGCCGTCTTAACGTCCATTTGATGAACGAGAAGACCATGTGAGGCAGCCAGTGATAGTAGCACCCGAATAGTGGTCAGTCTAGCCACGGGTGAGTAAGTATCAAAGAAGTCTTCACCTTCTTTCTGGGTATAACCCTTAGCCACAAGCCGTGCCTTGTACTTTTCAATCGTACCATCAGGTCTAAGCTTTTTCTTGAACACCCACTTACATCCTACAGGTTTGCACCCATAAGGACGGTCAGTGATCTCTCAGGTTCCGTTAGCTAAGATGGAATCCATCTCGCTACGAACAGCTTCCTTCCAGTAGTCAGCATCAGGAGATGCATAGGCTTCTGAAATAGTCCTGGGTGTGTCATCCACAAGGTACACAATGAAATCATCACCAAAGGACTTTGCAGTCCTCTGTCTCTTACTCCTCACAGGAGTTCCGTTGTCACCCTCAACTGGATTCTCAACGTGTTCCATCGCAATGGTGGGTTTAGGAATTACAGCAAATTCCTCACTAGATGGAGTAGGTATCTCCTGATTTGATGAACTCGACATATCCTTCATAGGAAATATGTCCTCAAAGAAAGTTGCATCATTCGACTCCATAATTGTACCAACATACATGTCGGATACCTCAGATTTTATTATCAAAAATCTATAACCAATGCTATGAAAAGCATAGCCCAGAAGAACACAATCCACGGTTTTTGGTCCAAGCTTGCGCTTCTTGGGAATTGGTATATTGACTTTCGCCAAACAACCCCAAGTACGTAGGTAAGAGAGTTTCAACCTTTTCCTTTCCCATTCCTCAAATGGAGTCATGGTCTTATGCTTTGTGGGAACTCGGTTTAGGACATGACACGCAGTCATTAGCGCCTCCCCCCACCATTCCTTGGAGAGACCCGATGTGTCTAACATGGTGTTAACCATATCAGTTAGAGTTCGGTTCTTTCTTTCGGCTACCCCATTTGACTGAGGTGAGTAGGGAGGCGTCCTCTCATGGATTATACCATGTTCCGCACAAAACAAATCAAAATCATTGGAAAAATACTCTCCACCACGATCAGACCTAAGCCGTTTAATTTTCCGATCAAGTTGGTTCTCTGCCTCATCTTTATAGTTTTTGAAAAAGGTTAAAGCCTCATCTTTTGATTTCAGAAGATACACATAACAATATCTAGTGGAGTCATCGATCAACGTCATGAAGTACCTCTTTCCACCTTTTGTCAACACGCCATTCATCTCACAAAGATCAGAATGTATAAGCTCTAGTGGCGCCAAGTCTCTTGCCTCTGCAGTCTTATGGGACTTGCGAGGTTGCTTAGCTTGCACACACACTTGGCACTTGGAGCCCTTGACAGTAGGTATTTTCGGAATTAAATTCATATTGGCTAGCCGCGTCATGCAACCAAAGTTAATATGACAAAGTCATGAATGCCAAATATCAGACTCATTATTGTGGCAAACATTATTAATAACTTTAGTGCAAATATCTGACAAAGATAGGCGGAACAAGCCTCCGCTCTCATAGCCTTTTCCAACAAATTGTCCATACTTAGAAATTACAACTTTATTGGATTCGAAAACCAACTTAAAACCATCTCGACATAAACGGGAACCGCTAACGAGATTTTTATTGATGGACGACACATGATGAACGTTCTTCAGACGCACGGTCTTCCCCGAAGTGAACTTCAGATCGACTGTACCGACACCTCGAACGACGGCATGTGACCCATTCCCCATCAGCACGGGAGAAGTCCCTGTGACCTGGTAAGAAGAAAACATGGAGGCGTCAGCACAAACGTGTACATTGGCACCGGTATCAATTAACCAATCAGGAGATTGAAATACTGAAAGGATGGTAGGAAGAATACCGTACCCAGATTCCTTCATATCAGTATCAACGATGACAACATTAGCGGACTTGCCGCTCTTCTCATGTTCGCGCTCCTCAAAGCGGTTAGGACACTTCGGAGCCCAGTGATTAGGATCACCGCAGACATGGCAAAGTCCCTTCCCCTTCTTATGAGAATTCTTCTTGAAGTTGGTAGAATGTGACGGCTTGTTCTTTGTATCAAACTTGCCTTTGCCCTGAGTTTTGTTCTTGTTGTTTTTGAACTTGTTGGGCTGGAAGTTCTTCTTCTGTACCATGTGGGCACTAGAAGCTCCCTCAGCAACTCGAGCACGTGTGTCCTTTGCTCTCGCCTTCTCTTCAACATCAAGAGTACCAATGAGATCCGCAACGGAAAACTCCTGTCTCTTGTGTTTCAGGGAAGTAGCAAAATTGTTCCACGAGGGTGGAAGCTTGGCAATGATGCCTCCGGCAACAAATTTGTCCGGCAACACACACTTGAAGTACTCGAGTTCCTTTGCGAGCGACTGTATCTCATGAGCTTGCTATACAATAGAGCGCTCATCAGTCATCTTGTAGTCATAAAATTGCTCCATGACGTACAACTCGCTGCCGGCGTCCGAGGCACCAAACTTGGCCTCGAGCGCAGCCCACATGTCCTTGCCATTGTTAAACGACATATACGAATCCACAATGGAATCATCAAGAACACTCAGAAGAGCGCCTTTAAAGAGAGTACCGATCTTCTCAAAAGCTTCCAGCTGTGCTGGATTAAGATCGCCCTCAGGCTTGCCCTTAGTGGCATCATAGCAGCACATGGTCTGAAACCAGTAGACTGCTCTCGTGCGCCACCTCTTATATTGCACCCCCTTAAAGGCAGGCGGCTTCAAATGCGCAGCAAAACCACTCGGAGTAAATTGCCTATAATCAGGTTTTTGGATTGTTGGAAATATGAGCAAATTACTACGAGATTTAATCCGAATAAACAGAAGATAAACCATGACAGCAATAGCAGAGATTAAACTAACCATGCAAACTAGCATAGTAGATGAACAGATCACATCTAGGGCACATACTAGAAACATGAATTCTACCACGATCTCGAACAAGAAGGATAGAATCACATACGGTGCAGCGGGAGCAGCACCGCCGACGTTGAGGTTGTCGCCCATGTCGTCGAGGATGAGGTTGCCGAGGTCGGGGAAGAAGTCGTCGTTGGCGAAGTCGTCGCTGCCAGCAGTCGCGCGAGTGCGCTCCCCAAAAACCTGATCGCCCCTCTTCCGTACAGGATCACGAGAGGCGGGGTTCCGGAGGCCTGCTGTCCCTTCTCGCGGTGCACGCCGGAAGGAGGGATGGAGAAGACTTGCGTGGCGGCGCAATGATCTGGAACGGTGGTGTGAAACCATACGAAGCGGCGGCGGCTAGGGTAGACGTCTGCCTGACTATATAGTGCGGGCCGGGTAGGTCGTGGGAGTAAATCCCACGTCCGAGTCGCGATCCAAAAGAATCGGAAACGGTTCAGTAATTAACGCGTCCGTTAATTATTAATTAATGACTCATTAATTTTTCCCAAGCAGCAAAAATATAGACAACGTGCATAGCTCTGTCCTCGGCTCGGCTCAATCCCGCAACCCGCGTCGTGGCGTGGCGTGGCGAGGAGGAGGAGCGCGCGTGTAGGTCTCCTCTTCTCATGCTCTTACAAGTGGTAGAAGAGCTCACCTTATAAAGAGGTGCAAGTCTCACTCAACTTCCGGGGTGGGACTAAACTTTAGTCCCACTCACATCACTCACAAGCTATGCATGAATGGGCCAAGAGAATTTCAGAATTTTAGTTGGGCTTTGGCCAAAGGCCTACTAGCAAATTCCAACAGCTATTATGAATCTTACGGTCGCAAATGAATAGTGCGTTTCTCACAAAAGGAAGATTAGTTTGGTACTCCTTCTGTCAAGAATTACTTGTCCCAGAAATTTTTGACGGAGGGAGTATGCATTAACCTATTCTTTTTTTATCCAATGCCGACAGGCCATATGCGCCAACTTGAATCTAGTGTCCATCAAATTCAAGTATCTAGAGATAACACAAGTGCTAAAATGGAAATATTGCAAAATGCAGGAGGACTGGGTGCTGTGCAGGGTGTTCTACAAAAGCACAACCACCGCTCCAGGACCGGCCTCCGACGAGTCATCAGGTTCCCTCAGCGGCGACCTTGGTGTGGCGCCGGCGCTGCTGCCCATAGCACCTATCGACGCCGTTAGCCGCATGCCGATGACTGCGATTACCAACGGCTACAACGGGCAGCAAGGGTACTCCACTGGCCTCCTTCTCCCGGCCGCGCAGCACTGGCCGGCAGCGCCATTGCCGTTCAAGAGCTTCAGAGACCTGCTAGGTGACATGGTGCAAGGCAACGGCGGTGACCTAAAGCCGGAGTTCCCTCAGGCGGACTGGAGCTTCGAGGACGGCTACGTGCGGCCGAGCGGCATGTCGCAGAGTTGGAACCCGTTCTGACGAGTCGGCGCCACACTCTGTTGTAGACTTGTAGTAATACAGTCGGTCGTCATATGCTTGATTAGTGAACAATTTGTTCTCTTCTCATCTGTAGCAGTGTGATTTTCTAGCATTTATCAGCCTTAGTGCAGTCATTAGTCATGCATTGTAGAATGGTTAAATGGGGTGTAAATTTACTGTACTCTAGATATCATCTTTGTTTGAAAATGGGGGTGTACATTACTTAAAATAGTTTTTTTGAATGGTTTGGATTGTTTACCACGTATGTCATGTGGTTTACTTAAAAAATACTCCCTCCGCCCCATAATGTCAAAAAAGGTCTTACGTCGTCTTACATTATGGGACAGAGTAGTTGTTTGCATTACAATTGCCCTCCAACGCATGGACACACAATTCGTGAACGTGGATTCTTTAAGCACGGGCTTTCAGAGACTCCTTATCCTTACCCTCCAATATTGCTTTGAGATCCGTGCTATACAACTAACTTCACCATTTTTTTTGTTTCTTCTAAATAAAACAACATATGAACTTCAAACTTTGCAAGACACCAAAACATTCTAACTACAATGTGGGAAAAAACTTTCAGATTTTTTGGTCCAACATAAATATACAAAATGAGATTTTTTTATTAAAAAATGTCATTTTAAGTATTTATGATGCACGAAAAAATCCGAAAGTTTTTTCTCACATTCTATTTAGAATGTTTTGTTGTGTTGCAAAATTTGAAGTTCATATGTTATTTTATATGGAAGAAACAAAAAAGACAAAAGCGTTTACATAAATCGCGATGCAAAAATAAGTGGCTAGATAAAGGGGTGTCATGAAGCCTATGCTTTCTCAATTGTTTACCCACAATTCATCCGGGCTTTGTCCGTTTAGGCTGTCTGGTGGAACAAAAAAGTCCGGTCGTGTCCGCCAGCTCATAGGTGCGCCCAACAGCATGAACGCTTTTCAAATTTTGATCAAATTTAGAAAAGAAAAACATATATAAAATGCTGCCAAAAGTCCGTTCGTCCATTAATTAAAAGTAAAAAACATTAATCAAAAAACATAAACAAAGCCTAAATCTAGTGGCAACCGCCTATGTCCTTGTCGGTTAGGTGAGGGTAATATTTCACCCAAATTTATTGATTCGACACAAGGGGAGTTAAAAAATATTTGCAAGTATTAGCAGTTGAGTTGTCAATTCAACCACACCTGGAGAATCAAATACCTGCAGCAAAGTGTTTCGTTGCACAGTAGTATGATAGTTTGATGGCAGTTTTGTAGCGATTGTAACAGCAACAGCAACGAAAGTAACTTAGCAAAGATCAATATGCGAGAAACGTAGGCATTGGATCAGTGATGGATATTTGTGTTAGATGACATTCATCATGTAACAGTCATAACGTAGAGCCACACACAATATCTCCAATCCATCAATGTAATGTAGACATGTATTCCGTATATAGTCATACGTGCTTATAATAAGAACTTGCATGACATCTTTTGTCCTACCCTCCCGTGGCAGCGGGCTCCATAAAGAAATCTAAAGGATATTAAGGCCTCATTTTAATAGAGAACCTGAACAAAGCATTAATACATAGTGAATACATGAACTCCTCAAACTACGGTAATCACCGGAAAGAATCCCAATTATTGTCATCTTGGGGTATGCGGATCATAACACGTAATAGGTGTATACAACTTGCAAGATAGGAGCAAGAACTCAAATATATTCATAAAAACATAAAGGTTCAGATTTGTAATCATGACACTCGGGCCCTAGTGACAAGCATTAAGCATAGCAAAGTCATAGCAACATAAATCTCAGAACATAGTGGATACTAGGGATCAAGCCTTAACAAATTGACTCGATTAGATTACAAATCTCATCCAACCCATCACCATCCAGCAAGCCTACGAATGAATTACTCACTTCCGGTGATGAGCATCATGTAATTGTTGATGGAGGATGGTTGATGATGACGATGGTGTCGAATCCCCCTCTTCGGAGCCCTGAACGGACTTTAGATCAGCCCTCCCGATGAAGAACAGGAGATGGAGCGGCTCCGTATTGTAAAACGCGATGATTCCTTCTCTATTTTTTCTCTTCGAGTAGGTATATATGGAGTTGGAATTAGGGTTGCCAGAGGCTCCAGGGGCCCACAAACTCACCAGGTGCGCCCTGGGCGCGGGGGGGGGGGGGGGGGGGGGGGGGGGGGGGAGGGCGCTCCTGAGCTTGTGGCTCCTGGGTGGCCCCCCTCCGGTAGTTCTCGTCGGCATTTTTTTATATATTCTGAAATATTCTCCGTAAATTTTCAGATCAATCTGAGAACTTATATTTCTGCACATAAAACACACCCTGGCAATTATGCTGAAAACAATGTCAGTCCGGGTTAGTTTCATTCAAATCATGCAAATTAGAGTCCAAAAGAAGAGCAAAATTGTTTGGAAAAGTAGATACATTTGGGACATATCAACTCCCCCAAGCTTAACTCATTGCTTGTCCTCAAGCAATTCAGTTGATAAACTGAAAGTGATAAAGAAAAACTTTTACAACTCTTTTTGTTCTGGTTGCTGTACATATGTTTAACTAGTGCTCAAGTTTTCAGCAAAGATTATGAACTAACCATATGGATGATAACACTTAGGTCTCATATTTACTCATGTTAATAACATAACCAACTAGCGAGCAATAATAAGATATCTCAAATGCCAAAAACTTTGTCAAAACAATCATGGTATTATATGATAACGTGGTATCTCGCTAGTCTTTCTGAGACCGCAAAACATAAATGCACAACACCTATGAAGTTCAAGTAGCGACTAAATTTTGTAATTCATGATAGAAGAGATCCAGTCATGCACACCCAATATTAACTATACTCAATGCATAAGAATGACAATAGTGCTCTCCCACTGGTGCTTGAACGAGAAGGTGATGAATCAATAAGAAAAGGAAAATAACATAAAAGTAAATAGATAGGACCTTCGCAGAGGGAAGCAGGGATTTGTAGAGGTGTCAGAGCTCGAAGCTTAAAACAGAGATGAGTACAATTTTGGGAGGCATGCCTTTCCTGTCAACATCACGACCGAGGATTTTCAATATCTTCCATGCTGAACACATTATCAGCGGTTCCCAAGCGAAAAGGTAAAGTTTACCCCCCCTCCACCATACAAACACAAGCCATGGCTAGCCGAATTCACGGGTGCCCTCCATACTAACAACTTTCCGGGGGAGTTTGTTTCATTATATATATTTTTCATTTTGATTATAGGACTGGGCACCCCAATTACCATCCTCCCTTATGCAGTGACAAGCGATTAAACACTCATCATGAGAATAACCCACTTAGCATGGAAGATACTGACCGTCCCTTGTCTCTCCATGAGCGGTACGGGCACACAAAAGAGATGCTTATTTGAATGATTAGAGGTGGCACATACAAATTTACTTGGAACTGCAGAGTAATACCGCATATAGGTAGATATACTGGACTCATCTAGAACAACTTTGGGTTTAAGGATTTGGATGCACAAGTAGCATTTTTGCTTAGTACAGGCGAAGGCTAGCAAATAGATTGAGAAGCGACCAACTAGAGAGTGAAAAAGATCATAATCATGCATTAAGAATAATTAACACTGAACATGAGCACGAGTAGGATATAAACACCATGAACATAAATATAATGGAGGCTATGTTGGTTTTGAATCAACTACATGAGTGAATATGTACCAAGTCAAGCCACTCGAATCATTCAGAGGGAGATACCATACTAACATCCTACATCGCAACCATTTTAATGCATGTTGACACTCGAGATAAATCATTATCCACTCCTAACTATTTAAGCATGGCATGAGCAACTATAATCTCTAATTTTCATCACAAATATGTTTACTCATAATATGCTGAATCAAGATCGATTGAGCTAAACATATTTACAAAAGTAAAAACAAGAAGAGTTCATACCAGCTTTCCATCACCGCAATCACTTCATCAAATCATCGTCATTATTGCCTTTCACTTGCACGACTGAATGATGTGAAAATAATAATAATAGTGCAAGTGTGCCATGGACTAAGCTGGAATCTACAAACATTTTATTCAAAGAAGAAGACAAGGTAATATGGGCTCATTGTTAGATCAACAATAAAGCATATGAGAGCCACTCAACAATTTCATCGTGGTCTTCTCCTTACGAAAACTCAAAGAAAGAAAAGAATTTCAGCGAAACACAATGAAATATTTTTGGAGTTTTCAGTTTTTCTGAAGAAAGCAAACTAACAAAGGAAAAACAAAAAATGAGAGAAACTATTTACACGGGAAAGCTCCCAACAAACAAAATAAGAACGGGAAATATTTTTGGGTTTTATTTTACTACTACAAACTAATTAAACAAGAAAGAAAAACCGAACAGAAGCAAGAGATATTTTTGGATTTTCAAAGTTTTTCAAACACACAAGAATAAAGTGGAAAATAAACTAACATGGATATACAATGAAAAAGGATGAACACCGACAACTGGAATGAATATGTGGTACATGAATGTAATGTCAGTGAGGAATATGTACTCCCCCAAGCTTAGGCTTTTGGCCTAAGTTGGTCTACGACCATAGGTCGAAATATCCTCCTCCAGCATAACACTGAGGCTCCCATTGGTAAGCGGGCTCCAGCGGCTCCCACTGATAGATGGGCTCCTTGAAGGGCATAGGCTCAGGCTCAGGCTCAGCTTCTTAGGGCGGTGCTAAGCCCCAATAAGCATAAATGTCCTCCGGCATAATGGTGTACCTGCTTGAAGAAAGATCAAATAAAGAAGGTGCAGATAGGGCAATAATCTCATGAGTTTGAAGGAGCTGGTGATTTTTTCTAGAGGTGGAAGAAGGTACTAGACTGGTGCACAGTGAGGGGGTCCCTGTGAGACCCACAAGCCCACATGGGCGCCCTGTGAGGTTGTGGCTCATAGATGCACCCCCCTGGGGTTTGTCCAGTGCTAAAAATTCTTATTTATTATATAAAAAATCATATTAAATTTTCAGGTCATTTCAAGAAATTTTATTTTTGGGACATTTTTTATTGCACAGAAAATTCAGAAAACAGGACAATCACGGCATTTCTACTTTATTAACTTTAAATAACAGAGAGTAATAAGTGGGTACAGTAGGTTGTGCTTACTCAATTCATTGACCACATGTCCCTAAAAAAGAATCCATTAATAAGGTTGATCAACTCTTATTAGCAAACTATTTTTGAATGACATGAAACCGAAGAATTTTCGTTTAACACTAATTTACCTCAACGGGGATATGCATCTCCCCAACAATAAGAGTTTCATATTTCTTTTTGACTGAAGTGGGAGGAAATTTGAAACCTCCAATAATGATTGTCGAAACTTTTTCAATAATATTGATACTATTCACCAAACTTTGTTTCCCGTATACTCATTACCATTGACATGAAAAGTAACCTTGCTTTTGTTGCAGTCAATAAAAGCCCCTGCAGTATTCCAAAAGGGTCTACCAAGGATGATCGACATAGTGTCGTCCTCGGGCATATCAAGTATAACAAAGTTTGTTAAGATAGTAACATTTGCAACTACAACAGGCACATCCTCACAAATTCCAATAGGTATAGCAGTTGATTTATAAGCCATTTTCAAAGATATTTCAATAGGTGTGAGCTTATTCAAATCAAGTCTTCTATATAAAGAGAAAGGCATAACACTAACACCGGCTTCCAAATCACATAAAGCCATTTTGACATAACTTCTTTTAATGGAGCATGGTATAGTTGGTATTCCTGGATCTCCTAATTTCTTAGATACTCCACCCTTAAAAGAATAATTTGCAAGCATGGTGGGAATTTCAGCTTCAAGTGTCTTTCGTTTATTAGTGACAATATCTTTCATGTATTTAACATATGGAGACATTTCCAATATACCGGTCAGATGAGTGCGCAAGAAAGCAGGCCTAAGCATTTCAACTAAGCGCTCAAAATCTTCTTCATCCTTATTCTTCGAAGGTTTAGTTGGGAAAGGCATGGGTTTCTGAACCCATGGTTCTCTTTCCTTAGCATGTTTCCTAGCAATGAAATCTCTTTTATCATATCTTCTTTTCTTAGGGGATCGGTTATCAAGATCAATAACAAGTTCTATTTCTACATCATTATCAGGTTCTTTATCCTTATCTGGTTGAGCATCATCATGAACATCATTATCATTATCACTAGGTGGATGTTCATAACCAGATTATGTCTCAGCATCAGAAATAGAAACATCATTACTATTCTCAGGAGGTTTTTCTACCTCAGGTTCACTAGAAGCATGCCAATTCTATCATTTTTCTTTTTCTTTTTCTTATTAGATGAACTAGGCACATCATTATTAATTCTCTGAGAATCTTGCTTAGTTCTTTTAGGATGACCTTGAGGATATATTGGATCCTGAGTCATTTTACCTCCTCTAGTCATAACTCTATCAACATGATCATTCAATTTTTTATTCATCTCATTAAGCAAATCATTTTGTGACTTAGCAACTTGTTCTAGTTGGGTGTGAACCATAGATGAATGCTTACTTAAGCCCTTAACATCATTAGCAATTCTAAACATCAAGTCACTCAAACGATCAACCATGAAAACATTACGTTTCAATTGCTTGCTAACATACATATTAAAATGTTCTTGCTTAACAATGTAGTTATCAAATTCATCCGGGCATTGACTAGCAGATTTATTATAAGGAATATCACCTTCATGAGATCTTATAAGAGAATTTACCTCTACTACCTGTGTTGGGGTATCGAGCCCATGTATTTCTGTAATCAGTGGTAAATTCTTAACATCTTCAGATTTAATACCCTTTTCTTTCATAGATTTATTTGCCTCTTGCATATCTTCAGGATGACGAATAGAAAACCTCTCTTCTTCGAAGTTGGCTTAGGTGGTGGTTTAGGAAGTGTCCAATCATTATCATTTCTCAATATATTATTCAATAGTTCTTTAGCTTGTTCAACAGTTCGTTCCCTGAAAACACAACCAGCACAACTTCTATGTAGTCCCTAGAAGCATCAGTTAGTCCATTATAAAAGATATCAAGTATTTCATTTTTATTAAGAGGATGATCAGGCAAAGCATTAAGTAACTAGAGAAGCCTCCCCCAAGCTTGAGGGAGATTCTCTTCTTCAATTTGCACAAAGTTAAATATTTCCTGTAAGGTAGCTTGTTTCTTATGAGCAGGAAAATATTTTTCAGAGAAGTGATATATCATATCCTGGGGACTAAGCACACAACCAAGAGCAAGAGTATTAAACTATTTCTTATCATCACCCTTTAATGAGAAAGGAAACAACTTACTCATGAGCAAATAGGGTGGCTATATCATTTAATTTGGTAAGGTAGGCCACCATAGTTTCAGTATCATAGCCATGAAAAGGATCAAATTCAACCAAAGTAATTAACTCAGGATCAACAGAGAATTCATAATCCTTATAGGTAACAAAGATAGGAGAAGAAGCAAATTTAGGATCATACTTCATTCTCTCCATCATAGATTTTTATTTAAGCTCACTCGGCAATTTCATAACATCATCTCTATCATTACAAGCAAGAAAGTCTCTAGCCATCTCCCCATCCATAGTATAACCCTCAGGTATTTCACGTGTTTCAACTCTAGTAGGAGAGCTTGATACGTATCCAACATATCTATAATTTTTTATTGTTCCATGCTGTTATATTATCAATCTTGGATGTTTTATATACATTTACTAGCAACTGTATATCATTTTTTGGGACTAACCTATTAACTTATTGCCCAGTGCCAGTGGCTGTTTTTGCTTGTTTTTTACTTTGCAGAATATCAATACCAAACGAAGTCCAAATGCCATGAAACTTTTTGGAGATCTTTTTCTGGCAGTAAGAGACCCTGGAAACTTCTAAAGGCCACGAGAAGAGGCTCGTGGGGCCCACTAGGCACCAGGGCGCTCTAGGGGCCTCTGGCACGCCCTTGTGGGTAGTGGGGCCCACGGGCACCGCCTTGACCTACCTCCGCCTCCATAAATACTCTAAAATCCCAAAAACCCTAGGGGAGTCACCAAAATACTTTTTCCGCCACCGCAAGTTCCAGAACCATGAGATCCAATCTAGAGGCCTTTTCCGGCACTCTGCCGGAGGGGGCAACGATCACAAAGGGGTTCTTCATCATCGTTGCTGCCCCTTCGATGATGCGTGAGTAGTTTAACAAAGACCTACGGGTCCGTAGTTAGTAGCTAGATGGCTTCTTCTCTCTTTTTGATTTTCAATACAATGTTCTCGATGTTCTTGGAGATCTATTTGATGTAATGACTTTTTGCGGTGTGTTTGTTGGGATCCAATGAATTGTGAGTTTATGATCCGATCTATACATGAATATTATTTGGGTTTTCTCTGAACTCTTTTATGCATGATTGTTATAGCTCGTATTTCTTCTCTGATTTATTGGTTTGGTTTGGCCAACTAGATTGATTTATCTTGAGAAGAGGTGCTTTGTGATGGGTTCGATATTGCGGTGCTCAATCTTAGTGACAGAAAGAGACATGACACGCATGTATCGTTGCTATCAAGGGTAACAATATGGGGTTTATTCATAGGTGAGTTTATCTTGTCTACATCATGTCATCTTTCTTAATGTATTATTCTGTTTTTCCATGAACTTAATACACTAGATGCATGCTAGATAGCAGTCGATGTGTGGAGTAATTGTAGTAGATGCATAATCGTTTCGGTCTACTAATCTTGGGCGTGATGCCTATATACATGATCATTGCCTTGGATATCGTCATAATTATTTTCTTTTTCTATCAATTGCCCAAAAGTAATTTGTTTACCCACCATATGCTATTTTCTCGAGAGAAGCCTCTAGTGAAAACTATGGCCCCCAGATCTATTTTCTATCATATATTAAAACCAAAAATACCTTGCTGCAATTTTCTTTTATTTAATTTATTTTGTGTTTTTGTTATATCTATTTACCAAAACCTATACAATTTAATCTTTCTCTTGACTGTTGAGGGATTGACAACCCCTTTATGCGTTGGGTTGCGAGTATTTGTTGTTTGTGTGCAGGTGTTGTTTACATAGTGTTGCTTGGTTCTCCTAATGGATTGTTAACCTTGGTTTCATAACTGAGGGAAATACTTATCTCTACTGTACTACATCATCCCCTCCTCTTCGTGGAAATCCCAACGCAGCTCACAAGTAGCAGAGCTAGGCACAATAGGTGAATCATAATTTTCATCAGTTTCAGCAGTCTCAAGTTCTTTAGCTTTAGACAGTTGTTCATCAAGAAATTCACCTAGTGGCACAGTTTCATTAAGCAGAGTACTAGCATCATCAATAGCATCATTCATAGCAGAAGTAGTAGCATCAATTACTTGCGACATATCAGAATTAATAGCAGGTGGTGGTGTGAAGACCCACAAGTATAGGGGATCAATCGTAGTCCTTTCGATAAGTAAGAGTGTTGAACCTAACGAGGAGGATAAGGAAATGACAAGCGGTTTTGAACAAGGTATTGTCTGCAAGTACTGAAATTATCGGTGACAGATAGTTTGATAACAAGGTAGTTTGTAACGAGCAAATACTAATAACGGTAACAAGAGTGCTGCAAGGTAGCCCAATCTTTTTTGTAGCAAAGGACAAGCCAGAACGGTCTCTTATAATAAGCTAAGCGTTTTTGAGGACACATGGGAATTTCATCTAGTCACTTTCATCATGTTTGTTTGATTCGCGTTTGCTACTTTCATAATTTGATATGTGGGTGGACTGGTGCTTGGGTGCTGTTCTTACTTGAACAAGCCTCCCACTTATGATTAACCCCTCTCACAAGCATCCACAACTACGAAAGAAGAATTAAGATAAAATCTAACCATAGCTTTAAACATATGGATCCAAATCAGCCCCTTATGGAATAGCGCATAAACTAGGGTTTAAGCTTCTATAAATCTAGCAACCCATCATCTAATAACTACTCCACAATGCATTCCCTTAGGCCCAAAGATGGTGAAGTGTCATGTAGTCGACATCACATAACACCACTAAAGGAATCAACAACATACATATCATCAAAATATCGAACGAATACCAAATTCACATGATTACTTATGACAAGACTTCTCCCATGTCCTCAAGAACAAAAGTAACTACTAAGAAAACGTATTCATGATCAAGATAAGAGGAGTATTGAATAGCATAATATATCTGAACATATGATCTTCCACCAAATAAACCAACTAGCATCAACTACGAAATGTAATCAACACTGCTAACAACCCACATGTACCAAACTGAGGTTTTGATACGAAGATTGAATACAAGAGATGAACTAGGGTTTGAGATAAGATGGTGCTGTTGACGATGGTGATGAAGATTAGCCCTCCCATGATGAGAGGGTTGCTGGTGATGATGATGGCTTCAATTTCCCTCTCCCGGAGGGAAGTATCCCCGGCGGAATCGCTCCACCGGAGTGTAAAAGTGCTCCTGCCCAAGTTCCGCCTCGAGACGGCGGCGCTCCATCCTGAAAGTCCTCTCCTTATTTTTCTAGGGAAAATGGGCTTATATACCAGAAGATGGGCACCGGGGGCTGGCCAGGGGCCCCACCACCCACCAGAGCACGCCTGGGGGGCGGGGCAGGCGCGCCCTGGTGCCTTGTGGGCACCTGGGTGGCCCCTTTGGTACTTCTTTGCTCCATTATTTTTCATTTATTCCAAAATAAATCTCCGTAAAATTTCAGCTCATTTGGAGATGTGCAAAATAGGTATCTCTGACATAGCTTTTTCAGGTCCAGAATTCCAGCTGCTGGTAATCTCCCTCTTCGTGTAAACCTTGCATATTATGAGAGAAAGGGCATTAGAATTGCTCCACAAAGTGTTATATTGATTGAAAACACTATAAATAATACTCCCTCCGTTCCTTGATATAAGGTGTATAGATTTTTGAGAAAAACCCCAAAATATAAGGTGTATTGCGTTGCACAACTTGTTTGGATAATTTTTTTAGGGATTTGATTACATTTCCTTATATTAGGCAAGCTCCTCTATTTTCTCATGTCAATTAGTCAGGTGTAATCTCGCCCAAAACTTGTGAAATTTCCCCTCCACGTGCGTTCTTTAATTTTCGTGCTAAAAACTATACACCCTATATTTAGGAATGGAGGGAGTAGTAGGAAAACATGATGCAAAATGGACGTATCAACTCCCCGAAGCCTAGACCTCGCTTGCCTTCAAGCGAAAGCCCATATCGATTATCATGTCCGCATGTTTAGAGAGAGAGGTGTCGATAAAAACAGAATACGGATATAGTAGCATCATGATTGATGTCTACTATGCAACTTTATTCTTGTAGACTCGTGTTGGGCCTCCAAGCTCTGCGGGGTCTCCGCATGATGACTATGATCAAATGGTGGCTACAAGGTTGCTCCTTGAGCTGCGTTGCTAGAGGAGGAAGAAGGGCAGCGCTGCTACCTTGCTCTCCCTAGCTATGGTGTGTGTGAGTGGCGTGTGTGCTGAACCCTTTGCATGGGTGATCCTGGGGGGCTTATATAGGCCTGCCCCCCAGGGGTACAATGGTAACACGGCCGGGTGTAGGACCCGGACGTCAGTGTCTAGGGTCGCCGGGTTCTCCGCCGGTTGCTGGGGCCCGCCTCCGAAGGGCCCCGCCGACTGCCAAGAATCCAGCCGACAGGTAGGGCCCGCCGCCTGCGGGCCACGCTGATTGCCTTTTGCTGTAGCGTTGTACTTGATGACGGAGGCCACGTCAGGAGTCGTATGGCTACAGTCCTGCCGCTTGGTCAGCGCACACTGTAGCCATGCTCCATCTCATCGAAGTAATTGAGCACGGACTCTGAGGGGAGGGGAGGGCCAGCTGCTAGAGGCCGGCCCGCCCCCGAAGCTGCCTTCTTGGGGAGCGCCGTCTTCTGGGAGCTCACGGACAGGTAGGGCCCGCCGCCTGTAGGCCGTACTGATTGCCTTTTGCTGTAGCATGACCCTGGCTGACGAGGGCCATGTCGTGGGTTGCATGGCTATAGTCCCACGCCTGGCAGGTGGGTGACCGCTTGGTCAGCTTGCACTGTAGCCACGCTCCCCCGGGATTTGGGGGAGTGGGTGGCCCTGTAGCCATGCCCATCTTGTCGTAGTGGTTGAGTGCAGACTCCTAGGGGAGGATGGGCTGTCTGCTAGGAGCCGGCCTCCCCTGAAGCCGCCTTCTAAGAGCCCGCCGTCTTCTGGGAGCCGGCTGCTTGGGCCTAGCCAGCCCAAGGAGCCAGCTGAGAATCCGGAAGGTGCGAGGGGCTTTGCTAGCCCCAATGTCTTGAAATGCTAAGGGGTGTGGATGAGGCTACCCGTGGTCAATCCCTCCGACAGTAGTCCCTGAAGCTGGTGAGGCGCCGCGGCTCAAAGCCGGAGTGCCTCAGTTGTTTCCTCCTCCGAGAGATCCTGTGCCCTTGCTTCGTCCGGCTGGGAGAAGCCGTCCGACAGGAGCCGTCCGAGGCAAAGTCGGCCGTCTGTTGAATTTGAACCGTCGTGGCGGGCGCCGAGCTGACGCCACCGGGTGGCGCGCTTGTCGCCCGTTGCTCGCTTGCCACGCGGCGCCAGCAGGCTAGGCCGGCCTGCTAGCCCACGCGCGCGATGGGACATCACCGCAGGCCCGGGCCCACCACTACAGAGCCTCGGCACGCGCGCGGATCCGCTGCGGCCAAGGTGGGCGGTTGCCCTTCCGGGGCATAATGATCACGCGTCTTTAAGGCGCGGGATTTACGGGGTCGTGCGGGGCGTTGGCGTTGTTAATCCGCACATTCCCCACGACCTGCCGCTTTGGCTCCACCGCCGTTGCCGTATAAGTAGGAGGGAGGGGGTGCGGCCGAACGCACGTGCCCCCCTCCGCTCTTCTTCTTCTTCTTCTTCTCGCTCCTTGCTGCCGCTGTGCTGCTGTGCCGCCCACCACCGAAGCGCCACCGCAGCTCGTCGTCGCCTAGCCTCGCCGCGCCACCGCAGACTCGCCGCCACCCGACCTCGCCGCGCCGCCGCCAAGTCGCCATGAACCATGGTGCGAGGCGAGTGGGACGGCTCAAATGTCCATGATGGGCACGTCGAGTTCCTCCATGCGACGCGGCGGATACCCAACGAGGCGTGCATGGGGACACGCCTTCCGGACGCGCGGGAGATCTCACCGGCGCCGCGGGCTGGTGAGTACGTCGTCTTCCGCAGCCACTTCCTCCGTGGCTTCGGCTTGCCGGCGAGCGCCTTCCTCCGCGAGTTCCTGGACTTCTACCACCTTCAACCTCACCATCTCACGCACAACACGGTGGTCCTCCTCTCCGCCTTCGTCACTTTCTGCGAAGGCTACCTCGGCGTCCTGCCCACACTCAAGTTGTGGGGCAGGTTCTTCTACCTTAAGCTCGGCACCGCGGCCAAGGGTGAGCTGGCCCAGTGCGGCGCTTGCGTCGCCGTGCGGCGCACCAGCGCCGGGACCCAATTTCCCCCTGTCGTCTTGCACGAGTCGGCGAAGTTGTGGTAGAAGTCATACTTCTACGTCCGCAACGTCCACCCGACCCGTGATTACGTCAACCTGCCGGCCTTTGTGCCTGGCCTGCCTGCTGATGCGCGGAACAATTGGGGGCAGCAGCCCAAACCGTTGCCGGCTGCCATCACCAACGCCCTCGACCGGTTTCAGGAGATGACGGACTCGGAGGGGCTCCAGCCGGCGGACCTGCTGGCCGCCTTCATCTACTACCGAGTGTCGCCCCTCCAATTCCGGCCGCATCCGATTTGCGACATGAGCAGCCGCCGGGACCCCTGCCGGATGTCGACGAAGGAGCTGCTGACTGTTGAGGTGGTCCGTCATGTTAATTACTTTGCCAACAGACAACTGAGCGAGACCGACTGGAGCTTCGGCAAGCCACCGTACAGCCGCGCCAACCCGTCGCCTGCAGTTAGTATCTGGTCCCCTTTCTTTTCTCATGCTGTGCTCTTCATCCGCCCTAACCACCCAAACGCGGCGCAGCGCTTCACCAGCCAGGCAGCAGCCGCCGCGCCGTCTCCTGGCCACCAATGGATGGCGGACCGGGAGAAGAGCGACATGGGCGACCCAGAGCTGGGGGCGGCCGTGTTGGAGGAAGATGACGCCGCCGGGGGAGGCGGCGCTGTAGTAGGCGGAGCAGCAGGAGGCAGTGCGGGAGGCGACGTCCGGGACTGGCCGGATGATGATGAGGACGGCGACGGGCAACGCCGCCCTGAAGGCACCGACAGGGCGGGTGCCGGCTCCTCGGCGGCGCGGCCGATAGGCGGGGCACCGACTGGGGCACCCGGCGCGTCTAAGCGCCGCGCGCGATGCGGGGATGTTCGGCAGCAGGCCGACCAAGAAGGCCAAGTCGACGGCCACCACCAGGCGGCAAGAGGCCGCGAAGACGGCTGCCATCCGGAGGACCCCGAAGGAACGCCCACTGGTGTCCGCGTGAGTGCTCTTACTGCTCTTGTCTTGATTGTTTTGTCATGGCTTTTCCTCTCTTGCAAGTTTCTTATCTTTGCTTGCTTTGCCACACAGGGCTCCCCTTTCCATGTCACGGGCTTCGTCCGCCTCGCTGATCGGAGCAGCGGGCAGCTTTGAGGAGGCCCGCGGCATGGACCAGGCCGGCGCCCTTCGGGAGGCGACAGAGAGGAACGCGTGAGAAGCGTGGGAGGAGAGGGAGGCCACGGCGTGACTGGAGGCCGAGGCGGCCACCACGGCGCAGGCGGAGGCCGACACCACAGCCAAGGCGCAGGCGGAGGCCAACACCAAGGCCGCGGAGGACCCGGCCCGCAGCGTGGTTCCGGAGGCCACCGACTTGCAGCAGTCGGAGCCACGGGTGGTGGAGGATCGGGCGCCGACTAGAGCAGCCAGAGCTGACCAGGCGGCCCCGGAGCGGGAGGGGACCGACCCCGTTGTCCAGGAGATGGAGGTGGCCCAGCGCGCGCCGGATGCTGGCGAGCGAGGTGGAGGCCATCCCGAAGGGCCGGAGGTGCCGCCAGCCAGCACTGAGCTAGTGATGAGCCGGGCCATGACGACACGCGCCTCCGCGCGCCTCCGCCCGTCACGGGCGGCTTCCGCGCCAAGGCCGGCAGAGGCCGGGGCCGTGAGCTCACTAGGAGCCGACACCGAAGCCTCGAGCTCTGCTCCGCCTAGTTGGACACCAGGAGCCGGCCCGGCCGCCCTGAACCTCGTGGTGCAGGACGTCCTGGACAAGTTCTCTACCCATGGCGCCACCCTCCTGAAGGCGAGGAGGGAGATGGTGGCGATGCAGACGTCTGTCCGGGTATGTTCTTAGTCTTGCTTTTTATCTTTGCAATCTTCAGTGGGGGCGCGCCACCGCACCCACTGGGTGTAGCCCCCGAGTTCCAAGCCGGCTGCTGAGCAGGCGGGTTGGAACTTTTAAGGCGTGTTTCTGAATGCTGAAGTGTTGCTTTTGCCGCAGGACTACCACAACCTGCGTGCGGCCACCTTAAATTCACAGAACCAGCAGCTTGCCAACCGGACCGCTGAGTTAACCAAGAGCCGTTGTATGTAGGCTAGCCATTAGTGGGGGCGCGCAAGTGCACCCACTGGGTGTAGCCCCCGAGATTCGGTCCGACTGTTGAGCAGCCGGGCCGGATCTTCCCGGTGACTTCTTGTCTTCGTTGACGCTGACGGTTCTTCTTTGTCTTTGCAGAGGCCGCTGCCAATCTGCGGAGCCGCGGGCACGAGCTCGAGAGCCAGCTTCAGGCCAAGGAGCTGGAGCGCAGCCACGCGGCCGCGGAGCGCAACCGGCTCGAGAAGGAGCTGGCTGATCAGGCGACCCGGCATGCGGACCAGGTCCGACAGCTGAAAGACGGGGAGGAGCTTCTCAAGGCCGAGTTCGAGTCTCAGTGCTCGGGCTGGGCCGAGAGGGAGAAGTGCCTGTCGGAAGGCTATGAGGTGATCGAGGCCATGCTCGAAGGTAACTTTTCTTTCATGCTTGGGGGTGCCGGCTGTTGCTGGAAGCCGGCCTCTTATTCCTTTGTTTTCTTTTTACGCAGAGTACTTCCCAGACCACGCCGGCGTCATCAGCCAGGCAATCGAGGCACGACGCGAGCAGCGGAGGCAAGTGGGCGAGGAGATTGCGCCGGACCGGCCTCGGACCTTGGGCGAACAGTTCCGGGCCGTCCAACTACGCCTTGTGCCGGTCCGCCGACTGCTCTGCCGCTTTCAGCACGCCGGGTCCCAGGTCTTGGAGGGGCTCTGGCCTGGTGTGCAGGTGCCCCGGACTCCCAGTCGGACCGCCGACTGGTTGGAGGTGGCGGCCGAGCGGCTCAACGCTTGGAAGGGTGCAGCAGCATGGGCAGACGCTGGAATTCGTCAAGGCGTGGTACCCAGGCGTGAGTATGGCTCAGCTGGCCACTTTTCGCCAGGAGGCAGCGCCGGAGCTGGAGGCGGAGCTGGAGGCGATCGCCAAGCTCGCGGCAGCCCTTGCCGACTATGCCGACGTTAGCGTCTTCGTCCCGAAGCGGGCGGAAGACGGCACTGAGGTGCCGCCCTCTTGGTTCGGGCTGAACACGGACGAGGAGGAGGACCCGGTGGAGGGGATCGCCTCTAGCGACGAAGGCACGGAGGAGAGCGGGGACGAGGAAGGCGATGATGTCGCACCAGACGGCGGCGTGACCAGCCGGACTCAGCCCGACCCGACCTCAGCCAGCGAGCCGCGGGAGACTACGTCAGCCGCCGCCGATGCCGACCAGGCCGAGACCCGCCAGCCGGAAGCCCCACCAGCCGGTGCCTCAGCCACCGCCGACCTGTCCGAGCAGCTCGCCGCACCTTCGGCCTAGGCGGCCCTTTTATCTTCTTAAATTCTCTATCTTGTACTTAAGAACAAGTTAATCGTGCACAGTTCCACCCACTAGGGGTATATTAAACTCTGATGAATGCTGGCCTTGGGCCTTTTGCAATGTAAATAACTTATTTTCACATGCTTGTCTCTCTGCCGGGCTCTGGCTCAGTTTTACCTTTGCTCTTGTTGGCTTTTTCTTTTGCCGCGTACCTCTGGCGGCCGCCCTGCCAGCTGGACAGCCGCGCTGCGGTCTGTGGCCGGGTCAGGGACTTGGCCGTTTAGAATAGGCAAGTTACTTCAGCCGCCTAGAGCGTAGCTAGTCGAGCGAGAAGCCGGCCGGCCGGCTGCTGGGCAGCCGGACTGGTGAGGCGAGGAGCTGGCTTGGCCTGTATTGGCATTCTTCCTTAGTTATTTTTCGTGTGGACAACGTTTCCGGCCTTTAGCTCTTGCCAGCCGGACAGTCGCGCTGCGAGCTGTAGTTGAGGCGAAGAGAGGGCCTTGGCGTCGGCACACTACTTAGCCGACTTTGGGTGGTGCCAACTTAGGTCAAGGTGGCGAGCCCCCGGGCCGGCTGATCGGACCCGGATAGGGCGGAAGAATGAAAGAACACACTCATAGGCGAAGCTTATCATATAGATAAAAAGGTAGCCCCCGAGTGTGCCTCGGGGGACCTGTTGTCTTTGCTAGTACAAAAGATAGCGTGGTACCTACACTGCATCAACTGTAAAATGGGCGGAGAAGGTTCGCATTCCACGGACGCTTCGTCTCTCGGCCGGCATTGTCCCTCCTACGTGCCCTGGGCTTTTGTGCGTCGATGAGGTAGTAGGAGTCGTTGCCCAGGGCCTTGCTGATGATGAAAGGCCCCTCCCAAGGAGCCGAGAGCTTGTGCTCGCCGGCTGTTCGCTGGATCAGCCAGAGCACAAGATCGCCCTCGCGGAAAGCACGCGGCTTGATCTTCTTGTTGTGGTAGCGGCGCAGGCTCTGCTTGTAGATGGCGGACCGGCTGAGTGCTAGCAGCCGGGCCTCTTCCAGCAGATCGATGCCATCCTCTCGCGCCTCCTTGGCTTCCGCCTATGTGTACATGGTGACGCGAGGCGATTCGAACTCGATGTCCGTTGGGATGACAGCCTCGGCCCCGTACACAAGGAAGAAGGGTGTGAAGTTGGTTGATCGATTCGGCGTAGTCCGAAGACTCCAAAGGACGGCCGGCAGCTCCTCGATCCAGTAGCCGACCGAGCGCTCCAGAGGCTCGACCAGCCGGGGCTTGATGCCGGACAGGATGAGGCCGTTTGCTCGCTCCACTTGGCCGTTTGACTGCGGATGGGCAACGGATGCGAGGTCCAGTCGGATGCCCTGCGTCACACAGAAACGGGCCAAGGCGCCTTTGGTGAAGTTCGTGCCATTGTCGGTGATGATGCTGTGCGGGATGCCGTATCGAACGGTGATATCCGCGATGAATGTGACAGCAGTCGGACCATTCAGCTTCTTGATTGGCCTCACCTCAATCCACTTCGTGAACTTGTCCACGGCAACCAGCAGATGGGTCATGCCGCCGCGTGCTGTCTTGAATGGGCCCACCATGTCCAGTCCCCATACGGCAAACGTCCAGGTGAGGGGAATGGTCTTGAGTGCAGAAGCCGGCAGGTGCTGCATGGAGCTGAAGCGCTGACACCCCTTGCACTTGCGGACCAACTCCTTGGCGTCGTCCAAAGCAGTCGGCCAGAAGAAACCGTGGCGGAAAGCTTTGGCGACGAGGGCTCTGGAGGCGGCATGGTGGCCACATTCGCCTTGATGAATATCCCTGAGGATTGCTTTGCCTTTCTCCGGCTATACGCAGCGCTGGAAGACACTAGTCACGCTGCGCCTGACGAGCTCTCTGTTGACAATTGTGTATGCGGCTGCCTGGCGTTGCACCTGCCGGGCCAAGATCTCGTCGGCTGGTAGCTCTCAGCTTACCAGAAAGTTGAGGGTGGGCTGCGCCCAGGATGGAGCTTCTACCACCATCATGACGGCAACCGGTACTAGGGCGGCCGGGTTGGGAGGCGGCGGGTCGGAGCCGACCACTGCTTACTGCGTCGCTGAAGTACCTGGGCCAATTGCAGCAGTCTCCGGGGCGGGTTCTGGGGTCCCCAGGCCGGGTGCGGGTGCTGCAGCCCCCGGGCCGCCTGCAGAAGTCCCCGGGCCGACTGCTGAAGTCCCCGAGCCGGATCCGACTGTTCCAGGGTCAGCTGGCACGAAGATGGATTCTGATTCTGGCGAAGGTTTGACAGACGGCTTGCGCAGGCACTCAAGGGAGACGCCAGCTGGTATGGCCTGCCGAGTGGAGCCAATCCGTGCCAGGGCGTCGGCTGCTTCGTTGTCGGCCCGTGGTACATGGAGGAACTCGCACCCGTCGAAGTGTCCGCTCATCTGCTGGACGAGGAATCGGTAGCTAGCCATGTTGGCGTCCTTGGCGTCCCAGTCACCAGAAGACTGTTGGACCACCAAGTCCGAGTCGCCGTAGCACAGAATGCGGCGGATGCCGATCTCCTTTGCTAGCCGGAGCCCGTGGACGAGCGCCTCGTACTCGGCCATGTTGTTGGAGGCGGCAAAGTGGATCTGTAGCATGTACTTGAGCTTGTCGCCTTTGAGAGAGGTGAGGACGATCCCGGCTCCCAAACCGGTGTGCATCTTCGAGCCGTCGAAGTGCATCCGCCAATGCGTGGAATCCGGCACTGGCGGCAGGTACTGGGTCTCGGCCTAGTCGACAAGGAAGTTGGCCAGCGCTTGGGACTTGATGGCGGTGCGGGGCTGGTAGAGGATGGTGTGAGGAGCCAGCTCGATGGCCCACTTTGCCACCCGGTCTGAGGCGTCTCTGTTTCCCATGATCTCGGCAAGGGGGGCGGTGCAGACGACCGTGATGGTGTGCTCCTGGAAGTACTGCTTCAGCTTCTTGGCGGCAAAGTACACGCCGTAGCACATCTTCTGGTAGTGGGGGTAGTTCTGCTTGGAGGCGGACAACACCTCGCTCTGGTAGTAGACTGGCCTCTTGACCGACTGTGCTTTGCCGTCTTCTGGGTGCTCGACAACAATCACGGTGCTGATGACCCGGCTGGTAGCAGCGATGTAGAGGAACATGGGCTCTTTAGCAGCCGGAGCGGCCAAAACAGGCGGCATGGACAGCATCCGCTTGAGCTGGAGGAACACCTCGTCCGCCTGATTGGTCCACTCGAAGCATGTGGTCTTGTTCATCAGCTGGTACAGAGGGAGGGCCTTCTCGCCCAACCAACTGATGAACCGGCTGAGAGAGGCTAAGCACCCGGTGAACTTCTGGACGTCCCGCAGCCGGGTCGGCTTCTTCATCCACTCAATGGCCTTGATCTTCATGGGGTTGCACTTGATCCCGCGCTCAGAAACAAGGAAGCCAAGGAGCTGGCTAGCTGGTACTCCGAAGACACACTTCTCCGGGTTGAGCTTGATCTGGAAGCGGCGCAGGTTGGCGAAGGTGTCCTTGAGATCCTCCAAAAGGGTGCCGCGCTTCTCCGTCTTCACCACAATGTCGTCCACATAGACGTGGGCGTTCCTGCCGAGTTGCTTCAGGAGGCACTTCTGCATGCAGCACTGAAAGGTGGCGCTGGCATTCCTCAAGCCGAACATCATGGTGATGTAGCAGAAGGCGCCGAACGGGGTGATGAAGGCGGTCTTCAGTCGGTCGGCCGGGTCCAGCTTGATCTAGTTGTAGCCGGAGTAGGCGCCCAAGAAGGACAACAGCTCGGAGCCGGCCGTGGAGTCGATCACTTGATCTATCCGGGGCAAGGCAAAAGGGTCCTTGGGGCAGGCTTTGTTGAGGGTAGTGTAGTCGATACACATGCGCCACTTGTTGTTTTTCTTCAAAACGAGGACTAGGTTGGCAAGCCAGTCCGGGTAGAACACTTCCATGATGAAGCCAGCTGCCAGAAGCCGGGCGATTTCTTCACCAACGATCCTTCTCTTCTCTCCTGATAGGTGGCGGAGGGGTTGCTTGACCGGTTTTGCATCCGATCTCACATGCAGCTTGTGCTCGGCGAAATCCTTCGGAAGACCCGGCATGTCCTTGGGGGACCATGCGAAGATATCCCGATTCTCACGGAGGAAGTCGACGAGCTCGCTTTCCTATTTGCTGTCAAGGGCAGACCCTATGATAGCGAAGTTCTCCGGGTGCGCCGGGTCCAAGATGATCTTCTTGGTTTCCTTGGCCGGCTGGAAGGAGGCCCCGGCCTCCGGGTCCTTGGGGTCAGATGGAATGGCCGGCTGCTCACTGGCCATGGCCACAACCCGTTCAAGGAGGCACTTCTCTTCGGTGATGACGAGGGACTCGGCCAGTCGGGAGCTGGCAGCGGCGCACGTGAGCGACTTCTGGTAGTCGCCGGCAATGGTGATGATGCCCTTGGGACCCGGCATCTTCATCTTCAGATAGGCGTAATGCGGCACCGCCATGAATTTGGGCAGTGCAGGCCGGCCCAAGAGCGCGTGGTAGGGGTTGTCCTGGTTGACCACTTCGAA
Organism: Thinopyrum elongatum; assembly: GCA_011799875.1. Classification (NCBI taxonomy): domain Eukaryota; kingdom Viridiplantae; phylum Streptophyta; class Magnoliopsida; order Poales; family Poaceae; genus Thinopyrum; species Thinopyrum elongatum. The sequence goes on from CM022298.1 coordinate 614,471,087, forward strand.
CCAGATCGGCTCGCAGCGGAAGTGGGTCTTGTCATCGAACAGGACATCAATCTTGATCTTGCCGATTGGGGGGCAGGAAAGCCCGGGGACGATGCCATGGAACACGGTCCGGCTGGGCAGGAGCTGCTTCTCCTTGATGCCCAGCTTCTCCATGGTGTCGCGGTAGAGGATGTTGATGCTGCTACCGCCGTCTATTAGGATCCGGGAGAAACGGTAGGCCCGTCTCTCCGTTGAGAAGGTCGAGTCCAGCACCATTGCATAAGCACCCGACGAGGGCATCACGGCCGGGTGGTCATCACGGCTCCAGGAGATGGGCCTCTCAGACCAGTGCATGAATTGGGGGACCTCTACGGCGACAGCATTCACCTCGCGGTGGTGCTAGCGCCGGCTGTGCTTGTCGTCGGCTTCACTGGTGAAGACGACGTAGGTGGCGTTGGAGTCGGGTAACTCGTCTTGCAGCATGCCGACTGGGCGGGCCGCCGGCTGCTGAGGAGGTGGAGCCGCCGCGCCGGCAGGAGGAGGTGGCAGGCCCTCACCCTTGGCGATTCTGGCGAGCCAGTTGCACTGCCGGGTGGTGTGGTTAGACGGCTTCGCGCCGCTGTGGAACTTGCACGGGGCATCGAGGGCTTGCTCGAAGGAGAAGGTAGGCAGCCAGGCACCCTTGCCGCCCTTCTGGCGCTTGGGGCCGGGTTACCCGACCGACTACTGATCCTCGACAGTGGCCACTTGTCGGTTGCTGGTAGCCGGCTGCTGGGCCTTGCGCTTGTTGTCGTTCGGCTGTTGACGCCGGTTGGAGTCACCAGCCGGCGTTTGGGGAGCCTGCGGGAGCACCTTCCCGGACGACTCAACCCGGATCTCTGACTTCATGGAGGAGTCGGCGGTGGCGTACTTGTCTGCCATAACCAGGAGCTCGTCCAATGTAGCCGGCTCGTCGCACAGAAGCTTGTGCTAGAGCAGGGTGCCCTCTCTGCACCCGGCGGAGAAGTACTCGATGGCCTGCACCTCGTGCACCCCTTCGCAGGAGTTGCGCAGCTCGGCCCAGCGCGTCAGGTAGTCGTGGGTGGACTCGGTCGGGCCCTGAACGCACATGGAGAGCTGGCGTGGCTTGGGGGGCCGCTTGTAGGTGTTGGTGAAGTTGCGGACGAAGACGTCGGCGAAGTCCAACCAACTGTTGACGATGTAGGGTTTGAGGCTGTTCAGCCATGTCCTGGCCGTGCCGTGGAGCATGAGCGAAACATACTTCATGTTAACGCGCTTGTTGCCATTTGCTATGCTGACCACTGTGGCGTAGTCGGTCAGCCAGTCCTTCGGCTTCACGGAGCCAGTGTATTTGGAAATTCTCGGGGGAGCGAGAACCCTTTGGGGAAGGGCTCATCGCGGATGCGGGGGCCGAAGCAGGCCGGGCCAACAGTGTCCTCCTCCTCGACTGCCAGGGACCGAGCTAGCCGCTCGATCTGGTGGCGGGCATCATTCTCGCCGACTCCTTCACGGGGGCCTAGCCGGCCCCCGAGAATCGGGTGGTCTACCGGCGCCGGAGAGGCCAGCCTCTCCCTGCGAGGGGGAGGTGGACGCTCATCCTGCTGGCGCCGGTCCTCCACTCTTGGAGGAACTTGCCGGCTGTTGACAAACGTCAGGCGGGTGCGCTGGCTGCGGCTAGCAGCCGGCTCCGGGTTCCGCTGGCCGCGGTCACCGCCACTTGGGGACTGGGAGGTCGCTGCATGCTCGCGGCGGCGGGGGGGGGGGGGTGGGGGTGGTTTTCGGCTTGCTTGCCGGCTTCCACCGCGCGGTTGCATGCGTCTTGCTGCGTATTCGCAACGTCGAGGTGCTCCTGGAGGCGCACCATCTGGTAGCGTCGCTCGTCGCCCTCCAGGTGCTCCAATTCTTCTGTCGCCGCCTGGGCGGTGTGCAGGTTCTGCGCGGGGGTGGCGTAGATCGGGCGTCCAACCCCTAGCATGCTGGCTATGGCCGCGCCGCGTTGCCGAACGGCGCCGGCTCGGCTGGGCTCTCCAGCAGCCGGCGTGCCGCCTGCGATGCGGTCGATCTCACGCTGGTTGGCCTCCACACGGCGCTTCATGGCCGCCATCTTGTTGGCACTGTCAAGGAGCGTGACACGGAACGCTTCTAGTGTTGCCGCATCGGCGTTGGCTGCAACGGGAGTGGCCAGACCCTGCATGGCCGCTCGCAACAGGTCCTGGGCGGCCCCATCGGAGTCCCTGCTATGGCCAGTGACCAGCACCTCCGCGATGATGCCGGCGTCGGCGTCGCTGGCAACAGGAGGGAGCGGATCGTCAACGACCACCACGTCGGCGGGGAACCCGTCGGTGGAGGCCGCGTCGGAGACGGTGAGCTTCTCGAAAATCTCGGAGAGGGCGTCGACGGAGCGGAGGGCCTCGGCGTCAGAGGCGGGCTCGTCGAAGAAGCTGGCCTTGCCGAAGAGGTTGACAAGGCAGCTCGCGGGGTTGGCTGTCCCCGCGTCGGGCGGTGCACTGGTGCAAGCGCAAGCGGGCGCGCCGAGCTGGCTGATCAGGCCGGCCGCGACGTGCTCGCCGGAGAGAAAGACGGTTCCCGTCCAGAACGTGTCTCCGGCCGATGCGGCGTTAGGCCCAACAGTGGGCGCCAACTGTCGGGGTATTCTCGCGACAGATGCCAGGAGGTGGCTTATCGTGGATGGGGCCGAAAGGACGTCGTCGGGCCCTGGAAGCGGGAATGGGCGCGAGCTCGATCGCACATGAGACGTACCCAGGTTCGGGGCTCTCCGGGGAGATAACACCCCTAGTCCTGCTCTGCGGGGTCTCCGCATGATGACTATGATCAAATGGTGGCTACAAGGTTGCTCCTTGAGCTGCGTTGCTAGAGGAGGAAGAAGGGCAGTGCTGCTACCTTGCTCTCCCTAGCTATGGTGTGTGTGAGTGGCGTGTGTGCTGAACCCTTTGCATGGGTGATCCTGGGGGGCTTATATAGGCCTGCCCCCCAGGGGTATAATGGTAACACGGCCGGGTGTAGGACCCGGACGTCAGTGTCTAGGGTCGCCGGGTTCTCCACCGGATGCTGGGGCCCGCCTCCGGAGGGCCCCGCTGGCTGGCGAGGATCCAGCCGTCAGGTAGGGCCCGCCGCCTGCGGGCCACACTGATTGCCTTTTGCTGTAGCATTGTACTTGATGATGGAGGCCGCGTCATGAGTCGTATGGCTACAGTCCTGCCGCTTGGTCAGCGCACACTGTAGCCATGCTCCGTCTCGTCGAAGTAATTGAGCGCGGGCTCTGAGGGGACGGGAGGGCCGGCTGCTGGAGGCCGGCCCGCCCCCGAAGCCACCTTCTTGGGGAGCGCCGTCTTCTGGGAGCTCACGGACATGTAGTGCCCGCCGCCTATAGGCCGTACTGATTGCCTTTTGCTATAGCATGACCCTGGCTGACGAGGGCCATGTTGTGGGTCGCATGGCTACAGTCCCACGCTTGGCAGGTGGGTGACCGCTTGGTCAGCTTGCACTGTAGCCACGCTCCCCGGGATTTGGGGGAGTGGGTGGCCCTGTAGCCATGCCCATCTTGTCATAGTGGTTGAGTGCAGACTCCGAGGGGAGGATGGGCCATCTGCTAGGAGCCGGCCTCCCCTGAAGCCGCCTTCTAAGAGCACGCCGTCTTCTAGGAGCCGGCTACTTGGGGGGCCGCTTGTAGGTGTTGGTGAAGTTGCGGACGAAGACGTCGGCGAAGTCCAACCAACTGTTGACGATGTAGGGTTTGAGGCTGTTCAGCCATGTCCTGGCCGTGCCGTGGAGCATGAGCGAAACATACTTCATGTTAACGCGCTTGTTGCCATTTGCTATGCTGACCACTGTGGCGTAGTCGGTCAGCCAGTCCTTCGGCTTCACGGAGCCAGTGTATTTGGAAATTCTCGGGGGAGCGAGAACCCTTTGGGGAAGGGCTCATCGCGGATGCGGGGGCCGAAGCAGGCCGGGCCAACAGTGTCCTCCTCCTCGACTGCCAGGGACCGAGCTAGCCGCTCGATCTGGTGGCGGGCATCATTCTCGCCGACTCCTTCACGGGGGCCTAGCCAGCCCCCGAGAATCGGGTGGTCTACCGGGGCCGGAGAGGCCAGCCTCTCCCTGCGAGGGGGAGGTGGACGCTCATCCTGCTGGCGCCGGTCCTCCACTCTTGGAGGAACTTGCCGGCTGTTGACAAACGTCAGGCGGGTGTGCTGGCTGCGGCTAGCAGCCGGCTCCGGGTTCCGCTGGCCGCGGTCACCGCCACTTGGGGACTGGGAGGTCGCTGCATGTCGCGGCGGCGGGGGGGGGGGGGGGGGGGGATGGTTTCGGCTTGCTTGCCGGCTTCCACGCGCGGCTGCAGCGTCTTGCTGCGTATTCGCAACGTCGAGGTGCTCCTGGAGGCGCACCATCTGGAGCGTCGCTCGTCGCCCTCAGGTGCTCAATTCTTCTGTCCGCCGCCTGGGCGGTGCAGGTCTGCGCGGGGTGGGTAGATCGGGCGTCCAACCCCTAGCATGCTGGTATGGCCGCGCCGCGTTGCCGAACGCGCCGGCTCGGCTGGGCTCTCAGCAGCCGGCGTGCCGCCTGCGATGCGGTCGATCTCACGCTGGTTGGCCTCCACACGGCGCTTCATGGCGCCATCTTGTTGGCACTGTCAAGGAGCGTGACACGGAACGCTTCTGTGTTGCCGCATCGGCGTTGGCTGCAACGGGAGTGGCCAGACCCGCATGGCCGCTCGCAACGGTCCTGGGCGGCCCCATCGGAGTCCCTGCTATGGCCAGTGACCAGCACCTCCGCGATGATGCCGGCGTCGGCGTCGCTGGCAACAGGAGGGAGCGGATCGTCAACGACCACCACGTCGGCGGGGAACCCGTGGTGGAGGGCGTCGGAGACGGTGAGCTTCTCGAAAATCTCGGAGAGGGCGTCGACGGAGCGGAGGGCCTCGGCGTCAGAGGCGGGCTCGTCGAAGAAGCTGGCCTTGCCGAAGAGGTTGACAAGGCAGCTCGCGGGGTGGCTGTCCCCGCGTCGGGCGGTGCACTGGTGCAAGCGCAAGGGGGGCGCCGAGCTGGCTGATCAGGCCGGCCGCGACGTGCTCGCCGGAGAGAAAGACGGTTCCCGTCCAGACGTGTCTCGGCCGATGCGGCGTTAGGCCCAACAGTGGGCGCCAACTGTCGGGGTATTCTCGCGCGACGAGAGCCAGGAGGTGGCTTATCGTGGATGGGGCCGAAAGGACGTCGTCGGGCCCTGGAAGCGGGAATGGGCGCGAGCTCGATCGCACATGAGACGTACCCAGGTTCGGGGCTCTCCGGGGAGATAACACCCCTAGTCCTGCTGCGCGGGTCTCCGCATGATGACTATGATCAAATGGTGGCTACAGGTTGCCCTTGAGCTGTTGCTAGAGGAGGAAGAAGGGCAGTGCTGCTACCTTGCTCTCCCTAGCTATGGTGTGTGTGAGTGGCGTGTGTGCTAACCTTTGCATGGGTGATCCTGGGGGGCTTAATAGGCCTGCCCCCAGGGGTATAATGGTAACACGGCCGGGTGTAGGACCCGGACGTCAGTGTCTAGGGTCGCCGGGTTCTCCACCGGATGTGGGGCCGCTCCGGAGGGCCCCGCGGCTGGCGAGGATCCAGCCGCAGGTAGGCCGCCCCCGCCTGGGCCACTGATTGCCTTTTGCTGTAGCTTGTACTTGATGATGGAGGCCGCGTCATGAGTCGTATGGCTACAGTCTGCCGCTGGTCAGCGCTAGCACTACTCCCTCCTCTCGTCGAAGTAATGAGCGCGGGCTCGAGGGACGGGAGGGCCGGCTGTGGAGGCCGGCCCCCCCGAAGCCACCTTCTTGGGGAGCGCCGTCTTCTGGGAGCTCACGGACATGTTGTGCCCGCCGCTATAGGCCGTACTGATTGCCTTTTGCTTAGCATGACCCTGGCTGAGAGGGCCATGTTGTGGGTGCATGGCTCACGTCCCACGCTTGGCAGGTGGGTGACCGCTTGGTCAGCTTGCACTGTAGCCACGCTCCCCGGGATTTGGGGGAGTGGGTGGCCCTGTAGCCATGCCCATCTTGTCATAGTGGTTGAGTGCAGACTCCGAGGGATGGGCCATCTGCTAGGAGCCGGCCTCCCTGAAGCCGCCTTCTAAGAGCACGCCGTCTTCTAGGAGCCGGCTACTTGGGGGGCGCTTGTAGGTGTTGGTGAAGTTGCGGACGAGACGTCGGCGAAGTCCAACCAACTGTTGACGATGTAGGGTTTGAGGCTGTCAGCCATGTCCTGGCCGTGCCGTGGAGCATGAGCGAAACATACTTATGCAACGCGTTGTTGCCATTTGCTATGCTGACCACTGTGGCGTAGTCGGTCAGCCAGTCCTTCGGCTTCAGGAGCCAGTGATTTGGAAATTCTCGGGGGAGCGAGAAACCCTTTGGGGAAGGGCTCATCGCGGATGCGGGGGCCGAAGCAGCGGGCCAACAGTGTCCTCCTCCTCGACTGCCAGGGACCGAGCTAGCCGCTCGATCGGTGGCGGGCATCATTCCTCGCCGACTCCTTCACGGGGGCTAGCAGCCCCGAGAATCGGGTGGTTCTACCGGGCCGGAGAGGCCAGCCTCTCCCTGCGAGGGGGAGGTGGACGCTCATCCTGCTGGCGCCGGTCCTCCACTCTTGGAGGAACTTGCCCGTGTTGACAAACGTCAGGCGGGTGCGTGGCTGCGGCTAGCAGCCGGCTCCGGGTTCCGCTGGCCGCGGTCACCGCCACTTGGGGACTGGGAGGTCGTGCATGCTCGCGGCGCGGGGGGGGGGGGGGGGATGGTTTTCGGCTTGCTTGCCGACTTCCACCGCGCGGTGCAAGCGTCTTGCTGCGTATTCGCAACGTCGAGTGCTCCTGGAGGCGCACCATCTGGCAGCGTCGCTCGTCGCCCTCCAGGTGCTCCAATTCTCTTCGCCGCCTGGGCGGCTGGGTGCAGGTTCTGGCGGGGGGTGGCGTAGATCGGGCGTCCACCCTCGCATGCTGGCTATGGCCGCGCCGCGTTGCCGAACGGCGCCGGCTCGGCTGGGCTCTCAGCAGCCGGCGTGCCGCCTGCGATGCGGTCGATCTCACGCTGGTTGGCCTCCACACGGCGCTTCATGGCCGCCATCTTGGCACTGTCAAGGAGCGTGACACGGAACGCTTCTAGTGTTGCCGCATCGGCGTTGGCTGCAACGGGAGTGGCCAGACCCTGCATGGCCGCTCGCAACGGGTCCTGGGTGGCCCCATGGAGGCCCTGCGTGGCCAGTGACCAGCACCTCCGCGATGATGCCGGCGTCGGCGTCGCTGGCAACAGGAGGGAGGGATCGTCAACGACCACACGTCGGCGGGGAACCCGTGGTGGAGGCCGGTGGAGACGGTGAGCTTCTCGAAAATCTCGGAGAGGGCGTCGACGGAGCGGAGGGCCCCGCTGGTGGCGAGGATCCAGGCGACAGGTAGGGCCCGCCGCCTGCGGGCCACCATGATTGCCTTTGCTTAGTTGTAGATTGTACTGATGAGGAGGCCGCGTCATGAGTCGTATGGCTACAGTCCTGCCGCTTGGTCAGCGCACACTATAGCCATGCTCCGTCTCGTCGAAGTAATTGAGGCGGGCTCTAGAGGGGACGGGAGGGCCGGCTGCTGGAGGCCGGCCCGCCCCCGAAGCCACCTTCTTGGGGAGCGCCGTCTTTGGGAGCTCACGGACATGTAGTGCCCGCCGCTATAGGCCGTACTGATTGCTTTTGCTATAGCATGACCCTGGCTACGAGGGCCATGTTGTGGGTCGCATGGCTACAGTCCCACGCTTGGGCAGGTGGGTGACCGCTTGGTCAGCTTGCACTGTAGCCACGCTCCCCGGGATTTGGGGAGTGGGTGGCCCTGTAGCCATGCCCATCTTGTTCTAGTGGTTGAGTGCGGACTCCGAGGGGAGGATGGGCCATCTGCTAGGAGCCGGCCTCCCCTGAAGCCGCCTCTAAGAGCACGCCGTCTTCTAGGAGCCGGCTACTTGGGCCTAGCCGGCCAAGGAGCTGGCGAGAGTCTGGAAGATGCGAGGGGATTTGCTAGCCCCGATGTCTTGAAAATGCTAAGGGGTGTGATGAGGCTACCCGTGGTCAATCCCTCCGACACACCAAACAATGGTAAATGTATAGGTGTGCACTAGTTCGGTGAGAGATGGGTGATAAGTGTAGTCATGATAGTAGAATTATTTTGTGATAGAACAAATAAAAAACAGAAGGTAGCAAGTAACAAAAGTGGCACAAACGGTTATTGCAATTCTTGAAATGAGGCCTAGGGTTCATACTTTCACTAGTGCAATCTCTCAACATACTAATTATAATTGGTCATATAACCATCCCTCAACAGTGATGAAGAATCACTCCAAAGTTCTTATCTAGCGGCGAAACATAAGAAGAAATTGTTTGTAGGGTAGAAAACCACCTAAAAGTTACTTTCGATCGATCTACGAGCTTATTCCATAATTGTCACAAATAGACTAGAGTTCTTACTAAAATAACACCATATGATACGCATCAACCAACTCTAATGTCACTAGACACTCCCAAAGTCACCACAAGTATGCATGAGTTAATTATACGATACACATCAAACAAATTCAGATTCAAATACTCAATCCAACACAAAGAACTTCAAAGAGTGCCCCAAGATTTCTACCGGAGAAAAGAAAAAAGACGAAAACGTGCATCAACCCTATGCATAGATTACCCCAATGTCACCTTGGGAATACGCGAGTTGAGTGCCAAAACATTAAAATAAGTGAATCAATATGATACCCCGTTGTCACACACGGGTATCATAGCAAGACATACATCAAGTGCTCCAAATCCATTAAAAGTATTCAATCCGATTAATATCGAAATCTCAAAAGGGTAAACTCAATTCATCAACAACAAGTTAGAGAGGGAGAAACACCATATGATCCAACTATATTAACAAAGCTCGCGATACATCAAGATCGTGCCAAATCAAGAACACGAGAGAGAGAGAGAGAGATCAAACACATAGCTACTGTAACAAACCCTCAACCCAAGGGTGGACTACTCCCTCCTCATCCTGGTGGCTGCTGGATGATGAAGATGGCCTCCGGGGATGATTCCCCCTCCGGCAGGGTGCCAAACACGGTCTAGATTGTTTTTTTGTGGCTACAGAGGTTTTGCGGGCGGCGGAACTTCTGATTAGGGTATTTCTAGGGGTTTCTGTTGCTAGGATTTTGGCTCGGGTTTCACGTGAAGATGGGACTCAGGGGGCCCATACCCACCAGGGCGCGCCAGAGGGGGGGTGGCACGCACTGGTGCCTAGTGGGCAGCAGGGGGCCCCATCCAGTGGGTTTTTGCTCGTATTTTTTATTTGTTCCATAAAAAATCTCCAAAAATTTTGTCCAAGTCCGATTAACTTTTATTTCTGCACAAAAAAACAGCACCACGGTAGTTTTGCTGAAACAAATCGTCAGTCGGGTTAGTTCCATTCAAAAATCATACCAAAACCATATAAAATTGTTGTAAAAATGGCATGAATAACTTCATAAATTATAGATACGTTGGGACGTATCAATGATCATTATTATAACAGCAATATTCATTATCATATAAAATTCTCATGAGCAGTAACAATTCATCACAACAACGAAGTATAAGGCATATAAACTTTCTTGAAAACTAACAAAACTATGTTCTTAGTCAATAGGTGCAATCGCAAATTCTATAATTCAGGAAGGGTCTCTGATCGGAGCTTTTTTAGCAAGTCCACATACTCAAACCATCATTTAGTCTTCTATGATTGCTAACACTCACAACATATATACGAGCAAAAAAGTTTCAGTCAGACACATAGAAAGATAGGGGCTTATAATTTTACCTCCCAACATAATTCACCTCACGGGTGATGTCAACAATAATAACTCATGATCACTCATATCCAACTAGATATATTGTGCCTAGATCTTTCCCCACCACATGCTGCTTATAGAAGAGAAAAATAAAAAGGAATATAGGAGAACATATTGTCTCTTTGCATTAAAGAAATAAATAAAAGTAAAGATAGTCCTTCGTAGAGGGAAGCAGATGTTGTATGCACTTTTGTTTTTGGATGGCAAAAGCCCTTAATGCAAAGGAAAGTCATGTTTATATTGCCCCTTATGATAGCAACCTTTATTATGCAGTCCGTTCGCTTTTGTTACTTTGCCATCACAAGTTTGTTACAACGCTTATTTTCCCTTACAGTAAAAGAACAGAAATATTAGGAGTAATTTTTATTGCTTATGCACATGACAACTTATGAAGGTCTTATTCAATCCATAGGTAGTGTGTAGTGGACTCTCATGACATGAAATGGGTTTTAAGGTTTTTGGAATTGCACAAGTAGTATCTTACTTGGTGCGGATTTTTGGCTAGCAAAGTTATTGGGCAAGCACCACATGTTGGAGGATCTATGACAATATAACTTCTATGTGAATATAAGCAAACATAATTCATTACATTGTCTTCCTGTCCAACGTCGGACAATTTGGACATTAAAATACTTAATGGGGCCTACAATCATAAAAGATGTCCAAGATAGTTGTAGTTGCATTGTGAATCTTCTATTCCCTTATTAATTCTTTTGAATTGCGTCATTGACCCAATGCTACATTTGTCAAACTTTCAATAAATTTTACCACCTATACTTTCCTTATGTAATGTCATTACTTTCCTAAGATTAGCATATGATATTTCCAATATTTTCATTGCCTAGGATTGAAA